>CM067339.1:32006071-32669642 GCA_034376525.1 Nicotiana benthamiana | reverse complement strand
TTGTTCTACGCATCATATTATGGCTCCTTTCCGGCCACTCAAACCATGTTTCTGCTCTTGACTTGAGTCGAGTGACATCGTAAGATTAGGATCCTGCAGCAAAATAAATCTTATTTCCCCTATAATGAAATAAAATAAGTTCTAGGATTAATCACTGATGAATGACTAATAATAAAACCCTGAAATAACCAATGGAACTGTTTAGATAACGCCGGAAAAAAGTGGTCTTTTCTAGCCTTGTTGAATGTTCTTGGGAGAATTTCTGTTCCAAAAATTTATAATACTACTCAACTTATAAGTAATAAAAAAAGTTTTTGGGGCCCTTTGTCTTTTGGGAGCCTAAAGCAGAAGCTTTAGTGGGCTTACCCTATAGCCACCCATGCATTCAACTTCAAGCTGCAAAGTGTAGATGGTTATAGAAAGGATCAGAAGGAAGCTCCGGAAGCAATTCAAAAAAGCAAATTGTGGCTGCTATACAGGGAGAAATCATCTACCATACTTGAGGGAAAGAAACTGGAAAGTTTTCAAAAACAAGAGTGTACATATTGAGATAGTTTTGACATAGATTAAAAAGAAATTATAAAATTTTAGGGGCGTTTTTGGTATAACGGAAAATACTTTAAATATTTTCCAAGAAAATATTTTCTTGAAAAATAAGTAGTAATCTTATTCATTTTTCGGTGTTTGATATGAAAATTAAGAAAAATAATTTCTCAAGAGTATTCACAAATAATTTAGATGCAATAAACATAAAGCCATAAACTTTTGAATCAACAACCTTCCGAACCCACAAATTTCATAAACTTCCAAACCGCTTAACTTTCGAAATTGTGAACTTTCAAACCAGTAAACTTTATAATTTCTAAACATGTAAAATTTTTGTGTGAGTTTGAAGGGTGCAATGGTGGTTGGGGTTTGATGAGGTGGGAGGGGGTGGGGTGTAGAAAAATGAAAAAATAAAAATTTGAAATTACAAAAAAAAAACAAAGTAAAAATAATATATTTTTTTGCTGGGGGGGGGGGGGGGGAGTAGCAAGGTGGATAGTGATGAAAAAAACTGAAATTAGAAAAGAAGGCTTTCTGGAGAGAAGGGTGGGCTGGGTAGGCGTGGGTGGGTGGGTGAATATAGAGAAGTAGAGTGGATTGGTGAGAGTGAGAAAGGTCGAAAAGAAGTTTTGAAAAATACTTTTCCAAGAGAAACATTTTTCTCCAAGATGTTTATAAAAGAAAACATTTTCCAAGAGTTATTGAAAATATGTGATTTTAAATTTAACCAGGCAGTGCTTGCATCATGCAGGGGATAAGGATTCCATTAGATGATTTGAATGACGTAGTTGCAATTTGCAAGCATAGAACCCATTTAGATGGGCTTAAAAACAAATGAATTTTCAGCAGAAATAGCTTGTAAGTCAAAAGACAATAAGTTGGATAGCCCAGCTTCTTACTTTTAAGTTTTAACTTGTTTTAAGCAATTTTTAATTTATTTTAAGCACTTTTTAATTTTACCAAATACTGAACAAAGCTAAAAAGAACTTAAAAGTTGATTTGACTAGCCTAAACGCCAATCCAACCACCCTCATAGCCAATTCAACTGGTTCGACGAACTGAAAAATAAAGAAGAATCTGACAATAAGGGACGCCTATCGACTAACACAAATCCCAGACAAGTCCAAAAAATAATGTGCATATTTGGCTTTTTCGCAAAAGGATGAGAACGTTTGTACGAGTGTCAACGCCAAGATTTTCAATTCATTTATGCTGTATGGAAGCCCGTTTATTCATAACAAAATACATACATAAACTAGGTCGAGAAAACCAGAATGAATTAAAAAAAAAACAAAGTTATCAGAAAACAAATGAAACTAGGTCAAGAAAACTAGAACGAAAAGAACAATAAACAAAGCTATCAGAAAGCAAATCATCATCATTTGTCCCTTGACGCTGGCCTTCTTCATTACCATGGCTACCTTTTTCTGCACCAAATTGTGGTTTTCACATGATCAGAATATTATAACAGTGATTAACATTCATACGGATGTGACTAACGATAACAACAACAACAACCCGGTATAATCCCACTTAATGGGGTCTGGGGAGGGTAGTATGTACGTAGACCTTACCCCTATCCTTGGGTAGAGAAGCTGTTTCCAAATAGACCCCCGACATCCTTCCCTCCAAGAACTTCCCACCTTGCTCTTGGGGAGACTCGAACTCACAACCTCTCGGTCGGAAGTGGGGGCTGCTTACCATCAGAGCAACCCCTCTTGTCTCAAGATGGAGAGGGGTGCTTATGGTTCGGTATGTGACTAAGATGGAGAGAATTATGAGAACTAGAGAAGCACTAGTGATCACCTGAACGAATTCAAGACGATTAGATGTACTTTCCATCTCCGTGCCCAATTCATTAATGATCTTGTCCTGCAGGAACATATACTGCTTTTAACTATATTTCGCCTTTAAAGACGTTCAGTAGAAGCTTGAGAAAATTATTAGAAGCGCTGCATTTGTTAAGTGACTAGAAATTCAAGGAACTGATTAATAACCTGTTGAAGAAGTTCATCATGTATAGTGAGACCAACATCTCCGATTCTAACAACGCTAGCACTAAGCTCGTCTAGCTCTTCATCCTGTTGCCTGCACAGGGCATCCAATCTGTTATCAGATGTGAATGAGCCAGAAAATAGTTCCAATCTACTCCAAGACTAAATAAAAGGCTTTTTGAAAGTTTACACAATGAACTAAATAGATTTGACAACCATACTAATGAGTAATGCCATAGTACCATATCAATGGATCCAAGATTCTGCTACATCCTCTCAATTTTGAAGTTAATTAAGGTTTTCCTGACATAATTTAAGGAAGTGAAATATAAGTTGGCAGAAGTAGACTGCTAACCCTTTTAATAGGTACTAAAGCTAATAAAGACAGCAAACTATTCCACTTAGGGGTGCCTATGATTCGGTTTGGATCAGTTTTCATCTAAACCGAAACCAAATGTTAAACATACAAACCAAACCAAAACAAAACAAATAGAATCGGTATTTTTTATCAGGCTTTTCTTTTCCCACGAAATACAAAAATTTCATTTCACTCAATCTACAGGAGCTAAAGACATAATTTCTCATATGAATCAGTATGTGTAGCAAGAATTGAGAAAATTAATTAATCTATTATCTACTGAAATATCTATATACGAGAAATTTACTGAACATGACAATTATTTACTTCCGTAGATCAAACAGCAATAGTTTCTCAAGATAAATCTTACCTTTAATGAGTAAGATAACAAATAAATTACTCCTAAATAACTTCAATAGAAGAATAAGAAACTCAAGAAAGCACCATGAATATGTCTATACAACTTTTTCATGGCTAAAATGTATATAGTACCTTTATAAAAGAAAATATTTATGGTCACAAAAATTTATAAACTAGTATACTTACAAAATCACTGAGACTTTAGGTATTGTAGATGCGTTAAGGTTGAGGAGGTCGTGGATACGATAGGTAAGTAGTAAGATGAGTCGGGGCAAAGCGGCCGGACCAGACGAGATTCCAGTAGAGTTTTGATATGCGGGTAGAGCAGGCTTGGAGTGGTTGTTGAGTTGTTTAATGTTATCTTCGGGACAAAGAGGATGCCTGATGAGTTGCGGTGGAATACAATGGTTTCAGTGTACAAGAACAAATGGGATATCCAGAATTGTAACAACTATAGGGGTATCAAGTTACTAAATCATACCATGAAATTGTGGGAGAGGGGGTGGAAGGGAGGATAAGGAGGGCGGTGTCTATATCGGAAAACCAGTTCGGGTTCATGTCGGGTCGTTCTACTACAGAAGTTATCCACCTTATCAGGAGGTTGGTGGAACTATACAGGGATAGAAAGAGGGATTTGCATATGGTGTTTATTGACCTAAAGAAAACGTATGACAAGGTTCCTAGGGATATCCTTTGGAGGTGTCTGGTGGTGAAAGGTGTGCCGGTCATACATTAGGGCGATAAATGATATGTATGATGGAGCTATGACCCGGGTTAGGACTGTGGGAGGTCACTTAGAGCTTTTTCCAGTAATTACGGGGTTACACCAAGGATCTGCACTCAGCCCTTTCTTATTTGCGCAGGCGATGGACACACTGACACACCATATCCAAGGAAAGATGCCACGGTGTATGTTGTTCGCTGATGATATAGTTCTGATTGATTAGACGCGAGACAGCGTGAATGAGAGACTGGAGATATGGAGGCAGGCCCTGGAGTCTAAAGGTTTAAGTTGAGTAGGACTAAGACGGAATATGTGGAATGTAAGTTTAGCTACGTGATGGGGGTAAGGGGATCTGAAAGTCTTTTAGCGACGTGATGGGGGAAGCGGATGTGAAAGTCAGGCTTAACTCACAGGTCATCCTCAAAAGAGAAAGTTTTAAGTACTAGGTCATCCTCAAAAGAGAAAGTTTTAAGTACTTAGGGTCAATTATCCAGGGAGATGGGGAGATCAACGGGGATGTTACGCACTGTATTGGGGTGGAGTGGATGAAATGGAGTGTGACAAGAATATGCCACTGAAACTCAAAGGTAAGCTCTATAGAGCGGTGGTTAGATCGGCCATGTTGTATGGAGCCGAGTATTGGCAGTCAAGAATTCACATATCCGGAAAATAAAAGTAGCAGAAATGAGGATGTTGAGATGGATGTGCGGACACACTAAGCTGGATAAGATTAGGAATAAAGATATTCGAGAGAGGGTGGGCGTGGCTCCCGTGGACGACAAGATGCGGGAAGCGCAGCTTAGATGGTTCGGACACGTGCAGAGGAGGAGCCTAGATGCACCGGTTAGGAGGTGTGAGCGATTGACTTTGGCAGATACGAGAAAGAGGCAGAATGCGGCCTAAGAAGTATTGGGGCAGTGATCAGGCAGGACATAGCGCGACTTCAGATTTCCGAGCACATGACTCTTGATAAGAACATGTGGAGGTCGAGCATTAGGGTGGTAGGGTAGGAGGTAATCAAGAGTTCTTCCCTCTTTGTACCTGGCAGTATGATAGAGTTTTGTTAGCGGTCTATGTTGTGTTAACATTGTTGTTTTGCGTAATTTTGTGTTATTGTCCTTTCACTTATTCGTTGTTATTTTCTTTCTGGCATCTTTTATTGGTACATGCCTTTTCTTTTGTTTCTTTTTATAATATTATCTTATTGAGCGGAGAGTCTCCAGGAAACAGCCTCTCTACCCTTTTTGGGGTAGGGGTAAGGTCTGCGTACACTCTACTCTCCCCAGACCCCACTAGTGAGATTTTACTAGGTATGCTGTTGTTGTTGAGTATACTTACAAAGTCGATTTGATTTGTTTTTAATACAAACTGAACCAAAACAAATATTGTCGGGCTTCTAAAATTGAAAGCAAACTAAAGAAGTAAAAAAATACGTCAGTGTTTACTCGGTTTGGTTTGGTTTAGTTTTCTTATTTTTCTTGAACACCCCTAGTTCCAGCAAAAATGAAGTTGAGTAGACAAAATCAACATGGCAGAATGGTTATGACTAGGACATAAAAATCTTGGGGAAGTTGATATTACAGAGATCTTCCTTCCTAAATAAAAATCAAGGGGTACGGATTACATAGTAAAGATTGAGAAGCATTAAGCAGGTTTCTCTATAAATGGATCAAGTGCGTGCAACATTTCCATTGAGATTGGATATAAAATCGATCAGTCTAAGAAACATGACAAACGAAGAGTAGATGCAAAGAAATGGAAGGAAGATACCTCATAAGAAGTAATTGCCTATCTGATTCTGATGATATGAAATCATCATTATCTCGGGCAGAGTATGCATTGGATCTCTCTTTCTGATCAGAATCTGGCAGTCTCAACAGTTCTCGCCGCATCCCATTGAGATTAGATGTACTTGTCCCATAAGATTCCTTTCCAGTTACTATTGATTTCTTCACGCTTCCCACCTGGTTAAAGGCAATTGATTTAGCTCTCTTACTTTAAGGAACTAAGGACCAAAAGAATATACATGTAGCATCAACAGAATCAGGCATACTTGAGCTCGGGCATTGCTGGTCCATCTTTTCCTTCTATCAAGCTCACTTTCATTAATACCATACCAAGAGGGATCTTTTGCTGCAACGGCGATTGTTTTGTCCAATTCATCCACCTTCTCAACAAGAACACAGGAATTCAGCATTGATAAAAGGATATGAAGTTAGTCAAAGCTGCAGAGGGTCAATTTCAAATCACATTGACAGAAGAAAGATCATTTTCTTAAGTGAAAAGATTGGCATATCTGACAGTATAAATCATAACATGATATAAGACACGCGCAACGCATCAAACAAGAAATGCATCTGGCTCTGAAATCATCATTATTCATTCATGTACAGGCAATCAGGAAGACATACAATGAGAATATAAACAAAACAAACAGCAATAAATATCGATTAATCATGTTTAAAGGAGCTATGTTTTGGCCCATACCTGCCATTCAATGCTCTCACATGCAGCAAGAAGTTCCTTTGTAAGATGTACTTGCTCACCACTACTGGCAGGAGTTTGCTCCCATTTATGAAACGTGGACAAGAGCTTGTCAATCTAACCAAGCAGGCATTTCAAGAGTTAGATTCCGCAGTCAACAAACTAGAGCTGTAACAAGAGATTGAGAACAAATAGATTCTAACAGTGAGAAAATTCTTGGTTAATGTGTTTTTTCTAACAGTAAAAAGAGATAGAAAACCTTTTTTGTCTTGCCCGCTAATTGATTTTTCTACGAAAATACCAAAATTAGCTTGCTTACTTTTTCTTCTTTTCCTCTATCATCATTTATCCCCCTTTTCAAAAGGAGATGGCTTAAAAAGAAAACACAAGAGTTACATTTTGCAGGTTTTCTTTTTTGATAAGGGACAACTATATTTTGATAGTGAAACAAAGCTAAGCAGGTTTCTCAGATGTTTTTTCATCAATTACTAATATACCATGTAAACAATATTGAAGCATGTTTATAAAGAATTATGTGCATATAAAGAGAACTACAATAAACATAACTCAAATACAATAGGATCTTCTCAAAATCAAAAGCAGATGCAGGTGAACAACACTTGAGGCTTTTCCAGCCACAGAACGCACCTCAAAAGTTTTACCTAATAGAGATTACATTGCATTTTTTTGTGTGTGTGTTTGGGGGGTGGGGGTAGGGTGGGTGGGGTGGGGGGTATAAGCAGATTACATTGCATTCTTCAGTAAACAAAACAAACAATAGATTGAGTCTTCTAATTATGTTCTGTAATCACAGGATCACTTAGCCAAGAAAAATCTGGTCTAATGATTCAGCAGTTGCAGGAATCTACGAGATAAAAAGTGAAAGACCAAGGAAATCAGGGGCACCAACAGGTTGGGAGATATAAGGGAAAGAAGAAACTTTTGATTAATATTTGAAAGAACTAGAGTCTGACTTCGGCTTTTGGAAGTGGCGACTTACTACTCCCCCTGTTCCAGTTTATGTGAAGTTGTGAACCTATTTCCTTTTTGGTCCGTTCCAAAAAGAATGAACCTTTTCTAAATTTGGTAACAATTTAGCTAAAACTTACAACTCTACCCTTAATGAGAAGCTTTAATAATCACACAAATACTCTGGGCCCCATTTGGACTTGTTTAGGACCACAAATTTCAAAAATCCTCATTTTTTCTTAAGCTCCGTACCCAGTCAAACAGATTCACATAAATTGGAACGGAGGGTGTAAGATTCAAGACCGGTCTTCCTGCAATTTAATCTCTAATCATCATCTCACATTCACATTGATTCTTACATATTCCGAGTATAAAAGCATGTAACCATAAAGAAATTATTTTAGGATTTCCAGTGGCTTATTTTTCAAGCCATACCAAAATTTCTTCTATCATACATATCAGTGAAGGATATATACAAAGAATAACAGCCAATGTGAATGAAGGCCTGAAAGGCATACTTAGAAAATGATGTTATTAGGCAATCCTTTGTTGGTGAACTAGACAGTTTGAAAATGCTCAATGCATATCCTGGTTTGTACAAATATTTGCATCCTCCTGATGCTTCTATTAAATAATATTGCATACTTGATAGAAAAATCTCTACACATATCCAGACACTAGATATCATCGCTCTAGAGAATTGAGGCTAGAATCTATTTTTAGGCTCAGGCTTTCAGCTAACTGTTGGAGGCTCCTCTGGGTTTACCTTATAAAAGGATCCAGTGATACTCCCAATATTAATCTCAACTACATTGACAGTACAACTTCCTATTAAAATTTTATTATCAACAAGCATTAATTAGGCCATGCCTGAACGTAATATGAAGTGGAAAACTAAATAATACAAGTATTCTGCATCTTATCTCATGTATTATCTTCTTGAATGATAGAGCTGCTCAACCAAGTTCAAACTGTAAATATCTCAATATGTTGTTTGGTTTTCTTTTCTTATGACCGTAACATGATTAATTTCTTCTGCATTTAACTTCGTCTCTTATGATCCGTTAAGTAACACAGGCAGAGGAAGGAAAGCATAATGCATGTAGAGGCTAACTTCCGAGTATCAGTACAACAAGAGATCATGCAACTTATCCATTACTGGAGTAGTTTATCCTAATCCATAGTTTATAAGGACTCTACGTTGTCCCAGAAACACACTAGCTCACACAGACTAATTAAAAGGCAAATATTAAACAAATGAGATTTACTTCACTTCACTTCAAGTTATAGATGAGCTTACAGATTCTTGAATTTCCTCCTTGACAATATAAAAGGGATCTTGAGCTGAAGACATCTTTAACACCAATTCTAGAACGTTTACCTGCACACATCACATAATTGCACCAAATATCTCAAATTGCTTAAACCGTATTATGACTATAGAGACACAATAGTAATTTAGCAAGTAGTTTTTCCAGAAAAATATGAAAATTATCAAAAGGATGAATTCCAAAAAAAAAAAATTACACTTATTTCACGACCTGATCCAAATACAAAACTAGATCTGAAGAAATAATCAAAAAGAAGAAAGCTTTATCCACTAAAAATTCATATTCAGCGATCCGTTTGAGTTTATCAGAATTCAGACTAAATTGATCCACTTTTGATAAACGTGGAAACAATGGTTTTTATTTCGGGAGAGAAAGACAAGAAATCTAAATCAGAGAGAGAGAGGAACCTGCTGCTTGATTTCGCCGGAGTTGCCGGAGAAAAGACCGGAGAGAGCAGGAGGCGGTGAGGGTAGTAGTTCTGAATAGGCCACCAACCTGGGCTGGTATCCATTAAAGGATGATGCGCACTACATATCTGGGCTTCTCTCTAGCCCAAATACAAAAAGTCAATGGGCCCCTTGATTGCATTCAGGATTCGTCAAAACAGCGTGGGTTGACCAGTTTTCCGACTAGTAACCCATCTATGAGGTACTTATAAGAAATAAGAAATAACCATTGCTCCATATTTAATGCGAAAATAAAAGAGAAATTTTCATAAAGTATTATCTTTTAGTAATAATTAGTTATTTATAGATATCATTTGTTATATTTTGAATTATAGATACTTTTTATGTGGTTATAAGATATATTTGATTTATTTAAGTTATTTTATTTATAAATGCAGCAGCAAAAATATGCGTGAATTAAGAAAGTCTAGCTAATCAGTTGTTGTATTTGACTATATTCATGGAGTAAAATATGAGATTACAGCTGGATAGCTTATTGTATTAAGCTGTATTCGCGGCGTGAAACATAGGATTACACCGTTTTTAAAACGGAAAGTGGATCAATTAACATAATAGACTCCTAATATAACTCAACATACTCAATTATAACACACAAATTATAAAAAAGATTCTCAACCGAAAAATACCCAAAAACATATCAATCTTCAGAAAAATTATATAATACATCTGAATACATGAATTACATTAATTACAAAAATATATGAATACATTCATGTGATATAGCGAGACAGTGAATATAATGAAATACATAGAATACAGCGGGATACATTGAAATATAATGAAAAAACCAGTGAATACAGTGAGATATATGGAATACAACAAGACACATTAAATTCAATGAAAAAAAAGACAATGAAATACATGAAAATACATTATAATATATTAATAGAAAATAAGTTGTTCGGCCTCAAATTCCGGCGTCTTTGTTCTAGATACATTATTACTGTACTGCTTGTTCACAGCTTGATATACCTCCAAAGCAGAAAGAGTTTCGGTGCCAAAGCAGGCGCACATTATCACCATATTGATAATTATCTCTCAAAATCTATATCAATTGAGACCACCATAGTCCAAATGGTATTAGCATAAGTTTTCTGCACAACAAGTGTAAGTTGGACTCCAATTATAACCGAAACAAAATAAGTTTCGGTGAGTTTCGGTAAGTCAAAGCAAGCACGAAGCTGTTCTAGGCCGTAGTCGGTGACGCTCTTCGATCGACGACGGTCGGCGAGTTTTGTGCGGGAGCGATAATGGTGGAGACCTAGCGAATTTGGGTTGGAGAAGAGGTACGAATCGTGGGTTTGTGGGAGAAGAGAGTAAAGTATATGCAAAAAGAGAGAGAAAACGTGGTTAGTAAGATTTACGGTGATTATGTGAGAGACAAGACTAAAAAGGAGACAGAAAAATATTATTTAGCATATATGGTGCCTTTAATGTAGGATGTAACTATAATTAGATATTTTATTATAAAGGATAAAAGGTATTTATAGAATATAATATTTTTAAATGATATTTAATTAAAATAAATAGGGTACTAAGCTTTTTTATAGTGTGCAAAATTTCCAAAATAGAATCTATACAAAAATATTTGTGCTAAAACATGATTTTTTTAGAATATATATTGTATTATGGAGCCCCTATCTATAAAAACTCCTGTAAATTGTGCTAGAATTAAAAAAATACAATATGTGTGAATTTCAATATACTATACTGGAGTTCGAACTTTTAGAAGTTAATTTCAGTATATTATGTTGTAACTCCAAGAAAAAAATGTTAGAACTCAAACGCGAAATTGTGTATGTGAATTCCAAGATATTATGCTGGAATGTATATTTTTAGAAATTAAATTCCAATATATTATGCTGAAACTTCAAGAAAAAATACTTAAACGTAAACAAGACACATTCCTATAATTCTATTTTCAAATTTCGGTGGAGTTCAAATGATAACAACTAAAATGCAATAACAAAATTTGTAATTTGGAAAGTAAATAAAGAAAGGAAAGCAAGACCTAAATATTTATGAGATATTAGCAATAATTAAATTATTAATTATCCTAATACAATGAATAAAAGTATTTACATCATAGAATTCTCAAGAAGAAGACGAATCTCTTGCAAATTCTAGGAATGGTACTACAAGTCTACTTTTAAGCTTACGAAACACATAAGAATATTTAATATAGTCTGCAAGAAAATAAAATATGGCCTAATATTCTCTCTAGGTGCTTGGGCTCTTCACATGAACTTGGGCCATAATCCTTAAATATCACTTCAATGTAATTGTGGGCTCTATTAAGCTTCTCTAAAAGATCATTCAAGTCTACTCACTTCATCAAATGCATCCTAATTGTTTGAAGGTTCTTCGGCTCGACTCCTAGTCTTTGCACTCTTTTAGTTAGGTATTCCTGTCCAAATATTGTTTTTACGTGAAAAAGTGATTAAATTTCAATTAATCAATAAATATATAATATATGTTATGAAATAATATAAAGACAAGAACAATAATGCAAGAATAAGAACAATATAGAGAGAGAATAGGGAGAGAGAGAAGTATTCTTATTAATACTTGGGTGATTTACAATGGTAGAGAGCACCTCTATTTATAGGAAGAGGAATGACTTAGCTTCAAGCTAAAACTCTTAGACATTCACTCTAAATAGACTTCTATTTTATAACATTCCCCCTTGAATGTCTATTCAATAATGTGCCTCATAAAACCTTAAAACAAAACCCAATGGGAAAAATTAAAGAAAGGAAAAAGAGTACACATGTTTGAATATGCGCTTATTGGTTGCCTCGTTAAAAACCTTGCAAGGAAAACCCGGTGGGACAAAACCTTGTAAGGGAAAAAGAGTGCAACGCGCCTTAACTCCCCCTGATAAGAACATCATTTTATGTCCTTAAGTCTTCGCATCCCGATCTTGTGAACTAGCTTCTTGAAGGTTGACTTTGGTAGAGATTTTGTAAACAAATCAGCCATATTTTCGCTTGAACGAATCTGTTGAACATTGATATCACCATTCTTTTGAAGATCATGTGTGAAGAATAACTTTGGTGAAATATGCTTCGTTCTATCTCCTTTTATGAATCCTCCCTTCAATTGAGCTATACATGCTGCATTGTTTTCATACAAAGTTGTGGGTAGTTTATCACACTTCAAACCACATTTGTCTTGGATATGATGTATTATCGACCTTAACCACACACACTCTCGACTTGCTTCATGAATAGCAATTATCTCGGCATGATTAGATGAAGTAGCCACAATTGATTGCTTAGTCGATCGCCAAGATATGGCGGTTTCTCCACAGGTAAACACATAACCCGTTTGAGATCGAGCCTTATGTGGGTCGGACAAAATATCCAGCATCAGCATAACCAACAAGATCCGGGTTGCAATTCTTGCCATAAAATAAGCCCATATCGGTAGTTCCCTTTAGGTACCGCAATATGTGTTTGATCCCATTCCAATGTCTCCTCGTAGGAGCCGAGCTAAATCTTGCTAAGACATTAACTGAAAATGATATGTCAGGTCTTGTAGTATTTGCAAGATACATTAGTGCGCCAATTGCGCTAAGATATGGTACTTCAGGACCAAGTAGCTCTTCATTCCTTTCTTGTGGTCGGAATGGATCTTTGTTCACATCAAGTGATCGAACAACCATCGGTGTACTTAAAGGATGTGCTTCATCCATGTAAAACCGTTTCAGTACCTTTTCTGTATAGGTAGATTGATGAACAAAAATTCCGTTTGCCAAATATTCAATTTGCAAACCAAGACATAGTTTAGTCTTCCCGAGATCTTTCATCTCGAATTCATCCTTTAGATAATCAATTGCCTTTTGGAGTTCTTTAGGGGTTCCAATAAGGTTTATGTCATCAACATATACGGCAAGTACAACAAATTCCGATGTTGTTTTCTTTATAAAAACACACGGGCAAATGGCGTCATTTATATAGCCTTCTTTTAACAAGTACTCACTAAGACGATTATACCACATTCGTCCAGATTGCTTTAGACCATACAAGGATCTTTGCAATTTAATTGAGAACATTTCCCGAGATTTTGAGTTGTGCGCGTTTGGCACCTTGAGTCCATCGGGAATTTTCATGTATATCTCATTATCAAGTGAGCCATAAAGATAGGCAGTAACTACATCCATTAAGTGCATGTCAAGCTTTTCATGGACAGCAAAACTTATGAGATAACGAAAGGTTATCGCATCCATTACAGGCGAATATGTCTCTTCATAATCGACACCAGGCCTTTGAGAAAAACCTTGTGCAACAAGGCGTGCCTTATATCTTTGTACCTCGTTTTTCTCATTTCTTTTGCGTACAAAGACCCATCTATAGCCGACAGGCTTAACACCATTAGGTGTTTCAACTATAGGGCCAAAAACTTTACGTTTTGCCAGCGAATTCAATTCTGATTGAATTGCTTCTTGCCACTTTGGCCAATCCTGTCTTTTTCGACATTCTTCAACAGATTGAGGTTCGAGATCCTCACATTCTTGCATAATGCTAGATGCTACATTATAAGCAAAGGCATTATCCACCACAATATCCACTCGATTAATATTTGCCTCAATATTAATTGGATTTAGGGATAGTTCCGTATTTTCCAGAGTCTCGGGCTCAATGGATTCTTCATGAATCTCAGAATTTGTTAAATCATGAGATTCTTTCGTGGTGTCATTTTGATCGTTCTTTTTCCTCTTTCTAGGATTTCGATCTTTGGAACCTAATGGTCTGCCACGCTTCAGGCGTGCATTTGACTCATTGGATATGACACTAGATGATTGTCCAACAGGGACATCAATACGGATTGGAACATTTTCCGCGGGAATGTGGGATTTCGTTATCCTTTTCAAGTCCGTAAATGCGTCAGGCATTTGATTTGCTATTCTTTGCAAATGGATAATCTTTTGTACCTCTCTTTCACAAATAGAGGTATGTGGATCAAGATGAGATAATGATGCATTTTTCCACAAAATTTCTCGTTTGGTTTCACCAACTTCTCCCCCTAATTTTGGGAAAAGTGACTCATCAAATTGATAGTCTGCAAATCGTGCAGTAAACAAGTTGCCTGTCAATGTTTCGAGGTAGCGAATGATGGAGGGCGATTCAAACCCAACATATATTCCTAACCTTCTTTGCGGACCCATTTTGGTGCGGGATGGCGGTGCAATAGGCACATATACTGCGCATCCAAAAATCCTTAAATGGGATATATTGGGTTCATGACCCAAAACCAATTGCAACGGGGAATACTTGTGGTAATTCGTCGGTCTGAGACGAATTAGCATTGCTGCATGTAAGATGGCGTGACCCCATACCGAAGTGGGCAGCCTCGTTCTCATAAGTAATGGCCTTGCAATCAATTGCAGGCGTTTAATTAACGATTCTGCAAGACCGTTTTGAGTGTGAACATGAGCTACAGAATGTTCAACTTTTATCCCGATCGATAAGCAATAATCATTAAATGCCTGGGATGTAAACTCAGCAGCATTATCCAGTCTAATGGACTTGATTGGATTATCTGGAAATTGTGCTCGTAGTCGAATTATTTGTGCCATTAATTTCGCAAACGCAAGGTTGCGTGATGACAACAGGCACACATGAGACCATCTACAGGATGCGTCTATCAAGACCATGAAATACCTAAACGACCCACTAGGTGGGTGAATAGGTCCACAAATGTCCCCTTGTATACGTTCCAGAAACATGGGTGACTCAGTCCCAACCTTTGTTGGTGATGGCCTGATAATCAACTTGCCTTGATAACACGAAGTGCAAGGATATTCATTATTCGAAAGAATTTTGAAATTCTTTAATGGATGCCCAAATGAGCTTTCTATAATCCGTCTCATCATGACCGATCCTGGGTGTCCCAATCGATCATGCCAAAGTACAAAGGTATTGGAATCAGTAACCCTTTGGTTTACTGTTGAATGTGCCTCAATTGCACTAATTCTTGTCCAATACAGGCCACAAGTAAAAGACGGGAATTTCTCAATAACCCTCTTTTGGCCGGAGACATTCTTTGTGATGACGAGATATTCAAGATTATCTTCATCCATTGTCTCAATATGATAGCCATTCCGGCGTACATCTTTAAAACTCAACAAGTTTCTCTTAGACTTGGAGGAGAACATTGCATTCTCTATGATTAACGTCGTGCCCTTGGGCAGAGTTACAATTGCTCTTCCGGAGCCTTTAATCAATTTACTACTTCCAGAGATTGTAGTAACGTTTGCCTTACACATATTTAGTTGAGAGAAATACTTCCTTTCTTTGAGTATTGTATGTGTAGTACATGAATCAATTAGGCAAATACTTTTACAGTTGGATGTTGATCCAAGTTCGCTTTGTGAGATATCCATATTTGCTATCCCATAGTTTGACATACAAAAGAGATACAAGAACATAAGAATAAACAAGTTCAATTCTTTTGTGTCACATAATATTTTCAAAATCTGCTGCTAACAGTTGACTAACAAAATCAGATATGTTATCCATTACTTTGCAGTTTTGAAAATTTCAGCGTTTTTCATAAGACAATCGATTATTAAACACACACAATCGATTGTTGGAACATAGACAATCGATTGTTAAACACACACACAATCGATTATTTGTTATTTTTGAAAAACTTCAGATCACTGTCTTAAGACAATCGATTGTTATGCATTGACAATCGATTGTTGGCTATTTTTGAAAAATTCCAGACCTCACTGTTTCAAGACAATCGATTGTTATGCATGGACAATCGATTGTTGGCTATTTTTGAAAATTTCCAGAACACACTGTTTCAAGACAATCGATTGTTAGCCAAAGACAATCGATTGTGGATGATTTTTGAAAAATTCCAGATTACACTGTCTTAAGACAATCGATTGTTAGTCAACGACAATCGATTGTTGATCAATTGTTTTTCAACTTTAATGCGAAAATAGTTGATAATCGACTAGTTTTTCAGGCTAGTCGATTACCCCTACTGGAAAATAAAAATTTTATTGATATTTGAGCATATTGATATTCTAAAGAACTACTGCTAACATTGCATCATGAACTAACTAATACGAGCTAATACTAATGACTATTAGTTTATTCACTAACTAATACAAATAAGTAGAACAAAATCAAATAACTCCATCTTCTTTCATCACGGACCCATCGCCGATTAGGTGGTCTATTTTCCCCTCGGGTTGCTCAAAGAAGTCTGCCACATCCAGGTGGGTGATGTCCTCATTGTCGTCATAGACAAAATTTGTTTCAGGGCCTTTTCTCTTTCGAGATGCTTGATAAAGGTCAACCAAGTGTCTTGGTATACGGCAAGTCTTTGACCAGTGCCCTTTCCCACCGCAACGATAACATATCGTTTCTGAACCATTTTCCTTAGGATCTTCATGACCCCGTTTCTGCTTTCGGTGGTTATCTCTCTTCGGGGGGGGGGGGGGGTGACGGACTTCTTTGGAATTTCTTCCTTGTCTACGTCCCTGGCTATGACCCCGTTTACGACCATGACCATGGTCCTTTTCATGTTTGGCATAATGAGAGTGCACCTTATCTGCTTCAGGCAGTGGTGTAGACCCAGTGGGTCGATTTTCATGATTTCTCATAAGCAGGTCATTATTTCGCTCAGCCACTAGTAGAAGAGAAATCAGTTCAGAGTACTTTGTAAAGCCTTTCTCTCTGTACTGTTGTTGCAGTACTATATTGGAGGCATGAAACGTTGTAAACGTTTTCTCAAGCATATCATAATCGGAGATATTATCCCCGCATAGCTTCAATTTAGAAGTAATTCTGAACATAGCAGAATTATATTCAGAAACGGACTTAAAGTCCTGGAGCCTCAGATGAGCCCAATCATATCGTGCTTGTGGCAGAGTGACCAACTTCAGGTTGTCATATCTCTCCTTTAAGCCGTTCCACAAGACGAGTGGATCCTTGACGGTGAGATATTCAATCTTCAAACCTTCATCAAGGTGATGGCGCAAGAAAATCAAGGCCTTCGCACATTCTTGGGTGGATGCTTTTTCTCTATCTTTGATGGTGTCTCCGAGACCCATAGCATCTAAGTGGATTTCAGCATCCAACACCCATGTCATATAGTTCTTGCCCGAAATTTCAAGGGCAACGAACTTTCTTTTCGTAATGTCAGACATAATCGAAAATTAAATTAGGAAGAGGGAAATACCTTAGATTTCTCGAGAATGGTTCTTGAGATGGTAGAGTCTCGTGCTGATAACGTGTTATGAAATAATATAAAGACAAGAACAATAATGCAAGAATAAGAACAATATAGAGAGAGAATAGGGAGAGAGAGAAGTATTCTTATTAATACTTGGGGTGATTTACAATGGTAGAGAGCACCTCTATTTATAGGAAGAGGAATGACTTAGCTTCAAGCTAAAACTCTTAGACATTCACTCTAAATAGACTTCTATTTTATAACAATATATATAAAATTCATGCATAACATATGAAAAATGTGTATACTCAATATATAATATATATGTATACCAATATGAATAGTAAAAAGTAAACCGGACTAGTTATGTAAAGATTCTAAACTTTTTTGATCGACATCATGGAAATGCTAGTCCCTGTTTAGAGTAATTAATGACCATTTCCAAAACTTTCTTATGTTTTACCTTTATTATTAATTGCTCGTTCCCCAAATTATTTTCAAGAATTTAGAAATGCTATTATTATTATTATGGGTAGAATTGTAAAATATATATTTTATTTATTATTTTTTATAGGGCTTAAAAAATTTAAAGTAAACAATTAAAAGTGAACGAAGAAAGTAATACTTGGGGGATTTTGTGTAAAGATTTCCAGTATAATCAAATGCACTGAATTGGAGTTATAGATGCCTAAAGAAACTACATCCTATCTACGGATAATTGCGTCGTAAAAATATCATTACTGGACAGTTTTGATCATCAATATTTAACCATTAGTTATAATTATTTTTTAACCCAACATGAAATGTAGCTTAATGTAGTTGCCAAAAGGTATACGTCAAACATTAGGCTTCATTTATAATATTATATATATAGAGGTAACAAATAATATAATTATTTTGCAACGTGATTACATTGGTGATCGTATTTGAGATTGATTGGTTTACATCTAGCGATCAATCCTTAATTATGCCGACCTATTGGTAGTCATCCTGTAATTGGAATTGGTATAATTACTAAGTAATAATTACATAGCCTAATAATTATTCAGTTGTGTAATTATGACGATATATTTAATTATAATGTAATTATAATTTTGCTGTTTGGTTGCAAAAGTATAATTATACAGTTAGATTAAATTTTAAATTAAGTAATTATCAAAACTTAAAAGTTAATATAATAATATATGCCTATAAATTTTTATAAGTATAAATGGTATTATATTTTGTATTTAAGATGTATATTTTTTTGTGAATATACATTAATAAGTAATCATATATTTATAACTAATATTGTAAAAATAATTTATATATATTTTTAAAATTAATAATATTTAGTTTAGATACGTAAAAAAATTAAAAATATTTTTTTATAAGAACTTCATGGACTTCATATTTGATAAAATAAATTAATATTTATAAATATAATGTCATAATATTATTTAAATAATTGACAAAATTAATCTATCAATTCTAGCTAAAAAAATGAACAACATGCGACTTGAGCCAATACTACTAAAACAAGTAAGTTGGAACCATGAATATAACACAATTTCAAAATTTTAAAAAAAAATTATTTAGCATATGTCAAATTCCAACATAATAATAGTAAGTTCCACAATAGTTTTAGAATAGGAAATATATATAAGTTTATAATCACATTCAATAATGAAATTTCACTTTAATTACATCACTCATTATATGACAAGTTTATAAATGACTCATTATTTATAATATTAGGAGGTGTAATTTCAAAAAATAGAATAATAAAATAAATAAAAATAAAATATAAGTAATTGCATGAAATAACAAGAAATAAAAGAAGAGAAATAAAGATAAATAATGTACAAAGAAAAATATATTTTGAAATTTTAAAAGAAATTAAAAATAAAATTTAAAAAATTAAAACAATAGAAATAAAAAGTTATAAATAAAATAAAAATAAATATAAAAGAAAATAAAAAATAACCTTATAATTACACAGTGTAATTATCATCAATTCTCACCTCCCCCTTGAGAGTTGTAGAATGTAATTATACCCAATTTCATGTTGACCAAGTAATTACTTGGCTAAACAAATATGGCAAACTGTGTAATTACTTCCAATTACATCCAAATCCAATTTATATGTGGCTTTCCAAACATGCTCCGAAGGTAAAGAAATTGGAACGTCCTGAAATTATCTGGTTACATAGCTTGTTATTCTAGTATCATACTAGAATATTTCAAACTATCCAAAACAATCTTGAAAATTATCACAAAATCTCTTTTTTGAAACGCTTTAGATTTAGGTGTTCTGCACAATTGATCGTTCATGTTTAGATGTAGGGATGTAGAAAGGAAACCGACGAACCGTACCAATTTAATAATTCGAGTCAAATAGAGAAAAAAATTCGATTATGGTTTGGTTTGATTTGATTTGGTGTTGGAGAAAAGAACCCGATCATAATTGGTTTGGTTTGGTTTTAACTAAAGAAAGTCAAACCGAAACCTAACCCACCCAACCTTACATATATAGAAATTTTAGATATATTTAATATATAAATATACTTATTATCTCCTATCTATCTATTTTCTTTAGTTATTTACTAGACCAATTATGATCTGGAAGTTGATGTAAATTACAAATATTTCTTAAAAAAATTCATAATTTTATCTTTTGGTTGGACTTAGAACTTTTGAATGTTCTAATAAGTTTTATAGTCATCAATATTATATATCTATTTTTTGTTTTGCAATAATTTAGATAAAATGCATAACCTATTTTTTATTTTTTCTTTAGCGTTTAGTCATGTAATTAATACTCCCTTAGGCTACTTATTTTAGCATGACTTAGTACTATTAGATTATGTTTATTTTTATTATGGCTTTTTAGTTAGCAACATTTATATTACATAATTTTATTGTCTTTATTGTTGCATATTTTAGGATAATGCCATGACACATCTCATACAGGTAAGTTCCCTTCTCTTTTACGTCCCCTCTCTCTCCCTCTCTTTCTCTTTCTCTCTCGTCTTTTTTCTTTATCTTTTTTCCGGTAGCTTCTGGTCCTTCTCGTTGCCGGGATCAGGACGTGCGAGTACAGGAGAGTTACATCAAGTCAGGCGACCCTTGTTTTCCGACGACTCTTCCCGTTCTGCATTTCCGGCAACCCCCGCTTCATCTTCTTCTTCCTCGCTCTCTCTTTTTCCTTTCTCTCTCCCGCCTTTTATGTGTGTGTGTGTGTGTGATCTATTTTTTGGGCATGTGTAATATTTTTCCAGCGAGGATTTTTGGCGATTTACATTACTTCTGGCGATCCCGTTCAGCTTTCCAATAGGACGCAACAAAACTACCAGTTCTGTTAAACTTCAGGAAAACTTTCTCTAGGTTCTTTCATTCTATAGTTGGTATTCGTGATATTGGTATTTTATTTTTTCTTTTTCATTGTTATTTTCCATTTTTGCTTGCATGTATCCTTGACATCCATAGTAACTTGTTTAAATTATATTTAGTTAGACTTGTTTACTTATTCGGTCTCTCTTTTTCCCCTTAGTGTTATAGCCGATACATAGTTGGTCCCTGCTTAGTCGGATCCCTTATTAGTACCTTGTGTACCTGTAGGTTCTGTTTAATTTATTTTGTAGTTTATTTTTTTTATTTTATTTTTCCATTTTTGCTTGCCGGTATCCTTGACATCCATAGTATCTTGTTTAATCTATTTAGTTAGACTTGTCTGCTTATATCGGTCTTTGTCTTTCTCCTTAGTGTTATAGCCAATACATAGTTGGTCCGTGCTTAGTTGGATACCTTATTAGCACCTTGTGTACTGGTAGGTTTTCGTTGAGTTTATTCCTTTCTAGTCTATGCTTTTGTAGCTTTGTACTGGTCTAGTGGCCACGCCGAGTTATGATAGAGTGAGGGCATGTACTCAGGGGAGCGAGCAGAGCAGGGGAGGGGGTAGGGAGTAAGGGTGGAGGGGATTAAGGCACCTCATAGGCTGAAAGTGGAGTCATGGAACATAGGGACTTTAATGGGAAAGTCGATAAAGTTAGCAAGGATACTCCATAAGAATAAGATTATCATAGCTTGTGTCCAGGAGACTAGATGGGTGGGGAATAGAGCTCGGGTGGTAGATGGTTTTTAGTTTTGGTATTCAGGGAGGGTGAAAGGGAAGAATGATGTAGGCATTTTAGTTGATAAAGATTAAAGGGAGGTACTGATTGAGGTTAAGAGGGTGAATGACAGGTTGATGGCAAATAAGATAGTCGTAGGAAGGTTTACTCTGAATATAGTTAGTGCTTACGCGCCTCAGATGGGTTTGGGCGAGGAGGTTAAAAGACGCTTCTGTGAAGATTTGGATGGGTTGGTGCAGCGTATACCCTCCACCGAGAAGCTTATTTTGGGGGTGATTTTAACGGCCACATTGGGAGGTCGTCTGGGGGATATGATGATGAGCATGGTGGCTTCGATTTTGGAGATATAACTGGTGGAGGTACTTCGCTCCTGAAGTACGCCAAAGCTTTTGAGCTGGTGATCGCTAACTCGTATTACCCGAAGAAGGCGGAGCACCTGATAGCTTTTCGGAGTGCGGTGGCCAATACCTAGATTGATTACATACTTCTCCGGAAAATGTGATAGAGGTTTATGCACACATTGTAAGGTCATCCCGGGTGAGAATCTTACGACCCAGCATATGCTTTTGATTATGGACTTAGAGATCAGCTACATGAGGAAGAAATGGGATATGTCTGGTATACCTAGGGGCAGGTGGGTTGCATTGACTAAGGACAAGGCCCAGGAGTTGGGGGAGAAGTTGCTGGCTATGGAGGCCCGGAGGAGTAGCGGGGATGCGAGTTGTATGTGGTCTATGACAGCAAATTTCATTAGAGAGGCAGCGAGAGATGTGTTAGGGGTCTCAAATGTTTTTTCTTGTGGCCATAAAGGGGACGGGTGGTGGAACGAAGAGATTCAGAGGATCGTGGAAGCCAAGAAAGTGGCATATTTGAAGCTAGTAGAGAGTATCGACGAGGGGCAGGAAACAGGGAGGGGTACAAGAAGGCTAGGAAGGAGACGAAGTTTGCAATTACTATGGCTAATACCGTCGCGTAGTCATCCATACGAAGAAAAAGGGGATAAAGACGCGGACAGGAAGTTGTACAAACTAGCAAAGGTGAGGGAGCGGAAGTCCCAGGATCCGGACCAAGTGATATGCATAAAAGATGAGGAGGAAAGAGTTTTATTGGAGGGGGCACAGATTAGGCAGAGATGGCAGTCATACTTTCATAGGCTCTTGAATGAATAGGGAGATAGGGGCATTGTAATGGAGGAGTTGAAGCACTCGGAGTGGCAGCGAGATTTTGGGAACTGTAGACGCATACGAGTGATGGAGGTTGTAGGGGTTATCCGTAGGATGAGTAGGGGTAGAGTGATGGGGCCAGACGAGATCCCGGCGAAATTCTGGAAGAGCGTGGATAAGGAGGGCTTGGAATGGCCTGCTGGGTTGCTTAAAGTCATTTTTATGACAAAGAAGATGCCCGAAGAATGGAGGAAAAGTACGATAATCATGTTGTACAAAAATAAGGGGGATGTCCAAAACTGCAACAACTATGGGGATATCAAGTTGTTAAGCAATACGATAAAAGTATGGGTGAGGGTGATTGAAGGGAGGTTGAGGAGGTATGTGTCTATTTTCGAGAACCAGTTTGGTATCAAGTCGTGATGGTCGACCACTAAGGCGATTCATATTTGTGAGGAGATTGGTGGAGCAGTTTAGGGAGGTGAAGAAGGATTTGCACATGGTGTTCATTGACCTATACATAGTCCCAATAGAGGTTTTATGGAGATGTTTGGAGGCTAGAGGAGTGCATGTGGCGTATATTAGAGTGATTCAGGACATGTATGATGGAGCTAAGATACGGGTAAGGACAGCAACTAAAGACTCAGATTACTTTCCGGTTGATATGGGGTTGCATCTGGGATCAACACTTAGACCATTTTTGTTTTCCCGCCCATTGGATTCTTTCACACGTCACATTCAGGGGGAGGTGTCTTGGTGCTTGCTATTTACGGATGACATAGTCTTGGTTGATGAGACACAAGGTGGAGTTAACGAGAGGTCTGGAGACATACCCTCGAGTCTAAGGGTGATGTGATTCTTTAAGTTAACAAAGAACCAACCAACCAGGATCAAGATCTTGAAACAAAAAATGTGGTTTATGGGCGGATTTTAGGAAACAACGTATCTTAATTTTAGAACTCGGAATCCAATGATTCAAAAACAAGGTGAAAGATGATTTGTACTATAAGAAAGACTATTTACTCATTCAAAACAAGTAAATAATGATGTTTCACCAGTTCAATGAAAGTTATAAATCTATGATATCAAACGAATTTAGATCAAGAAACATGTTCTTGAAAGATCAAGAACTAAACAAGTTCCTAAAGTCACCACTTGGAATCAATTAACGTGATAAAGAAATACCACACGTAATTGAAAACAAGAGAAAGACTATCACCACCTTGATTGGAATAAAAAACAAGGATAAAGAAGACTAAATAGAGAAAAATACTCTATTGTAAAACTAGGCAAACCTTAAAAACGTGAATTACATTATACAAGGCAAGAGAACTTTATATAGTCCTAGAGTCTCTTCTTTAATGACTACAATTCCTATTCTAATGAGGAAATAAAATAACTAGACAAGAAAAGTAAAATCCCTATTCTATAAGGAAAATAAACTAGAATCCTACTAAAAGAAAATCCTTATTCTAAAAGGAAAAAACTAATTCCTACTTTAAGAAGGAAAGGGTCTTGGCTTCTTGAAATCAATCTTGGGCCTTTTGAACTTGAAGACACGTCCACACACCCTTCCCCCGGCATATAAGAACTTGTTTTTGGCGAGCTAAATAACAAAAGGCTAATATAACTTCTTGATTTGCATCATTCACCCCTAGTTGAAAAGGACTCATCCTCGAGCTTAAAGGCTCTATAAATGGCGCAAGGTCAGTAACATTAAATATTGGTGAAACCTCATAATCGTCTGGTAGATCGAATCTGTAAGCATTTTTACCTAACTTTTGAACAACTCAAAATGGACCATCAGCTATTGGTTGCAACTTTGGAAACTTTTAATTAGGAAATCTTTCTTTCCTCAAGTATACGCAGACCAAGTCTCCCACATTAAAGAATTGTTGTTTTCTCTTCTTATCAACATGTTTCTTATATGCATTTGTTTGTCTCTCAATCTATTGTACTACTTTCTCATGCATTTTTTTTAATTTCTTAACCCTCTCTTCAACATCTCCACTAAAATAATAGGTTTAAGAAGAGGAAACAAGTCTAATGGAACAAGAGAATTCTTACCATAAACCACTTCAAAAGGACTTTTTCCAGTTGTTCGAGTCACAGACTTGTTGAAAGCAAACTCAGCATGTGTTAGCAAGGATTCCCACTCTCTTTTGTTCTTCTTTATCAAACTTCTTAGCAGTGCACCTAAACTTTGATTGACTACCTCTGTTTGTCCATCTTTTTGAGGGCGATAAGATGCGTTATATTTCAACTCTGTACCAAGCTTAGCCCATATAGTACGCCAAAATGACTGATAAACTTAGTGTCGCGATCAGAAACAATGCTTCTTGGAATGCCGTATAGCTTGACAATATTGTTAAAGAACAAAACAGCCACATGAGTTGCATCATTTGTCTTTTTACATGGGATAAAGTGTGCCATCTTAGAGAATCTGTCAATAACAACAAAGATAACATCCTTGCCTCCTTCAGTCCTTGGCAATCCAAGCACAAAATCCATGTTAATATGTTCCCACGGTGCTGTAGGAATTGACAAAGGCTCATATAATCCCTTATTGCTCCCATGCATTTTTTCTTTTCTACATGTTTCACAATGCTCAATCAGCCTCAATACATCTTTGTTCAATTTAGGGTAGTAGAAGTTTTCTTGAATCATATTCAATGTTTTAGAATGGCCAAAATGACCAGCTAATCCACCCTCATGTGCTTTCCTCACAATGGACTGCCTTAAAGAGCTTTGCGGTATGCAAAGTTGCTTTCCATAGTATAGAAACCCATCACGAATTACAAACATTCTTTGTGCACCCTCTAAGAATCTCTTCCAAATATCTCCAAAGTCTGGATCAGCTTCATAAAGCTCCTTAATATGGTCGAATCCAAATACATTAGTTTGCATCATAGAAAGTAAACATGGTCTTCTACTAAGAGCATCAGCCACTTGATTGAGGTTTCTAACTTTGTGCTTAATTACGAACTGAAAATTATAAAGGAACTCTACCCATTTTGCATGCCTTGCGTTGAGCTTTTGTTGGTGACTAAGATACTTTAGTGCCTCATGATCAGAATATAGCACAAATCTTTTGGTAATAAATAATGACTCCAATACAACAACACACGAACAATAGCATAGAACTCTTTTTCATAGGTGGAGTACTTCAATTTAAATTTACTTAGCTTCTCGCTAAAATAAGCCATGAGTTTAACTTCCTGGCTAAGAACTCCTCCGACACCAACATCTGAAGCATCGCATTCTACTTCAAATAAAATATCAAAGTTAGGTAACTGAAGGATAGGAGCTTGTGTCATCTTCTTCTTTATCAATTCAAAACTCTTTTGAGCTTCTTCATTCCACTTGAACATGCCTCATTTCAAACAATCAGTTATAGGGGCAACCAAAGTGCTGAAATTTTGATAAATCTTCAATAGAAGGACACCATTCCATGAAATCTCCTTATATCTAAAATTGACCTAGGAATTGGCCAATTTATGATTGCTTTAATCTTGCTTGGGTCGGCTTGAATACCAACACTAGTTACAATGTAACCAAGAAAACAAACACTGTTAGTATAAAAGATGCACTTCTTGAGTTGTGCATATAGCTTCTCCCCTTAAGGTTTCAAAAACCTTCTCCAAATCCTTTCCATGTTCCACTTCCTCTTTTCAATAAATTAGGATATCATCTAAGTAGACAATAACAAACTTCCCAATGAATGATCTAAACACATAAGTCATAAGCCTCATGAATATGCTAGAGCATTCGACAAACCAAAAGGCATTACCAACCATTCATACAAGCTTTGGCTAGTCTTGAAGGCAGTCTTCCATTCATCACCTTCTCTCATACAGATCTGGTGGTACCCATTGTCAAATCAATCTTTGAAAAGATCTTAGAACTATGTAGTTTATCAAATAGATAATCTAACCTTGGGATTGGGAAGCGATATTTGATAGTGATTTTGTTGATTGCTCGGCTGTAAACACACATCCTCCAAGTGCCATTTTTCTTAGGAACAGGCAAAGCAGGCACGACACAATGACTAAGGCTCTCCCTTATTAAATCCCTCTCCAATAGCTCTTCGACTTACCTTTAGAGCTCAGCTTGTTGTGTAGGATTCATCATATAAGCTGCTCTGTTTGGCAACGATGCTCCGGGTATAAGGTCAATTTGATGTTGAATATCGAACATGGGTGGAAGTTCTAATGGAACATCTTCCGAGATCAGCAAGTAAGTTCTTGGCTCGTGTATCGAACTTATGCTCCTAATCTTGTGAGTCTTCCATGGCTACTGTTATGTATAATGGCTCTCCTTTATTGATGTGACCAATAATCTGTGATCTGGTAATTAGCATATCACACACGATCTTTGCCTTCTTTGAAAGTTCTTTTGGGTGCAATGGTGTCAAAATGATCTTACGTCCATCAATTATGAATGAATAGGTGTTATGGTATCCATAATGAAAATCACACTTATCATATTGCAATGGTCTTCCAAGTAATAAATGGCAAGCATCCATCTTTACCACATCACACCAAATTTGGTCTATATAGATCTTACCAATAGAAAAAGAGACCAACCATCTTTTAGTGACTTTCATACCTCCACCATATTGCAGCCACCAGACTTTGTAAGTTTTGGGGTGTAACTCAGTTTCCAAACCCAATTTAGTCACCATCTCTTCCAAAACAGTATTACTGCAATTTCCACCATCGATAATCACTGAATAAAGTGTCGCGGTTCCGAACCGGAACCGGACCGGAACCGTGGCCCTGCCAGTTCTGCTGATTCCGGCGGTTCCGGTTCTACCGGTTCCAGGGAACCGTGGTGGGGTGGTTCTACCTGTTGGAACCGCTAGAACCGGACCCGCTAGAACGGGAACCGGCTGGCGGTTCTGGACCGGTTCTGGCGGTTCCAGCCGGTTCAAGCGGTTCCAACGGCCATTTTTCAAATTTTTTTTAAAAATAATTTCAGTAATGGATCTTTGCAAAACATAGCCGTTTGGAAGTTTAAAAAATAGCCATTTCGCCCCAAACTTTAATTTAACCCCAAACTTTATATAATTACACTATTTCTCATTTCTCAACTATAAATACCCCCTCATTCTTTCATTTTTATTCAATATCTCTCAATCTCTCTCAAGCTCTCTTTCAATCTTTCTAGTGCAAGTGCTTAATTTATTGTTGCAAATTCGTGAAAAATTGTGAAGTTGTTGAATTGAAGTTTTCAAGTGTTCAACTTCAACGATTTTCAATTTTCAAGAAGTTGTTCGTCAATCCGGTAAACTCGTTTCAACTCTTACGTGCTAATAGTATTTTTTTGTGTTTTTAGTTTGCTTAATTCTAATTATTATGGCATTTTCGTTGAAAAATATGTTCGGTAAAGGAAAAGGTAAAATCGGTGAAAGTGGTAGCCAAAAAACTCCCCTTCCCCGGCTCCCCGACCTAGAAAAGATAAGCAAGTTGAAAGTAGTAGCCAACCTAGATGTCCTAATGAACCCTTCGGAATCCATGATAGTGATCACCTTTGTTTTCAATTTAGCGATATTAATTTTCTACATGATGTAGCAGTAGGTGATAGAATAGACGATGATATTATGAATGCTCTTTATCCTAATGCACCTATCTTAGAGGGAAATGAGGATGATGATGATGATGATGAAACCCAAGCACCACATTTAGATGATACACCTACTAGTCCTGCTCATAACTTAGGTAATGAACCGGCACACCCACTCGTACAAACTCCCACTTTTAGTAGACAACCTCCTAAACGTACAGAAACATCATTAGTTTGGCAATTTTTATTCAACTAAGAGAACAAAATAAGGCTAAGTGTAAATCTTGTGGGAAATTACTTGTTCATAGGTATACTGGAGATCGTAGCGGCACGGGTAGTTTAGTTACGCATATAAAATTACACCAAGGCTAGATATTTGCAATTGAAAGCACAACAAGAGGGGAGGACAAGTGTTGATTCTAAAGTTAACCCAAGTACGGGTTCAAATCTAGTTCAAACAGGAATAAACACTGTCACCGGAGGTATTTTATATTACGATCCAAATAAGGATCGTGAAGAACTAGCGAAAATGATTACTGTTATGTATTTGCCTTATACTTTTGCTTCTAATCCTGCATGGATTCATTATATTAGAAGAGTATTTAATCCTACTTATAAAGGTTGGCCTCGCGCAACAGTTAAGGCCGATATTTATAAATTTAAGCATGAATATGAACAATATTTGCGCTATTTATTTACTCATATAACTAATCGTATTTCTACACAACTGATATTGGTAGAAGAGGAAATGACTGTGATTATCTAACTGTAACAAGTCATTGGATAGACGAAGACTGTACTATGCAAAAACGCATAATTGCATATAGAATAATTAATTCACGGCACACGGGTAGGTTTATAGCTAACATTGTTTCAGAAGTAGTATTCTACTATTTATCGATCTTTAGATCTTTCAGAAGTAGAGATTGCTACACTAGCTGATGCGAAAGCATCAATTAAAGTTAATGCTCAAACTGTTTATAATGCTTATAAACAGGCGTTAAAGCATGCTAGGTCAAATATTCCAACCCCTACTTCGTCTACATCACAATCGTCTAAAAGAGCTATTGGCTTAACAACTCTTAAATCGTGGACGGAGTTCAAGGGGTACTCAAGGTGATAATTTAGATGAAATTTCCCATCTAAATGAGCTTCAAGTTTACTTGTCACAGGGACTAGAAAAGGAGAATCCAGACGTCTCTTTCAACCTTTTGGAATGGTGGAAGACCATATACTAATGACAACATTCTTTTATCAATATATACTACTTATATACAATTTATACTAATTACTAACTATAACACAATATACACTACTTATATACAATATATACTACTTACATACAATATATACTACTTATATACAAAATATACACTACTTATACACAATATATACTAATTACCAAACACAATATATACTATACTAATAACATAGTACACCATATAAAATATATTCTACAATATATTAATGACTACTATAAAAGATATTTAATTAAAAAAAAAATTTCAGAACCGCCAGACTCACCAGAACCGCCAGAACCGCCAGAGTCGGAACCGCCAGAGTCGGAACCGCCAGAATCGGAACCGCCAGAACCGGAACCGCATGGTACCTACCGTCACGGGCCGGTTCCACCTTCAGAACCGCCAGAACCGGAACCGCCAGAACCGAACTGCCAGAACCGGAACGCCAGACCCAAATAGACTCAGAACCGGAACCGGATACAGCCTTATCACTGAACATACCTTGCCATGTGATGTACACCTCGTGTGGAAAAGGGCTTCTCGTTGCGATGATTCTTATTTATATGTAGCATGTAAGATCCTCTGAGTAATAAGCATATCACCTTCATCAGGTTCTACATAGGCATCCTTATCTTCCTTATTAACTTCCTCGATTAGCTGGTTGTCTTCATGATTGGAATCATCTTCTTCATAAACTAACATAACACCCTTTCGGTTGGGACAATCAACTTGCACATGACCAAAACCTTGGCACTTAAAACATCTTTTCCTAGTCATATCCCCCTGAGGTTTCTTTTCATCACACTTTTAAGATGAATTAGAAGAATTACCTCTATAAATGGCCTTAAGATTTCCACCACTACCACTACTAGTACTCCCCTGGTTGGGGTAATTCTTCTTGGAGTATAATTTCTTTGGCTCCTTTTGTTGTTGCTCGATGTTGGTGGAAAGCTTTCGTACATCATTAAATGTCCAATAAGGTTGTAGGCGAATAACAACGGAGATGGCACGCCTTAAGCCACCAATATATCTTGCTATAGTTTGTTCCTCAGGTTCTCGGGTATCACACTTAATCATGAGGTATTCAAACTCTCGAGTATAGTCTTCTACGGTCTGGTTTCCTTGGTGAAAGTTATTAAATTTAAGATAATTCTGTTTTTTGTACGTATCAGGAAGAAAACGTCTTCGAAGTTTTCTCTTCATCTTCTCCCAAGTTCGAATCTTACCACGACCTTCTCTTTCTTTTTCTCGCTTCAAATTGTCCCCCCAAAGTGAAGCATATACCTTAAACTTGATGGCAGTGATCTTAACCTTTGTCTCCTCAGAATAATCCTTGAACTCAAAGAATCATTCAACAGTCAATAACCACTCCATAAACGCAACCCCGTGTGCTTTTCCATCAAAATCAGGATCACCAACCTTCACATCATCCTTTTTCTCCCGAGTATGGTTCCTCCTTCTCCTTGGGCAATCAGATCATCGTCTCCTTGTCTCCTAGGAGGATCTGAATTTTCACTAGAGTCATCTCCATCAGCCATATGAAAGGGGTTAATATCAGAGTCCCCTCTATTATCTTCCTTGGGCCTTGTATGTCGTTCTTGCCTTTCGTAGTGTTGGAGTTGCCCATGTAGTTATTCAATTGTCCTTCTCATCTCTTCCATCTCCATGTCGCGATCAGATGTTCATCCTTCACCTTCTTGAACCCAACAACCTTTTCTTGCTTGCATATTTGGTTCACCACTTGCTGTTCTGATACTAAATTGATGTGATTTTTCGAGTTATCAAAGAACCAACCGATCAGGATCAAGATCTTGAAATGAAAAACGTGGTTTATGGGCGTATTTTAGAAAACAACGTATCTCAATTTTTAGGACTCAGAATCTAATGATTCAAAAATAAGGTGAAAGATGACAATCAGAACTATAAGAAAGACTATTTACTCGTTAAAAACAAGTAAATAATGATGTTGCACCAGTTCAATGAAAGTTATGAATCTATGATATCAAAAGAACAAATTTAGATCAAGAAACATGTTCTTGAAAGATCAAGAACTAAATAAGTTCCTAAAGTCACCACTTGGAATCAATTAATGTGATAAAGAAATGTCACACGCAATTGAAAACATGATAAAGACTACCACCACCTTGCTTGGAACCAAAAACAAGGATAAAAAAGATAAATAGAGAAAAATACTCTATTGTAAAACTAGGCAAACCTTAAAAACGTGAATTGCATTCTACAAGGCAAGAGAACCCTTTATATAGGCCTAGAGTCTCTTCTTTGATGATTACAATTCCTATTCTAATAAGGAAATAAAATAACTAGACAAGGAAAGTAAAATCCCTATTCTATAAGGAAAAGAACTAGAATCCTACTAAAAGAAAATCCTCATTCTAAAAGGAATAAGTTAAATCCTATTTTAAGAAGGAAAGGGCCTTGGCTTCTTGAAATCAATCTTGGGCCTTTTGAACTTGAAGACACGTCCACACACCTATCCGCGGGCATATAAGAACTTATTTTTGGCGAGCTAAATAACAAAAGGCTAATATAGCTTCTTGATTTGCGTCAAAGGGTTTCAGGTTGAGATGGACCAAGATAGAATACTTGGAGTGCAAGTTCAACGGTTTTACCCAGGAGGTGGAAGGGGATGTGAAACTCGATATGCAAGTCATTGCCAGGAGAGAGAGCTTCAAGTATCTGGGATCTATACTTCAGAAGGATGTGGAGATAGATGAGGATGTCACACACTGTATCGGAGCAGGGCGGATGAAGTAGATGCTCGCTTTTGGTGTCTTGTGTGATAAGAATGTGCTGTTGAGATTTAAGGGTAAGTTCTACAAGGTAGTTGTTAGACCGACTATATTGTATGGGATAGAGTATTGGCCAGTCAAAAGCCTCTAATGTCCAGCAGATGAGGGTAGTGGAAATGAGGATGTTGAGATGGATGCCTGGGCATACTGGGTTGGATATAATTAGGAATGAAATTATTCGAGACAAGGTGAGAGTGGCCCCTGTGGAGGCAAAGATGCGTGAGGCAAGGTTGAGGTGGTTCGGGCATGTTAAGAGGAGAAGCGCAGATGTCTCTGTCAGGAGTGTGAGAGGTTGGCCGTATGAGGTGTGAGGAGGGAAGAGGTAGGCCAAAGAAGTCTTGGGGGAGAAAAGATCAGGCGGGACATGGCGTTACTTGAACTAACCAAGGACATGACTCTAGATAGAAGGGTGTGGAGGTTGAAGATTAGGGTAGAATGTTAGTAGATTGTCGTGCATCTCCCTTTATCTTCGCTAGCTCGATAGTATTAGCGCTAGTTCGATACCCCTTTTTCCTTAGTTTTCTATATTCACATGTCTCGTTTGTTGTTACTTGCCATTGGTAATCCCGTAGTTTGCTAGCAGTACTTCGTTCATTTTCTCGTATACTGACTTGGAATTAATTTTCTGATTATGTTATCTTGCTGCTACTTGTTATCAGTACCCTTTTCATATTACCAGTTGCTATCCCCGATTTAGTTTTCTAAGTATTGTTTTGCTATTACTTGCTACCAGAACTTCTCTCACCTTCTGTAGCCGAGGGTCTATCGGAAACCGTCTCTCTGCCCTTTCAGGGTAGGGGTAAGGATGCATACATTCTACCCTCTCCAGACCCCACTTGTGGGACCATATTAGGTTGTTGCTGTGTTGTTGTATCTTACTAGGATTAACAAAATAAAACCAAGATTTAAAAACCCGAGTTTTGTTGGATTGGTTTGGTATTTAGATTTAATAACCTGTCATAATTGATTTGGTTTGGTAATTGTATAATCCGAACCAACCCGACCTATATACACCCCTATTCAGAGGTAACACTTAGGAATCGTTTGGTTAGAAACAAGTCATTCCAGAATTAATTATTTCGGAATTAATTATTCAACTTCCCATAGGTAAATAAATATTACAATTTTAAAATTAGTTATACTGTAATTTTATTCCAACCAGACATGAAATAAATTCATTTCAAATTTAATCCGGGATAAATTATCCTTTATCCCTTGTACCAAACGAACTATTACATTTTCTTGTATTCATATATCATATCATATTTTTTTACATTTTCTTGTATTCATATATCATATCATATTTTTTTATATGCATGCGTTTAGATTTAAAATTTTAAAAATCTGGGAGAATAGGAGTAAAAATATAATATCAGAAAGGAAAAGGAAAGCAAATGCTACTCCATATTGTAAGTTTGTAACCGAGATTATTGTTGTCATAAACTATAGTAAATGTATGGATATACATTTCCCAATACTTTTGCAGTATTACAATTAAATTAAACTTTACCAACGTTCTTTAAGAACATCCCCTATAACCAAACCCTAATTGCCCACCAGCAACATCGTATACAACCTCCAATGTCTGTTGTTGTATATTCCCAAAAATACCAATACTATCATCATCTCCATTTCCAGCAAAAGCCAAACAAACCTGAGATGCACCGTTCGTTATAAGAATACCATTCGGGTCCAAATCCACATTCGCATTACTGTTGAAGTTGAAGCTGATCTTCGGAATACTAATCGAAGTGTAATTGCTTAAATCATAGCAAGTGTCCAGCAAAGAAAGAGCCGGCGCCGGTGGGTATTTCGACATGAACTGTTTGAAAGTTGACTTCAAACTGCTGTACGCCGTCGATGGCAACCGGGTAATCACCGTACCGGAATCTATGATCGTCCCGGCGTTCTGGAACAACATCGGACTTATCGATAAAGCTTTTCCACCGACGGAAATACCTAGTACGTCAATGAAGTAAAATGTCGCCCCTTGTGACGAAGCAAATGGCGTGAAGATGATGCCATTTTTTACTGCTTTTGAAGATTTTACCCCGTTACCGTTGCCGAATGTTAAATGACCATTTGATCCTCGGGAAGTGGGAAGGCAGTAAGAGAAGTATTTTCCGAATTTCTGAGCTGTTTGTTGAACAATGGACAATGGATCGCGGCCTAAACCGATTAATCCAGCAGTTTTTCCGAATAATCCCCTGTTGTTTTGCCCACAACCGAACATGAACCCATCGAAAACATCTTTCGGCGTTAAGGTTAATTTATCCTTAGCGAAAAACCCTACTGAGAATGAAGTGTCACCGTACTGAATACCGTACACGCAATTAGATGAAGAACAACCTGGGCTATTTCCAGTAGCTGATTTGAGATTAGAACAAGCAGTGGAAGTGCAGGAAATGTTGGAATATGTTTTTGAAGCTGACGGGTCGAAAATTGGTTGTTGTTGAGCGTAGCAAGATTTGACACAAGGTTGGCATTGAGTCCATGTTAGATCACTCCCGGTGTCGAAAATGAGGGAAAGATCTTTTTTTGGGGTTCCAAGTCCGACGTTGACAATGTAGTTTCCTGTGCCCAGAGGAAGGCCGGATTGTGCAGGGAGATTGGCTTTTGACTCTTTTACGCTCTTGTTTTTGTTGGAAGACTTTTTGTCTTTTTTCTTGAAAAGGTCGTAGCTTTGGTCTGTGACGCGGGCTTGTATTGAGTCCACTCGGGCTTGATCGTGAGCTAAGATTTCGGTCAAAGTTGGGGCTTTTGCTCCCTTTTGGTTGAGTTGAGTACATGGGCCTTGCCTGTTGACTACCTCCAATGATGCCCCTCTTCTTTTACCTGAAATTATTTAAGAAAAGAATAATTAATTCAAATAGTATATATATATATATCTACCATCTCTTAAATTAAAATAGTATATAATCTATATATAATTTACATTTATTGGTTAGAAAAAGTGAACCGTGGCTTTGACCAACTATTTGTGTAACAATCCCAAAAAAAGAAAAAGGGTAATTATTTGAATCAAAATATATATACTAAATATTTACATATCAGAAATAGTCTCTCTACTTTTGTAAGGTAGGGTTAAAGTGTACATACACATTATCCTTCACAAACCCTACATGTAAAATTATATTAGGTATGTTTTTGTTGTTTGTATTTATATACAATCTATACTAATGCTTGCTTTGTTTCACTTTAGATGACATTTTTTTAAAGGTAATATCTGTTTATATTTTAAACATTTTCATTTAACTCTTAATGAGACAGATTTATATTCATAAAAATTCTATGAAATGCTTATAACAACATGTCCTAATGGTATATTTTTAGGGAGACGGATGAAGTATTTTTTTCTTGTGTAAAAGAAAAGTTCAAAAACAATTTCCAATAATAACTAAAGAACATGTACATAAAATTTTAAGTTGGAATTATTGACTCTATACATTTTAACAAGTCTTTAATGATGAAGTCCTTTTTTAAAATAGTTTAAAATATAAAAGGAGGTTATAGAAAATTCAGGGAACATAAGCACTAATTTTCCCTTTAAAAAAATTTAGTAAAGCCAAGTCATACTTCATTATACAAATTATTTTGAAGTAATCATTTGGTAATAAAGACAAGACAATGGTTTTCATGCTCTAATCATTTGCCTCAAAGTAAAGTTTTACAGCTGTCTCCGACTCGTAAGGATAATGTTTTGTTGTGAACATAGGCCAAAATAATTGTGCTTTGTGTTCATGGTGGAGAGATTAATGTATATGATATGAAGGGGAAAAACAGTAAACAATTTTTTTTCTTGCTTTGTAATATTATATACAAAGCATACCCATTCCTTTGCATTTCAGGTGGAGGGATTCATAGTACTAAAATCAAACTACTTAGTTTTTTTTATGTGAATTTAGATATAAAATTTTCAAGTTTTCTGAAATTAAATTTATATATTTAAAAACTGCATAAAAGGTAATATAAGTCACAACAATAAGTATTTACATTATTTTAAAGAAGTTGAAGAAAGTCGTGGTAACTTGACTAATTGCACATAAAAATATTGATTACATTTGACTGGTTGTTAGGTTGTAGCTTGGAGAAATCTTCACCACATTCTTTTCTTCTTCTTTTATTATAATCTTCACTATTAGTGAGTTATAGTACCCTATTCTAATTTCTTTCTCTTTTCTACTTTATTTACCAAAATATTCGATTTTATTATTAATATTTCAGAAACTTGCATGACAGGCTGGAGCTAGAAATGGATATGAAAGTGAGACAAGAAATGAAATCTATCAATCATTTTGTATTTTTTTGGATACTATATATCGTAAATTTGTTAGAAAATTCACACTTATTAGGTCCATTAAAAATCTATACTGGCAAAACTTTGGTCCCAATAATATAAAATGTAATACCTTAGGGTAAAAGTAATTCTAGTTCGAATTATATAATATAGGGAAAGGGTCAGAACTGCCTCTAACGTATTGACTCCAGGTTAAAAATGCCTTCCGTTAACCTATCTTGAAGAAAATGTCCCTACCGTTAAAAATATGGCATATTTGTACCCCTAAATCTAACAACTGACTGTACTTATATTTAAAACGGTAGGGACATTTTTTTCAAAATAGGTTAACGGTAGGGGCATTTTTAAACTGGAGTCGATACGTTAGGGGCACAAATATGCCAGAATTTTAACGGTAGGGGCATTTTTTTCAAAATAGGTTAACGGAGGACATTTTTAAATTGTCGTCAATACGTTAGGGGCTATTCTGATCCTTTTCCGTATAATATATGCTGATGGTTACATTTTTTTTCTTTTTTCTTGTTAAAGTTCTTCAATATATAGTGAAAACGAAAGGAAACAAGTGAAAACTATGTTCAATCATGTGGATTATTGCGTTACTTTCACCTCACAACTTTTTGAAAAGCAAACAGGAGTGTCAAATAATTCGTTGACCTGCTTTTTCATCACAATCCACACCATCCAACCCCAATCAAACAATCAAGTAACAAACAAGCAAAACTAAAAATGAAAAAAAAAATAAGAGCTTATATTTCGTTCATTTCATTTAACAAGACAAAAACTAAAGAAAACTTTTAACATTTACCTAAAGTACTATTTTTAACCATGTTATGACATTTTTATGACTATAAGACCATCTATCTAATTAAAAATAACATGAAAAATCTAAGCTGAAGTGCTTAAATATAAAAAGATCTCCTTTTTGAACTAAAAAGAAAAAAATTGTTACGTTAAATAGAACAGATAATACAAAATAATCCCCTCCCCTTCTCCACTCATTCAACCTCAGGCTACCACACCTCACCAAAGAAAATCAAGGATGAAATTGAAAATGAAAATGAAAATGGCGATAGCAGTATACAACAAATTAAAAATACAAAAACATATGCAGACATACTATATTCTCACACAAAATATAATGTACATACGTGAAGTATGTTATCTATTTGAGTTAGTAGTAAATATTATGAGGATAATTTAATTAATTACCTTTGGTTGCAGTGCTGCAAGAAGAGGAAGGAAGCAGAGAGGTGAGTTGGAGAGTGTGAAAATGGGATTCAATGGTTTCTTTTGCTTCCAAAGCATGGCTTTTCTCCACAGAAAATGAAAGCAAAATGAGAAGAAAAGTAAAAGAAGAGAAGACCAAAAAGTAACTTCGAGTGGACATTAGTGAGTGTTCCATCTCTAACAATAAATTGGTTTTGGCAACAATTCCTTTCATCCTATGGTTATTATATAGATTTTGGACCTTCCTCGTCATCCATTAGACAACTCGTTTTATTAAAACTATATTCTAGGATGGGGTGTTGGGGGGTGATGTGTGAGTGGGTAGGTGATGCTAGGGTGGGACGGTGGACAGTGACAGAGTCAGAAATATTACTAATTAGGAGTATTAAAATATAAAAAATAAAATACATAAAAAAAATAAGAAAAGTATATGTTGGACCTAGCTAGACAATGTAAATTTTTGGTGGAGTGTCAATTATAAGCGGCTCCGCTAAGGGTGGTGAGGTTGTTTCTCTTTTTAGGAAATTAGTATAGAATAAGAAGTGGAAAAATCCCGGTAATTTAGCATATAATAAGATAATAAGGATCTTCAACAGCAACAATAATATACTTAGTATAATTTTATAAATGAGATCTAAGAAGGATGGGTATATGCATACATAATTCCTACCTTATGAGAGGTACCAAGGATCTTAATGAGATGAAAAAGGAATTAAATTTTTAATTATCTGACTCAAATAATTATTAGGTTGATTAATTAATCTTATATGCGTATTATATTCTTAAAAGGACTTATTTTAGCTATTTTACTTGCGTGAAGACTACAAAAATAATTCTAAAGTGGGGAAAAAAAATACTAGGTGATGAAGTTTCCTTGCTAGGTACAATCAATTTATAATTTTGTACCCATGTGCAAGGACTTCTCTATAATCTATTCTTAACGTGTTGTGCCGTTCGAAATTAATTACAATGAATATATTAGCTAATTATAATGAAGAGAAAATGAGTTTTCCTTGATGATTATAACAAGGGATTTTACCTTCCTATATGAAACTTTATTACCCGATTTGAGTTAATTATATTTTAGCATACCAAATTATTATTTATATACCATAATTAATTTAGATGTATAATTAATTGATAGTTTTTTACTCCTTAACTAAAGGTGTTCATATATACTACGTTTCTCTCTCCCATTAATTCCCAAGATCTGACCAACGCTATTTCTTTCTCTTCTCCATTTATTCTTCTTCTAAAAAACTACAGAGATGAGACTCATTTTTTATAATCAGATTTTTAGCCATAGAGATTCTATATGAAACCCATTGTAAATCCCATACAATAATAATGCCAAATACTGGCGGTGGCTGTGGCCAATACCAATTTGATACATATACAACCCTGAAGATTTCATTAAGGAGTAGTCATGGGCCTTTGGCAAGGATGAAGATGGAATAAGAAAGGTTGGTTTATTTGTAGTTATTTTTTTGTAGAAATTTTGTAGTCAACATAGATTATAGTTTAATTGTAGTAATTTTATAGATACCCTTAAAAATAATATAACTTTATACAATACTTAAACTGATTTGTAGTTTATTTGTAGAAATTTTGTAGATAAAGAGAAAATTTTGCAGTCAATATTTTTTTCAACATAAATTATAATGTAATTATAGTATAAATGTAATAATTTTGTAGATGCCTTCAAAACAATACTGCTTTATGCATACGTAAACTGATTTGTAGTTTATTTGTAGATTTTTAAAAAAAAATTTATTGATTAGGAGAAATTTTTGTAGTCAACATTTTTTTCAACATAGATTGCAGTTTAATTATAGTATAACTATAGTAATTTGTAGATATTATTAAAATATTATTGCTTTATACATACTTAAATTGATTTGTAGTTTATTTGTAAATTTATATAGAAAATTTGTTGACCGGAGCTAGAGGAATGAAAAATTTGATTCTTTATTTCTTCTTCATGGGAGACTCCCGATCCAAAATAGAAATTTTACTGTCACTTAATGAGGTTGTTCCCACTAAGCGAACCAATTCAATTATAACCAAACAACTTATTCATAACTAAAAGCTTAACATACAATTTTAACTTCCTCCTTTAATTAATATGGGAACTTCATTAACCATAGTTACAAGTTAGAAAATGAAATAACAGTTTGGAATGTTGGGTAAATGTGAAAGCTTTTCTAAAGAATGTACTAGTCATATATCCACCAACCAATAATACATATCCGACAACTCCATGTCTTTGTTTCATGTTTGTTCTTTCTTAATTCTTTCTTTCTTCGTTTATGATGTGGGGAGGTGGAGGGTTAGGGTGCACACTTTATTTGTTTCCTTTTTAGTGGAATTATTAGATGAATAAAAATAAAAAAGAATTATTTTAGAAACCTCTCTCAAGATCTACCTTTGCAATATTACCCTTATGTTTTGACAATCATCTCATTTAAAGTTTTTGATGTATATGATGATTGTGCTTCAATTCTTACTTGTGTTGCTTCCTAAAGATATTTTCTTGCTTCCACAAAAGGGGTGTATGTAGGGGGGAGGGGGAGTCGTTCTTATAATTAAAGCAAGAACTACATTATGCATGTACATATAATTGGTATAATATATTGCCCTCTTTTTTTTAGCCTACTTCTTTTTTTTCTCCGTTCTTTACGTTTCTTGATCATTTTTACCCTAAAAAATGAGTAACATTTCAATTTGTACACGATCGAAAGAATTTGTAATTTAAGTTAATACGAATAGTCTAAGAACAACAAGTAATTACGTTAAACATAAAATAGAATATCAAAACAATCGTAATGCGACGATCTAGCTTGGTTTTAGGTTGAACAGTGAAATACGACCTTGAGCAAACCCTCGATAAGAGCTCGGTTGCGAATAAAGAAGAGAACAAATGAAGAACACTTTGAATAATAGCTAGAAGACAAAAATAAACTTTAATTGCTTTGATTTGCCTGTCACACTGTGTCAAAACAAAAGAAACCTTCTTCTCTATATAGTAGGGGAATTGCAGTCCTAGTACAAGTCTAAATAAGGTAAAAATCTCATTTTTCGATAAATATCAATCTGCAATTGATATCGAACGGGATTCGCGTCGTAATATCCAGTTGAAGGCGAATATTACGGCTCCCTACTCATCATGCATAACCGTTCTCCACGTTTTCCGTGGTCCAGAAACCTTACTTGGTCTGGGTCTGTTAGTTTACCGTGCCCGATCCCAAATGCATCGTTCACTCCTCCCGAGTTTCGATATGAGGGGTCCTTCGGCCTCGCTTAGAGTCGTGTCGAGCTAAGCTTCCCCTTTATTTCCCCATTTGGGAATCGAGAAATATTCTTCCCCCGATTTTACCAGTACACAGATAGTCCCCTTACTTCGAAGAGCAGATTTATCGAAGCGATGAGAAGCGATGAATTAACCCGGCTCCTTCTTCCGTACCCTACAATCGATCTCTCGGGTCTGTAAAACATCCCATCAACTACGTTACTGACTTCGGACACGTGTCAACCACCGGTTGACTGTTCACGAATGCGAAACATCATGCATTGATTACCCTTTCCTTATAAAAGCTTCGATCCCTTTTTTACCTTTTTACTTTCCAATTTTAGAGCTCCTTAATTTACTCTCGAACTCTTCACTTATTCTTAACCCCTATAAATCTTTATACATTGTTTCTTAGATCATCATATTTTCATCTCCCCATCTTCAAATCTTCAAAACTGTCATTCGTACCTTCATCCTTATCTTTAAATCTTCATCCCCGCCTTCAAATACTCATATTTTTAGAATTTAATGACAACGACTTCGAAATATGGCCTCAACAGACCATCCCTTCAACTTCTAACCCGAACACAGATGCCGAGGTCGTTGTTCCAGAGGTGGCCCCTTAACTTCCCCTGAAAAGCTTTATCCCCGTAGGCTGCTCCATTGAGAACGACTTCAAAGTAGAAAAAGCCTTCAGTTAATAGGACCGAGGTAAGGGGGATGAAGGTACATATGCTCCATAACGAGGATACACTCCCGACAGTTGGGGAGGACTGTAACTAGGAGGTCAAGGAAGTGGTCATCCCTGGTCTCAATGAGCATATATCACTTACATGGAGGGGTATCTAAGTGTTTACACTTACCCCTTAACACATTCCTCGATGGACCTTTTAATCCTTAGCTTTTTCAAAAGGTACGAGGTCTGCCTTGGGAAGATTCACCCATTTTTTTGAAGGATCGTCATCCTCCTCCGTCATTATTTCAACAATGCTGAAGCACCTCGATTTACCATTGACTGCCTTTTTCGTCTCTAGAGTCCTTGAGTTTTCTAAGGAGGGTTGATCAAGCTCGTTCGTCGAGCAAGTAAAGCTCTATTCTCGAGTATCGATAAAGATCATGATCGAGGTTGGCAGTGGAGATTTATTTGGGTGAAAATCGAAGATCTCATTCCCGCTGAATTTTTTCCGTTCCCTGAAAAGTGGAACTCAGCCCGTATGTTCCTTTCCTTCCTGAGCACTTGGAATTTCTTTTTTTACTTTTTCTTATTGCTTGTTTCTATCATCTTGCAGTGGCCTCCCAAGTTCCCAACGCATTACCTCGCTTCAAGGAATGTATTCAGGGGATCTGCAAACAAAATGTCGTATTTTGAGCGCGAATGATGTGTTATATTTCGTATTTTTCGTGCGTTAAAGTTTCGTCTTCAGTTATGAGATTAGTATAACTATGCTAACCTCAAAATAATCTCATAACTATACAATTTCAACAATTCCAGCGAGAAATTTTTAAAGTTTTAGCAACGGAAAATTTTTGTGGTTCTAAGAAGTGCAGTGCAATTTTTTACCTAGAATATCATACGAAGTTTTCCCACTTCAGGTATGTTAAGGCTAGGCCCTTCCTTCATTTTGGCATGATCTCGTAATTTCACAAGTTTGATAAGGAGTCATAAAGAAAAATTGGTATCCTGAAATTTACATATATTTTGCTAGTCTTGCAAGTTACTATATTTTCCTTATCGGGACTTCATATTCAATTGAGTATTACATTATTTTAGCTAAGAGAGCAGAGAGTTTATCTATACAATATTCTCCTTATCGGGACTTCATATTCAATTGAGTATTACATTATTTTCATTTTTATCGAGCTATAACCGATGTATAGGCCCTATTGGGCAGCTTTTGATCAGATGGTAAGTTATATACAAAGCTTATTGTGGCCGAGCGCCTATGAACAAGCTCAGTTGGATGAGATACAGAGCCTAATATATATATATATATATATATATATATATATATATATATATATATATATATATAACCGAGCCTTATAGGGCCGGGCAACTATTTTACTTAATGTATTATGATAAATGAGTCAGTACCAGTATGTAAGCATATGTTCATATTATCAGTTCAGTTTCAGCTTTCTGTATATTGCCTTACATACTCGGTACATTATTCATGTTGACGTACCTTCTGGGGCAATGCATTTCATGCGTGCAGGATTAGACAGACAGAACGGTAGACCTCCTCAGTAGGTGTTGCCCGAGTTCAGCTTTATCGGTAAGCTCCCATTCCTTCAGAGTTATCGGGTCTATAAGTTTTGTGTGCATCTGGTGTATGTATGTAGATAGGTTATCGGAAGGTCGGGGCCCCTATTTCGATCACAATACATCCATCGGTAGATGCTTGTAGACGTATCCTGTTAGTTATTGCAGTGTTGATATCCAATTTTTTCCTAGGTATTTTTGTACCCAAAATACTTCCAAAATAGCATATCTATGTATATATAAGCACAACCAAGAGTTTTGGTACTTCTCCAGTTTTTAATGATTTTTAAGCCAATTTATTGCCTATTTTAATATCACAAAATCCAATTATTATTCCCAAAATTATTATTTTTGTTGAATAACTTATTTCGTTCTTATATTTACACCAAAATATAATAAAGGTAATTTTTTCATATTTTTACAAATTTATTTTGTATTTTTAAAGCTAAATTGCAGGTAATTACAATTATAGCCTATTTTACGATTAATAGCGTTTTATAATTATAAAATTATTTTAAATATTTTCTAATTAATATTATAAATTATTTATTTTTTAATATTTTTAATTTATTTTTAAATCATTAATACTATTTCTATAAAATAAAAAAGGGAGAAATTGGCTATTTAACACTTAGCCTATTTCTGTTTCAATAACAGCCTTTTCTCCCTTTCAATTGTAGCCTCAACTGGCCCAATTCCGCCCCCAAATTAAACAGCCCAATTCCCATTTCAACCCAACCCCGTAGCCCAATTTTTAAACCCGTTCGATTTTCTTTAAATCCTAGCCGTTGATCGTTTTGATCAACGGATGTAGTTTAGGCTTTCCTTTTTAATCACCTAACACCCCTAACCCTACTTCATTTGCATTTGATCTTGTTCTTCCAAGCCTTTCTCGTTTATAGGGTTTCTCTGAAGCCCTAATCTATTCGAGGTTCTTTAACCGTTATTGCCTAGATCTATGCTATGTCTATGCTTTTCTTGACGTTTTGAGTGTTTTCCCCAAAAGTTTCGCCAAATTCATTTTTTAGGGTTTCTGCAAGGATTTTTTGCAAAATCTTTCTGATCCTTTTCTCCTTTGCTTTATGTGTGTTTATTTATACATTGCTCGTACGATTTCTTTTATTTTATGCATATATTATCTTTTACCTTTTTTCCTTTCTCATGTTAATTTCTGCTATATTTTCACTACTCTTCTGCCATATGTGCCTACCGTTAAAGTTATTTGATTTCTTTTGACTCTGTTCATATTCTTACATGCTTCACCTACTTTGTTAAGTTTGCATTATCTCTTTCTTCTGAACTCGTTATGTTATGAGTCCCTCAAATATGTTCTTCATGATTTTTCTCCCTTTGTTGTTCAAGCGTGCTGTCATGTCTGTTTTATTGAGACTCTGAAAAACAAACGACCTCCTTTTTCACCTATATATCTAGTTCAATTCGAAACGCTAGAATTTGGGAGTTTCTTTGACAAGTTGGATTAGGGTTCCACTTTGGAACCGTGAACCTTCAGGCTCACTATGAGTCTATCCGCGCTTTAATACCTTAACGGGTGGGAAGGGTAGAATATGTATATGATGACCGGTGCGCTAATATTATGTGTGACCCCTCTCTTGAGGAGTGTATGCCGGGTATTGCATTGGTGTGATCCATATTACTTGCAAACTTAGGATCCCCTTTCCCTTTTACTTGTTACTATTCGTTAAGTTGTTCAAAATTATCTTTTTAAATTTTCTACTCCTTTTATTTTCAAATTCTTTAACTTACTAGCGATGTGAAAACCTCTTCCACTTGAGACATCTATTTGTTTCTTTGTTGTTTAAAGTCACTATTGTAGTATGGCCGGGAACCACACTAGGTGATCTCGAGGGGTGCCTAACACCTTCGCCTCGAGATAATTTCTAGCCCTTACACCTAACTTTTATTTTTTTCATCTCGAATTCTTTTTAAAGGTGTTCTAATGCACTATAATCATTAGGCGGTGACTCTTCAGCTCCAAAAACCCAATTCTTGAAAGGGAATAGAGTTGTCCTCCCAATTGTCATATACCTGATTTTGAACGGTGTTTTTGCGAGAAAAAGGGGCATCAATAGCATGGCGACTTTGCTGGGGATTTCTTTAGGCTTTAACCATTGCATGCTACTTGTGACTTTATTATCTTTAAATTTCATTTACTTAATGTCCTTATTTCCTTTACTATGAAACGGTCTTGGCTCTTCATGTCTTTTATTTCCTTTAAATGCTTTCTTTTACTGCTTTACTTCAATACTGTTGTAATTACGAGCAATTATTGTAATCATTATCTTATGAACATGGAAATACATGCCAATCTGTTTCATTCTTGTAAATCGCATCTTCAACATCATCTTCCACTCGTACCAAACAAATACCATAGCAGCGCTTATAATGAGTGGTTGCGCTCTTCCAATATTATCACCCTTTATATTTGGCAAATGTATATTTGCGGTAAAACCAGTCGATCAGCGGTGCAGTCAACGGTTCTGTGCCTTTCCCTCTTGAGTTGTCCGCTCAAGGGTAACAATCTATTACCCCATCGAAACCTTACTCTATTTAACTGTGTATGCATCATGATCAAACCTAGTCGAGCCAGTTATGTTGTCCACATAATAACTCATTAAGATACCCTCATCAATAGTCACCGGGTTTCCTTGAAACCCAAACGGACACCACCATGTTATGTGCATTTATTTAGAGAACTAAATGCTTCTTATACTAATTATTGGTTTGAATAGTCGAGTCCGGTGGGGGTAAGGGCTTCACCCTTTTGTTTTGCAGAAATGAATGACAAAGTACCCGACTTCGGTATGGTCAAATTACCTTCACTCTTGCAGACTTGGTGGAGAAGCCTCCGATCGAGCAACCAGATCAACGAATGGAAAGAGAGAGTCACCAAGACTAGTGAGAAGCTAGAATACATGGAGTATAACTTGCTGAAATTGGAAGGGAAAGTAAGGAAAGGAATCGCGGACTGTCATAACGCTAAGGGAAGCGAAGAAGAACACTTGGAAAAGGCATTTTTACTGGAAAATCTACGCAAGCTGGAGGATTTGATCAATGAGAACATTCAACCTGAAGAAGGTCCTTCTGGTACCAAGTAATTAGGAGCCTTTTATTTTCGCTTTTAATGTAATGAGGCCAATGGACATTAGTGATATTTTACTTTTCATTATTTAGTGTCATTTTCGATTCGTCATAATGAGGCATTTAACGTTATAAGTTCTCCAAAACTGTTTGTCGTTTGGCCTACCTTGGACACAATAAGGCACCAAATTAAGACATGATTTATATTCTTGCACAATGTGTTTAAATATTGCAGCACTTTTCTTATCATAATTCGCACTAACTTACTACCTTTTCCTTTTTCCTTTTTTTATTCCCTTCCCCAAAGGTTAGTTCGTGTATTTTGGCATCATTATCATACAGTACGAGATCCAAGGGCCCTCCACCTCCTCCTCCTCCAAGTTCTATCAGTAACAAGAACAAGGCTAAAGTGGAAGACTTGAACAACATCAGAAAGGAGACTCGGGTAAACAGATAGAGGTTAAGCAGGGTGACCGGATCTCTAAGGAAAGTGCTGCCCAACTGGAGCAAAAGTTATTGAAGTTCCGAGAAGAACTGGATCAAGTTCGGAACTTAGCCAACTTGTCATGTTCCCTTACCACTCCCGATGTCAACTTTCGCAACACCCCAAATCCCACACCACCACAAAACACCCCACAACCACCCAAATAACCCACGCATACTAAACACTGCAACACATGCCACACTCCCAACCCACTACACTTAATCAATCTCAAATGCGCCTGAGTCTGATAACAAAGACTCCCTTATCAGAACTAGGGGTGTGCGTCGGTCGGTTCAGTTCGGTTTTGAAAATTATCGTTTTTGCCTATCGATTATTGATTTACAAATGTCATAACTCGATAACCAAATCGATAAGATATTAGCTATCGGTTATCAGCTTATCGGTTATTGATCATTATCGGTTCGGTTATCGATTTACCCGATAAGATAAAACTAAACTTAAAAGTGCTGAAACTTCAATCAACTGATAATAGTTGCAGAAAGCACAAATACAACTGCTAGCTATAACGACATACAGTGGTGGCCCTTTAAGCAATAAGCATTGATACACATAAATACATACAGTGAGTACTAACATGTCTATGCTTCATCAACACAATCAAATTTATTTCTTAATAGAGGTCCTCTAGTTTTAATTATTAAGAATCCGGAAACTGACAATATGGCAAGAGCCTAATTCTTGCAAACATGGGAAATAGCAAACTTTAAGAACTGAAACTTTTCAGAAGCAAAAGAAAAGCATTGAACAGAAAATTTTGAGGACTAGTTAAGAGCTCAACTTTTTTTTTTTGTGTGAATAAAGCAGGGCAATTGAATATCTACTAGTCAATTCTTTCAAAGAACCTACAAGCAAGAATTCGATCAAGTGTAGTCCACTCAGGATGGATTGCGACATATTCTTCTTCAGAGTTAGTCATTGATGACATTTGGCGATGAAAGTTATTCACTTTAGTCTTCAAATGGGGACGTGCTTTGTAAGCTTTTAAAAAATCTTTCTCTGGCACCCAACGACACAATAACTATAATATGAAATAGCTTTGAGTTCACCTTCTTCAATCCTTGTATAGTGACTCCAAAAATGTGAAATAGCTTTGAGACAACAAAGTCGAGGCATGGTTACACCTATTTAACATAAAAATAAAATATATTAAGTCAAGTAATATTTGTAACCATACAATGTGTTATATAAGTTGAATAATTAACTTACCAAAGTTTAACTTACAACTATCTAAGATTCTACACGTCATCATCGTAGGGTTCGTTTCCAAGATTGGCAAAATCTATGAGAATTTATATTAAGAAGTTAGACAATAAAAATATTAAATAATATAAAATCAAACAAATTAAAATATTGTTACCTTGTTCTAGTTGCTCGAGAACATCTAAATCTTCCTCAACACTTACAGGTAATGGCTTACTTCGAAGCCAATCTTGAAGGCATACTAGAACTTCCACCAATTTAGGAGTCAATGAGCTCCTAAATGAATCAAGAATACGCCCTCCAGTGCTAAATGCACATTCAGATGCAACACTTGAAATAGGAATAGATAACACACCCCGAGCCATCTCAGCAAGAATGGGGAATCTGGGTGAGTTTACTTTCCACCAAAGCAATATATTACCGTCTGCTATTTTATTTTCAGCTTCTTCTGTAAGATATTTTTCTAATTCTGATTTATAATCTGTACTTCCAATCTCATCTTTATGTCTTTTTAATTCTTCAAAGAAAGAACCAAAAGATGCAGTTAAAGCTTCCACTGTGTCCAATGAAGAGTTAGATAAACATGAAGAAGGACGACAATCGTTATCTTTTGAATGAGACTTTACATACTCTTCAAATAATGAAGTCATGTATGTATGCACTCCCATCGCGATAACTGTCCGTTTCTCTTCGAACATCTTCACTAGTGCAAAACTAACATAATCAAACTTGTACCGAGGATCCAAAACACATGAAATGAAAATTATTTTGTTCATTTTTTCTGGATCACCTCAATACTTATCAAATTTTTTCTTCATCTTCTTTGCCATTGAACCCAAAAGAACATCTTCATAATATCAATTGTTTCAAGTAAACAGCAGCTTCACAAATTTCAAGAAAATAATGATTTGATGTAACATAAAGTGAGCCAAATACTCTTACAGTAATCTTAGATTTCAAGAAATTTTGTCAATTTCTTTACATCTTCCCAATCACTACTCAAAAGTGTACCTGCAGGACTTCCATCCACAATATCAACAAACTCAAGATGATGTGACAAGCCAATATCATGATCAGCATATTCTAAAATTGCAGTCTCATATTCAATAGCCCTATTCAACATCAAGTATGTAGAATTCCACCTTGTAGGAACATCCACTAAGGATTTCCTAACTAGATTTCCTTCATCACAACATTCCTGAAACTTTTTCCACATAGCAAGAGACTGCCTGATATATCTCACTGCTTGCCTAATACGTTCAATAGACATACTTGATTCTTTTATACCACCATGAACAACAAGATTCATAATATGAGCCATTCACCTCACGTGAAGGTGCTTACCATTCATGGAATTGGTCCCCCATTTAGTTAACTTCATAGAAAGCTCGTCCACTGTCACATCATTTGAACTAGCATTATCAACAGTGATAGTGAAAATCTTTTGTGACCCCCACTTTTTCAAAGAATTAACAATACTATTTGCCATATATTCACCCCTATGACTAGAAATTGGACGAAAGTTGATAATTTTTTTATGCATTTTCCATTCACTATCAATCCAATGAACAGTAATACACATATAATTTATTCGTTGCAAGGAAGTCCAAGTATCAGTGGTAAGGCAAACTCTCTGATCTTTAAAAAGCTTCACAAACTTACGTTTTTCCTCATTGAAAAGATCAAAACAGTCCCGAGTCACAGTTCTATGTAAAGGAATTCGAAAAAAAGGTTGAGCAACTTTCATAAAATTCACAAAACCTTCCTTTTCAACAAAACTGAAAGGAAGTTCATCAACAATCACCACAAATCCTTCCTACATTGTTCTTGATCAAATTTCCATGGAACAACAACTACATCACCCCTGTTACCCCCCATAATAGGTTTAAAGCCTATTTTAGATTGATTTTTAGCAACACCTAAATGCATTTTTGGACAATTGGACATATGTATAAGGAGTGATTTCGTACCATTATCTTTCGAATCAACAAAATATTCTTTTTTGCAATATTTACAGGCACCCTTTTGATTTCCTTCCGGATCAATAATTTGGTCAAAATGTTCCCATGCAATAGACCTCTTTTTTCTTTGTCTCTTTGTTGTCAATTGAACTGATTGAGATTTTGATGTCGCATTTGAATTAGAAGCTCCACTTTCACCAATCACCTTATCAATCATCATATTTTCAGCCATCTTTTTGTGTCACTTTGAGTTTGATTTAAAAGAAAACAGAGGCAAAAATCAGAAGCAAACAGAAGCAAATCCTATGAGGTGATCTCTTCCTGAAAAGATATGAAGAAACTCTAAAGATCGTAAACACAATCATGTCTTTAAAATCAAATATTGCAATTTGTGGTTACTTGTTTTTCAAACTCAAATTCGAGTGCACAAAATCAAGAACTTTTTATTTCTAAATTACTCTGAATATCTTAGATTTATGATGTTTCTATCATGTCAGTTTTTTTTGTGACGCACATGATAGATGCTGGGCGCAGGATATAATAATCACCAATAGAACACATAGAATAGTTAATTGTTAGAAATATAGAATTGTACATATGAAACGAAAGACACGAATCTCGATCGACATCATGGCAAATTGATATACATCCTTCCTGTATATGTTATTTTTTGTTTTTATCAAAACAATTCCGTATATATAAATATTGATTTAACAGATTTCTTGTTCCCCAAGCTTAGGCTTTGGCTTTGGAGAAACAAGAGTTGAGACCAGGGAATTTGAATTAGATGTGATAAATGCCAAAATTTTCAATCTATGAAATGTGGAATCTGACCTGGTCCGTCGATGTAATAAAGATCGTTTCTCGACAACCTCAATATCCCATAAAAATTTTTCGTAGGTCCTATTAGTATTTGGGGCGTCGTGTGTAATATCTTGGTAGAGGGGCTGCGGCTTGCTTGCGGCGAAACAGAATGAGACTATGAGAGTCGAGAGAGTCAAATGAATGAGGGAAGGGAATTAGTAAACCCTTGTATATACTTGAGGGTAGATTAGTATATTACTTCATTCTTATTGGGTTATCGGTTTTTACCCAACAATAAAAATGCAAACTGAAACCGAACCGATAACCCAATACATTTTTTTTACCCCGTTACCGAAACCGTTAACCCAATAACCCAATACCGATAACCCAATAAAGAATTAACGGTTCCGGTTATCGGTTTTACCCGATATATGCCCACCCCTATCAGGAACTTGGCAGCGGAGCTCAAGAACTTGACCAGCCGAGTCTAGGGCGTTGAAGAAAACAAAGGTATTGAGGGGCTGAATTATGAGGACCTTTGCATTCAGCTGGATGTTGAACTCCCGGAGGGGTACAAACCTCCCAAGTTCAAAATGTTTGATGGCATGGAAGATCCCGTGGTTCATTTGAGGACATATTGCGACAAACTGGTTGGAGTCGTAAAAGATGAGAAGATCCGTATGAAGCTTTTTATGAGGAGTTTGAAAGGGGATGCTTTATCTTGGTACATCAGCCAGGACCCCAAGAAGTGGACAAACTAGGTAGGTATGGCATCAGATTTCATGCATAGGTTTAGATTCAATACAGATAATGCACAAGATGTATTCTACATCCAAAATTTAAAGAAGAAACCTATCAAGACATTCTGCGAGTATGCTACTCATTGGAGATCAGAGGATGCTAAGGTTAGGCCAGCCTTAAAAGAGGAACAAATGAACCGATTCTTTGTTCGGGCTTAGGATCCACAATATTACGAGAGGTTGATGCTGATCAAGGGCCAGAAATTCTCCGATATCATCAAGCTGGGGGAAAGAATTGAGGAAGGCATTAAGAATGGTATGGTTACTCGTCTTGAAGCATTATAGGCCACCAACAAGGCTTTACAGTCTGGTGGTACCTCCAAGAAGAAGGATGTGAGTGCCATGATGGTCGCACAAGGAGATAAATCACCACTGAAATACCACACTTACCCGTCACTCCCACTTACATATCATCCTATCCCGAATTACCCAGCACCCACACCCTTTTACAAAAATCCACCACCTCTTTACCAATCATCTCCAACTCCCACATATCAACCCACTTCACCCAGATGCTCTCAACCTGTACCTGTCTACCAAGCTTATAATGCTCAACCCTCTCACTACCAGTCAATCTCCCACTCGCCAAATTTTCACTACACCTAGACCAAATTTTGACCGCAGACCTCCCAAACAATACACTGCCATCGCCAAACCAATTGACCAACTGTATGAGAGATTTAAAGCTGCTGGTTACGTCACCCTTATTCATGACATAACTCCAGCATGAAGGGAAATTCTATTGACAAATGCCGCTCATTGAAAGACAAGATTCAAACCCTGATTGACAATAAGGTCATCATAGAAAAGGAGCCTGAACCTAATGTTCGAAACAAATCTCTGCCTGAACACAAGGGTGAGGACATTCACATGATCGAGAACAAAAATGAATGGGACCCCAAGGGGTCGATATGATTGATTGCTGAGGGTGATGAGCCAAAGAAGCCAACATCCACACTTAACCCAATTGTTGTCCACAACCAAACTTCCGGGGGTGACGAAGTAAACATGTCTATACCACTCGAGTTTGAAGCACATTCTTCTGCAAAGGTGTCTGGACCAATTGAGGTTGAGTTTGGAGTTCTGAAAGCACCTGCACCTTTTGAAGTTGTTGTGTTACCATCGAGGGTACCTATTCTTGTTGCGATGTCAAAAATAACACCGTTCCACTCAAATGCCACACCATGGGATGACACAGCTGAAGCTAGGAGGAAAGGGATAACCAACACTGGAGAAGCAATTGCTGCACAGGGAATGGCCTGGACATGCAAGGTTTACACTCCAGAACACCTAGCTGACTCCAATAAGAAAGCCTCTGGATGACCTATTGAAACTGGGCCTGATGATCTTTGGAGAAAAATACAAGCTAAGGAGTAATCGGTCATTGAGCAGTTGAACAAAACACCGACAGAAATTTCCATCCTAGTTCTTCTGCAGAGCTCCGGCGCACACAAAAATGCCTTGATGAAGATAATAAGTGGGGCATATATGCCCAGCAACATAACTGGAGGAGAAATGGCAAACATGGTGGGTAAGTACTGGAGAGCCAAAAATCACCTTCCAAGAAGATGAGTTACCACCGAAAGGGCTGAGTCACAACAAGGCACTGCGCATAACCGTGCAATGCAAGGATTACTTCATCATTAGAGTCTTGATCGACGGAGGTTCCAGCCTCAACATATGTCCGTTAATAACTCTCAAAACATTGGGAAAGAGCCTGCAGAGATTAAAGATGAGGCCATCAATGTCAAAGCCGTCGATGGGTCCCAAAAGTCCACTATCGGGGAGATCAATTTGTGCCTGTAGATGGGGCCGACTTGGTTCGACTTTGACTTCTAAGTGATAGACATCCCAACATTTTACAACTTGTTGTTAGGGCGACCGTGGATTCATGCCACTGGAGCTGTAGCATCAACCCTACACCAGGCAGTGAAGTTCGAGTGGAATCACCAAGAGGTGATTATTTATAGCGATGGTAGCAACCCCATATACAGTCGCCAGACCATCCCAATGATTGGGGAAAGAAAGAGAATAGGCGGAGAAACCTACCATCATATCGAGTGGGTCAATGCTGTGGACAAAAATAAATGGTGGGACAACAAGATTGAAAGTATCTTGAATTGGTGTGGATATGAGCCTGGAAAGGGACTTGGAAAAAACCTCCAGGGAATCACCAAAACCATCAAGCTGAAGAAACATGGTATTACTTTTGGTTTGGGATATGAATACACTTGGAAAGAGTTCGATGACTGGTCGCCACCATGGGGCGGCCCCTACTATCCATTAGAGCATCCGATACCTCATCTGGAGCAGACTTTCTAACCGGCAGATACTATATATGGGTTAGAAGAAGATGAAGCATTGGCAGCAATGAAGGATTTATTTCTGGAGGACGATGACATGGATTGCTTTGTTATTTTCGAGGAGGAAAGGGAGGAAGACCCTTCTATACAAGCTGTGAACCGAAGAGAATTTGTCAATCAGATCCACCAGGGTCCGGAAAGCTTCAACGTAGCAAGGCTAAATAAAAGCACCATGCATCACATTTTACTTTTTACTAGATGATTTTCTTTCCGTACTGTCTTTAATTTTGAAAAGAGCTCTGATGTTTAAAATAATTATAGATTTAATCAAAGCATTTCAGTTTATTATACATCTCACTCTTATTATTTTCTCTATTGTTTACTTTATTTTACATAGCATTACTAGTAGTTATTTTGATGATGAACCAACGATTGTGACTTGCAACGAGACAACGCAACAAACGTATATAGATTTAGAAGAGGATGATCAAGTTCTTTAATAAATCATAGGCCAAATATTCCAGTAAAGTCTGTTACTAACAAAACCGGCTATCCCCAAAACCCTATAGACCCTCAGAGTGACAATACCACTGCAATGGACAATAATGTCCCTAAAACTTTAATTAATAAAGAAACTAATTACCCTCCCCTAGACCCCTTAATACTTCCAGCGTCAGTAGGTAAGGTACCCCTATCCCTTTCCCCCCGCGTGACCCTATACCTAGCCCTTCACCTTCTATTGGTAAAGACAAAAATCCAGATCAGCCACCCCATCTCCTATTAATTAACAGATGGAAGAAGCATATCGCCAAGTGGCACAAATTTTCCATGCAAAATCCTCTCAAAATCTCGCTAATCCTCCCATGCCAAACCCTACAAATTGCATGCAATTAGATGCAATCATTGCCAAATCTCTTCCTTCTCCAAATTTAATCTCCCAATCTTCTCATTACAATGCCAAGGCTCCCTCTCCCCAGTCGAAGAAGATACATACTTCTTCAGAAAACACGACACAACAATCCACTGAACATGGAGAACCTCCTACCTCTCCCACAACAAATGCCAAATCCGCCGATCATATTGGCTCAGCATCCACTCCCACAAGACCATCATCTACTATCTTGGGTAGAGTTGGGGCTAGCAGTGAGAGGCTTGATGTTCAATGCAACAGTAAATGGCCATTAAAGCATAATTCTGATAAAAAACCCTCGATATCTAGTTCAACTGATCTCTGAGGGCCTTCATCTAGCAATGAACAATTACCTAAATCATGTATGGGTCAACAATATATTGCAACCATTAGCACATGCTCTCAATCAAGAGATGGCTCAGGAGATGAGAGATAAATGGAATCTTCCTCCCCATTCAATCCAGTCCCAATTCTCCCTCAAAATCTAGTATTAGAGCTTCCCTTCTCCCCCCCAGAAACATTGACGGCCCTGAATCCTATACTAAGGCAGTGGGGAGTTCATCAACCACCCTAGACCCACCTTCTCCCCACAACATGCAAATGAACATGCAGAACTTAGTTCCAGACCCTGCGATAGACCAACTGCAAAATCTAGGAAATCAGGAAGGGGAAGCAAAGAATCCTCCAGTAGAGCTTCTTGGGGAGTCAGTGGTGGAATTAGGAAGCCTAAACGAGGTCAAAGTATTCTTGTTCAAAGAGAACCAGTAGAAACGACACATACTCGTATGTCCCCCAGACTTCTTCAAATGTGCTATGGACATTTATCCCCCTCAAGATCCCACTATGGAAAACAAAGCCATGATACTAGTTCCAACCCTAAGGAGACTCTCCAACTTGTCCATGGAGAATGGACACAACCCTCCTTCAATGTTTAATATGTCTAATCCAGTTAATTTCATTATTTAGAATATAAGAGGTGGAAACAATGCCAAGTTTATGAGGAATTTTAGAGACTTGATGGTAACCCATAGGCCGTGCATGGTGGCCTTGGTATAAATTAGGATCCAAAATCATGCTAATCTAATGAATGAATTTGGGTTCTCCGAACTCATTGAGGTCCCCGCTGATGGTCAAAGTGGTGGGATGATGGTTCTTTGGGATAGCTCTAAGGTAACCGTGCAAAACTTTATTAGAAGAAACCATGAAATCCATGCCACCATAGAGGTACGTACTATTAATATTCAATGGCTCTTCTCTTGTATATATGCTAGTAGTAATAGTTTCGATAGAGACATCATGTGGGGAAACATTAAGGAACTCTCTAAAGTTTATAATGGACCTTGGCTTATGGGTGGTGATTTAATGATATTTTTAGCTCAAATGATAAAATTGGTGGTAAGCCAGTAAATAGAAATAGTGCCTTAAAACATTGGTCCTTTTTAAAATTTGTAACCTTATTGATCTTGGTTTTAAGGGTGGAAAATATACTTGGTCAAACCATAGGTTTTAAAATAACCAATTAATCCTTGAACGACTTGATAAAGTTTTTGGTAATGATCTTTGGGTTCAATCCTTCCCTAATGCTTCCATAGTTCATCTCCCTAAGACTCACTCCGATCATAATCCCCTCCTCATAAATCTTACTCCTAAACTGTTCATCCCTTACCCTAAACCATTTAGATTAGAAACTTATTGGTGTAAACATCCCTCATTTCACAAGGTGGTTGAACAATCTTGGATGGAAAATTCTTTTGAGGAGGCTGTGGTTAACTTTAGAAATAATGTTACTCTCTGGAAACGTAATACCTTTGGTGATCTCTTTAAAAGGAAAAGGAAAATTTTAGCTAGACTGAATGGTATACAAAAATCGCCTAATTATTATCAAAGTCCCTTCCTCCAATCCATGGAAAAACCTCTCATTTATGACTTTAATACTATCCTAAAATTAGAAGAAGATTACTGAAAACTAAGATATAGAATTTCTTAGCTTAACGAGGGTGACGCAAATACAAGATTTTTCCACATCTTTGCTACTAATAGAAAAAGAGTTACTAAAATTGTATCTTTTAAAAATGATCAGAACTTATGGATTAATGACCCCTCAGAGATCACATCTCACACTATTAATTATTTCAAGGCAGTTTATACAACTTTCCATATGTCTAGTGGTTGAGACAATAATCTAAAAAGCCCTACCTCATTCTCCAACTTCAATCTTGCATCCTTAGATAGCCCGATCACAATTTCTGAAATAAAACTAGCTTGTTTCTCTTTTAAACCTTTCAAATCCCCAATCCCGATGGTTTACATCCATTTGTTTTTCCAAAATTTTTGGAAAATCATAGGCCATTCGGTTATTAAGCTTTGTAAGGAAGTTTTCACCAAGGGGGCTTTACCAAAAGGTATCAATGTCACTCTCCTTTGTTTAATCCCTAAAATTCCAAATGCTAACAATCTTAAAATTTTTAGACCAATTGGTTTATGCAATACCAGCTACAAGATCATTTCTAAGATAATTTGTAACTGTCTTAAACCCTTCCTAGATACTATTATTAGCCCATATCAAACTAGCTTTCTTAAAAATAGAAGAGCTAGTGATAATGCTTTAGTCATTCAAGAACTTTTTATAAAAATGAATAACTATAAAGGTAAGTATCATAATATGCTTTTTAAAATTGATCTAGAAAAATCTTTTGATCGCCTTGAATGGTCCTTCATTCATAAAGCTTTAATGTTCTTCAAATTCCCTCCTAAATTTATTAGACTTGTTGCATTTCTACCTCTAATAGCTGTCCTAGTGAATGGAAATAAAACCCCCTATTTCACCCCTAGTAGAGGTATAAGACAAGGTGTTCCCTTGTCACCATATATTTTTATCCTCTGTATGGAGGTGTTATCCACCCTCATCAATAATAAGGTTGATATAGGTGAATGAAGTCCCATTTCATTTCGGAAAGGGTAATCTTCAGTTATCATACCTTTTCTGTGCTGACGATCTTATTCTCCTAGCCAAAATAAATGAGAAAACTATTACTACAATCAAAGACTGTCGTGACCTTTTTTGCTTTCTATCAGGTCAATCTATCAACATGTCTAAGTCTAAAATTATTGTCTCTAAAAATTGTCCGTATATTTCGAGGATTAAAAATATTTTTAATATTAAAATCACCAACTCCTTTGAAAAATACTTTGGATTCCCAATAACAACCTCAAAACGCAAAGCTAATGATTTTCAGTTTATTTTAGACAACATGCTAAATAGGCTAGGTAATAGGAAAGCTAATTTCCTAAATATGGCAGGTAGATCAGTGCTGGCAAATGCTTGTCTAAACTCCCTTCCAAATCACTTAATGCAATACACCCTCTTGCCAAAAAAATACCCTAAGCTCCTTAGACAAGATCCAAAGAAACTTTATTTAGGGTACGAATAACGAAAAAAGAAACTTCATCTTATAAATTGGAAAACTGTTACCAGAACTAAGGAAGAGGGTGGCTTAGGAATTCGAAAAGCCAAGAGCAATAACCTTGCTAATCTTGCAAATCTCTCTTGGAGACTTATTAATACCCCCAAAGCCCCCTGGACTAAACTTTTATTTAATCTCTATGGCCACAAGAAAAGGTGAATAACTCTTCCTTTATTTGGTCTAGTATTCTCAAAGGATGGGAGATTTGTAATAAAGGCACTAAGTGGATTCCCCACCTTAACTCGAAGATGAGTGTTTGGTATAGTAATTGGATTCATGATACTTCTCCCCTTAGAAACTGTTTCATTGGCCCCTTATCCAAAGTTGATATAGCTCTTACCATCAATGATATATATGTCAATAATAAGTGGGATATCGCCAAGCTTCCATTTCATCTTCAAGATTCCTTAATCAATAAAATAATTGCTAACTCCCCTTCCAATAGAAGCTATGATATCCCTACCTGGTCACTAAATTCAAATGGTCTCTTTACGTCTAAATCATACTACTATATTATTGATATTCAAGTTGTGCCCAAGGGAGATTTCTCGTGGATCTGGAAAGTAGACTGCCCAAACAAATTAAAATATCTGCTTTGGAAATGCTCCCACAGTAAAATTCCTACCAAAAGTTACCTCAATCATATAGGCATCAATATTGACCTTATTTGCTTCTTTTGCAAAAAACATCAAGAAACCATTAAGCACATATTTTTAAGTTGTCAGACTGTCAATAATTTATGGTCTTTGCTCAACCTCGACATTAATTCCATACCCTTAAATCAAAACTGGATGGACTTACTATGGAACAAACACCCTTCCCTTGATAATAACATTGTTAATTGGGAGGAGCTCCTTCCCATCATTATTTGGAATATTTGGATCAACAGGAGTAACAATCTCTTTAATAATCTGCTCAATCAAGTCTATCTTAAACCTGCTATCAACCATGCAGTCCAATATAAACTCTTAACCTATAAAGAACCCCTTATACACCCGTCCATTGATATTAGGGTTCGTTGGATCAAACCGAAGGAGTGTAACTTCAAACTTAACACATATAGTTCCTTCTCCCAACCTAATTCCCTTTGTGGGTTGGGATGGATCATTAGAGATATGAATGGTCGTTGGATTACTGTTTTCCACAGGATTGCTACAGGTCTATCTCCAATTCATGGAGAACTTCTTGAATTAAAGGCAAGATTGGAATTCGCTATTAATCAAGGACTCTATAACATCGAAGTAGAGATGGATTCCACGGATGCAATATATCACATTAAAAATATTTTACCATTGTTTGATACCATTATCTATGATTGCAGTTTGTTAATGATCTAATTGAAGGTCCATGTAATTCATCACACATTCAGGGAGGCCAACAAGGTAGCACACCTAGTGGCTAAGAAGGCAATCAGGGAGATTCAGGGCACCAAGGACTCTACTATTTTGTATTATCCCCACCCTATGTTTTTGATACTCTTAGCTCGGACCAAGAAGAAAGGCATGTGTTAACAAAATGGCTTAACAAAACAATATGCTCCAATCTAGTTCATTTTGGTAATCCAAATGTCCTAAGTGATATGATTTGTAATAGCCAAGTAGGAAATACTCCTTTGGGTGAACCTTGTTGTAATGACTCTATTATTGCCTAGTTAATATAAGTATTAGGTCCTTGTTGCTCAAAAAGAAAAAAAACATAAGAATAGAATTAATCGAATTACAGAACTAATCGAATTACAGAAGTAATCTAATACTCATTAATTTTCCTGAAAGAACAAGATTAAAAAACACAGCGAAATTAAGACTGTACGAATTTTTCTCGTAACACACTGGGAATTGCATTTAGACTTTGACTTGATGTCAGCAGAGTAAGCGTCATCGGAATGATTTATTTGCAAACTTAAGTACAAGGAGGGAAGGGTTCTAAAAATAAATGAAAAAGCTTTTATATTTATTGCAACGACTCCAACCTCTTCTTATTTTGTAATCCCTAAATTACTTTAAGGGGTCGTTTGGTAGGATGCATAAGAATAATGCTGAATAGATATATTAGTAATATTGGTATAAGTTATGCTAGTATTAGTTATGCTGGTATTAGTTATGCTGACATATTTCTTATCCATTGTTTGGTTTGATGTATTAAAACATTGCACAATTTCTTAAGAATTATTTGTTTATAAAAATACCCTCAAAAGTAGTCCACTCTAACTTTTTAAAAGAAACATATGTTAAGAAATATTTTTAGATGAAAAAGTTTAAAAAAAAAATATTATTTGTCTACCTATATTGTAAAATAAAATTAAATATTTTTTTATAACAAAAAGGCTATGTATTTATTTATTTACTTGAATACAATTTTATTTCTCATTATTTAGATTATTTTGAACTTGCATTAATATATTAACTAGCATATTTTAATCAAGCATAAATTTTGAAGGATAATTTTATCTTTAACTAAGCTAATGCAGAGATTAAAACCTATTGCATTGCTAATACCATTATTTTCTATGTATTAGTTATGCATAGGAAATACCAAATAGGATGTATAACTAATGCTTGCATAACCAGTGCATATGTTCAAAATATCTACCAAACTATGTATTATTAATACAGAAAGCTAATGCATGCATTAGCTTATTTAATGCATCTTACCAAACGGCCCCTTAAGTGATATTTTTTACTGTTTTTACACGTATCAAGAAATTCATCTTTTATCATTAATTAATAATATATTAATTATATTAACTATATTCATTGAAAATACAACAAATACTCTTGAGTTTTTTTTACCCGAAGGACAACTTTGAAAAAAAGAAGTTAATTCTTGTTTTATATTTGAAAAAATTCAATATTATGAACCACAAAAAAAGGGGCCAAAAATCACTTAAAGTAGACCGAAGGAAATCGTATTTTTTATATTTCCTTCTTTATATATGAACTAGAGTTATAAAGACGAAATGCAGCACCGCGCAACGACTTCAAGTCTATTATTTGAATAATAAAAATTTAAAGCATAAAATATAAGGGTAAATAATTTTGGATAAATTGATTCAGAACTTTTTGAGCCAAAAAGAAACGATTTAAACAAGAAGTTAGAAAAATAAAAAAGAAATTTTGGGGACTCGAAACAAGAAATTTGGTAGTATGAATTCTCTTGAGAGTATTCATGAAAGGTGATTGATAGATCGATAAGGAATAGTAGAATGTTTCGAATCAAGTTTCGCCTATAGTTTCTGCTAGTTTTATTATGATTATTCAGGAATAAAAAAAATTCTCGATAACTTTTTTAATTTTTGATAATTTCAAAAATCACATCTAAATTTTTCTTTATGTTATAAATATATTACATTATGGATGTTTATTTAGCACTTTGCTATAAATAAGTTTCATGAAGAAGCTTATCCATATGTGACTCCACCGTAACTATGTTTATCTATTTAGTGCAATATTAAAAATAAGCCTCCTGAAGAAGCTTATCATTTCAGTACCCGATTATAGATAAATATTACCCATGGGAGAAGATTATTCATACCGGTTATAATAAGCTTATCCTTTCGATACTCCGTTATGGATAAACATTACCCCCAATAGAAGATTATCTGTACGTGGTACAATGAGCTTATCCTTTCAGTAGTCCGTTATGAATAAATGTTACTCTTAGTAGAAGATTATCCATATCTGGTATAGTAGCCGCACTTACACATCAACTTCCTTTATTATATAAATAAAAGATATTTCAATTCATTATGTACATTAGTTTGAATTCAAATAATATATCAGTTTCTCTCTATATTTGTCTTTACTTTACAGTTTTTATTTCATAACACATTATCAGCACGGGACTTTGCCATCTCGGCAAATACTTTGAAAGTATTTGAGAATATGGATAATCCTCAAATTATGTTTGGATCAAAGACAAATCATAAAGATATTTGTGTTATTGATAGTGGAACAACTCATGCTATATTCAAGGATCAGAAATACTTTTCTTATTTTTCTAGTAATATAAGTTTGATTGATGGTTCCGGAAGAGCCATTATGTTTCAGTTTAAGGGAACAAAAGTTATTATAGATAATGCATTATTCTTCTCCGAGTCCCAAAGAAACTTATTGAGTTTTATCGATATCCGCCGAAATAGGTATCATGTTAAGACAATAGATGAAATGAATGTGGAATCAGAGAATATTTCTGCCCAAAAATGCATTGTAGAAAAGTTACCGACTTTATCTTCTGGTTTATACTATTCAAAAATTAGTACAATTGAAGCACACTCTATCATAAACCGGAAGTTTATGGATTCAATTACTTTTGTGCTTTGGCATGGCCGTTTGGGTCATCCTGGATCAATAATGATGAGACGAATTACTAAAAATTCGAGTGGGCATCCATTAAAGAACCTGAAGATTCTTACAAATGACGAATTTTCTTGTGATGCTTGCTACCAAGACAAAATGATCACTCGACCATCACCAATGAAGGTTGGCAATTGAATCCCCTACCTTTTTAGAGCATACACATGGGGGTATATGTGGACCTATTCACCCACTAAGTGGGTTGTTTAGTTATTTTGTGGTCCTAATAAGTGCATCTTCAAGATGGTCTCATGTGTGCCTACTATCATCTTACAACCTGGCGTTTGCAAAGCTATTAGCCCAAATAATTTGATTAAGGGCACAATTCCCAGATTATCTTATAAAGGCTATTCGCCTTGATAATGCTGGAGAATTCTCATCTCGAGATTTTGATGATTATTGTCTATCAATTGGGATAAAAGTTAGAACATCATGTAGTTTATATTCATACTCAAAATGGCCTTGCAGAGTCATTTATTAAACGCCTGCAATTGATAGCAAGACCACTACTTATATAAACAAAAGTACCCGCTACTGTTTGAGGCCATGCTATCTTGCATGCAGCAACGCTTATCTCTCTCAGGCCGACACATTATAATAAATATTCTCCGTCACAATTAATTTTTGGACGTGAACCAAATATTTTCCATCTACGAAGTTTCAGATGTGCTGTATATGTACTAGTGGCACCACTACAATAAGTGCTGAATGGAGACTAACGCTGACTGAATGTCAATATAAAGATTGGCCGGCAAGGCCGTCATAACTACTATAACTGACAAACCAACAAAATATATATACATGACCTACAAGCTCCACATACTGTATGTCGACTCCCCTTTTTTCTCACGAAAATATCATTCGAAATCGGGTATATGACATTTGGGAGGACAACTCTACTCTCTTTCGAGAATTAGATTTTTGGAGTTGAAGAATCTCCACCTAATGATTATAGTGCATTAGGATACTTTTGAGAAGAATTCGAGATGAAGAAATCAGAGTTTGGGCAAGTGCTAGAAATTATCTCAAGGGGAAGGTGTTAGGCATCCCTCGAGATCCACTAGTGTGGTTTCAGGCTATACTACAATTGTGACTTTAAACAACAAAGAAACAAATAGAAGTCTCAAGTGGATGGGATTTTCACATTGCAAGTAAGTTTAAGAATTGAAAATAAAAGGAGTAGAAAATTTCAAAAGATAATTTTGAACAACTTAAAGAAGAGTAACAAGTAAAAGAAAAAGGGGGTCCTAGTTTTGCAAATAATATGAATCACATCAATTCAATACCCAGCGTACACTCCTCAAGAGAGGGGTTGCACGTGATATTAGCGCACCGGTCATCATATCCATATTCAACCCTTAAGCTATTAAAGCACATTATATCTCGTTACTTGTTTCATGCTAGTACTCGTCCCAATCCTATCAGTCCCGGAGGTATTTGGGACTACTAATACTAAAGGGAAAGGGAGTTTAGGGTCCTTTTGAGAGTTTTGAAATGACAAAATACTAAGGCGACATTCAAAACACGTAAGACAGATATGGTTAAACAAGCAAACAAATAGGGCTCAAGTAAGCCTCCATAAATTAAATAAAGGCATATAGTTTAGCATGTCTTGCATGTACTGGTTTGGTTTGGATTAAATTATGACGATAGGTGGACTGGTTCAACACATATTTTTAGACAAGAAGTCCGCATTAGGTCCACTCGAATACAGTTGTCAAAGACCGACCCAATTGATTAATTAGCCAACCTTTTGTCTATGTGTTGAATAGAACTACTGATTTTGAAAAGAAAAATGATTATAAAAGAGTTACCAGTTTTTTGTCAGAGTAAAATAAGTTTCAGAAAAGGTGTAGATTTATAATAGAAAACGATTTACCAACTTTATCGGAAGGAAATAAGTTTCAGAAAAAGAATACACTTATTTGAAAAGGTTTACTAGAAAAAAAAACGAATTTCAGAAGAAATGCAGACTGATTAGAAAAGGGTTTGTCAGTTTTATCAAAAAGAAATACATTTAAAAAAAAACGATGCAGAAGATTAACAGTTTTAGCAAAATAAACACGAGTTTCAGCAGTCGATACTGTTTTAAAGGCATGAGACAGTAAAAATTCAAGATTTACTGTAGGCTTGCTTTCGACACGTTCATTGATTCTAACACCTTTTAGACGTTAACAGAAGTCTTATGAATGTGATATCTGTATGCAGACTTATTAATAAACATATAAACGGTTTAACTAATAACATTTATATATGCATGGATGCAAGACCCTGTAGACATGATATCTATATGTGTAATTACAGAATCGAAAGTTAAACCCTTATAGACATGCTTTCTACCATTTGTGCATAAAATAAACCCCCTCCCATTTTCTACTAAATCCCCATGAGTTTATTACAAATTATTACAATCCAATAAATCAAACTAGAAATTAAAAGTACCTCAGAAACTACAACTACATACGACGAACCTAATTTAGACTTGTTGTCTTACAATATGTGATGAACCACTTCCGAGATCAAGATTTCCAAAGCCTTCTCTTATCTGGGGTGTTTCAAAGTTCCAAGGAGTTTCAGGAACTCCAGGCAGTTCTTTCACCCTAGATATAAATTAGAATTGAATTAAAGGTGCAATGTAGAAGAGTCAGCCCTCAAGTGTCAAAATTCAGAGGGAACTCACGGGTCCCAAGGCAAGACTCACAAGAAGGGGCCAGAACTTAGATTCTAGAAAGAAGTCAAGTGCAATAGAAGGGGTTAGTAGGTGCCAAGGCAGGCTGGTGGTCATGCCCAGCCATAGGGTAGGCTGGCACACCCCTGACCCGCCTGTCAACCAATCAATTAGGAGTAAGGAACTATTTAAGGTCAGATCAGGGCCTGGACAGTGATTAGGACACTTCCATACTAAAGTCTCAAACTCAGCATACATATAAAAGGGAATGGAGATGGGAATTGAAAGGGTTTAGGACTCAAGAGGGTCAAGTTCATGTTCATGGACAATAATATCAAGTATTGCCATGTTTTTGAACCATAACTCAGCCACGTAAAGGGGATTAGGGTTTGCGATTCATATAAGAATAGAAACAATGAAAGCAAAACTTGCAAAATTTAAAGCATGTAAACAGTAAACCAAACAAGGAATTGACTATAGAATAACACGTAGGGGGGAGGCAGAAATTAAATAAAGAACATACCGGTTTCAGAAAAAGTAAGCAAAGAAAGCAGGATTCTTGCAAGCAAAGCTACAATCAGAGAGAACACTTTGTGCTCTTGAGTTCAGAGAACTCGAGTGTTTGTGAAAATTGTATTTGAGAGTATTCACTGAAAGTAATCAGAATTGATCATGTCAAATTGACTGTGTCTAAAGTGCAAAAGGGCAGCCCCTTTATTGTGTAGAAAAACAAGTAAAAAAGGTAAGAAAAACCTTTAAAAATCAGTCTTCAAATATTCTTCCTTAAGTTAGGGGATTTAATTTCAAACAGGAGAATGTAAATAAGGAAAGGAAATTTGAGTAAAATCTTTCATAGTAGCATAAGAAGGGAAAATACATAAGGTTCATTTAAGGAAGGCATTCAATGGTACTTGATTTGCAAAGAAAAGGAAAGGGAATCAATCAGACAACTAATAAAAAATCAGGGTAACAAGCTGAATTCTAATGAACCCAGTCAGGAATAGGTAGAGAAGGGTTCAACCAAAGAAAATTAGTGGCAATCAGTCAGGACCCCATCAAAAGAATCCATAGTCGATCAAGTAGTTGTCAAAACCTTTTAGTTCTTACATATAAAGCAGACAAATCAAATAAAGAGTCTAACATTGAAGTGTTTAGGATCATAAATGATAGAATATGAGTTCAGTCATAGACTCATAGTGATCCTGAAGGTTCAGGGTTCCAAAGTGGAATCCTAATCCAACTTGTCAAAGAAACCCCCAAATTTAGGGTTTCGAATTGAACCAGACATAGATGTGAGAAATAAGGTCGTTTGTTTTGTTGGAAACACGTTCCCAAAGCATTATACTAAAACGTGTGTTCTTATGTGTAGGTTTTGATGAATGACAAACAAGCGCAAATTGATATATGACGAAGTTCAAGTACAAGCGCACAATTGGTGGATAACGAGATTCAAGCACAAGACAAAGTTTTATAGTTTAAATGAGTCGTTCTTAATTGTGATCTTGATCCGACAACTTGACTCATGACATGGCTTCTCTCGTAAAACTATTTTACAAAATCATGCATATTTAATTTAATGCTAAATGATTTTAAATCATGCATAATTTACATTAGTCAAAATGATTTTTAAACATGCCTCTTAAATCTGGACTAAGATAATCGATTATGTACTTATGATAATCGATTATGTTAAGCCAAGAATGTATGACAATCGATTGTGAACTAATGGCAATCGATTGTGTTAAGGCAGTGAGCATCAGATTTTTCAAATCTGCATGACAATCGATTGTGAACCTTAGGACAATCGATTGTGATGAGGCAGTGTACATCAAAGTTTTTCAACGCTCAAAATAATCGATTGTGAAGTTAATGACAATCGATTGTGATGAGGCAATGTCCATCAAAGTTTTTCAAAACTCAGAATAATGGATTGTGAAGCTAATGACAATCGATTGTGAAGAGACAGTGTCCTTCAGATTTTTCAAAGTCATAAAATAATCGATTATGAACATATGATAATCGATTGTTTTGAGACAGTGTCTTCCAGACTTTTCAAAGTTATTAAATAATCGATTGTTATCTTTGTGCAATCGATTGTCAAGAGGCAGTGTCTAAAATGTTTTTCAAAAACTAATAAATAATCGATTATTAACTTTGTACAATCGATTGTGAAGCTGACCGTTGTCGTAAAGTTTTCAAATACCATCAGGTAATCGATTATTGATTTTGTATAATCGATTGTTTTAATTAAAATCTTGAAAAGATTTTTTGAACGTTGCTGAGTAATCGATTGTTGATTCTGGACAATTGATTGTTTTTGGTAAAATCTGGAAAGGATTTTTTGAACGTTGCCAGTAATCGATTATGGATTCTAAATAATCGATTGTCAAGCGTAAAATCTGGGATTGAATTTTGGAATGATTGGCAGACAATCGATTGTGTCTCTTTGACAATCGATTGTCACTCAGTAAAATCAGTAACTCTTAATTGGCAATTAGGCACCGGTAATGCCAAGTTTTTCAACTATAAATACAGCTTCATTTCAGTGTTTTAAACACAACAACTGATCATACTATTGCTATATGCTTGCATACTATTGTTTATCATTTTATATTCATTTCATAAAGCTTTTGAGAGCCAAAGTCTTGTCCATAGTTGTTGTGATCTTGAGCTTACTTCTTTTACTCATATCTACTCATAAAGGAGTATTGTTTGAGTGTTTAGTGTTTTGTACACTTGAAGAGAATTGTGATTCTCTTGTTGTAAGGAACTTGTGTTTCCTTGGTCGAAGTCTTGGAGTGTTGTATCTCCGAGCAAGATTGTTGAGGCTTGTGTCCTCAGATTGTAAAGGTTGGTTAGGCACCCGTAAGCTTAACAGTGAAGTCTTGGAGTGTTGTATCTCCGAGCAAAGGTGTTAAGGCTTGTGTCCTTAAGTTGTAAAGGTTGGTTAGGCACCCGTAAGCTTAACATTGAAGTCTTGGAGTGTTGTATCTCCGAGCAAAGGTGTTAAGGCTTGTGTCCTTAAGTTGTAAAGGTTTGTTGAGCACCCGTAAGCTTGACAAGTCAGTGGAAAATCTCGAGAGAGTCTCTCGGGGATTGGACTAGCCACTTGTTGTGGTGAACCAGAATACATCGGTGCGTTTGTTCTTTATTGCATTTAATTTCCGCACTTATTTTTCCTGCAAGTATTTAAATTCCGCAAGTTTACACTAATTTTTATTATAACGCTATTCACCCCCCTCTAGCGTTAAGCGTATTATCTAACAATTGGTATCAGAGCCCAACTCTCTGAAGACTTAACAGTTTGAGAGAACCATCCATGGCTTCTACTCGTGACTCTTTTGCAGGAATAGGTGAAGGTGATTTTAACATGTTGCCCCCAATATTTGATGGAAATAATTACTTATATTGGAAAGATCGGATGAGAATTTTCATCACAGCCAACAACTTTTATCTTTGGCAAATCATCAAGCATGGTGATCAAATGACAACAAAAGTTGGGAAAGCCAAGGTAAGTGAATACAACACTAATGCAATAAATATGTTGTATAGCGCCTTGAATCAGGAAGACTATCAGAAAATTTCCCACTACAAAACCGCCAAAGAGATGTGGGATAAGCTGGAGGAAATGTATGAAAGCATGCCTCAAAAAGCGGACAGCTCATATGATGAATCAACAGGCCAATGTCTCATGGCAAACGAAGAAGAAGAGGTAAGTACGTCCAACTCTCACTCGCTTGAAGAAATGCAAAATGCTTATAATAAATTACATAGTGAGTTTGTTGATGCTTCCAAGACTATTAAAGATTTGCAGAAAACTCTGTCGTTGCAAGAAAAAGATTTTCAAAAACAACTCGCTCTAAAGAAAAAGTGGTTTTAGAAAATGAGAAGTTGAAAGAGGAAAACAAGTTTTTCGGAAAAAGAAGCACCGATAAGCCCGAAAGCTCTATTAGAAAGTGTACTTCTTGCTTGCATCTCAAAAAAGAAGTAGAAAGGCTTAAAGGCACATTAGATAAGTTTAATTCTTCGCACAAAAATTTGAATGATGTTCTTGATAATTTGAAGTCAACCAAGCATGGCATAGGGTTTACGAATAAGCCTAAAGAAAAGGTTGAAGCTATACCCCAACAACCTAAGGCTCAACCTAGGACTAATAATAAAAATGCTTATCCTAGAAATAGCAATCCTAGAACCAATATGCATGCTAGACTAAATGTTGAACATTTTAGAAGACCTAGCAACGACTTACCACCTAGAAATAACTACCCTAGAAATGATGCATATTATAGGCCAAATACTAGAAGGAATTTTGAACCCTTTAGAGCACCTAGAAATGATTTCCAACGTAGAATAATTATTCTAGGAATGCTGCTCATAGTAGGAGAAATGATGTTCATAAAGCGCGCAATAGTCATAATGCTGAAAATAGAGAAACATTTTCGTCCGTCAAGTTACTATGAACCTAGAAGGATGCATAACCCCAACGTGACTTGTCATTATTTTAGACGTATTGGTCATATTGCTCCTGCATGTTTTACACGACATAGACATATCACTCAATCGCATCATTATGATATGCCTAACCCCCAAGGACCCAAAATGGCATGGGTACCAAAAGATCATTAATCTGTTTTGCAGGTGTGCTTGAAAGGCCACAGTATTGTAGTAGATGCACCGAGCACGACACCTCATTGCATCAAGAGGAAATTTTGGTTAGTTGTCCTTTTTGACAAAAACCGAATTGTTGATATGTGCTAGCAACCAATATTAACTTATTTGTTGTTAATTTGGTTCCCCTATTGTTGAATCTTTGATAAGCTTAGTCGTAATAGTTGATGTGCGTTAACAATTGAGATATCCTTGTCAACAATCAATATCAATTAGCTTTGTTGATTCATATGTTGAAAACGTGTTGTTAAATGACAATTGGTGTCAATTAGTTTACTTGTTAGTTATCTGCTTTTAGAAGATCAAAACTGTTGATATGTATTAACCCTTAGCTTAATAAAATCATTTCATTCATGATGTGATAATTGCTATCTGTGGTTTAAATAACTGTTAGTATACTGTGTGGTGTGTATTATCTATTACCATATTCTTCAAAAAGTTTTCACTCACGTTTTTGATGAATGCTATCCTCAGTTTTGAAAAATAATTGAGATGTCTCATGTTTCTAACAATTGACAAAAATCCTTCTGTTAAAAATCGTCTCTTGATGAACACATCCTTTGGTCTGGATAATGGTTGGTATGTTCTTCAAAATTCGATGTATGGTTGATATGTTAACAGTCAACACTCGTTTGTAATATGCTTTACTAAAAATAACAATTTGTATCACTGTTAATAAAATAACTTTTGGTACACTTGTTATGTCATCCAACAAATGGGTTTATCATTGTTTTATAACAATTGGTATATCTATGTCTTGTTGGTATGTCTTGATAAATTTCTGATTAAGGGGAAATAGATTGCATGAAGTTTACTATCTTTTTGATGACAGAATTTCAAAACAACTCTCTATATTGGCAATGTTATTTTCTTTAAACTCTCATGCCACTAATATCTTGCATTCCAAATCTTGTGGAAAATGATATCTTAGAAAATATTTGTATTACTTTGGAGCAACTAATAAGTGTCATGCAAGGAATCTGTAAATCGCATTTGAGATATCATTGATAGACAAGCTTAATTTCTTCTTGGAGCTGCAAATTAAGCAAATGAAAGAGGGAACTTTCATTTGTCCATCTAAATGTCGCAAGGAGTTGCCAAATCAATTCGAAAATAGCAACACCAAACCAATGGTCACTTCAATGAATTTAGATGACCATCTTGACAGAAATGTGAAAGGTAAGACGAGCAATACCAAGAACTACACAGGTATGATCGTTCCTCACTTTACCTTATTGCTAGTAGACTTGATAAAATATTTAGCGTTTAATGTTGTGCTAAATATAAATCATGTCCAAATGAAGTATTGAATGCGGGTAAACGTTGATCTAAATGCATACATTTTAGGTTGCATTTATGTTTTAATTACTGACTTGAGCGTCGGAGACGTTTAATTCTATTTTGCAGGTATCACCCTAAAGGTAGGGGGAATTATTACGTTTTGGCACAGAACAATCGATTGTTCCAAGAAAATAATCGATTATCTTACTTTGCAGAAAATCGATTAGCAGTATCACTAATCGATTGTTTATGGTTTATGTTTATTATGCAGTTTTGTTAAATAATTGATTCTTTAACTGCAAAATCAATTTCCGTCTCAGCCATTCAGCAATGCTTTTCCAAAACAATCGATTGTTTCAAAATATAATCGATTATTCTCAAAATCAGAAAATTTCTGTGCTCACTGTAACATAACAATCGATTACCATATTTTGACAATCGATTATTTCATGTCAGTAATTCAAAATTTTTTTACCGTTTGGTTCTGCAATCGATTTGTGTCAGTTCCGAGATTCAGTCAAATCTTAATGTCAATCGATTATCTCATTACAACAATCGATTGTCAAACGGTCAGTGCAATTTATTCTTTACCGTTTCTGACCGTTTTAGCTTTCAATTTTCAGCAGAATTCATCCATTAATGAAATACCTTTCTCCCCTCTATAAATAGGCTTCATATATGTTCATTTTTATTCACTCAAGCATCAATTTTAGCTCTCAAACTATCAAAACTCTTTCAAGTCTCTTGCAAATTCCAGCAATAATTAGTAAAAATGTCGGGCCGTCGCTCCAAACGTTCCCGTTCTGCTAGGCATGGTGCATCCTCCTCTACTGCTCCAAACTATCCCTATCAATATGGTTCCGTTCTATATTTTAATTCTGACATCCAACTTACTCGATTTTTAACAAAATTTGAAAAGCGCGACATTCTTCCTCCCCGCTTTTCAACCAACAAGTATCTTGAATCTTGGCCCTGCTGCAAATATGCTCAAAAATTGTCAACTTCTTGACTTCTTACTTCTTACCCATCCTTACATCAATACTATATTGATTCAAGCATTTTACTCCAACCTTCATGGGGATGATGACGGTGAGCTTGTGACAAATATAAATGGTGTTCAAATTCTTCTTTCTGATGAAAACCTTCATACCATTGCCCGTCTTCCTCATAATGGTGAAGACATTTTTCGGTACATCGGAGAGGCCGGAGCCCTTTTTGATGAAACAGTCCTCCTACATCAAAACGGACTTACTTCTTATGATCCAAATCTTTCTTCCCGTCGTCCTACAATTACGGGAATGGATCCCAATTATCGGTTGATTTTCTATTTCATCACCCGAGTCCTCAAGCCTCGTAAGCATAACCATACCACCATTTCCCAAGAGGACACCAAGCTCATGCATGCCATAATAACCGGAGCTAACATCAATTGGTGTCGGTTCGTCAAGATTCACATGCGTGACGCTATCGGAGATGATAGGCCTCTTCCTTATGCTCTCATCATCATGAATTTTCTTGAAGCCTCCAGATTCATCACTTCCAACGGTCCTCTAAAAAAGAGTACCAAGAAGTGGGAAATTTCAGAATCCTCCTTTCATCATGACGGTGATCATGCAGCGCCTGCTCCTCCTCCAACCCGTCGAACTCGTCTGCCTCAAGAGCCCACTCTCCAATCCATTTCCGACCAAATTTCTTCCTTGACCACCTCTGTTGGTCAATTGAATCAGGAGATCCATGGATATTTTGACCATGTTCATTATCCATATGCGGGTCTTGTTCCCTTCGAAGCAGTGCCGGATGATGAGGCGGGAAATGATGATGAATGATTTCTTTGTTTGTTTTGGTTCTATTGTGATATGTTTTATTGTCCCCTCCTTATGTAATTGTTTTCTCTTTCCAATAAATAAACAAGTTTTATTTACATCTTTGGCATCTTCTTATATTATTTTTGCTAATGGCAAAAGGGGGAAGATAACGGGTATGCACTCTCAATATTTATAAGCTTAAATTGAGGGGGAATTCATATATTGAGGGGGAACTAATTTTGCATACTTGTTGCATATATTTACTTGTCTTGAATCGTCATTATGAATTGTCTAATTTGCATGTCCCGCTTAAAGTTTGCCATTATCAAAAAGGGGAAAATTGTTGGAAACACGTTCTCAAAGCATTATACTAAAACGTGTGTTCTTATGTGTAGGTTTTGATGAACGACAAACAAGCGCAAATTGATATATGACGAAGTTCAAGTACAAGCGCACAATGGGTGGATAACGAGATTCAAGCACAAGACAAAGTTTTATAGTTTAAATGAGTCGTTCTTAATTGTGATCTTGATCCAACAACTTGACTCATGACATGGCTTCTCTCGTAAAACTATTTTACAAAATCATGCATATTTTATTTAATGCTAAATGATTTTAAATCATGCATAATTTACATTAGTCAAAATGATTTTTAAACATGCCTCTTAAATCTGGACTAAGATAATCGATTATGTACTTATGATAATCGAATATGTTAAGCCAAGAATGCATGATAATCGATTGTGAACTAATGGCAATCGATTGTGTTAAGGCAGTGAGCATCAGATTTTTCAAATCTGCATGACAATCGATTGTGAACCTTAGGACAATCAATTGTGATGAGGCAGTGTACATCAAAGTTTTTCAACGCTCAAAATAGTCGATTGTGAAGTTAATGACAATCGATTGTGATGAGGTAGTGTCCATCAAAGTTTTTCAAAACTCAGAATAATCGATTGTGAAGCTAATGACAATCGATTGTGAAGAGACAGTGTCCTTCAGATTTTTCAAAGTCATAAAATAATCGATTATGAACATATGATAATCGATTGTTTTGAGACAGTGTCTTCCAGACTTTTCAAAGTTATTAAATAATCGATTGTTATCTTTGTGCAATCGATTGTCAAGAGGCAGTGTCTAAAATGTTTTTCAAAAACTAATAAATAATCGATTATTAACTTTGTACAATCGATTGTGAAGCTGACCATTGTCGTAAAGTTTTTAAATACCATCAGGTAATCGATTATTGATTTTGTATAATCGATTGTTTTAATTAAAATCTTGAAAAGATTTTTTTAACGTTGCTGAGTAATCGATTGTTGATTCTGGACAATCGATTGTTTTTGGTAAAATCTGGAAAGGATTTTTTGAACGTTGCCAGTAATCGATTATGGATTCTAAATAATCGATTGTCAAGCGTAAAATCTGGGATTGAATTTTGGAATGATTAGCAGACAATCGATTGTGGCTCTTTGACAGTCGATTGTCACTCAGTAAAATCAGCAACTCTTAATTGGCAATTAGGCAACGGTAATGCCAAGTTTTTCAACTATAAATATAGCTTCATTTCGGTGTTTTAAACACAAAAACTGATCATACTATTTCTATAAGCTTGCATACTATTGTTTATCATTTTATATTCATTTCATAAAGCTTTTGAGAGCCAAAGTCTTGTCCATAGTTGTTGTGATCTTGAGCTTACTTCTTTTACTCATATCTACTCATAAAGGAGTGTATTGTTTGAGTGTTTAGTGTTTTGTACACTTGAAGAGAATTGTGATTCTCTTGTTGTAAGGAACTTGTGTTTCCTTGGTCGAAGTCTTGGAGTGTTGTATCTCCGAGCAAGATTGTTGAGGCTTGTGTCCTCAGATTGTAAAGGTTGGTTAGGCACCCGTAAGCTTAACAGTGAAGTCTTGGAGTGTTGTATCTCCGAGCAAAGGTGTTAAGGCTTGTGTCCTTAAGTTGTAAAGGTTGGTTAGGCACCCGTAAGCTTAACAGTGAAGTCTTGGAGTGTTGTATCTCCGAGCAAAGGTGTTAAGGCTTGTGTCCTTAAGTTGTAAAGGTTTGTTGAGCACCCGTAAGCTTGACAAGTCAGTGGAAAATCTCGAGAGAGTCTCTCGGGGACTGGACTAGCCACTTGTTGTGGTGAACCAGAATACATCGGTGCCTTTATTTTTTATTGCATTTAATTTCCGTACTTATTTTTCCTGCAAGTATTTAAATTCCGCAAGTTTACGCTAATTTTTATTATAACGCTATTCACCCCCCCTCTAGCGTTAAGCGTATTATCTAACATGTTTTTCAAGAGTTAACAAAACAGACATGACAACACGCTTGAACAAAAAAGGGAGAAAAATGATGAAGAACATATTCGAGAGACTCAGAACATAAATGAGTTTAGAAGAAAGAGACAGTGCAAACTTGAACACAAGCAGAAGAAGCATGTAAGAACATGAACAGAGTCAAAAGAAATCAAATAACTTTAAGGGTAGGCACATATAACAGAAGAGTAATGAAAACATAGCAGAAATTAACAGGAGAAAGGGAAAAAGGTAAAAGACAATATATGTATAAAATAAAAGAAATCGTACGAGCAAGGTATAAACAAGCACACATAAAGCAAAGAAGAAAAGGATCGGAAAGATTTTACAAAAAATCCTTGCAGAAATCCTAAAAATGATTTTGGCAAAACTTTTGGGGGAAACTCAAACGTCAAGAAAAGCATAGACATAGCATAGATCTAGGCAAATAATGGTGAAAGAACCTCAAATGGCTTAGTATTTCAGAGAAACACTAGAAACGAGGAAGGATTAAAAGAACAAGATCAGATCCTGAGTCGAAACAATTAGGAATCAAGCTTCCAATGCTTGAATATGCCGGAGCGTGGCTGGAGAAACTATTGATCTGAGATGGAACTGAGATAGGACCATCAAGGTCAAGCCTCCAATATTCGAGTAGCTCAGGCATTGTGGTGAGAGAAGGTGAGTACATACCAACTATGGCAGGAGATGCCATGGATTTCGGTAAAAACGAGGTGAGATAAGGTGGGAGGTGATTAGGGTTTCAAAGAGGTTCGAGAGGATTTGAGGGAGATGAAGAGAGTTAGAGGCAAAGTCTCTACGAAAATGAAGTAGGGTTATGGGTGTTAGGTGATTAAAAAAAGGAAAGACTAAATTACATCCGTTGATCAAAACGATCAACGTCTAGGATTTAGAGAAAATCGTACGGGTTTAAAAATTGGGCTATGGGTCGGGTCGAAATGGGAATTGGGTCATTTAGTTTGGGGGCGGAATTGGGACAATTGAGGCTACAATTGAAAGAGAGAAAAGGCTGTTATTGAAATAGAAATAGGCTAAGTGTTAAATAGCCAAATTTCCACTTTTTATTTTATAAAAATAGTAGTAATAATTTTAAAAATAAATTAAAATATTGAATAAACAAATACTATATAATATTAATTTTAAAAATAATAAAAATAATATTATAATTATAAAACGCTATTAATCATAAAATAGGCTATATTGCAATTACATGCAATTTAGCTTTTAAAAATACCAAATAAATTTGTAAAAATATACAAAAATTACCTTAATTATATTTTTGTCTAAATATGGGAATGCAATAAGTTATTCACCAAAAATAATAATTTTGGGAATAACTATTGGATTTTATGGTATTAAAATAGGCAATAAATTAGCTTAAAACTCATTAAAAATTGGAGAAGTAGAAAAACTCTTGGGTGTACTTATATATGTAAAAATATGCTATTTTGAAAGTATTTTGGGTATGAAAATACATAGGAGAAAAATTAGATATGAACAGCTGCCCCTCTTTACCCAAGGAGGATGAAAGAGTTGTCGGGTAAAGATAAGATGGCCAATTTTGACCGGAAGCGGCGACTGAAAAAAATTTTGACCGAGCTCTAGTTTCTGAATTGCCTACATATCTCTGGTCTTATAGGAATCATTCCATATGTAGTTCAGGAACCATTGATGGAATGTGCCGATAGAGATTAGAAAAGGATGGACACGATGTTTAAGTTGGAAGAGGTATTTGAAATCTGATAGGTTGTGGGAATCGGAGCAAGATCGCTCCTGCTGAGACGGCCATTTTCTAGCCGGTGTGCCTATAAATAAGCAATACGAGCATGTATCATGGATAAACTTAAATGTGATGCAATATCTCGTTGGACCATGAATGTTGTCTTTGGATGGTGAAGAAGATGTCCTCGGACCATGAAGTCACGGGCCATGAAGAGCGTAAATAGAGATTCGCAGGTTATGAAATGATGTTCTCGGGCTATGTAGATGGTGCCTTCGAACTATGATGCCTTTGAATACGTGCGATCTTTTAGCCCATGAGACGCAGAGGGTGGAGATCTTTCAGCCAATGGAATGCAGAAGGTGGCAATCTTTCAGCCAAAGCAAAAATTTAAATGCAGGGGGCGATATTGAAACCGTGCGAGAAAAATAAAGTGGCGATATTCCAGCCATGCAGGATGGAGACAATGTTTAGTCTCGGAAGGCAGAAGTGTAGTCTTATGTAGAAAATGCAAATGGTGACAGAGCTTAGTCTTGAAAGGCAGATAAGTAGCCTTATGTAGAAATGCAGATGGAGGTAGAGCTTAACCTCCAAAGGCAGATAAGTAGCCTTATGCAGAAATGCAGATGGAGGTAGAGCTTAACCTTAGAAGGCAGATGAGTAGCCTTACGCACCTGCAGATGGAGGTAGAGCTTAACCTCGGAAGGTAGATAAGTAGCTGTATGCAAAAATACAGATGGAGATAGAACTTAACCTCAAAAGGTAGATGAGTAGCCTTATGTAGATGCAGATGGAGGTAGAGCTTAACCTTGGAAGGCAGATGACTAACCTTATGCAGAAATGAAGATGGAGGTAGAGCTTAGCCTCCGAAGGCTGATGAGTAGCCTTATACAGATGTAGATGGAAACAAAGCCTAACCTCGGAAGTCAGATGAGTAGCCTTATGCAGAAATTCTGATGGAGGTAGAGCTTAAGCTTGGAAGGCAGATGAGTAGCCTTATGCAGATGTGGACGGAGACAGAGCTTAGTCTCGGAAGGCAGATGAGTAGCCTTATGCTGAAATGCAGATGGAGGTAGAGCTTAACCTCGAAAGCAGATGAGTAGCCTTATGCAGAAATGCAGATGGAGGTAGAGCTTAACCTCGAAAGCAGATGAGTAGCCTTATGCAGAAATGCAGATGGAGGTATGGCTTAACCTAGAAAGGCAGATAAGTAGCCTTATGCAATGCAAGAATGTAAAAGGACGAATAGTAGTAAGATCTCTTATCTGATAGCTGGTTATTATATCGCGACTGCTGGGGATGTTATGTATGGGTAAAAGTTGTGAATTAAGTGATGGTTATGAGAAGTTGCATTCTTGAGAGAGTATGAGTGCATAAATATATCTAACGATATTGCGAGTCGAGTGCCTACATCCAAAGAAAAATCGTGAGTTTTGTAAAAGGGGGAAAGGCTAGTTCGTTTTCCCCTGGCTCTTGCCGCTATGTATCATTTGGGTGGCATCGCTAAACAATAGCAATTCCGACAATGGGTATGCATGATTTAGTAAATATAACATAAGTATATAATTGAAAATAGTTTTCTCTATATGAACTAACGACTGTGACGTGGTTCGAGATAGTGCATCTCTCTTGCTCCAAAATTTTGAGGGTCCTCCTCAAAATTCTGCCACAGTTTACTAGGCTGGTGCTTCCAACGACTGCGCGCGATGAATAGCTGAAAATCAACTTTGGAATTTTGAGGGTCCTCCTCAAAATTTTGCCCCAGTTTCCAATAACATGGAAAATGAAAATTTTATTAAATTTGACAGAACCCATATGGCTGCCTACGTATCCCCTCTTAAACGGGAATTAGGTAAGGCATAGTTCAAATTACATCATAAAGAAATCATGAAGGATTACACATAATATCACTTGACTGCATCTGAATTGATTGGTTTTGGCCATACTTCTCCGTTCATTCTTTCACGTATGAGGGCTCCTCCGGTTAGAACCGGGTGAACCATGTACGGACACTACCAATTGTAAGAGAATTTCCCTTTTTCCTCATCTTGATGTGGGAATATTTTCTTCAACATCAGCTTCCCTGGTTCAAACTTTCTTGGCTTGACTCTTCTGTTGAAAGCTCTAGATATTCTATTCTGATACACTTGACCGTGGCAAACTGCATTCATTCTCTTCCTATCTATAAGAGACAATTTCTCGTAGCGACCTTTTACCCATTCTGCATTATCCAACTCTGCTTCTTGTATGATCCTCATGGAGGAATTTTCTACCTCGGCAGGAATGACCGTCTCAGTACTATAAACTAACATATAGTTGATGTGCGGACTGTGGTGCGATATCCCAATATGTCAAATAATAACTTCTCATGCCACTGTTTGTGCCTTTTAATCATCTTCCTTATTATCTTCTTGATATTCTTGTTGGCTGCTTCTATAGATCCATTCATCTGAGGCCTGTAGGCTGTAGAATTCTTGAATTTTATCTTGAATGTCTCACACATTGCATTCATCAAGTCGTTGTTGAGATTGGAACCATTATCAGTGATGATTGATTTCGGAATTCCGAACAGACAAACAATACAGTCGCAGACAAAATATGCCACAACCTTCTTAGTTACCGCCTTGTATGATGCTTCTTCAACCCATTAGGTAAAATAATCAATTGCCACCAGAATGAACATGTGCTCGTGTGATGCGACAGGCTAGATAGGTCAGATGACATCCATTCCCCAAGCGGCGAATGTCCATGGTGAGCTTGTTGCAGTAAGCTCGTTTGGAGGCACATTTATCATATCTGCGTGTATTTGACAGCGATGTCACTTTCGGACATACTAGATGCAGTGTGTTTCCATAGTCATCCAAAAATACTCTGCTCGGAGTATCTTATTTGCTAAGACAAAATTATTCATGTGCAGCCCGCATGTCCCTACATGCACTTCGTCCAATAGTATGGAGGATTTTCTTGCTTTGACACACCTTAATAGTCCCAAATTGGGAGTCCTCCTATACAGGATTTCCCCACTGTGAAAGAAGTTATTAGATAATCTTTGAAGTGTGCGCTTCTGAGTAACGTTGACAAGCTCCAAGTATTTTCCCATTGTCAAGTACTCTTTTGTGGAACCATGGTTTTCCATCTGCTTCCTCCTCGACATGAGCACAGTAACTGGCTGATCATAAATCTTTACTGGGATGGGGTCAACAAAATTCTGATATGGATGTTGGCTCATGGATGACAGAGTAGCTAATGCATCTGCGAACTCATTCAACACTCTAGGAACATGCTGAAATTCTGTCTTTGTAAGTCTCTTCCTCAACTCCTATATGTGATGCAAGTAGGGAAGTATCTTGGAATTCTTGGTTGCCCATTCTTCTCGGACCTGATGTATGAGCATGTCTAAATCCCTGATCACTAGCAACTCCTGAATGTCATGTCAATGGAAATTTTGAGCCCAAGATGCAGGCTTCATATTCAGCAATATTATTGGTGCATAGGAACTTGAGCTTGGCAGATACCGGGTAATGCTGGCCGTTTTCCAACACTAGGACTACTCCTAAGAAAACCCCTTTGAAACGTGCGGGTCCATCGAAAAACATTCTCCAACCATCGTAGGATTTTGCAATATCTTCTCCTATGAAAGATACGTCTTCGTCGGGAAATACATCTTCAGAGGCTCATATTCTCCGCCCACGGGATTCTCAGTGAGGTGATCCTCCAAGGCTTGTCCTTTGATTTCCTTCTAAGTCACGTAAATAATGTCGAATTCGCTTAGCAGAATTTGCCACTTGTCTAGCATTCCAGTGGGCATGGGTTTCTGGAAAATATACTTCAGCAGATTCATTCTGGATATGAGATAAGTAGTGTAGGCATAGAAATAATGCCTCAATTTCTGAGCTACCCAAGTCAAAGCACAACACGTGCGCTCTAGAAGAGAATACAGGGCCTCGTACAAGGTGAACTTCTTACTGAGATAGTAGATGGCTTTCTCCTTTCTCCCAGTTTCATCGTGTTATCCCAAAACACAACCGAATGCTCCATCCAATACTGCAAGGTAAAGAAATAGAGTTCTTCCTGGCTCAGGCGGAACCAATACTGGCGGCGTTGACAAGTATTCCTTAATTCTGTCAAAAGCTTTCTGACAATCATCAGTCCATTTGGTGGCAACATCCTTTTTCAACATTTTAAAGACGGGTTCACAAATGACAGTTGACTAAGCTATGAACCGGCTGATATAGTTGAGTATCCCCAGAAAACGCATTACGTCCTTCTTGTTCTTTGGCAGCAACAATTCTTGAATAACCTTAATCTTTGATGGATCCCATTCTATTCCTCGATGACTCACGATGAACCCCAGTAATTTTCCGGCAGAAAACTAAAATGCACACTTGGCGGGATTCAGTTTCAGATTGTACCTCTTCAGTCTGCTGAAGAACTTTCTCAGATCTTCGATATGATTGGTGGATTTCTTGGATTTGATGATGATTTCGTCTACATATACCTCGATTTCCCTGTGTATCATGTCGTAAAAGATAGTAGTCATGGCCCTCATATAGGTGACATCGGCATTTTAAAGCCAAATGGCATCATTCTATACATTCCCCACGGCGTAATGATCTCTGCATCTTCTTCATTCATCCATATCTGATGTGCAGCGAAACAATCGACAAATGACTGCAGCTCGTGCATTGGTACAGTTTTCTTTTAGAATGTGTATGTTCGGCAAATGGAAGTCATCTTTGGGACTGGCCCGGTTAAGATATCGGTAGTCGACATAGACTCTAACTTTCCCATCCTTCTTTGGTACTGGCACGATGTTGGCTAACCATGCTGGATATTCCACTACCCTAAGAACTTTGGATTTGACTTGCTTGGTGGCTTCTTCCTTGATTTTCAAACTCATGTCGGGTTTGAACTTTCTGAGCTTTTGATTTACTGGCGGACATGTTGGATCTATTGGCAATTTGTGAGCTACAATTGATGTACTGAGACCATTCATATCATTATACAACCAGGCGAATATGTCTTCATATTATTTTAAAAACTTCATGTACTCCTTCTTTTCTGATGGTGATAGGTGAACACTGATGCGCATTTCTTTGACATTCTCTGTATCTCCCCATTTAATGACCCCAGTCTCGTCCATTGGTTTTCTTAACATATTTAAGTTTTTGTGATTGGATATACTTACCTGTCGAGGCGTTAAAAATATCAACGTTTATACCTGGACTTGGAAATCTAGAAGGCAGATTCGTTTGGCTCTTCTCCTGCCTTTTTTTTGAGTTTCTAAAAGAAAATGTATGCCATCCCTCATCATCCATTGGTTGGCGCCTGACTTACTCTTCTGGTGCCTTGCTACTGACCCTAGGTTGAGTTGGAGTAGATTTGGTAGCAGTACATTTAGGTACAGTATGACCCACCAGTCCACAATTTGTACACAGGATTTTATCCCCTTCATATTCGATCAGTTGCTTATGGTTTTCAATAGAAATCAATTTTGCTACTGGGCGATCCAATGGAATTTCAATGCAGAGACAGGCATAACAACCTCTAAGAGTAGCTGAGGTGCACACATCCACCTTTAGAAGTCTACCTATTGAGTTTCCAATCTTCTGTAAGATAATACCATCGTAGAATTTCGTTGGAAGGTTTGGAAGACGAATCCAGATGGTTGTGGAATTTTGGTTTTCATTAGTGGATATAAAGTTTGGTTTTGCACCGTTGACAAGAGAGAAAGTGTCCAAAGATGAACCATGGTCCTTTTTGCAGGACTGATATCATGCTTGTTTTTGAAATTTTGCAACATAATAGTCTGCACCTAAATCGATCGAAGGAATGTATTCAGCAACTTTCCAGGGGTCATAAACTTTTTTCTTAAGGATTTGGTGAAGGAGACGTTTTCCTTGCAGTTTTATTATTAGAGAATATTGCCAGGGCGTTTATATCCTTCTTTTATCTTCTTGTGTGAGAGAGACTACCCTGTCATTCATGGGAGCTTCGTCTAAATTTGATAGTGAAGAAGATTGTTTGGGTGTTACTCCTGGCGGCAACATATTGGGGACTATGTCTAGTAAAGCACCTTCAGTATTTAGAACGTCCTTAAAAGAGGTTTTTGAGTTACTAGGAATTTTGGGATTGCTAATATCTTTAATGTCTGGAGGTTTTGGGGGAATCAAGGATGAATCTGTGTCGATGTTCATTGAGCTGGGGAAGACGAAGAGGTTTGTTTTTAGAGAGAGAAAGACCTCATCCTATTCTTATGTTACAGTAATAGCAAAAAAGTATTTTTTGTTGTAAGTTTCTTTACCTCTTCCTGACTTAAATAAGGCATTTTTACGTACTTTCGATTACAAATTATTCTTTGAAACAGTAAAAAGTTAAGGGCAAGTCTTGGTCAAAGACACGGATTTTTCCATTTTTTCTATCGTTACATAAAGACTGTTGATCATGTCCAACTCTAGTCCTAAAAAGGATAAACAGTTCCCGCAAATATATCCGATCTAAGAGTCCGGAGTCGAATCCCACTGATAACTAAAGTTTAGCCACAATTGTTCACTATCACTAAGAAGACAACCTTGAACAATATTCAAGTTATAAATATTAAGATTATTATGTCTAACTAATTAATAACTAACAAATTAAAATAGTAATTTAACAACTAACAACTAAAGATACTTAGGGTTGGAAAAAAGATCAAGGAGGTCTAGAGTTATGATTTTCTCAATTGTCGGAATTATTCCTGCGACGTCTCCTATAATTTCGCCTAATTATTCTCTACTGATCATAAGAACTTCAGGTGTCGTAATTCTCTCTTGAGCAACTACAACAATTTACTAGACATATTCTCCCGATCTATGTTAGCTCGCACAATCTTACCGCTCACTATGACCACATCAAGACTTTATATTCCTAAGCCCACTTTTAATCCTGCCATATTGATTCCTCTAGGGCTGACGTTGTTCAACAACTACCTAAATATTTACCATTTCCCAAGAAATACATAATAAATAAGCACAGCCAATTGATAACCATTCAATCAATAGAAATAAGCACGCAATTGAACAAGTAAAGAAATTCAAAGGCTAAATCATAATCAAACTTAACAAGAATTCATCCTCCAAAAGGTTCTATCAAAACCCTAAATAATAAATTAGCTACTCATTGTACTATTTGAAAATACAATACTAAAATTATAACCAACAATAGAAAACAAGAAGAAAAAAGGGAAAACTCATGGTTGGATATTCCTCCTTGCTCCTAGTATATTTTTGCCTCCAAAAATAGTGTGTAACACTAAAGTGGTGTCTCCTCCTCCAAATTAATGTAAAAATCATGTTTAGCGTGTATTAATATGACCCAGGTCTATTGGAGAGCTGGAATCTGCGTCTGCCTTGATGGACGCAGACATAACTTTTGTAATTTTCCAGTTCGCGAAGTGATCCATGCCTTCGCTTCAGTTCAATGTTTTGTGCCTTCTCTTTTCTCCTTTTTCACGTCCGTTTTTGTGCTACAGACGAGATTGGACGAGCTCCAATTCTTTCCATCTCTTCCTTTTTTGTGTCAAATTGTTTGATCATTTAACATTCAAACTCGTAAGAAATACATAATGAGCATATTTCACTTCAAAAACTATGTAATCTCCCGCGACTCACACAAGAACTAATAAGCAAATTTACTAAATAATTTAATTAGTTTATCAATAGTTTTATTCTCATTCAAGAGAAGTTTAATTTGATGATCTTGTCTTCATGAATAAAGATATAAATAGGAGGATTAACGTCTGTTAGAGACACGAAAACTCTGTACACAAAAAAGCTATACTTAGCTCTCATTTTATAATTCTCAGTCTTTGTTCTTGAATTGTTATCGCTTTTGCCACTGGAAAGGTTAAATTCATAGACAAGCTTGTATTTCTTTTAATTTCGTTTCACAATTTTGTTTTTTCTCTTGGTTATTTACTATTTTGGGTCAAATCGATTCTTTAGTCTATAAACCATATTATAAATTTAACTTTACCATTTTAGGGGTAAACAGTTTGGCGTCCACCGTGGAACATAGATAATTGTGTGATTGCTTTGATCCATTCATTTGGTACTAACAAGTTTGATTCTTTCCTTAGTAATAAAAAGATTAGACATGCCAGCTAATGATGTCAACAATGCCTACAATGTTGGAGCACAGAATGGGCGGAAAGATGATTTCCAAAGTGATGATTCAACCAGCGAAACCTACAAGGAAGGAGATGAGGCAACCTTGTACGCGAAGGACAATATCCTCGACATATGAGGGGCCCAACTCCTGATTATGCAGAGGATGAGAAAATTGTTGAAACAGTCAAAATCTTGAGAGAACAGCAAAAACCGATTATGGATCACCTCTCAAGGCAGGATCGTGTGTTGACGGAATTGAAGAAGGCGTTATCGGGTGCTTACAATAATTCTAATTGAAGGGCTTCAGTTCCTCCCAACGATCCCACAAATCAAACGGCTCAAAGAGCCGATGAGGTTGATTTTGACGAGGCTAGAGGGACCGATACTGGATCTAGGATGATCTCATGATATTTATGAGAGAAATGAATGAACGGATGGATCAAAACACAAAATAAGTTTCATGCTCAAGAGGATCAGATCACGGGTGCGCCAGATGTGTTAAAGGGTCCGGATTCAAAGAAGTATGCGCAGTTATTGCTTAAGCCAAGCACAACACATATTATTTACCTATCCACAAGTTGTTTCCGTTAATGAGGAAGCAATTTAAAGCACACTACAGAAGAAGTGTTATCGGCAAATGAAAGACTTCAGTGTTCATGTTCTCATACTTAACATCCGAACACTAGGAGAAATAATACATGACAACGCACTAAAAGTGTTACTAAGATTGGGGACTGTTAGAATCAGGATCAATGTCTTATCAGGATCGAGGACTGCATGATCAACCCCATAGAAATAAGTTGTACGAGTTATCTGCATGTATTGGAACTTACTTAGGCAAATGGATATTTATGTAAATGTACTTTTAAGAACTGTTACAAATATTAGCTACTATTATAACCGAGATCAATATCTTATCAGGACCAGGGACTGCATGATTAGCTCCGTAGAAATAAGTTATACAAATTAGCCACGTGTATTGACAACTTTATTTACTTAAGCAATTAGATATTTACGTAAATTTACTTTTTAAAATAGAGGGAATAAATCAAAGTCTTTTATTTTTATCTTATTTCTTGTCCGAAGATAAGTTAATTTATTTTATCATTTTGAGAGTTAACAAAAACATCAAATGCTTATGCCGAAATGAACAGGAGGCGTTCTCTTCAAGAGAACCATAAATATAAGAGAACTCTCTTATGAAAACTCTCATAGTAAATGGTAGATTTCGGAAGTGATTATGCCTGGAATCAAAAGCTATCAGATGAGAAAAGATTCCTGAAGGTTTGTCAATTAAGTAAACTAGAATATATTTTGCACAATACTTAAGCAATGATTTTCTTTATTACTTAAAATGCCAAACTTAGTAAAAAGATTTGGCATAGTTACAAAAGTAAAGAAAAATATATACATCAGTTCTTGCCACTGGAACCCAAAAGGGAGAATGATGTACCGCTTCAGATTCAAGGACTTCGTCTTTCTCAATTTCTCCTTCGGTTCTCGAATACTTAGAGTTAGTATTCGAAGAATTAGATGCAGCGGGATGAGCAGGAAGGTTCTCATGAGCGGTCATCTCTAGTTCTTGGGCCTTCGATATATAGTCATCAATGTTTGCAGTCCTTCTTTGGCCTCCTCCAAAGTCTTCCTCTTCGTATGTTATTTGGAATAGGTTTTCTCGAACACGAGGGTATCTTCTTGGTTTTGGAGTATTGGTCGGAGCTTATCAATCTTGGATTAGAGCTTTTCATTTTTAGCTTTCATTGTGCTAATTCTAGAATCAAGCTCAATGTTGGTGGTTGAGTATTCTGCTCTATGACTCTTTGAGTCTTTCTTTCATTTTTGCTCTCTTCTCCTCGGTAGCGTCGACCTCCTTGGTTTTGGAGCATAAGCTTGCCTCTAAGTTATTAACTTGGTCCATGAAGGTAGACCTCAAGCTCAGCTATCATGAAATTTGGCCCACTTAGCCTTAGCATCTTTAAGGTATTAATGTAATTGAGTGTTAAACACTACGTAGATTGTGAGTGGGTTTTCGTTTGAAGGATTCGATCACTACCCGTGTTTGCCCTCTCCTTTTTCTTTTCGTTCTTTGTTTGATTCTCTTTTCTTTTTGTTTTTTCTTTTTGTTTCTTTTTTCTTTGAATGTGTGAGAGATGAGAGAATGCGACCACTTACCTGTTAACTTTGAGATTGGTATAACACACTATGCGATCGCATAAGTGTTATGCGGTGGGTTCACTTGGCTTGCTAAAAGGGTAACAAATACGGTGCATAATGCAATCACATAAGTGAAATGTGGTCCACAGAGTGCACCATCTTGTCGCACTCTGACTAACCATTTTAGCCAAAATCACTGGTTTTGTTTGCGACCGAAATGCAATCCGCATAGTGAAAATGTGACCTCATCTTTGCAGCAAACTTCACACAGTGGGTTTTCTCTCCTTTATTATGCATTGCTACCAAGTCTTGTGATCTGTTGAATCCACTGCACTCTAGCACACACTTTAAATTGGTCAAGTAAATCTATCTATAAAAAATAAAAAATAATTCAAAGAACAAAAGAGTGTTACCACATATGGGTTGCATCCAATGAAGTGCTTGATTTAACGCTGCAGCGCGACGAAGTTGCTATTCCTTTGGATTCACTCAATGGTTGGACACGTACCATCTTTGAGAGTCAGCTGCTCAACCAAATGTTTATCTCCGTCTGTGCCCAAGTAGTGCTTGATGTGTTGGCCATTTACTTTGAATGTCTGGAGCCCATCTTTCGATGCTAGTTCCACAGCTCCAAAAGGAGAGACATTGATCACTTTGAATGGACCAGACCATTTTTATTTGAGCTTGCCCGGAAACAATCTGAGCCTTGAGTTAAAGAGCAAAACCAAGTCACCCGAGTTGAACTCTCTTTTCAAAATCTTGTTGTCATGGACGAACTTCATCCTTTCCTTATACACAGCTGCACTTTCATAAGCATAGAAATAGAATTCCTCCATTTCGTTGAGTTGGGTCAATCTTAGATTTGCAGCTTCAGCCAAGTCCAAGTTCAACCTTTTTAATGCCCACATAGGCTTGTGTTCCAATTTCACGGGTAGATGACAAAATTTTCCGAATACTAACCGATAAGGTAATGTACCAATAGAAGTCTTGTATGCCATGCAGTACGCATACCGTGCGTCATCTAGCTTCCTTGACCAGTCGGTCCTGTTTGCATTAACAGTCTTTACTAGAATACTCTTGATCTCCTCGTTGAAAACCTCAACTTGACCACTTGATAGCGTATGATAAAGAGTGGCTACCTTGTGCTTAACACCATATTTCTCAAGTAGCCCCGCGAAAGCCTTGTTACAGAAATAGGTACCACCATCACTAAGAATGGCTCTAGGAGTTCCAAATCGAGTGAAAATGTTTTTCTTCAAGAACGAGGTCACACTCCTTGCCTCGTTGTTTGGTAAGGCAATCACTTCAACCCATTTAGACACATAGTCCATAGCTACCAAAATGTATTTTATCCCGTAAGAGCTTACAAAGGGACCCATGAAAGCAATTCCCCATACGTAGAAGATCTCTATCTCCATCACAAAATGCATTGGCATTTCATGCCTCTTGGAGATTGAACCTTGTCTTTGACAATGGTCACAAGCCTTGACCATTTGATTGGCATACTGATAGATGGAAGGCCAATAGTAACCGCATTCAAGAACCTTGGCCTTCATTCAATTTCCTCCATGATGACCCAACCGGTGAGTCGTGGCATACCTTTAGCATTGGAATAACCTCTTCTTCGGGAACACATCTTCTGATAATATTGTCATCTCAAACACGAAACAAGAATGGTTCCTTCCAATAGTCTTTCTGGCAGTCTCTCAAAAACTTCTTCCTTTGATAGGATTCCAATCCGTCCCGGATAAGGTCACTAACCAAATAGTTATCAATGTCGGCATACCAAGGAGCAAAAGTGCTAGATAGTGCCGATATGTGTTCTTCCGGGAATACATCATTGATTTCAAGATCTCCCTTTGGTCTCCCTGCCTTCTAAAGCCTTGAGAAATGATCCGCCACTTGATTTTGAGTTCCTTAGCGATCCTTGATCATGAAGTCAAACTCATGCAACAACGAATCAACCGAGGCTTTGCATCCTTCTTTGCCATGAGATGGCGAGAGTCGCATGATCTGTGTACACTACCACCTTGGATCCCAACAAATAAGTCCAAAACTTCTCAAAGGTATAGACAATGGCAAGAAGTTCTTGCTCAGTTACCGTGTAATACGTTTGTGCCCCATTGAGTGTTTTGATTGCATAGAAGACCAGGTGGAGAACTTTGTTCTGATGTTGGACAAGCATTGCTCCAATAGCTACACCATTGGCGTCACACATGAGTTCAAAAGGAAGAGACCAATCGGGTGTGACTATAATAGGTGCCGTAGTGAGCCTTTGCTTCAATTCCTCAAAGGATTTGAGGAATTTCTCATCAAACACAAACTTGGCATATTTCTCAAGGACTTTGCACATAGGATTAGCAATCTTATAAAAATCATTGATAAAGTGCCTGTAAAACCCGGCATGCCCTAAGAAACTTCAAACACCTTTTACGGAAGTGGGTGGAGAAAGTTTAGAAATAATCTCAATTTTTTCCCGGTCAACCTCTATGCCACATTTGGAAATTTTGTACCCCAACACAATGCCTTCATCGACCATGAAGTGACATTTCTCCCAATTGAGCGCAAGGTTGGTTTCTTCATATCTCTTATGCACTTGACTAAGATTGTTGAGACAGTGCTCGAAAGAATCACCCACCACCGAGAAGTCATCCATGAAGACTTCTAGAAAATCTTCTACCATATCCGAGAAAATGGACATCATGCATCTCTGAAAGGTAGCCAGATCATTGCACAAACCAAATGGCATCTGGCTAACGGCAGACGTTCCATATGGGCAAGTGAATGTTTTTTCTCTTGATCCTCCAAGGCAATGTTGATTTTATTGTAGCCGGAATAACCATCAAGGAAGCAATAGAACGACCTCCCCGCTAGCCGATCAAGCATTTGATCAATTAAAATCATAGGAAAATGGTCCTTGCATGTGGTACTGTTTACCTTCTGATAGTCCATATACACCCTCTAACCGGTCACAGTCCTCATAAGGATGAGCTCATTGTTCTCATTTTCAATTATGGTCATGCCAACAGTTTTTGGCACACATTGAACCGGACTTACCCAAGGGCTATCGGCAATTGGGTAAAATACCCCGACATCCAACCATTTGATGATTTCTTTCTTCACTACCTCTTGCATTGATGGATTAAACCATCGTTGATGTTCCACACTTGGTTTTGTTTCACTTTCCAATTGAGTTATGTGCTCACAAATTCCCACGGGAATCCCACGGATGTCCGCAATTGTCCATCCAATGGCTTGCCTGTGCTCCTTCAAGACTTCAGGCAATTGTTCTACCTACAAATCATTCAACAAAGAAGACACAATTACTGGTAAAGTATCATTAGAGCCAAGGAATTTTTACCTCAAGTGTGATGGAAGTGGCTTGAGCTCTAGCTGTGGTAGCTCGGTGATAAATGGCTTTGCCGGAGGTATGGCTCTATTCTACAAGTCCAGAGATAGCTTTGCCGGAGCATAAGTGTAGGACCCAAGTTCCTCCAATGTATTTACCGACTCTATGTACCCATCCATGTCTTCATCATCAAAGTTCACCAAGATAGTCGCCAACACCTCACCGAGGCATTGTTCTTCCATTTTCAGTTTGACTGCATCTTCCACCTCATCAAGAACATCAATAACTGAAATTTAGTCATACTCATGGGGTAGTTTCATACCCTTGCTTGCTTGAAATATGACCTCTTTTTCACTCACACGGAATTTGATTTCATTTCGGTCAGAATCCATGAGTGCTCTTCCCGTGGCTAGGAATGGTCTCCCAAAAATGGTAGGGATCTCTTTATCAAATGCATCAGCTGAGGATCACAGAATCAGCGGTTAAATCAAACCCCCTACTTTTACAATTGCATCATCAATAATTTCTATCGGTCGCTTAATAGAACAATCGGCCTTTGGCAACCTTATGCTTGTTGGCCTCGACATCCCTAATCCCGCTTGCTTGTAAATGGCAAGAGGCATTAAGTTAATGCTAGCCTCATTGTCACAAAGGGCTCTTGCAAAGTCACGCGCCTCGATAGTGCATGGAATAGTAAATGCTCCCGGGTCTTCTTTCTTTTGCACGGTGGTTGTCGAAATATTGAGCTAACCGGTGAGTCATGTTCACCACCTCATTCTTGGTGGTCCTCTTCTTGGTGATAAAATCATTTAAGTTTTTTGCAAAGTCCGGCATCTTTTGAAAAGCCTCCACGAATGGAATGTTCACCGATAATTACTTCAAAATGTCGTAGAACTTTTCATGTTTGCTATCTTCAACCTTTCTAGCTAGTCTTTGAGGGAATGGAGGAGGAGGTCTAGGAATAGGTGGAAGAGTTTTTGGTGTCTATTTCACCTTGTCCTTTACCTCTTTCCGGTTCTCTTTTTCACTTGCACATCCTTCAGAATCTTCTCAATTCCTACAATAATTGGCTTTTCTATATCAAAACCCTTCTCAAACTCTTATACCTCAGCACTCGTTCACCCTCTCTTTGTAGCACCTTCCCGCTTCTAGTAGTAATTGCCATGACATGAGAAGCTGGGCCACTCCCATTACCCTTTGGGTTCACAATGGTGTCACTGAGGAGTGTTCGCTTTTGCTTTGGATTTTGTTCCATGAGAGGTCTCTCATTTGCATCTCCAATTTTTGAATGGATACAGTATGAGAGCCAACAAGCTCGGTCATGTTCCACATAGAAGTGTCAGATTTTTTTTTGATTTTTTAATACCCTTTCAAGAATACTTTCCAACTTAGACTCACTTGAGGACCCTTGGTTCGAATATTGACCCTTTGGGGAAACATAGGGGTTTGAACTCCGGTTTGAGAAGTTGTGGTTGTTGTTCCATTTTCCTTGGTTTGAGCCACCTTGGTAGTTTCGCCATTGTTGGTGGCGTTGCCCTTGCGGGTTTGGCCTCCATTGACTTTGTTGCCTTTGACCTTGGTATTGTTGTCTTTGGTAGCCTCCTTTAGAGTTGTTGACATAATTTGCTTCCTCAAAATCCTCATTTGACTCGGGTTGCACATCCTCAACCATGTTTACCTTCTTTGTTTGACTTTCGGTGAACATCTTTGTCAACACATTGACATTTGTGGCAAGCGCTGCAATCACTTGATCTCTCTCTTGATTTTCCTTGATCATGTTGCTGAAGAAAGGAGAACTATATGTAATTCCACCTTTGGTATCCTCGGAGTGCCATGCTTGGTTATGCTTTACCATTTTGTCAAAGATTTGTGTCACTCTCGCAAATGATTTGTTCATGAAAGATCCGTCAGCTACATTCTTGGCTACAGATTGGTTCATAGGATCCAAGCCCATATAGAATTTTTCAAATATCATAGAATCCGTAAAACCATGGTTTGGAGACCTCACCAAATATAATTTGAAACGATCCCATGCCTCATGCAACCGTTCTCCCTGTACTTGCTTGAAAAAGAAGATTTTATCCTAGAGCTCAGTCTTCTTGCTTTGCGAGAATCATTTAGACAAGAATGCTTAGACAAGTTCGGGCCAAGAATGGGTGGATTTTGGTGGCAGATTCTAGAGCCATCTCCTTGCATCCCCAGCTAGACAGTACTTGAAGCACCTCAACCTTAGGGCATCATCAAAGACATTGTTCTGCTTGTGCATCGCACACACACCCAAGAAATTTCTAAGATGTTGTGTCGGTTTATTATCGATGGGATTCCTGAAAAATCCCCCCGCTTTACGCGTAAGGATTAAACCATGTTCCACTTTGAACGTTGCAGCGCCAACAGCCGGAGGTACAATAGCATTTGTATCCTCAATGCACTGCTCGATGTCTGCAAAAGGATTTTCACCCATATATGCCTCTATGTCATCACCATATTCAGACATGTTTTCCTATCACCACCAAGTAAAACAAGCAAAGTGTGATGGAATAGAATAAGACGTAAAGTAAAGCACACACTACTTAGTAAATTCAAAACCGTATTCCCCGGCAACGATGCCAAAATTTGATTTGCTCAAATTACACTTTAATAAAGACAAAATAGCCTAAATGGCGCTTCTACATGCGTCACTTTGTCATGCCGGCCCTCAAACTTAGCATATTACCAATTGAACACTTACGCTTATTCAAATTGTGTATAATAAAAACTTATGACAGGAGAGTGTTATTACACGTAGGATGCCACGTAATTACTAGTGCCACATAGGACAATAAACTATTGATTTTATCTTTATTTTTTTCCTTTCTCCACTATCTCTTCCACTTACCACCAATAACCCACTGCCATCGCCAGAAAAGTCCTCCGATCACCGGAAAATACCATTAAAATATTGTAGTGTTCATTCAATTCTAAGAGCCTTGTAGTATTTTAATGAACTAACTTTGCTGCTGGTAACATAAACACACAAAAAAAATAGGAAAAAAGAAAAAGCAATATATGTTTACAATTGTTAGTCTCTTCATGAGGAGGGGTGCAGTGAGGGGGAGGGGGAGGGGGGAGGGGGAGCAGCCGACAGGAAGGGGAAGAAAGAGAAAGAAACAGAAATGAGAGATGGATTTTGGGGAAGAATGGAATGTGGTACAGGTGGGGGTGGGGGGTGGAGGGGGAGTACGGGAAGGGGAAGGGAAAGGGAAGAAAGAGAAAAAGAAATGGGGGTGGGGGTGGGGAAAAAGAAAGAAGAAATAACAGAGATATTTTATTTTATTTTTTTGTCCCTTGTTTTTACTTTTTTTTATTTCCTTTTTCTTATTTTAATCATTTTTAGTATAAATTTTTATGTTTACTCTTGTTATGCGTGTGAAATTCACGAATTTTATCTAGCTCAGTCATAAAGTTGCCACATATGCTTGATCAACGGTCAAGGGGGTTTAAAGTAACGTATTTTGAAAATTACGAGTGTCCAGATGAAACTTAGTAGAGTATCGGGACCGGGATGACAAAGGGGGACAAGTAGAAGTGCCAATTAGGCTATTCTGCCCTTTAATTATTAGTGTAAGGTGGTTGGTTAAATATAATAACCCAACAAGGTTGGGATCGAATGCCACGGGGAATAAGTGCAAAAAGTTTTACTCGAATAGTGTGTTGCTCGGCTGAAGTCGTAATTCTATTAGGTTAACTATAACGAGAGTATGAATTAATAGTAACAAGAGTATGAATTGAGTTTGCTTTTAAGTGACATCTAGTTGTGATATTGAGAATGTAAATGATTTGATTAAATAAACCATGGTTGTGTCCCCTTTAATGAAGTGTAATGCTATCTGTATTAATATGATATATTTCTAATGAAAGGTTCTTTTGATATACAAATGATGTCTATGACTACCTAATATTTTTCAATAGTTGGGTAGTATTTTCTCTTTATGATTTTTCCAAATGTAAAAGATTTGCAATTAATAACAATCAATATATGCCAAATAAAACCCACTTATTCCTAAGCGATTCTATTAAACAAGGTTTAAAGCATTGAGTCTTTGATATTTACCTCTACCAAATTCCAACCCATTTTTTCCCAAGCAAAGTAAGAATTTAATGACACCTGCTAATGGTTGCAACCACCAACAATAAATGAAGAATAAAAAGAATATAAATATCAACCAAGCATTATATATATATTCAATGTTAAACATCCGTTAATATTACACCCATCTTGGGTTCACAACCTTATTATATAAAGTTAGCTACACATGCTAAAAAACAAAAGGAAGAGAATATTTAATGTCATAAACATTACAAAGTGAAAGATTCTTGACCCAAAAGCTTCCAAAAGAGAGGAATATTAATGCCTTGTATTGTAGCTTCAAAGTTAGCCCACAGAACCCCAATAATCTATTTATAGAGGGCTAAAAATCAGGATAAAAATCAGACAAAATTGCCCTTTTAGGTTGATTATGCGACCGCATTTCTATCACATAATAGACATGCGGTCCGCATTCTTGACATGTCCATCACAGAATATAATCCTAGTCTCTAGGGCCTTCACCACATTCATGGTTTGCGATCCGCATTGTAGAAATGCGACCGCATTTTGCATCACATTTTCTTCCTTGAACAGCCTTCATGGTTGGTTTGCGGTCCATTTTGTGGCTCGCAAACAGGTTATGCAATTTCATAATGGACCGCATTCTTGACGTTGAACTTTACCCAGAACACTATTTTAGTGTGCGATCTCAGGGTATATTCTGTGGCTCGCATGTGGGTTTTGTGATCTATATCTTCATTTCCGATGCCTTCTTGCTATTTTCTTGTTTTCATGACATTTTGCATTCATTTCCATGCTCGTGGTCCTTATACCTCATGTACAACAAAAATACTAATATTACATAGGTATAGGAGACAATTGCATTTAAAACAAGCTAAAATCTGAGCAAATAGTATAGAAATGAGCCGAAATTCTCTGCCACATCAGCAGTCATCTGTAGTTCTCGGGCATTGACAATGTAGTCATCAATGTTGGTAGTACCTTCTTTGGCCTCCTCCAAAGTGTTCCTCTTCATATGATATATGGTATAGGTTTTCTCAAACATGAGGGTATCTTCTTGGTTTTGGAGTTTTGCTCGAAGCTTATCAATCTTGGATTGGAGCTGTTCATTTTCAGATTTCATTGTGCTAATTCTAGAATCAAGCTCAACGTTGGTGGCTGAGTATTCTGCTCCATGACACTTTGAGTGTTTCTTTCATTTTTGCTCTCTTTTCCTCGAAAACGTTGGCCTCCTCGGTTTTGGAGCATAAGCTTGCCTCTAAGTTATTAACTTACTATGAAGGTAGACTCACGCTCAACTATCATGAAATTTGGACCACTTAGCCTTAGCATCTTTAAGGTCTTCATGTAATTGTGTGGATTTTTAGATGTGGACCATCCTATCTTGGTGGAGGCAAGACACCGTACGCCACAAGGATGGGCCTACTTGTGTCAAACAGACTTGGTACTACTGGCAAAACTCTAAGATTATTGGGTCAGTTGCTTCACCTGCTCTCAAAGGAAAGGGCTCAAAATGAAGGGTATGTGTAAGCGTACATGAAACCTGACTTGGAGAAGGTAACTCTTTCTACCTCATTGGGAGTGAGGATTTTGTTTACCATGGTTGTTGGCTTTTCACCCGTATTTGTGAGCCATTTCCTTCCACCTTTGGGATTCTTGTGCAGTGATATTCAGAATTTTTTGTACCCATTGGTCAAGATCTTGAACCCGTGGAGGCTGCCAGTGAATAGCTGGAATAAAGAAAATAAAAAGTTAGCAAAGAAAGATGTTTTCTTTTTATATTGAAAGAAAACATATACCCGAAAAACTTAGAAAAAATGTTCCATGATTCGGGAAAAACTAGTTTTATGGTGGGGATGATGTTTCTGGTAGTGATGACAACGAACCATTTCATCTAGCCACGGTCATTTTCATCGTCAATGCTGGTAAGGAGAGCATGATGACCGCATTTGCTAAGATTTAACCCCCCACGTCAATGCTGGTAAGGAGAGTATGATGACCGCATTTGCTAAGATTTAACCCCCCACAGAAAATCTTTGGGAGTGGATGTTCCTCATATGTGCGAGAGTTATGGTATTCCATGTCTCAGAGTAATTGGCGGAGGCAAGCCACCATACGCCACAAGGATGGTCCTGCTTGTGTCAAACAAACTTGGCGCTTGTGGCAAAACTCTAAGATTCTTAGGTAAGTTGCTTCATCCGCTCTCAAAGTGAAAGGGGTCAAAATGAGAGAGTATGTGTAAATGTACATGAAACTTGGCTTGGAGAAGGTAACTCTTTCTACCTCAATAGGAGTGAGGATTTCAATATTGTTCCAATTACATTCCTCCTTCATGATAGAGATGCTACGAGGAAGAATGGAAGAAGATATCTATGAACAAGTCACAACCTGTCGCTTTTAGAATTTCGAGGTGCTTTTTGTTCTTGAAGGTCAAATTTCATATTTAGTTTAAGATGTATGATAGTGTTTATAGTAAGAGGTTCCGATTCAGCTTCAACTCGTTTGTTTTTCTCTTCTTTGGGCTGTTACCGAAGAGAAGGGCTGAGTCACTGAACGTAGCAACATAAGAAGATATGGTGGTAAGAAATCTGTGAAGAACTTTTTTACAGATAAAGCTGAAGTTCTAAATATTTGTTGAATTACGAAGCAATACGTGTTCAGGTCATTAATACGAAAAAATGTGCATCCTTTCAAGTGTCAGAGGCCGTTCAAGAACTTTTCCAGCAGGAAAGAAACTCTTATCTACTTTCCGGTAATACTAAGTTGCGTTGCCAAAAAGTAGGGAAACTTCTTGTGTGTGGTAAAATTGGTTAGTGACAGCTGGACGAATGACGAAATGATACGCGGAACTAAAGACATGTGGGACGTGAGTTAGCAAACATCACATCAGATGTAAGGATGCAATAGGTGATGAACGAATCCTATAGACAGAGTAGCCGTTAATAAGGATTCAAAGCATTATCATCGGATAGCATCAATGGCTGCCGTTACAGGGAATATCTGTATTTATAGCCAACTGTTATACAATCATCAATTAGGGTTTTATTCTTTTTCAAGAGAAGCTTGATTTGGGGATCTTGTCTCCCTTAATATACCTATAAATAAAAGGATTAGCATCCATTGTAGACACGGAAACTCTGTACACAAAGATACTGTAATCTGCTCTCATTTATAATTCTCAGTGTTTGAATATTGTTATCGCTTTTGCCACCGAAAAGTAAATTCGTAGCCAGTCTCGTATTTCTTTTAATTTCATTTCACAATCTTGTTTTTGCTCTTATTTATTTATTATTTTTGGGTCAAATCGATTCACATATCTATAAACCACACTATAAATTAAATTATATGATTTTACGAGTAAACAATGATCTAACTCAGCAAAATAATTTCATAAGAAAAGAAAGATACAATTGATCAGAAAACTTTAAACCATATCATTGTCAAAGTAAAATCTTCACGCGTTGGTTTAGTGGGGCCAATACGTGAACTAATAAAACCTGTCAACTTACAACTGAGAAACAAACTATTTTAATATGAAAAGGATTTTTGTTCTTATGTACCCAACGCAAATTATATAACAGGACTCTATAATTGTTCGTTCAGTGGAGAAGAAAAAAAAATCAATTTAGGTCCTACTTAATATATGCAGTTTATCCTAATTAATTCTAGATACACGGGTTGGCCTAGTGCAAGCTGTGTAGTGATAAAGTTATTTGTTGCCAACTTGTTTGAACTAATTGTGCATTAGCTATTTGTCTTATTCCCTGATCTTAAGTAGTATGATGGAAGAAGTTGAATGGAATTTTCTGTGGATCCGTCATTAATTTTATCATGCGCCTATGAGACTAATTTTTAATTTGTTAAAAGTGGCCATTTATTGGTTTGGATCTTAAAAAATGTCTTCATTTCCAACTGATTTGAATTTATTTGGTTCAAAAATTTCAAACTACAAGAAATTGAAACCATTGGAGAAAAAATGTTGCTGCAGCAGTGCAGTTTGCTGAAGCTTGACCAGGCTATGAACTCCGTCTCGACTATTTAAGTTAGCTAAATATTCTAGCTTAAGGAATATTTTCTTAGAAAATAAGTAGTAAGTTTATTTATTTTTCAGTGTTTGCTATGCAAATTAAGAAAAATAATTTCTCAAGAGTATTCATAAATAATTTTGATATAACAAACATGAAGTCATAAACTTTCAAACCAACAACCTTCCGGACCCACAAATTTCATAAACTTTCGAACAACTAAACTTTCAAAATCGCGAAATTTCGAACACGTAAACTTTATAATTTCTAAACACGTAAACTTCCAAACACATAAACCTTCGGTCTCATAATTTTGAAACTTGTAAAATTTTGAGTCTTTAAACCGATAAATAATAAAATTGAACCGAAAACCATATTTAAAATTTTTTTTCGGGGGTGAGGGCAGGGCTGAGGGGTGTAGTGAAACAAAAAAAATTGAAATTTAAATTACAATTTTTTTTTGTGCGGGGGGGGGGGGGGGTGAGGGGTGGGGGATTGGGGTGGTGGAGGAAAATAAAAAATAAAAATTTGAAATTGCAAAAAAGAAAACGTAATTTTTTTTGCAGTGGGGAGGGTAGTAGGGTGGGTCTTAACGGAAGGGTGGGGAAGGTTGAGAAGGAGCTTTAGAAAATATTTCCCCTTCTCTTAATAAGGAAAATATTTTTTTCAATTGGAGAAAAGTGAATTGAGAAGAAAAATATTTCCAAAATATTTAAGCTAATCAAATATGGAAAAATGAAAAAATATTTCCCTTCATACCAAACACACCCTAAGTTACAGTATATGTTGCCCCCGTTAAATAAATATTTTTATGTTAAAATAAGAAAAACCTTTTTTTATGGGCCATTTCATAAGAGATCTTTACGTTTAGGCATGTGAGATCAATAATATAATGGTTGGTAAATTATCCCTTTTTTTGGTAATATCATATTTCACTCTTGTTTATGTATATCGCCTCATATTTCACTCTTGTTTATATATATATTTATGTATATCGCCTCATATTTCACTCTTATTTCGTGAATTTGGGTTGTTAAATGTAATGAATTATATTAATTTGAAGTGTTTTCACTTGTAGGAATGATTCGGGAGCAAGTGGGGGAAAAACGTGCAAGATTTGAAACTAAAACGACCAAAATCGGAAAAGGAAGCCAGTTGGGCGCCACCTGTAGCGCTGAAAACAGTATGCACAAATTTGGCGGTCGCTATGGAGGGCGCCTGGCTGGGCGTCGGTGACACGAATTGTGTCCTATTTAGCCCAGGACATGGTTTATTCGACCCTAGACCTATCCAACACGTATAAAAGGAAGACTAAGCCTAATTTTGGAGGGAGAGATGCACTTTGGAGAAAAAATACACGCAAGAAATATTAAGGATCAAGAACATCTCGGAATTCTTCATCTTTTCAAGTATTTTTCAGTTAATCAAAACTTATGCAATTGTTTGATTACATCGTGAGTGGCTAAAACCCCATTTTCTGGGGTTGTGCTTTAGCCATGAATTGTTGTTTGACAATAACTTAACCATGATAATAATTCACCAAAATATGGCCGTTCCTTTAATGTTGTATTTAATTGCTTAATTGTCTGGCTAGCGATTAGGTTCTATTTACTATCTATGCTATGCTTGGGAAAGCAATGTTTAGATTACAGAAGAATTGAAGAGAGCATGATCTTTACCCTTAGGGGGAGCGGATATGTGGTTAGGATAGAAATATACCTAGTCACCGTGCTTAATTAAATATCGTGTTCTTAATGCCTTCTCAATAGATTGATTTCATAGGAATATATGCATTAATCTATTGAGAATAGGTGAGAAGTACTTTGTGAGAAGGCTATGAGAGAATTTATCAATTAATTAGCAATCATGAGTGAATTATATGAAAAAGATAGTTAATTAGAACACAATACGAATGGTGAATCGATCACAACCCTGGAATACTTGTCTCTACTGATTACACAATTTAGTTATTATTTAAAATTATAATATAGTATAATCATATTATTTGACTTTGATTTTAGCCGGATTAAATAACAATTTTAGCTATTTAGTGAGTAGTTTACACAAGTCTCTGTGGGTTTGACACTCAACTTATCAATATATTACTTATCGACCACGTATACTTGCATATGCGTTTGGGAGAAACAAGTTTTTAGCACCGTTGTCGGGGACTTGAATATTAGCTACTTGCTAGTTTTTGCTTTAACGTTACTTGATTGTTGCTCGAATCTCAGGAACATTGATTTAATGCATAGGGTCAGAAGCCAAGACCGATGTCAAGGCTTCGATTCTAAACCTGAGAGAACATTTCACAGGAGGTTGAGGGAAGCAAGGGACACGAATAATATTCAGGCACTTGTTCAATTTCTTGTGGACATGGCAAAGGAGAAACTCATGGATGTTCAGGAGGTGTCGATGCCCAGTATTGCTAATGTCACCTCTAGTATAATGAAGCCCAGGATCATTGGGCACTTTGAGCTGAAACAGAGTATGATCAAGCTGCTTCATGCTAAAGGGCAATTTATTTGTCTTCCACAGGAGGATTTACAGTAGCATATTCTGAACTTCTTGGAGATTAGTGATACTTATATCACTAACGGGGTCACTCCAGATTATGTGAGGCTCACACTTTTTTCATTCTCTTTGTTGGGCGAGCTAAGAGATGGCTAAAGGCAGAACCAACTAACTCCATTACAACATGGAATGACTTGGCGAGAAAAGTTTTGGCAAGGTTCTTCCCTTCAGGAAAAACTGCATCAGAAGTGAGATAGTTTCCTCAAACAGAAAGCGGGGGAATCTTTATACTCAGCTTGGGAAAGATTCAAGGGGCTACTGATAGACTGTCCTCAACACAATCAGATAAATAAAGTGTTAGCTCACACTTTCATAGAAGGGCTACATTCTAAGACAAAGATCGTGGTAGATGCTGCAGCTGGGAGTCAAGTGTTGGAGAAAAGCTTTTGAAAAATACGGGGGGGGGGGGGGGGGCAGGGGGGGGGTTTAATTGTAAATTATTAAAATTAATCATTTATAAGTTAGCCTATAACTAAGTAGTCGACTGAATATTGTAATATTGTAGCTGGAAGCAATGTGCAGAAAGTAAATGTAGAAATTAAAGATACCATAATTTTTTCTACTCTTTCAGATTCAATATGAATCCTAATCCAGTCCTCTTGGGTTGCAAGGGATTTCTCTTAGAGTAAATGAGTTTTCTTTCGAGTACAAATGTGATGTATATCGATCAAGTTCTCTAACACTCGTTTGATAGAATGCCTCACTAGTTGTGTACCCTCTCTCTATCCCTGACTTGTTACACAACAGATTTGTGTAAGCTACTATGCTTGTTTGCAGCAGAATAAAGAGAGTTATTTGGTTTGATCAAAGTATGTCTAAGGAGGGTTTTACAAGGGAAAATATATACTATGATGAATAGTGAAAACTTGTCAACCCAAGGGTTTGATCCTTGGAAAGAATTGATTCTTTCCAAGAATAAGGAGAGAGTCGTTGCATCTCTTGATATCTTTTTCTTTGGAAGACGATTGATTTAATGAGATTTCTCCTTGATTGCTGGACCTTCCAAACACGGTCACTGCCCAGACTTCTGGCATCTTTTATTCTTTCATGATTTCGCTAATCACTGATCTCGTTATGTCTTGATTATTCCCGCTATGTTATTTAATGATACTACTGATTTGATTTCCTAATTATACGGATTCCTTGTACATCATGAGTTATTCTGGCAGCTTCCTTTGTGAGTGAGTTCTTCCCTTGTTTGATACAGTCCATTCCAGCAGTTCTTATTTACTTCTTTTTAATTCCTGCAATGTATATTAATTGCATCATTAAAACATGATCTAATAATCTTCCCCTTTTTGATGATGGCAAAATAATATACTTATATGTGAAGAAGTAAACAACAGTTGACTTCCCTGTGTGTTACCAGTTGACTTGGCTCCCCCTCAATGTGTGCACTCAACTTGACTTGACTTGATCTCCCCCTCAATGTGTGCGGTCGACTTCTACAATATATATAGAATACCATCTATGCATGTGTAGCATAATCGACTCAACTTGTCCTGTACAGTATATATATAATACTATCTATGCATGTATAGTATAGTCGACTTGTACCTACACATAATAGCATAAAACGTGTACCGGCACATAATAGCATAAAACTTGTACCTGCTCATATTAGCATAAACCATAGATATATTTATTTCTCCCCCTTTTTGACATCATCAAAGAGGGATTAGCAGGCAGCCAAAATAACAGAACCATCCATCAGCTGATGAACAACCCACAGTAGTAAAGCAAAAAAAATATCCAAGAGCACTGCCCAAAACACCACCAAAATAATTTTTAAAAGAAAATAGTCTTAAACACATCCACACTAGTGATGCAGGAAGTAGGTAAGAGTGTTGCATATGGCCTCCTTCAACTGTTCAAAACTAGTATTTCTAGTGACGCTCATTCCTTCCAGCCTATCATGAACCTCCTTGAAAGACTTAACCGCATTCTCCCTTACTCTGTGAACAACCACTTTGATTTTAGACATATCAGACCTTGTTTCCTTTGAAATAACATGAATGTCACCCACAGTGGACTAAGTAGTGGAAAGAAGAGTCTTAATATCTGAGAGTTGAGAGTCAATGGAGCTAAGCTTCTCACTCAGCTCAGAACTAACAAGAGGAGGAGGAGGAACATCGGATGAGGGCTTGGTTTCCATAGGAGCCTGTTTTGATTCACTCTCACTTTTCTTAACCCAGGAACCCTGAATACTCACATATCCCATACTGGCGAAGGATGTTGAATTGTAGGACTTGGAAACAGTAATGAAGGGATAATCAGATAATGAAATTTGATGGGCTTCCAGAATGTGGTTGCCATACTATATCGTGAACTAGTGGGATCTTCAGCACTCTCTATCATAAAATTTATGATCCAAGAGGAAAGCTTGAGTTTGATTTTGGTGATGAGACAATAGAAAAAGAAGGTGTCCTTTTGAGAGAAGGTGGAGAAGGAACCAGTACGAGGAAGCAGAGTGGTTGCAACAATATGGGCAAGAACCTGAGTTTCAAAACTCACATCACTGGGACCCAATTGGTTGGGAAGGGTTTCAGAGGGATTTTCAACAATGCATTATTTGGCTTGGTAAAAGGAAATTTTAATGTTCTTAGGCCGAACATTTTTAAATAGAGTGGGGAAACCGGAGAACGACAGTGAAAAATAGAATCAAACAAGGCACAACCAAGAACAATGCATTTACCAAGGACAAGAGATTCTAGCCTATCTGGTTTACTAGAGCAGAGATTGGCATAAAACATTCGAACTAAGGGTTCATACACCTTGGGCGGAAGAATAGAGAGAAATATTTTCCACCCCTGATAGACAAAGAGATCCTTTACCTTACAATTGAGGGCTTCCATATCATCAAGATCCACAATTCTTCCTTGAGGATGGGCTTATCCTTGAGAAAAATAAAAAGATCCCTATTTGGGGTATCCGAGAAAATAAGGTTAGAATCGAGGGAGGCAGAGAAATCAACCTTTGATTTATTTGGAGTGGATGAGATGGGAGGATCTTCCATGGGACGTTTACCTAGAGCTTTTTCTCCTAGGAGTTGTGAATGTTCAAAGAACTCACCTTGATAAGAGATGAAGCCTTCAGACAGAACCTAGGTCTACTTGCTCAGGAGGCAGAGAAAGGGCTTTTGCCTTAGAGCGGGTGCTTTTTCTGGTGGATGCAGGGGGTTTCTTGGAGTGTTTCGCCATGAGAGAGAAGAGGATTTTCACAGGGTTGGAGAGAGGATAGGGATGAGGGTGACTGAAAGGTTTTAGTTTTAAGCAAAAGATTTTGACGGTTGAGTACAGAATATGAAGGGGTGTCAGTTGAGGAGACGTGGTGATTGGCTTTCCATCTTCGAACTGCGAACAATTGTCAACAAAGTAAAAAGAGAGGAAAAGAATTGAGGAATAATTAATGCATTAGAAAAGCGCAATTATAGTACATTTTGACCGAAAATAGCACATAGGTCATGAGAGTTTTTTGAAAAGCAAATAATACCAAGTAATTTTCTCAAGGTGCAAAATCTTTCTTCCAACAAAGGCTTAGTAAAAGTATTAGCTAATTGAATAGACGTGCCAACAAAAGCTATTTATATATCACCCTTAAGAACATGATCTCTAATAAAATGATGTTTAATGTCTATATGGTTTGCTCTAGAGTGATGCACGAGATTTTTTGAAATACAAATAGCACTAGAATTATCACAAAAAATTTGTATAGGTTTAAAAGAAAGTTCATTGTCATCCAATTGATGAGACATCCACATAAGTTGTGCACAATATTGTCCAATGGCAATATACTCAGCTTTAGTTGTGGACAAGGCGACTGATGCTTGCTTTTTACTATTCCAGGATATTAATGCCTTTCTTAGTAGTTGACAAGTTCTGCTTGTGCTTTTTCTATCTTCTTTATCACCTGCTAGATCAGCATTTGAAAAACCTTTTAATTTAACCGAGTTGGAACGAGGATACCATAATCCATGAGATACTGTACTAATAAGATATTGAATGATTCTTTTTACAGTTGTCAGATGTGACTCTCTGGGAGCCGGTTGAAACCAGCCACATTTACACATGCTGAACATAATTGGTCGACTTGCATCAAATATAGTTGTAATGCAATCATTCCTCTGTATTTGGTTTCATCAACTGGAGTACACTGTTCATCTTTGCCTAAATTTGTTGCAGGGCTCATGGGAGTACCAATTGATTTTGCATTGCTCATGCCAAATTTGGACAGTTCCTTTATATATTTATTCTGACTATAAAGGCTCCTTCTTCGGTTGTTTAATTTGTAGCCCAAGGAAGAATGTGAGTTCGCCCATCATGCTCATTTCAAACTTGCTTTGCATAAGATTTGCAAATTCCTTGCACATGAGAGGGTTAGCACCACCAAAGATAATATCATCAATAAATTTGAATAATGAGATTACCTTTAGTTGACTGTTTAATGAATAGGGTAGTATCTGTTTTACCTTTGGTAAAGCCATGATCAACAAAGAAAGTACTTAACCTGTCATACTAGGCACGTGGAGCCTGTTTCAGTCCATATAATGCCTTAGTAAGCTTGTATACATGGTATCAGAATTTTGAATCTTCAAAGCCTACAGGCTGTTTTACAAAAACGTCCTCTTCGATGAATCTGTTCAGAAAAGCGCTTTTGACATCCATTTGAAACAGCCTGAATCTTTTAAACGATGCGTATGCTAGCAGAATATGTACAGACTCCAATAGAGATACTGGGGCGAAGGTTTTATCATAGTTGACTCCTTCTTGCTGTGAATAGCTTTGAGTAACTAATCTAGCCTTTTTTCTTTGACCTTTCCATCTTTGTTCAATTTGTTTCTAAATAGCTATTTTGTTCCAATGACAGATACGTTATCAGGTTTGGGTATTAATTTCCATGCTTGTTTCTTAGATCATCATCTAGTTCCTCCTGCATGGATTGCACCCAACTTGAATCCTTTAATGCTTCTGCTACCTTTTTTGGCTCTATTTGAGAAATCAGTGCAATATTTGCTTTCTATTTTAGGGAAGACCTGGTTTTTATTCCTTCGTTTGGATCCCCTATGATATATTTCCAGGGATATTCAGGTTTGGTTCTCCATTCATTTAGTGGAACAGTTTTAGTAGTCAACTCTGCTTGCTGATCTGGAGAGTTGTTTCTATTTTCTTAGTCGACTCGGTCATGCCAGTTGTATTAGTCGACTCTTGTGATTTTCCTTTGTCGTGAGCTTCTTGAGTTTGATCTTCGTCACATGCAGTAGTTCCTTTCTCGACCAAGGGATTATTTTCACTGAATATAACATGAACAAATTCTTCTACACATAAAGTACATTTATTATAAACTCTAAAAGATTTGTTGTTTAATGAATAGACAAGAAAGATACCTCCGTCACTTCTTAGATCAAATTTTCCAAGATTGTCCTTACCATTATTATGAATAAAGCACTTGCTTTCAAATGGATGAAAATAACTGATATTTGGACGTTTACCTTTCTAGAGTTCATAGGAAGTCTTTTTCAGAATGGGCCTTAAGAGACAGTTGAGAATGTGACATACAATACTTACACCTTCTGCCCAGAAATGGTTTGGCAATGAATGTTCTAATAGCATGGTCCTTGCCACCATGTCTTGAAGAGTTCTTTTCTTTCTTTTCACAACTCCATTTACTGTGGTGAGCGTGGTGTAGAGAAATTGTGAGTGTATCCTTGATCGTTACAGAAGTTTTCAAAAGCTCTGCTTTCAATTCGCCTCCATGATCACATTGAATTTTTGAGATCAGATATCCCTTTTCTCTTTCAATCTTTTGGCAGAAAGGTTCAAAATTTCTTATGGCGTCATCTTTCTGAGATAGAAAAATTACTCAGGTGAAACGTGAAAAATCATCAACAATAACAAAAGCATATTTTTTGCCTCCTATGCTAGTAGTTCTAGTATGTCCAGATAAATCCATATGAAGTAATTGCAAAGGTTTTGAAGTGGACACTATGTCTTTGTTTTTGAATGAATTTTTAGTTTGCTTACCCATTTGACATGCACCACAAATATGAGTTCTAGAGTAATTCAGTTTGGGCAAGCCAATATCTAAATCACGTTTAGAAAACTTTTCAATCAAATGCATGCTAGCGTGACCTAGTCTTCTGCGCCACAACCAGAGATTATCATACATAGAGGTTAGGAAAATGTGACCATCTATCTTTTCGAATCCATCAAGTATGTAAACATTTCCACACATTTTTCCAGGGAGAATTATTTCACCTGATTCATCTTCAATGGCACAACCTGTTCTTTTGAATTTTACCTCATATCTTGAGTCGCAGAGTTGACTTATGCTAAGGAGATTGTAGTTTAGACAATCAACAAGATATACTTCAATAATATTATAGTTGTTGTTGAAGGAGATTGTTCCGGTGCAAACTATTTTTCCTCTTGAAATATCTCCAAACTTTACATTTCCTCCATCAATCTTTTTAACTTCCTTTAACAGATTTTTATCACCTGTCATGTGACTAGAACACGCACTATCTAGATACTATTTTCATTTACGACTTACTCTGTGGTGTTCCTGCATGACAGGATTATCACTTTCTTTTAAGTACCCAAGCTTGCTTGGGTCTTGGTGAGTTAGTGTTACAAGGTTTAGAATTTTTTTAGTTTCCAAACCCATCCTGACATATGAGATTTACAAAAGTGACTACCAGAATATTTATGCCCACTTTTATTATAGTAATGGCATTTAGCTCCAAACCTATTTTCAGGTCTTCCATAGGTATTGGAACTAGCCAACATAGATTTAGCTGGTTCCTTTCCAGTTGATTTGTAAGTCGATTGGTCGATTTGGTTCTAATTGGTAATTTTCCAGTTGACTTGTAAGTTGTTTGATTTAACCTGACAGAACTATGACTGGTGGATTTGCACAAACTGTTAAGCTGCATCTACAATTCCTCAAGATCTTCTTGAAGTACTTCTTTTTCAATTTCACATACTTCATGTTTGAGTTTCTAGTCTTTGATTTCCTTAGTGAGTCTCTTAAGCTCATTTATCATTTTTAGAGACTCTTTTAAGGTTGAATCAAGAATATCCTAAAATTCATTACATCTTTCAAGGTCATAAGATATTACCTCGCTCATTTCTCTTTGTGCCATGAAACAGTTTTCGTCATCCGAATCATATTCATCTGTCTAGCATCCTGAAGTTTTGTTAATCTCTTTTTCTAGAATTGGCATGAAACATATATTTGCTATTTCTTCATGGTCTGAGTCATCCTCATTGCTCCAGCTTCCGAAAGATTTGTTCTTGTTGAAAACTCTAGAGATCTTCTTTTTTAGTTCTGGACACTCATATTGAATGTGCCCAAACTTTCCACATTCATAGCATTTTCCACCATTCTTGTATTGTTCATTGTATTTTCTAGATCGTCCTTGTGGAAATCTTCCTTTGTTTTTGTTTCTTTATCTTCTCATCAGTCCATCCATGTTTCTATATATCATAGCAACCTCTTCTTGTAGAGCTTCAGGATCATCAGTTTCATTTTATGTCGATTCAGTAGTGGTTTTGAATGCAACAATTTTCTTTTTCTCCTCCTAATTTGTCTTCTTCAGATGCGTTCTTTCAAAAGCAATGAACTCTCCTCGCAGTTCATCATAAGATAATTTATTAAGATCTTGAGATTCTAGTGTGACAACTTTAGTCTGCCAAGTGGTTGGTAGACTTCTGAGAATTTTTCTAACTTGATCGCTACTGGTGTAGGGTTTGCCAAAATATTTTAAGTCACTGATTATCTTACTAAACATGGTAAACATTTATTCAGTGGATTCTCCTTCTTTCATTAGAAAAGTTCGTAGTCATGAACTAGCATATTGATGTGAGTTTCCTATACTTTACCGGTTCCTTCATAGGTAACCTCAAGTTTATCCCACATCTCTCTGGTTGTATCACAACTCAATAGGTTTTCATATTCTTCACCATTTATAACATTGTGAAGCAAATTTCTTGCCTTGTTATTTATTTGTACAACTTCTAGTTTCTCCTATGAATATGAGTCTCTGTCATCAGGACCAGCGAGAGGTGGAGTGCTGGCAGGCAGTGGGTAGTTTCCCTTCTTGATAACTCTCCATACTTTAACATCGTATACCTTGGTGAAGATTCCCATTCGGATTTTCCAGTGGGAGAAATGTTTTCCATTGAAGTACGGTGGTCTAACTTGTGAAGTTCCTTCCTGGAAGAGAGCTCCTATGATAACCTGATTTGCCCATGATCTTTTGTCACAAGCCATTAAGCAAAAAACAAAGATGTGAGCTAAACCCTGATACTAGTTGAAAAATACAAGAGGAGGGGTGAATTGTAAATTATTAAAATTAATCGCTTATAAGTTGACTTATAACTAGAGTAGTCGACTGAATATGGTAATATTGCAGATATGATAACTGGAAGTAATGTGCAGAAATTAAAGACATCAGGATTTTTATACTGGTTCGGATTCAATGTGAATCCTTATCCAGTCCCATTGGGTTGCAAAGGAGTTCTCTTCAAGTAAATGAGTTTTCTTTCGAGTACAGATGTGATGTTTATCGCTCAAGTTATCTAGCACTCGTTTGATACAATGCCTCGTCAATTGTGTACCCTCTTTCTATCCCTGACTTGTTACACAATAGATTTATGTATGCTACTATGCTTGTTTGCAGTAGAATAAAGAGAGTGATTTGGTTTGATCAAAGAATGTCTAAGGAGGGTTTTGCTAGGGGAATATATACTATGATAAATAGTGAAGGCTTGTCAACCTAAGGGTTTTGATTCTTGGAAAGACTTGATTCTTTCCAAGAATAAGAAGATAGTCGTTGCATCTCTTGATATCTTTTCCTTCGGCAGACGATTAATTTAACAAGATTTCTCCTTGATTGTTTGACCTTCCAAACTCGGCCACTGCCCAGATCTTCTGGCATCTTTTATTCTTGCATGATTTCGCTAATCACTGATCTCTTTGTGCCTTAATTATTCCCGCTCTGTTATTTACTGATACTGTTGATTTGATTTCCTAGTTTTATGGAGCTAATCTTGATTTGCTGATGCAGTTTTATAGCTTTCCTTGTACATCACGAGTTATTTTGACAGCTTTCTTTGCGAGTGAGTTCTTTCCTTGTTTGATACAGTTCATTCCAGCAGTTGTTCTTTACTTCTTTGAATTCCTTTACATGTATATTAATTTCATCATTAAAATAGGATCTAACTTTGACGAGATATATGCATTGTTGAACAAATTCTCCAAGAGCAATCCAGATTGGCAAGGAGAGATGGGCAGACACACTGTGCAAAAGTCTGCTGTGGTTCTTGAGTTAGATGTCGTCTCAGAATTATCAGTGCAGATTTCTACACTGAACAATCAAGTCAATATGATGAACTTGAGTATCACAAGCAATACGTACAACCGGTGCAATAGGTTCAAGCTTTTTGTGAAATATGTGGAGAGGGGAACACGAGCGACATATGCCCTGCAAACCCAGAGTTTGTGTGCTTTGTGGGTAATCCAAATAGGGTCCAAACAAACTAATATGGGAACACTTACAGTCTCAACTGGAGGAACCACCCAAACTTCTCTTGCGGTGGAAACAAGGGCACTCAGAATCAATACAGGCCTCAAGCACCTCAATAGCAATATAGACAACCTTAGGTTGAATAAAAAGCGAGTCCGAAGAGTCACCTTGAAGACATGTTGAAAACAATTATGGCTGAATAGAAAGCCCTCGCCACAACAGTGAGAAATTTGGGGCGTAAAATAGGACAGCTTGCCAGTGCTTAAAACACTAGACTAGCTTGAGCTCTTCCAAGTGACATTGAAAAAAATCATAGGGCGTCCCTTAATGCCGTGCCATTGAGGAATGGTATACAACTAGAGGAAGTTCAATCTAAAAAGAGGAAATAGGTGACTTTTAATGAGAGGCTAACCACTATAGAATCAACATCAAAGAAATCTAAGGAGCCAGAGAAGCCAACTGGAGAGGCGGTGGCTGAGAAACCCCCACAATTGGTTGCAAGGCCACTAGCTCCATTCCCTCAAAGATTGGAAAAATTAAGAGACAATGTCACATATAAAAAGTTTCTTGATATCTTGAAGAAGGTGCAAATTAATATTCAATTGGTTGATATCTTACAAGAAGTACCCAAATATGCAAATTACATCAATGACATTGTGGCAAATAAAATGAGGCTAACCGAGTTCGAGGCTGTGGCACTCACTGAAGAGAGCAGATCCAGAATTCAAGGTAAGTTACCTCAGAAATTGAATGATCCAAGTAGTTTCACTATCCAATTCTCGATTGGTAAACATGCTGTTGGGCGAGCTTTATATGATCTTGGAGCAAGCATCAATTTGATACCTCTATCTGTGTTCAGACAGTTATGGTTAGGTGAGCCACGCCCAACAACAGTTATCTTATAGTTAGCTGATCGCTCCCTTGCTCATCCTGAGGGAGTGATTGAAGATGTGCTAGTTCAAGTGGGTTCCTTCATATTCCCTGCTGATTTCATTATCTTGTATTATGAGCCTGATCAGGAAGTCCCATTTATTTAGGGGCATCCATTATTAGCCACGGGCCGAGCTATTATTGATGTCTGCGGAGGAATGATGGCAATAATAGTGGGTGATCGAGTGGATGTCTTTAATGTTAATAAAACACTCAAGTTACTAGCCCACTATGCAGATCCTGTTGAACCAGTATTGATTGGGGATGTAGAAAATAGTGAATACGAAATGATAGGAGAAATTTAGCAAGTACCGGATATGTCCTGCAGTTATGTACAAAGGTTAGAAAATTTGAAGAGTTGGATAGGCCTATTACTCAGACCTTTCCCAAGCCATCTATTAAAGAAGCTTTGAAGCTAGAACTCAAGCCACTTCTAGTGCATCTGCGCTATGCTTATTTGGGGAACTCTGAGACACTGCCCGTGATTATTTCATCCATCTTGACCAGCACTCAAGAAAAAAAAGTGCTCAGAGCCCTCCACGAGCATAAAAAGGCCGTTGGGTGGACTATATCTAACATCAAAGGTATTATTCCATTGTTTTGCATACATAAAATCTTTTTAGAGGACGGACACCACCCTAGTGTTGAGCAGAAAAGGAGATTAAATCCCATTATTAATGAGGTGGTAAAAAAGGAAATAATCAAGTTGCTCGATGCATGTATCATTTTTCCTATTTCTTATAACAACTGGGTAAGCCCGGTTCAATGTGTGTCCAAAAACGGAGGAATGACTGTAGTTGAGAACGAGAAGAATGAGCTAATCCCAACTCACACTTATACGGGATGGAAAGTCTGCATTGATTATAGAAGGCTCAACAAGGCAACTCGCAAGGACCATTTCCCACTTCCAATCGTCGACCAAATGTTAGATAGGTTTGCCGGGCATGGATATTACTGCTTCCTTGATGGTTATTCAGGATACAATTATATTGTCATATGCCCATAGGATCAGAAGACGACTAATTTACTTGTCCTTATGGAACTTTTGCCTTCAAGCGAATGTCGTTTGGTCTTTGTAATGCACCAGCCACTTTCCAGATGTGTATGATGGCTATTTTCACCGACATGGTGGAAAGATTCATGGAAGTTTTTATGGATGATTTCAGTTTTTGGGTCTTCTTATGATGAATGCTTGAGGAATTTAAGCAAGGTGCTAGCCCGTTGTAAAGAAACAAATCTGGTACTGAATGAGGAAAAGTTCCATTTTATGGTACAATAAGGCATCGTGTTGGGTCATAGAGCATCTAGGAGCGGCATTGAAGTTGACAAAGAAAAGGTGGAGGCGGTTGAAAAATTACCTCCACCTATTTCAGTGAAGGGTGTCCGGAGATTCTTGGGACACGCGGGTTTCTATCGGCACTTTATTATAGATTTTTTGAAAATTCCTACTCCTTTGTGCAGGCTGCTTGAAAAATATGTAACTTTCAACTTTGATGATGCTTGCCTCAAGGCATTTGAAGAACTTAAAAAGAAGTTGGTGACTGCTCCCATTATTGTGGCACCTGATTGGTCCTTACTATTTGAACTTATGTGTGATGCGAGTGACCTTGCTATTGGGGCAATGCTAGGCCAGATGAAGGATAAGGTGTTTTATTCCATCTACTATGCGCATAAGACTCTTGATAATGCAAAGCTGAAGTACAGCACCACTGAGAAGGAGTTGTGAGCTGTAGTGTGAGCCTTTGAGAAATTTCAGGCATACTTAGCGGGAATGAAAGTCATAGTCCATGCCGATCATGCAACAATCAGGTTGTTATTTACAAAAAAAGAATCTAAGTCTAGATTGATACGCTGGGTTTATTGCTGCAAGAATTTGATGTAGAAATACGAGATCGAAAGGGGACAGAGAACCAAGTAGCTGACCATCAATCAAGGTTTGAAAATCACGATCACGTAGAGGACAGTGGCCAAATTAAAGAAGTATTTCCTGATGAGAAACCTTTTGCTATAACCCAAGACCCTGCCCCATGGTACACAAACTATGTGAATTATTTTGTGAGTGGGGTATTTCCTCCCGAAATCCAATCTGAAGCTAGAAAGAGGTTTTTACATAATGTGAACTTCTACTACTGGGATGAGCCTTATTTGTACAAGAAATGTTCCAATCACTTGATGAGGATATGCATTCCTGAAAAAGAGGTGGAATTAGTGTTGTATGATTGTCACGCATCAACTTATGGGGGCTATCATGGAGGAGATAGAACAGTTCCAAAGGTTCTACAATCCGGTATCTTTTGGCTAACTTTATTCAAGGATTCCCATGCTTTCATTAAGAAATGTGACCAATGTCAGAGAACATGAACAATCACAAGGAAGCATGAGATGCATTTATATAACATTTTAGAAGTTGAGCTTTTTGATGCGTGGAGGATAGATTTTATGGGGCCATTTCCAACATCTAAAGGAAACAAGTACATTTTGCTAGCAGTTGGCTACGTGTCAAAATGGGTGGAGGCAATTGCTTTGCCAAAAAATGATGCCATGGTGGTATCTGTTATTGTGAAAAAGAAGATTTTCTCCAGATTTATGACTCCACATGCGTTAATCAGTGATGAAGGGACTTATTTTTGCAATCGATTGTTGAATAACCTTCTAGCTAATTATTGAGTTCGCCACAAAGTTGCTACAACATATCATCCGCAAACAAGTGGGCAAGCTGAGGTGTCAAATAGAGAAATCAAGCTAATATTGGAGAAGACGGTGAGTGTTAATAGGAAGATTGGGCTGCAAAGTCAGATGATGCCCTAAGCATATAAGACTGCATATAAAAACCAATTAGAACGCCCCCTTACAAGCTGGTCTATGGGAAGGCATGTCACTTGTCCGTTGAGATTGATCACAAGGCATATTGGGCCATTAAGAAGCTGAACATGGACCTTGAGGCCGCAGGTGAGAAAGACTTATGTTGTTGAATGAGTTAGACGAGTTCAGGCTGCACTCTTATGAAAATTCTAAGCTATATAAAGAAAAGACAAAAAGATGGCATGACAAGCATCTCAAGATGCGTCACTTTGAGCTAGGCCAACAAGTTTTATTATTCAATTCTAGACTACGACTGTTCCCTGGGAAGCTAAAGTCAAGATGGTCGGTCCTTTTGAGATGGTGAGAGTCACTCTTTATGGTGAAATCGAGCTGCGAGCTTTAAATAGTGATAGGACATTCATGGTGAATGGTCATAGAGTCAAACATTATTGGGGAGGAATGATTAATCGTGAGAAGACCAAGGTTGTTCTCGCTGATGAGTAAGTGAGACAATGCGTCGTCTCGCGACGTTAAGTCAGGCACTTGTTGAGAAGCCACCCAATTGTTATTGCTTTCCTACTTTAACTTCTTAATTTTTCTTTTAGAATAGGTAGAGTATTTCATTTGCATTATAGGTATAGAAATGTCTTGTGTAATGGTGTCAGACGTGTAAATTGGGTATAAATAAGGCTCGGGGGATCGGAATAATTATTTAAAATGAATAAATAAATAAAAAATTTGCCTGAACAGCACCCAGGCTAGTGCCAAACGCTACTTGGGCGCAAAACACGTGTGTTCAAAAACCCCAGTGCTAGGCAGAGCGCCAGGCGCCAAGCTGGAGGGTCCAGGTAAGTTTTTCTTATTTTTATTATATTCTTAACCCATACCCATTTAACCCAACCGAATTATCCATTTACACTAACACTAACACCCATATCCTTTCCCAAACCCACCAAAACACAAACCACCAAAAAACTTAAAACCTGAAGAAATAAAAAAATGCCAAAATGCTACTACTTCTGTCGGCTCCACTTTCTTCTTCATGCAAAGTTTCTTAAAAAAATTCTCTTTCTCTCTTGCACTCCTTTTCCAGGTATGTATTCTTCTTCTCAGCTATTTCTTGTGTGTTTTAACTTATAGATAACAAATAATCTCATTCCCAAGAGCCCTAATTCCCCATAGTTTTCCCCATGTAGTTCTTATGCAATTGTTATAGTGAGTGATTTGTTTTGGTCCAAATTTGTGCGTTTAATGTGTATACGGATTAGTAAACTAGAATTCCTTCTACTTCGTTAAAAATTGGTAGGTCCACCATGTTCCACATCATTGAATTATAAGAACACTCTTCTTGCCAACGACGGGTTTGATTAAATGCTTGAAAGAGGATTTTTGGTGCACCGGTGAAGTCTGAGTAACTGAATGCAATTGTGTATGCATTTGGGCTAAGTGTGGGGCGTATAGGGATACTTTTACATGATAGGGGATGTGTATTTGGTGAAAACTCTGTTCTTACACCATTAATTTTATATGTTGTATGTTGTAGAATCTTGTAGGTTAGCCTAATTTTATTATAGTCTAGTATTTTTGAAAGGTGCATACCATATGCCTTTTTTATTACCTTATTGAGAATTCACATTGGCATGATAAATTATTATTGTGTAGCATGGGGAAGTTTTGAGTACCCATAGCTTTGAGGTGCAACACTTGTAGTTGTGCCTTCGGTTTTAAGTGTGGCGTCATTTCATGACTTGCAAAACAACCTTCGGCATATTTCTTGAACCATTCCCACATTCGTATTTACTTGTGTTGTAGGATACTATGGCTCTTGATAGCACTAGCAAAGGAAAAGGCATTGGAAATTCCTCCACCACCTATCCGGCGACCTAAAAACACAAGTAGGGAGAAAGCTCTTCACGACAGTCCAAAGGGAAACAGGTCGCCAAGGGATCTCAGCAAGCGCCATTAAGGCCGAGGCCTCATTTGGACTTAGCTAATGCTGCTGCTACTACTTGGCATAGAGACTTTGTGCCGTCTGTTCATTACATTTTTGAGATGGGGATTAATACCGTAGCCTTAGAGAGGAAATTCCCGGAGATAATTGACAGGCTACGAGATCTAAAGATGGAAAAGTTCTTGGAATGCCCGGGGCCAGCAAACCTGAGAATGGTAGGATTATCAAAGGAGCACTTCACGTATACGAGGAAAGGAGGTGCCGCTGGGCAGGGAGTATTTGTGTGACTATTTGGGGGTTGAGAATGCCGACCCAATAAGACTCCAACACTTGATCCGAAATCCGAAATATCAGCAAATATATCACACTCTTTTCGGTGTAGAGTCCAATCCTAAGTGGAAACAGAAGCAAGGCAACATTCACCTTTCTATGGTCCACCCAAACTTTAACAACGCTGCCAAAGTGTGCCAGATTTTTGTGCAGGCGAGACTAATATCGGCAGAGAACAAGAGTGACTGCACTCGAGCTAGAGTGTGTCTCATCTTCTCCTTGATGATAAGCCGACCAATTAATGTAGCTGACATCATGCTCAATGAGATGGCCACCACAAGGTTTGGGCGATAGATTCAGCGGTTTTTCTTTGGCAATTTACTTACTCAGTATATGATGTTTTGTGGAGTTCCAGAGTACCCTAGACATGATAAGGTGGTGAAGGCTCCGCCAGGGCTTTTGGACATCACATCTGTGGTAGAGACATCGTCCAAACTCACCCCCACTGCTCGGATGGATCGAGAGAAGAACTTCAACAGGTGCATTTATAACACTTTGAACTTGCTCATGAGCAGGGTTGGCATTACAGACGAGGAGCATATGCATTTGCGCGATGACTTGTCCAGCACGTCCAAGTAGATGTTGGGGATTGTACTTGGAAGCCCCGTTCACCCGTCTAAGGACATAAACTCTGCCAAGGGCTTAGATACTGAGGATGAGGATGACAATGGTGCTACAGGGCCCATGAATTTGGTGCCTTTCGGACCGGATGATGATGACCCCAGCTTTGCTGGGAGGAGTGGACTCTGATTGACAAGGATTTTTCTTTTCACCCTAATCCATTTTTTATTTTTACTTGCATCGAGGACTATGCATAGTCCAAGTGTGGGGTGGGAGGAATACTACCTGTGATGTAGTTGTATATTTTGTATTAACTTGTTTTGTTTTGTTTCTTTCAGTAGTTCTAGTGTAGTGAGTCTAGTTTACTATTAGTTGCTTTAAATGAAACAAAAGCATAAAAATACAAAAAGAATTTTTTTTGAAAAAGCTTGGACTTTTTCCGACGATGGATTTTTTGGACAATTTTCTTAAGGGATAAAAGTATGATTTAAAAACACCAAAAAGATTTTTGTTTTTTAGAATAGCTAGGTAGTATTCCTTGGTTTTTCTTTGGGCACCAGTTCTTTTTCAAGGATGTAGCTCGAATCGAGAACTTTAATTTATTTTGAGGACTAGCTTAGGAAGAAACCGAGTCGTTCTGAGATACTCATTGATATGGTTGATGCTGGCACTTACGTTATGACATACATTCTGTTTTCCCATGTACTTTGTTTGAATTGTGAAGCCTAAATAAAGTAAATAGCCTATTTTGTGACGCCTTTTCGCATTTGTTTGACTTGTATGTGTTGGAAACACGTTCTCAATGCAATATACTAAAACGTGTGTTCTTTTGTGTAGGTTTTGATGAATGACAAACGAAGCGAAAATTGATATATGACGAAGTTCAAGAAACAAGCGCACAATTGATAAACAACGAGATTCAAGCTCAAGACAAAGTTTTATAGTTTAATTGAGACATTCTTAATTGTGATCGTGATCCTACAACTTGACTCGTAACATAGCTTCTCTCATGAAGCTATTTTCCAAAATCATGCATATTTAATTTAATGCTAAATGATTTTAGATCATGCATATTTTCATTAGTCAAAATGATTTTTAAATGCCTCTAAAAGCTGGACTAAGATAATAGATTATGTACTAATGATAATCGATTATGTTGAGCCAAGACTGCATGACAATCGATTGTGAACTAATGAAAATCGATTGTGTTAAGGCAGTGAACATCAGGTTTCTTCAAACCTGCATGACAATCGATTATGAACCTTATGACAATCGATTGTGAGGAGGCAGTGTCCATCAAAGTTTTTCAAAACTCAGAATAATCGATTGTGAAGCTAATGACAATCGATTGTGAAGAGACAGTGTCCTTCAGTTTTTTCAAAGTCACAAAATAATCGATTGTGAACTAAGGACAATCGATTGTGTTGAGGCAGTGACTTCCAGTGATTTTCAAATTTATTAAATAATCGATTGTGAGTATATAACAATCGATTGTCAAGAGGCAGTGTCTAAAATGTTTTTCAAAAACTGATAAATAATCGATTGTTGACTTTGTGCAATCGATTGTGAAGCTGACCGTTGTCGTAAAGTATTCAAATACCGTCAGGTAATCGATTATTGATTCTGTATAATCGATTGTTTTGATTAAAATCCGGAAAAGATTTTTTGAACGTTATTGGGTAATCGATTATTGATTTTGTATAATCGATTGTTTTGATTAAAATCCGGAAAAGATTTTTTGAACGTTGCTGAGTAATCGATTGTTGATTCTGGACAATCGATTGTTTGTAGTAAAATCTAGAAAGGGTTTTTTGAACGTTGCCAGTAATCGATTATGGATTGTAAGTAATCGATTATCAAGCGTAAAATCTGGGATTGAATTTTGATCTGACTGGCAGACAATCAATTGTTGGGGTTTGACAATCGATTGTCAGTGAGTAAAATCAGCAACTCTTAAATTGGCAATTTGGCAACGGTAATGCCAAGTTTTTCAACTATAAATACAGCTTCATTTCAGTGTTTTAAACACAACAACATACTACAACTGATCATTACATTGCTATAAGCTTGCATACTTTTGTTTATCATTTTATATTCAATTTCATAAAGCTTTTGAGAGCCATATTCTTGTCCAAAGTTGTTGTGATCCAGAGCTTACTTCTTTTACTCATATCTACTCATTAAGGAGTATTTTGTTTGAGTGTTTTAGTGTTGTATACACTTGTAAGAGAATTGTAATTCTCTTGTTGTAAGGAACTTGTGTTTCCTTGGTTGAAGTCTTGGAGTGTTGTAACTCCGAGCAAAGGTGTTGAGGCTTGCGTCCTCAAGTTGTAAAGGTTTGTTAAGCACCCGGAAGCTTGACACGTTAGTGGAAAATCTCGAGAGAGTCTCTCGGGGACTGGACTAGCCACACGTTGTGGTGAACCAGGATATATCTGTGTGTATGTTATTATTTATCGCACTTATTTACTTCCTGCAAATTTTAATTTCCGCAAGTTTACGCTAAATTTTATTATAACGCTATTCACCCCCCCTCTAGCGTTAAGCGTATTATCTAACAATTGGTATCAGAGCCCAACTCTCTGAAAACTTAACAGTTTGAGAGAACCATCCATGGCTTCTACTCGTGATTCTTTTGCAGGAATTGATGAAGGACAGTGCTCTACACGACCACCTCTATTCAACGGTACAAATTACACGTACTGGAAGGAGAGGATCAAGATCTTCATTCAGTCCAACAGCTTTCACCTTTGGAAGGTGATAATGAAGGGAAACCAAATTCCAACAAAGAAGGTGGAAAACGAATGGGTTCCTAAGTCCGAGGATGAGTATGACGCGGATGACATCCGAAAGGTTCAAAATAATGCTAAAGCAATAAATTTATTATATTGTGCTGTTAATGCTGACGATATAGGAAAATATCGTGTTGTACAACGGAAAAGGAGATGTGGGACAAGCTAGAAGTCACGTACGAAGGTACGGACCAGGTAAGGGAAGCAAAAATTGATTTCCTAACCCATTCTTATGCATTATTTCACATGAAGGAAGGTGAAAAGGTGGACGAAATGTTTGAGCGATTTTCAATAATCGTAAATGACTTACATGCTCTCAAGAAAACATTCACGGATAGAGAGCTCGTTCGAAAAATTCTTAGAAGTCTCACACCGGCATGGAGATCAAGGCCGATGCAAGTCAAGAATCCATTGGCGTTTCAAACGTCACCATCGACGCACTAAGAGGTAACCCTAAAACCTATGAATCTACTATTCTTAACCCTTTTGTTGATGATCAAAGGAGGCAAAGAATAGCTCTAAAGGCGAGCACAAGCCAACCGCAAATTGATGAGGAAGGAGACAACGAGTTTGGACTCGTTATCAAAAGATTTCAAAAGTTCATGCGCAAGGAGTATGAACGCAAGGGCAAAAAGCAAGGCGAACAAATCAAGTGCTATGAATGTGGTGAAACCGGGCACATCAAATCAAATTGCCCAAACATCAAAAAGGAGAAGAAACCTTTTAAAAAGCAACGTGCATACATTTCTTGGGGAGGTGACTCCGGAGACGAGTCAAGCGAAGGAGAAGAAGACGAAGCAGCAAATCTTTGCCTTATGGCACAAGAAGACAACAAAGATGAGGTATGTCAAATTTCGTCTAATAACTTCTTTACTCTTGAAGAAATGCAAACTGCTTTTGATGAATTATATGCTGAGTTTATTAAGGCTTCAAAACTGTTAAGGGCATAAAAGAAAATGCTTCTTTAAAAGAAAAGGATTTTCAAAGACAGCTTTCTTTGAAAGAAAAGGATTTAGAAAAACTGGTTTTAGAAAATGAAAAGCTGAAAGAGGAAAACAAGTTTTTTGGAAAAAGAAGTTCCGATAAGCCCGAAAGCTCTACTAGAAATTGCACTTCTTGTTTGCATATTAAGAATGAAGTGAGTAGGCTTAAAGGCACATTAGATAAGTTTAATTCTTCGCACAAAAACTTGAATGATGTTCTTGTTAACTTGAAATCAACCAAGCATGGAATAGGCTTTAAGAATGAAGAAAAGGTTGACGCTAAACCCCAGCAACCTAAAGCTCAACCTAGGATTAACAATAGAAATGCTTATCCTAGAAACAACAACTCTAGAGCCAATATGCATGCTAGACAAAATGCTGAACATTTTAGAAGACCTAGGAATGACTTACCACCTAGAAATAGTCACCCTAGAAATGATGCATATTTTAGGCCAAATTTTGAACCCCTTAGAAGACCTAGCAATGGCCCTCAACCGAAAAACAATCACTCTAGAAATGCTGCCCATCCTAGAGCTCATAGTAGGAGAAATAATTCTCATGAAATGCGAAATATCATAGTGTTCAAAATAGAGTAAGAAATTTTCATCCGTCTAGTTACTATGAACCTAGAAGGATGCATAACCCAAATGTGACTTGTAATTATTGCAGACGTATTGGTCATATTGCTCCTGCATGCTTTACACGTCATAGACATGTTACTCAATCGCATCACTATAATATGCCTAACCCCGAAGGACCCAAGATGGCATGGGTACCTAAAGAACATTAATTTGTTTTGTAGGTGTGCTTGAAGGGATCAAGTGTACTATGGTACCTTGATAGTGGATGCTCCAAGCATATGACGGGAGATGAATCCAAATTCCTTCAATTAGAGCACAAAGAAGGAGGAAGTGTTATCTTCGGTGATAACAATAAAGGAAAGATCATCGGCATCGGCTCGGTCGGTAAGGATGAAAATTCCTCTATTAAGCATATATTACTTGTGAAAGGTTTGAAGCATAATCTCTTGAGCATAAGTCAATTATGTGACAAGGGAAATCTTGCTCTATTTGATTCGGAAGAATGCCTAGTATTTAGACGTAGTGATTTCAAAATCATACTTCGTGGTTTTAGAGTTGATAATATTTATATGGTTGATCTTGCTAATTCCTCACCCGAATATGTTGATTGTCTAATGAGTAAAGAGGATGATACTTGGCTATGGCATCGTAGAGTAGCACATATCAATATGCATCTTTTGAACAAATTGATTTCTCAAAACTTAGTTGTTGGTCTTCTCAATTTAAAATTTGAAAATGACTCTATTTGTGACTCGTGTCAAAAGGGGAAGCAAACAAAAGCATCTTTCAAATCTAAAAAATTGTTTCAACTTCTAGACCATTGCAATTGCTTCATATGGATTTATTTGGTCCCTCTCGCATTGAAAGTCTAGGAAGAAATAAATATGCTTTTGTGATTGTTGATGATTACTCGAGATTTACTTGGACTTTATTTCTTGCCAATAAAAGTGATGCTTTTCAAAATTTTAAATATTTTCTTAAGCGTGTTCAAAATGAGAAAGAAACAACCGTCACTTCAATTAGAAGTGATCATGGGGGAGAGTTTGATCACAATCTCTTTGCGGACTTTTGTGACGAACTCGGAATCGAGCATTCCTTTTCCGCTTCACGTACACCACAACAAAATGGGGTGGTGGAAAGGAAAAATAGGTGTCTTGAAGAGATGGCTAGAACCATGCTCGACGAAGCTAAGATACCCAAACATTTTTGGGCGGACGCCGTGAGTACCGCTTGCTATGTTCTAAATAGAGTAGTAATTCGGCCGATACTCATGAAAACCCCCTATGAACTTTATAAGGGTAGAAAACCAAACATTTCCCATTTTAGAGTTTTTGGTTGCAAATGTTTTGTTCATAACAATGGCAAAGACCAATTGGGTAAATCTGATGCTAAGTCGGATGAAGGTATTTTCATTGGATATTCCTCACGTAGTAAAGCATATAAGGTCTTTAATAAAAGAACCCAAATTGTGGAGGAATCCCCTCATGTTGTATTTTCCGAAAATAATGCTCGCTTGGCGAGAAAGGATTCCAGTTTTGATCTTGCAGGTATCTTAGATAGCTTGAAAGACAAAATACAGGAGGAACCACCCAAGGAAAATAAAGATGAAACTGAGGAACAACCAACGGAAGAAGCGCCACAATTGGAAAAAGAAATGAATATGCCTAACGAGTGGAGGACAATCAAAGATCACCCTCTCGAACAGGTAATTGGCAACGTCGGAGGAAAGGTAAGTACCCGAAACTCTCTTAAGAACACATTAGGACACACTTCTTAAGAGCTCACGTTCTCACTTGGCAACACTAGTTTAAGTTATTACTTCTTTACAAATTACTGACTTGAGCGTCGGAGACGTTTAATTCTATTTTGCAGGTATCGCCCTAAAAGATAGGGGGAATTATAAAGTTTTGGCACAAAACAATCGATTGTTCCAAGGAAATAATCGATTATTTTACTGTGCTGAAAATCGATTAGCAGTATCACTAATCGATTGTTTATGGTTTATGTTTATTATGCAGTTTCGTTAAATAATCGATTCTTTAAACTGCAAAATCGATTTCCGTCTCAATCATTCAGCAAGGCTTTTCCAAAACAATCGATTGTTTCAAAATATAATCGATTATTTTCAAAATCAGAAAATTTCTGTGCTCACTGTAACATAACAATCGATTACCATATTTTGACAATCGATTATTTCATGTCAGAAATTTAAATTCTTGTTACCGTTTGGCTCCTCAATCGATTTGTGTCAGTTCCAAGTCAGGTCATAACTCTTCAACAATCGATTATTGCATCTCAACAATCGATTGTCTAACGGTCAATGAATTTATTTTACCGTTTCTGACTGATTTGGCTTTAAATTCTCAGCAGATTTCTTCCATAAATGATAAGCCACTCTCCCCTCTATAAATTGGCTTCATATATGTTCATATTCATTCATTCAAGAATCAATTCTAGCTTTCAAAATATCAAATCCTCTCTAATTCTTTGCAAAATCCAGCAGCTTTCATTAAAAATGTCGGGCCGTCACTCAAAACGTTCCCGTTCTGCTAGGCACGGCGCATCCACCTCAGCTGCCCCTCCTCGTCCGAACTATCCCTATCAAGATGGTTCATTCTATATTTCAATTCCGACATCGAGCTTACTCGATTCCTAACCAAATTTGAAAAGCGCGACATTCTTCCACCCCGCTTTTCAACCCACAAGTATCTTGAATCATTTGGGCCTGCTGCAAATATGCTCAAAAATTCTCAACTTCTTGACTTTTTACTCCTTACTCATCCTTACATCAATACTACATTGGTTCAAGCATTTTATTCCAACCTCCATGAGGATGATGATGGTGAGCTTGTCACCAACATTAATGGTGTTCAAATTCTTCTTTCCGATGAAAATCTTCATACCATTGCCCGTCTTCCTCATAACGGTGAAGACATTTTTCGGTACACCGGAGAGGCCGGAGCCCTTTTTGATGATACAGCCCTCTTACACCAAATCGGTCTTACTTCTTATGATCTAAATATCTCCTCCCGTCGTCCTACAATTACGGGAATGGATCCAAATTGCCGATTAATTTTCTATTTCATCACCCGAGTCCTCAAGCCTCGTAAGCACAACCATACCACCATTTCCCAAGAGGACACCAAGCTCATGCATGCCATAGTTACCGGAGCTAACATCAATTGGTGCCGGCTTATCAAAATTCATATGCGTGACGCTATCGGAGATGATAGGCCTCTTCCTTATGCTCTCCTCATCATGAACTTTCTTGAAGCCACCGGATTTGTCACTGGAAATGGTCCTCTCAAAAAGAGTACCAAAAAGTGGAAAATTTCGGTATCCTCCTTTCATCATGACGGTGAACATGTAGCGCCTGCTCCTCCTCCAACCCGTCGTGCTCCTCCGCCTCAAGAGCCTTCCCTCCAATTCATTTCCGACCAATCATTGACCTCTTCTTTCGGTCAATTAACTCACGAGATCCATGGATATTTTGACCACGTTCATTATTCATATGCGGGTCTTGTTCCATATGAAGCAGCGCCGGATGATGAGGCGGAAAATGATGAATGAATAATTGTAGTTTTTTTTGTTTGTTTTTACATGTTGTATTGTCTTCCCTGTTGCTGTAATTTTTTTTTATAAATAGACAAGGTTTATTTCATCTTTGGCATCTTATTATTATGTTATTTTTGCTAATGGCAAAAGGGGGAAGATAACGGGTATGCAACTCTCAATATTTATAAGCTTAAGTTGAGGGGGAATTCATATATTGAGGGGGAACAAATTGCATACTTGTTGCATGACTATACTTGTCTTGAATCGTCAATATAAATTGGTCTTGCATATCCCGCTTAATGTTTGCCATTATCAAAAAGGGGGAAATTGTTGGAAATACGTTCTCAATGCAATATACTAAAACGTGTGTTCTTTTGTGTAGGTTTTGATGAATGACAAATGAAGCGAAAATTGATATATGACGAAGTTCAAGAAACAAGCGCACAATTGATAAACAACGAGATTCAAGCTCAAGACAAAGTTTTATAGTTTAATTGAGTCATTCTTAATTGTGATCTTGATCCTACAACTTGACTCGTAACATGGCTTCTCTCATAAAACTATTTTCCAAAATCATGCATATTTAATTTAATGCTAAATGATTTTAAATCATGCATATTTTCATTAGTCAAAATGATTTTTAAATGCCTCTGAAAACTGGACTAAGATAATCGATTATGTACTAATGATAATCGATTATGTTGAGCCAAGACTGCATGACAATCGATTGTGAACTAATGACAATCGATTGTGTTAAGGCAGTGAACATCAGGTTTCTTCAAACCTGCATGACAATCGACTGTGAACCTTATGACAATCGATTGTAATGAGGCAGTGTCCATCAAAGTTTTTCAAAACTCAGAATAATCGATTGTGAAGCTAATGACAATCGATTGTGAAGAGACAGTGTCCTTCAGTTTTTTCAAAGTCACAAAATAATCAATTGTGAACTAAGGACAATCGATTGTGTTGAGGCAGTGACTTCCAGTGATTTTCAAATTTATTTAATAATAGATTGTAAGTATATAACAATCGATTGTCAAGAGGCAGTGTCTAAAATATTTTTCAAAAACTGATAAGTAATCGATTGTTGACTTTGTGCAATCGATTGTGAAGCTGACCGTTGTCGTAAAGTTTTCAAATACCGTCAGGTAATCGATTATTGATTCTGTATAATCGATTGTTTTGATTAAAATCCGGAAAAGATTGTTTGAACGTTATTGGGTAATCGATTATTGATTTTGTATAATCAATTGTTTTGATTAAAACCCGGAAAAGATCTTTTGAACGTTGCTGAGTAATCGATTGTTGATTCTGGACAATCGATTGTTTGTAGTAAAATCTGGAAAGGATTTTTTGAACGTCGCCAGTAATCGATTATGGATTGTAAGTAATCGATTATCAAGCGTAAAATTTGGGATTGAATTTTGATCTGACTGGCAGACAATCGATTGTTGGGGTTGGACAATCGATTGTCAGTGAGTAAAATCAGCAACTCTTAAATTGGCAATTAGGCAACGGTAATGCCAAGTTTTTCAACTATAAATACAGCTTCATTTCAGTGTTTTAAACACAACAACATACTACAACTGATCATTACATTGCTATAAGCTTGCATACTTTTGTTTATCATTTTATATTCAATTTCATAAAGCTTTTGAGAGCCATATTCTTGTCCAAAGTTGTTGTGATCCAGAGCTTACTTCTTTTACTCATATCTACTCATTAAAGAGTATTTTGTTTGAGTGTTTTAGTGTTGTATACACTTGTAAGAGAATTGTAATTCTCTTGTTGTAAGGAACTTGTGTTTCCTTGGTTGAAGTCTTGGAGTGTTGTAACTCCGAGCAAAGGTGTTAAGGCTTGCGTCCTCAAGTTGTATAGGTTTGTTAAGCACCCGGAAGCTTGACATGTTAGTGGAAAATCTTGAGAGAGTCTCTCGGGGACTGGACTAGCCACACGTTGTGGTGAACCAGGATATATCTGTGTGTAGGTTATTATTTATCGCACTTATTTACTTCCTGCAAATTTTAATTTCCGCAAGTTTACGCTAAATTTTATTATAACGCTATTCACCCCCGCTCTAGCGTTAAGCGTATTATCTAACAGTATGATGCATAGTGTAATGTTGCTTAAATTTCTCATTTAATTGTGCTTGCTTAACTTGAGAGTTAAACAGAACCGTCTTGATTGAGTCATGTGCAACGTGTGTGTGAGGATTCATGATTTTCTCTGTTATCCTGTGCAATCTAGAACTTGCCCCATGTGTTAATTGAAGCGAAATTGTAAGTTGTGCTAATCTAGGAGATGGCGTAGGAATTTTCTTGATTGATCATAGATGTGCTTGTCACATAAAAATTAAATTTTCCATTGCTAGCCCCTTTGAACGTATAGACCTTTTATTTTGGCACCCACATTATAAGCCATCCCTTATTAAGTTCTTAATTTGATATTGATTGAACATTTACCTTCTAAGGTATTTAGTCGCCAAAAAAGTAAGGTTAGAGATTGGGAGTAGCTTTTGAGTGGAACCATAGAAGGGCCTGTTGGTGCACTACAATTGAAATTAAAGGTCACTAGCTGATGAACTTTATTGTATAGAGTGTGTGAAGAAAAGAAAAAAGAGAAAGGAAAAGAAAAATTGCAAGAAAAGAAAGAAATAAAATATGATTGTTCAAATAATGTAGAAAAAAAAACACCTCCAGTTCTTATTGATTTGTGCTAGTGAAAAATAGAGAAGTGCTTCATTGAAAAGAGGGCTATGTTGTATATGGCAAGTTTGGTTGAGTAGAGTATGTGCTTGAATTGTAAATGTAGTGTATTAAAGTGCTTAGGAGGATTAGACACTACTCCGAAATGTATCATACCCGTCCCTTACCCTACATTACAACTTAAAGGTCCTAATTGATCCTTGATTTGGTTAGCTTAAATTAGTAGAGATATACATTACGGGCAAGCTTATGGTATGACCACGAGATGCATATAAATTCTTTGTGAGAGTGAGTGAATTTTGTACAATTATGTGATGTCCCTAATCTATATTAAAAAATATTTGTGAACGTGTAGACCAATTTATACTCACTCTTTTGTTTGTTGGTGAGTGCACATGATCTCATGAATAATTGGTAATGTTGTAAACTTTCTTGATGGGTAAGTGCATGAATTGAGGGTGCTTAGGTGTTGCAAGTCGATTGTTGAGGTTGGTGGTGACGAATAGGTTGTTAGAATTTATTGAATTGAAATATTATACTTGGGTATGTTTAAACGGGAAGAATGTAAAACTTTGTGTGTTCATGCTTGTGTGCCAATATTGATTGTAGTCAAGGGTATAGGGTGTGGTTAAAAGTTAAGGTGTTCCTCTACGATTGAACTTTGTACGTAGTTGGAGGTTTATTAGATTGTCCCATTGCTTGAGGACGAGCAAGAGACTAAGTGTGGGGTGTTGATGATTAGCTTAAAGTATGTATATTTTTATGTATATAGCCTCATATTTTATTCTTGTTTCGTGAATTTGGGATGTTAAATGCTATGAATTATATTAATCTGATTTTACTTGTAGGAATGATTCGGGAGAAAGTGGGGGCAAAATGTGCAAGATTTGAAGATAAAACGAAGAAAATTAAAAGAAGCCAGTTAGGCGCCAGCAGCGCCTGGCGCCACCTGTGGCGCTAAAAACAATATGCACATATTTGGGGGAGCTATGGAGGGCGCCTGGCTGGGCGCCGGTGACGCGAATTGTGTCATATTTTGCCCATGACACGATTTATTCGATCCTATACCTATCCAACACGTATAAAAGGAAGATTAAGCCTAATTTTGGAGGCCACTTTGGAGCAAAAATACACGCAAGAAGTATTGAGGAGCAAGTATATCTCGAAATTTTTCATCTTTTCTAGTATTTTTAATTAATCAAAACTTATCAATTGTTTGATTACATCATGAGTGATTAAACACCCATTGTTCTGGGGTTGTGATTTAGCCATGAATATTGTTGTTTGACATTAACTTAACCTTGATTATAATTCACCAATATATGGATGTTTCTTCAATTCTGTGTTTAATTGCTTACTTGTCTAGCCAGCAGTCAGGTTTTATTTACTATCTATGTTATGCTTGGAAAAGCCGTATTTAGATTAGAGAAGAATTAAAGAGAGCATGATCTTAACCCTTAGGGGGAGCGGATTTATAGTTAGGATAGGTATATACCTAGTCACCGTGCTTAATTAAATAACGTGATCTTAATACCTTCTTAGTAGATTGATTTCATAGGAATATAAGCGTTAATCTATTGAGAATATGTGAGTAGTACTTCGGGAGAAGGCTATGAGAGCATCTATCGATTAATTAGCAACAATGAGTGAATTATAAGAAAGGGAGAGTTAATTAAAACACAATATGAATGGTGAATCGATCACAACCCTGGAACACTTGTTTATACTGAATACACAACAATCAACTCGTTACTTGATAATTTAGTTATTATTTAAAATTGTAGTATAATATAATCATATTATTGGACTTTGATTTTAGCTGGATTTAATAACAATTTTAGCTATTTAGTGAGTAGTTTACATAAGTCTTTGTGGTTCGACACTCAACTTATCACTATATTATTTATTGACCGCGTATATTTACGTGTACGTTTGGAAACAACAAATTGTTACACATTATATCGTACTATTTCCTCTATAATGTATTGTTTGTCAACGAGCCAGCTGGTTGACCGATTCAACTAAGCGTAATGGGCAGGATGAGAAGAAATAGAGAATCGAATATTGGAAAACGACCTTACCTCAGCGCCTGAAGACAATAGATACATAAAAAGGGACGAGAGAAAGAAATGTGAAGGCTGCAGCAGCCACAACTAAGGCAGCATCTTTAGGTTGGTGGGACTAGAAAAAGTACATAAACAGATGAAGATATGGTTGCATGTCTTGGAAATAAACTACTATGTACAGGGGAAGCTTCTTAATATTGGAGACCTTCAAAGTCAATGATAAATTGCTAGAGTAAACGAAAAAGAAAAAATGGATGAAGAAAATCTCATCAATTACAACATTATGCATATATATATATATATATATATATATATATATTATAGTGGTTACTCATGACTAGAAACAGTCGATTGCACCTCCCTTCTTTTTAATTCAACTAGTCAGTGGCACATGACCTACCCACTAACAAGTCATTCCATCTAGAGAAGTAAAATATACTAGCTTAGGTGGAGGTTTTATTTTTCATTTTTTGGCTTTGAAGCTACTGATAGATGATACCCCGTGCATGCAAAGGTCATGGTTTGGCTTCTATGTTGTAGAATTGGTCATGTTGTACAGTGATTTGCCTATTGATAATTGGGGAAAAGGTTCAGACCTAGTTTATTGTCATGTTGTACCGGGCGAACGTGGTAAGCAACCTCCACTTTCAATCGAGAGGTTGTGAGTTCGGGTCTCCCCAAGAGCAATGTGAGAAGCTCTTAGAGGAAAGGATGCCGGAGGTTTATTTGGAAACAACCTCTCTATCCTAGGATAGGGGTATGATCTATGTACACACTACCCTCTCCAGATCCCACCAAATAAGATTATACTGGGTTGTTATTATTGTTATACGTGGCTTGTGTCAATGCGGAAAGTTCCTTTGGAAAATGACCAACTTTTGTGACGCGGGTGCAACAGTTGGTCATCAAATCTCATCTTCTTTGACACATTATTACAATATGGAAGGAAGGTAATTGATTGTATGGCTAGAATAGGGTCGGAAAAGTGGATTCTACTGAATTTCATTCACTGAAAAATTAGACTGTGTATAAAGGTTAAAATTTTCTCTCAACATAAAGAAATTGTTGAATTTCATTATTACAAGAAAATCTTATAGTGTACCATTTAGGTTTTTGTTTTAGAGCATATCAGCTTATATAAATTTTATGTATATTGTCATGATTTTCAGTATTGGCATTATTTCCTTGATAATAAATGTGGGGGTTGGGGGTCTTGCAATTCTAATAGAGCATTTGAAAGTATGAATCCATGTCAACTTCAATCTTGTAATTATTGCTTTTATATTAATCAAACAAATCATCTAACAATCCAAGACTCTAACTTGGTGATATACTCCTTAAAATATAAGCACTAATTTGATGCAAGCAAATGGATAGTGGGCCTAAATTTCAAGTCATTTTCGTGCTTTCTCACAATGCCATGGAATATTATGTTACTTGTTGTGGAATCTGAAAGACATGCAGTAAAATCGCTCCCCCATTTGGAATCTTCATTGATTAGCCATTAAGGTGTACATCATCTTGTTGTTCTTTGCAAGAAAACAAAGGATCGTCCCTTTATCTCTGTTAATTGATTGATATGTCTTGGCGTGAATTACGCTACAAATTATCCCTTTCATGAAAAATCTGAAAAATGAATCAAATCGAAAATAAAATCAAATATAACCGTCAAAAATATTAAGACTTTTTTGTTTGATTTGATTTTGGTTTTGAAATTTAAAAGTCGATAAAATTTTATTTGATTTTGGTTTTAATAAAAAAATCGAACCAAATCGAATATAAGAGTAGTACACACATATATATATACACACACACATACACTTTTATACAAAGATTTAAATTTTTTATAGTAAACGTTAATCGTTTGCACTTTTAGTACAATTTTTTTTATCTTTACATTCTAGTTTGATTGATAGTTTTCTTTTGTTAAGTGTAAGAATCTATTTCATGTTAAAGATAATATATTTTTAATTGAGTCCTTGAATTATTCATCACTATTTGATTCAATTATCATCAATATATCTTGGTAAATAATAGATTTCTCAAAGGGCAATTGATTTGATAGTGTTACATTAAAAATATGGTCACCGAAATATGTGTTTGGTAGTACATGTTGTATATTTAAGAAAAACCAACAAATAACAAAAAAACCAACATAAATAGAATCGAGAAAAAATCGACTTAATTGGTTTGATTTGGTTCTAATATTTGAATAATCGACTTACTTGGTTTGATTTCTTTTTAGGAAAAAACCTATCCAAACCTAAACATAAACAACCCTATTGTGAGGTGAAAATTAAAGGAAGTATTGTTCACGGCTCACTTCACTCACCATTATTAGGAGTTCAATGGATATTGGATTAGGGGTGTGTTTGGTATGATTGGCATGAAGAAAATATTTTCATGGTTGCTTAACTTAAATGTTTAGAAAATATTTTCCTCATTAGCTCATTTCCTCATATTGAAGAAAAATATTTTCCTTATCAAGAGAATGAAAAATATTTTCCAAAACTCTTTTTTAACCTTGCCTACCCTATTTCTCATCTCCGCCAACCCCCGCAAACTCACCCCCATACCCCACCTACCCACTTCCACCCAACCTAACCGCGCACCCCCACCCCTACCCTGACCCATATCCCCACCTTAAATAGAAATATTTTTTTTTAAAATTAAAGATAGATATTATATTATATAGCTGAAAGAGTTATAACCATTCGCCAATGTCTTAAGGGCATTATTATTGCCCATTATAGCTAGACTATTACAAACATTAGTAGGAATACTTCTTGATATATTACTAGTCCCAAGCTTATCACTTTGGAGTTCATTGTGCACAAAAGAGGGTGGACAAGCTCAGTAAAAATATTTTTCCCTGCAAGGCATTTTCATTGCTTCCTTTGCTAATTTATGACCCACTTTGTTGCCTTCTCTAAAGTTGTGCTTCACTGTTGGGAGCTTCTGCTGGAGCATTAACCACCTCCATTCCAAGATCACATTTTGGAAGTTAGTATATTCATGTAGCAGTTTGATTACATCGGTGCTGTCTGTTTCAATTTCAATTGTAGCATCCTGAAATTCCAGGAGCACTTTTAGGCCCTCCAAGAGGGATATGAGTTCTGCATGTGCTGGAAAAGCGGCAAGGGTATTTTTTTGATATCCAAGAACCTAGTCACCATTATATTGCAAAGGAATCTACCTATACCTGCATGTTTGTTAGTACTCGAGAAATCAGCGTCACAATTTAATTTCAAATTATTTATTGAAGGCTTAATCCAACCAGTTTCAACATTGACCAATTTATTTCTGAACGGTTGTTTTTCAGTGAAGAGTGGAACTCCCATGCAGAGTGCAGAGGGATGTTTGTGGATAGCTTGTTTTGCAGATTATTTAAGTTATTGCTATTCATGTTCTTCCAAATTTCCCATAAGCAAAAGGGAAAGAGGGTTTTCCAGTGGATCCCAAAGGTATTTTGATCTATGAAAGTGTCTTTCATTGATGTAAGCCAGTGACCCTCGTTCGTGACTAATTGTAATCTAATTCCCAGTTCTCCCCAGAAGTTAGTGGCTATTGGATAGTGAGAGAAAATGTGAGGAATATCTTCCACATTTCCTTTACAGATAATGCATGTCTCATCGATGTTTATGCCTATTTTATTAGGAAGGCTCTACAAGGAAGACGGTTATGTCTACATTTCATCGCAAAAATTTTATGTTGTTAGGACAAAGAAGCTCCCAAACCCAATTAAAACCAAAATCACAAGTGGTATTAGAGATGACACTAGGTTTTTATAATTGATAGCATGTTTTGGAGGTAAAAATGCCCGTGGTACTAGCCTTATATCTAAGGTTGTCCATATTAGAGTTATTTGCAGGGGTTAAAGTTACCTTTACTGTTTGGATAACATGTAAAGGCAGTTCAAAGGATAGTTTATCAATGTTCCAAGTATTATTTGTATGGAGGTTTCCTACGATTAAATTTATATTCAATAAGCTGAGAGGACCCTTCATAATGTTCCTAAGTGGGAGAGAGTTATAAATCTAATTATTGTACCAAACATTCAAGCTTGATTGTATTGAAGGATGCCAAGGTATTCCTTTATTACAAATCTACCATCCATGAAGAATTGACTTCCAAATGACGGAGGAAGTTGTACGATTTTTTGAGTTGGCGTACTTGGAGGTTATTAGGTTACTCAAATGAGCATAAGGGATTTTTAAAAGTCTCCAAACAAGGTTTTCTAGGGAAATTGAGTTCTTGTCTTTATCCTTCCTAATACCTAGGCCACCTTCCTTCTTTTCCTTAGTAACAACATCTTAATTAATCAAATGGACTTTTTTTGAGATATTAGTCACGCCCCATATGAAGTTTCGTTGAATCCTGTCAATGGAGTTAAGGGTCGTTTTTGGTAGAAGTGTGTACTGCACCAGATGGGACGGAATTGCACCTAGGGTACTAGTAACTAAGGTGGTACGACCTGCCATATCAAGGCTCGAACATTTCCAATGGGAAAGTTTACTTTGAAGTTTATCAAGCACGAACTGGAAATCTTTGGCCCTTGGATGTCTAGTGAGTATGGGAAGCCTAGGTAATTTTCAAATTCAGTTGTACATTTTATGCCAAAGAGATAATGGAGGTAATTAAGGTATCCTTAGGGAAATGGGGAGGGATAATTAGTCTGAATTTTGCTTTGTTAATAGTTAGCCCAGATTTTGTAGCAAAAAAATCTAGATACCCCTTAATGCATTGACTAGTTTTTTTTATTAATCTTACCCATCATAGTGATGTCATCAGCAAATATTAGGTGGAAAAAAGAAGGGGTTTTAGGGCTAATTTGTATGGGGTCCCAATTCTTTATATCTACTTGGTGGTTGATGATTTTGGAAAGTAGTTCAATGCAAAGGATGAAGATATAAGGTGATAGAGGGTCACCTTGACGAATACCCATGCTGGGTTGAAAGTAATTTATTTTGGTACCATTTATTAGCACTCCAATTGAACTGGTGGTTATGCAGTGCATGATGAGCTTGGATATTTTTGGAGGAAATTTAAAATAGTAGAGAATTTAATAGATGAAGGACCATTCCATTCTATCAAAAGTTTTTTCAAGATCTAATTTTATGAGCATGTTTCGATTGGAGCTTTTTAAACGCTTGAGAAAACCCATTATTTCTTGAATTAAAATGGCATTGTCACATGTTCTTCTATTTTTCATAAAGCTTGATTGTAAGGGGCTTATGAGGATACGCATAAAGGGTTTAAGTCTATTAGCAATGATCTTTCTGATAACTTATAAAAGGTGTTACAAAGCCCTATAAGTCTTAAGTTTTTTGAGATTATTAGCATTATGGAATTTGGGGATGAGACAAAGATAGGCGTTATTTACCATCAGGTAAGGTTTGTGAGTCAAAAATATTTTCGCAATAAGAGATGAAAGAATTTTTTATGATGTGCCAATACTTTTGGTAAAAGAAAGGATGTAAACCATCCGGGCCAAGAGCTTTAAATTTTTTAAAAGAGAAAACGTCCTTGGTAATTTCATTGATAGATAGGGGATAATCAAGGCTTTGTAAGTGGATATTGTCCATCTTAGAGGGATAGTTTATCAAAATATTTTTTGGAGACCTAACTTCAGCACTTTGGAAAGCATTACTGAAAAAATTGTAGGCATGGTCTAGGATCTTATTAGGCTCAGTTATCTAGTCTCCGTTTTCATTAATAAAATTACATAATAGCATTGCGATGTTTTCTTTTTGAAGAAATTATGTGGAAAAACTTGGTATTGACATCTCCAGCATTTATCCAATTATTCCTAGCTCTAAGTTTTCAAAAATCATTTTTTATGTGAAGAATGTTATTATATTCAAGCTGGAGATCAGCTTCTATGTATTGGAGGAAAACACTATTAAAATAATGGGGAGAGGATTGGATTCCATTTAATCTAGCTAGAAAAATCCTTTTTTTCTTGAAGATATCTCCAAAAGTGTTATCTTACAAATAAGCACATTTCTTGTAATGTCATTTTGGTTGTTAACAAAGTTATTGCTACTCCAGTTGCTTCTAACTAAGTTTATAAAATCAGGGTGATTTTATCAAATGGTTTCCAGTCTAAAGGGCTTCTTAAAACTATTGGCTTGTCTAGGTTTCAAATTGAGGAGTTGGGGGTTATGGTCGGAGTGAGTCTTCAGACGATGAATCACTATAGCCTTAGTAAAAGAATCAATCCAATCCCCATTAAAAAAATTCTATCAAGCTGCTCCATAATTAAACCTTTTGATTTTTTTCTATTGTTTGACCAAGTGTATTTGCAATCCTGATAACCAAGGTCCAAAAGTTTACAAGTGCTTAGACTATTCCAAATTTGTTTTCTACGTATACTGTTAATATTTTTTCCACCATGTTTATCATGACAACTAATACATCATAGAAATCACCTCCTAGAAGCCAAGGTACATTAATAGTTTTACTAAGGTTCTCAATGTTGTTCCACATTTCCATACGTTTACACAACTTAGTACTAGCATAAATAGAACAAAACAATCAAGTAATTTTTGTAGGAATTGCCTCAATTACTGCATGAAATTCATGGTTATTTCTGACAAAGTCATGCACCCTCACCACATCTGCATCCCAAAGGAGAACCATCCCTCCTAAGTGGCCCTCACTTGGCACTTCGTTCATTTGAGAAAAATCGAAGTCAATAAGAAGAGATAGATGAATTTACATCCTAGTTTAAAGAAGTGGTCACCATGAAGGCTTATGCGTATCCAACATTTTCGGGAAGTTGACTCTAAATTTGTTATTGTTACCACCTCGGATGTTCCAAATTATGATGTTGGTTGGTCTATACACATTGGGGAGATTGGAGGGTCCCATTACTTCTATATTGGGTGGAATTGTGTTCCTCGTTAGGGAAGGAACCATATCATGGCATGGTTTCCCACTGTGGGATCTTGAAGGGGACGTACATTTATTGTGAACTTGCGAAGTGCTATAGGACAGCTGTGAACATGCCTTTTTTCCTTTGGTCCCGAAATAGGTATACTTTGACCTCGTTCAGCCTTGATAGCTCTAGGACTGGTCCGGACCCCAATAGGTTTATTTCCCCTTCCTCTTCCATTTGTGCATTGTCTTGTTCTAGTGCATTGAGAGGGGTGGGTTCTGTTGGTTCAGTGGTAGGTTCTTTTGTTGGTCAAGGGGGGGTGGTTGTGCTTGCATGGGTGGTTGAGGCTGTGGTGGTGCATGAGGTTGTTTTGGGTTGTTTTGAGGGGGTACGTGATCAAATGGGGTTGTCCATGGGATGAAGATTGGGTTCATATTGTTAATCTCCCCTGGTGGAAAGAAGGGGAGGTCCACTGGAATGTGTTGTGATTGTATTGGGTTGAAGTTGGGTGGGAGGTTCCAATGGTCCCTCATGTTCTGATCTTGACTAAGATTGAGAGAGGGGGCTAATGGGTGCAGAATATTGTTCAACCATACATGGTTGAAGTAGTTGTTCATGGCCATGTTCACCCCTTCCGAGACAAGTTGAGCTAGGCAGTGTGAGTTTTGAAGCATAACAATCGTGTCCTGTCCATTGAGAGTTAGGCTTAAGGTTATTACATGGGCCATTAGGGCTTGTTCCACTCAAGATAGAGGTTGGTGGTCTTGAGGTAGTGGGGGTTGGATGAAATATGTTTGATTATTTTGATCATTTTTTTGAGTTAGTAGTGGATTGAACATGTTGATGTCTCTTTGGTGCCTTAGTATTTGCAGTAGATGGGATCTTCTCCTCTTGGTAATTGGTAGTATTGGCATGTTTGGAAGGGAGAGGAGTGTTTATCTCAACACTGGTTGAGGAAGAGACTCGGTCCGAGGTAGAAGAATTGTGGTGAGAGTGATTGGAGGTATTGAAGTCTGAGTTGATAACACCTAGGTTACTTGTGTTAGTGTGTTTGAGATTTAGTGGAGATTTTGTTGGGGAAGAGTGGGGTTGAGGGTTGGTCAGTTGGAGAGGGGGGAAGCTTCCATAGCCCCGTGTTTGCATGTTTCATTAGAGGGATTAGTATCCATGCAAGGCTTTGAGTTGGAAATATGGTTAGTAGACTGCTGCTTTGGTAGGTTACGGGCGGGTAACCCCTCTAATTTGGGTGTATTAGTCTGCCTAAGAGTGGTATTAGAGGTGGGATCATTATGATTATTTGCATGTGATTTAATTGGGGTGATTTGGTGCTTGCGAAGTGTCCATTGGTGTTACTAGAAATTGCCACATCAATGGCCATGCATGTAACATCGTTAGTATCTATGTTGTTATATGAATTTGCATGGCTATTTGGCGGATTGTCCAAGGCAATAAAGGGATTTCTTGTTGTAATATCCTTGATTAATTGAAGATCATGATTAGTGTTGCCCTCAGAGATATTAGGTAGAGTATGGGAGATAGACTTACCTGGATTAAGTAGTGAAATGCTTGGTGACTTACCATCATTGGTTGGAGTTTGTTATGGAATGTACGTAGCTTTCTTCTTCTTGGGGAAAGTCAATGTATGCCAGATTTCCTCCTTGGGCAATGAGGCACCATTGTGTAGTGCCTTTGTATTGGTGGCCATGATTTTTTTTGGCCAACGGCTAGCTCCTCCTTAGGGGCGGATTGGTAACTCTTGTGAATGGTATAGTTACACAAGGCAAATGAATGCCCTAATATGCCACAGTTTTGGCATAGAACTTTATTCCCTTCATAGTAGATTTCTTGTTATGAGATCCACTGTATACAAATGGCGTGACTGGTGTATCGAGTGAAACTTCCACAAATAATCTAGCACATCGTCCTCTTAGTGTTGAGGATGTACATGCATCAATCTTTAGTAATTTACCAACTTTTTTGGCCACCTTTGTGAGAATTTGACTATCATAAAATTTTGTTGGTAGTTGTGGCAATCGAATCCAAACGGCTGTGATTGAGATAATTGCTTTAAAGGCAATAAAATTTGGAATCCATTTTTGGATAGGAAGGAAGTGACCAAGCACGAACCACGAACCTTGGTGTAACACCTGATCATATTGTCTTCATTTGTGAATTTGGTTATGTAATAATCAGGTCCAAGGTCAATTAGTGGGAAGTTTTCTTTTAACTTCCACGGTTCTTGGACTTTCCTTTTGAGAAGTTGGTGTTGAGTTCTCAATCCTTGTAATTTAATTATTGTAGAAATTTTTCAGGTGAGTATATATGTTGGAGATCTTCCGGAGATAGTTGAAATTGATGGTCATTATTTGTATGAGGTAAGGAGTGATGATGATCATAAGGGTATTGAGGTGGAAGTTGATCATCAATGGCCATATGGATTTCCCCTTTCTCAATCCCTTCAACTAGTTTTTCCTTGAAACTTTGGTTTGATGCTCTCAATGTAGTTGGGTTTGTGAATGAATCTAAATCAGGAGGTTTAGGAGAAATAAGGTTTGAAGTTTTCGGATTGGTCATGTTAGGTTTTTTGAGAGAAGGGAGATTTCTCTCTCTAGAATGTATTGACCTTGGTCTATGTATATTTCAGTTTAAATAGAAACATTATTAATAATACTTTCTTTTTATGATAGAATACTTTTTTTCATTTCAACAAATGAGTATTTTCTTTTCATGATATAAGAAAGTACTTTTTTATTTTAAAAAAAATGCACTTTCTTTTCATGATGTAGAAAACTATTTTCTTTCATTTCAACTAAATGATGTAGTAAAAAGTATTTTCTTTCATTTCAACAAAAAAACTATTTTCTTTCATTTCAACAATGAGTATTTTCTTTTCAAGATGTTGAAGAAGTATTTTCTTTTATTTCAACAAAATGAGTACTTCATTGTCATGTTGTAGAAAGAATACTTTCTTTTTCAACCAAGAAAGAGCTTTTTTTTAGTTATGGAGCATAAATATAAATGTTGTTTTTGCGTAAAAAAGCAAAAGCAACACATTAGTTCATTTGAGTTCGTGTGAATATTTAGAAGAATAATTAAATTCATGAAGAAATAGAGTACCGAAAATGTTTATTTGGGGGGAGAGGTGGAGGGGGGAGCACATAAAACATGGGGACTTGGGGGGAGGGAGGTGAGAAGAGTAGCATAAAATATTATTTTCTACCCTCTAACCAAACAATAGAAAATATTTTCCAAAAAAAAAAATTTCAGCACCAACCAACAAGGAAAAATAAGTAATAAAGGACACCCATTTTCCATAAAATTCTAGGAAAATATTTTTCATGAAAACATTTTCCTTCGTATCAACACACCCCAAGAGTCTTTGTACATTAGTTCTATTCAATTAAGGCTAAAGAACATTAGTGAATTATTCTATTAAGTTCTCTCTAACAAGTTCGGTTTCACGCTCCACTATTAGGAACAATTCTGAATAGATATATAGTGATAATTGTATACGGGTAAAATTGACGCTAAGGAGCAACTTGATTTTCTGATGGGAAAAATGAAGCAAGGGCATAACTACATGGAATCGGAATCGAAGCTAAGAACCTCTCGTGCAGAGGCTCAAACGAAGCGCCTACCACTGGAGCCATCAAGACAACCCCTCCCACCGGATTCGGTTCAAGTTCCAAGACCTCGGAAGAGCATTATCAAATGGTTGCACATAACTAATTAAGGCCGTAATATCTTATGATAGGCTATAATTATGTATTTTAGTCACTTATTACACTCAAAGTTACTGCACTTTGATTGAGTTTGTGCTTTAATCGCAAGTGTCATGCACTAACTGTGTGCTTTATGCCTTGTAGGAGTGATTGCGAGCTATATAGATGTTATGGAATGAAAGTTAAGAGCTTTGAAATCTGAGCAAAAGCTCAAGGAATTAAGTCAGGATCACGTTTGGGGGTCAACGAATGATAGTTAGAGCGAACGAAGTATCTAGTAGGCAGATTGTGCAGTGTCTAGTAAAATTGACATAACCTTTCTCTCAGAGCTCCAATTTGGCTCCATAATATATGGTTGGAAAGATTACTCAAAGGCTACAAGTTTTATGTTTTACGCTTTTCCAAATTCGGAAAGGAACAGGGTGACAAATTCGCACTAGCACGGTCGCGCAAGTGTTAGCGCGCCTGGGACAGAAAGTTTTCCAGATGCACACCCAGCTGCGCACCCAGGTGCGCGACCGCGCAAGTTTGACCCGGGAAAAATGTCCTTTTTCACATTGGAGTAGGTATAATTGTTTGGTCCCAATCCTACTTGGTATATATACATAGTAGAACGTTTTTGAGAGAATTTTTGACCTAGGAAGAGCACAAAGCCGCCTTCGAGGCCGGGTTTCATCTTTTCTTCCATCAAACTTAGTAATTTTATGTTTCTTTGAATGATTTGTTGTTTTGCTACCATGTCTATGTGGAGCTAAACTACACGTTCTAGGGTTGTGGTTCTTTCATGACTATTGTTATTCAGATATTGATTTTGATTTCTTAGTTTATCATACTGATTTATTTATTCAATCTCGCGCTTAATTATTTGATTGATTGATCACCAATTGAATACTATCTATGAATCGTGAATTGAACTCGAAAAGAGGGAATTCTAGATTGCACATAGGATTGAGTAGAGCAAGTTCTTGAACCTGGGCATCGGGGAACGGTTTCATGGTTAGGATAGACATATACCTAATTTCCTTGCTCGGTTGATTTAGGGAAATTATAAATGCGTTCTTGTTGATTCTAACTCCGTAGACATATAGGCGTGGTTAGCTTGAATATGTGAGTAAGAACTCAACAGATTCTTATGAGCAACATTAACCCTGTCAACTAATAAACTAGATAATTAGTTAGTCAATTCAATAGAAGAATACAATAGGAATGTTAGATAGCCCATAACCCTAGATCGTTTTCATTACATTGATAACATAAAAATCTGCTCTTTCTTTGTTCAGAATTTCTTATTTGTTTTCTTTTTATTTTAAATTAGTTTAGAATCAAATATTTCTCGGTTTAATTCTTTTTTAGATAATTAGGATAGTCTAATTTAATTAATAGTTAATCACAAGTCCTCGTAGGATCGACATCCGACTTTTAGTCACTTTATTACTTGACGATCGCGTATACTTGCATGTGCGTTTGGGTGCAACAAGTTTTTGGTGCTGTTGCCGGGGACTTAGAAATTAACTATTTTTCAAAATTAGACTTTTACTTTTATCTCTACAAGGTTTTTTTTATGTTTTATTTTTCTAATTATTTGTAATTTATAACTATTTGAATTTTTCTCTTAGTGTGTTTCTAGTTCTCTCAACATGACATCTGGGGATGAAATATTCGGAGATAAGGTTATTGATGAAGACACTTGGTTAAAGAAAGTCTTTTATGCCCCATATTTTTGGGCTTGTCATGGCCTGACCTCTTGGAGATCTGAATTTGAGTATAGGAGTAAGGGTTGGTATTGGGAAAGATATTCACACTTAGGCACATATGAGGAGCGACGTTTTCTTCTAACAACGTTGGCGAATGATTGGTCTAAGGAGAGAGATGAGCTTGCACATAAAATTGATAATTTTGGCTTGTCTGTGCGTAACTTGGATACGGATTTGAGTGCAAAGGTTGATGCGTGTAATGCCCAACAATTTAATAATAAGTTGTGTGAAGCTGAAAAAAATCTTCTTGACCAAATTGTGGAGCTAAAACGAGAATACCAATCACTAGACCCTGTTTTTCTTAAGGATGCCAATATTGAGAAGAGTGTTCTAGAGTCATGTGAGGGAGTAGATAAAATTACTTTGGGAGATTTGAGTCCGTGTAAATATGAGGATGCAAATAGTAGTAAAATTCATGAGTTAGAGCGCATTAGACCTCATTCCAATCATTTTTCCACATTGTGTTTAGATAGTAAGATAGTAAATGAGCCATATGAACCAATGCGGGGGTCAAAGAGTGAGGATGAGAGCGCCTATATTCTTGAATTTGTTGTGCCAAAAAGCAAAAATTACATTTCTCATCTAAAGGCTGAGAGGTGCAGAGTTAAAAATATATTACTTGGCCTAGTCATCTTTGTAGCCCCACCAAAGGAGCACAGCCACAGACTGTATGTCATATTAGGGGTACAATTCATAAGTTCAAGATGGAGACAAAAATTGGTTCAAGTCGTGCCGCGACTTCAAATTAGGCGTTTGTTGGGAGGCAACCCGGCTTTACTACTTACTTTTATTTTTTATTCTATTTTGTTTATTTTATTTTTCTATCTTTGTAGCATTTTTTTGTAGGAGTATGAGCATAGAAGAAAAGCCACTGGAAGTGTGCAAAACACGAGCATGTGGTTGAAACTAAGTGTGAGGTACCCGCACAAAGAATCATACCTGGGAGAAGTCTGAGTATCCCATGAGCTGCTAATTATTCGGTCTTTGGCCTACCAGGGAGTCTCTTTTATCCTCTTATTATTTATGGTGCGAATTGAGAACATTGCACAATTTTAAGTGTGGGGTGAGGAGATTGTCTGACTGACTTTCTATGCTATTTTAGTTGTGTTAGTTTAAATGAATAAATTTTTTTATTCAAAAAAAAATCAAAAAAATATGTAGACTCTTCCTGATGACGGATCATTTAAACAATTTCCTTGAGGGAAGTTAGTCTAGAAAAAAATTCTTAGGTAGTGTAGTAACTCTCCCTTGGTTTTTCTTTGGGCCACGGTTCTTTTCCAAGGGTTTTGTTTGAATCGGATGTAGGTAGTTTTATTTTTTTTAGGAGAGAAGCCATGGTGTTGTGCTTTGAATTGAAGCAATATCTCTTGACTTGGTTATGCCTTGAGAATTGTGAGTACTTTGGTTGTGACGCTTAGGCTCAGTTTTCGACTCTTGTATAAGTACCTTAAATTGTATGATCTTAACTTTGCTTAACTTCTTTGACTAGAGTGTCTTGATGAGTCCAATCCTGAGTGAGTTATGTGCCATGTGTGTGTAAGGTTTTGTGTTATTCTGTGCATTGCATTTGATGTCTAGAACTTGCCCCATGTGTTTGCAAAGCAAAATAGTAGTTTCATTCAGTCTTGGAAGTGATATAGGTGTTTCTTTGTTGAGCCATGTAAATATTTGACCCGCCTAATTGTTATTTATCGTAGTTAACCCATTTGAGCCTGTAATCCCCTTTCTAAACCACAGTACAAGCCTTACCCATTTGTTTGAATTAACAATATATTTGAACCTTTTCACCTCTTATGAGCACTTAAATTGTTATGAACTTAGTAAAAGTTAAAGTGTTAGGTGGTTGGTTTGGCTTTAGAGTGGAACTAATTAAATAAGGAGAAAGGTGCACTGATTTGAAGGAGGAAGAGCAACTTGAATTGAAAAAGAAAAAAAATAGTTGTATTGCTTTGAAAAATATTCTTCGATAGTGGTAACTCTTGATGTAATTGTTCTTAAATAATTTGGGAGTTGATATATATTAGTGTGAAGGTGGAGTTATGGTTTGACATAAGTGTGTGGTTTTCAATGTTATGGTTTGACATAAGTGTGTGGTTTTCAATGGTTTGACATAAGTGAATGTTATTTCTGAGAGTGAGTAAATTTTTCTACCCTGAGTTCCTAAGTATTCTTAAATTTTATTGTGGGGAACAACTCTTTTTTTTGTGAGGGCACTTAATTCATGAAGGAAAGGTAATGTCATTGACCTCTATGTTAGAGTAAGCGGGCGAGTGATAATGCGTGGTACTTGTGAGTCAAATCTTGAGGTGAAGATGTTACGTTTTTGTGCTTAATCTATATTAAATGTTCTTGGTATGATGAGTTAGGAGAATTATTTAAAAAGGTTGTGTCTATATAAAGTGTAGTTTAATTGCTTGAGGACGAGCAATGGTTTAAGTGTGGGGTGTTGATGATAGGCTATAATTATGTATTTTAGTTTATTACACTCAAATTTACTGCACTTTGATTGAGTTTGCGCTTTAATCGCTATTGTCATGCACTAATGTGTGTTTTATGCCTTGTAGGAGTGATTCCGAGATATATAGATGTTATGGAATGAAAATTTAGAGCTTTGAAATCTGAGTAAAAGCTCAAGGAATTAAGTCAGGATCACGTTTGGGGTTCAACGGATGATAGTTAGAGCGAACGAAGTATCCAGTGGGCAGATTGTGCACTGTCTAGTAAAATCGACATATCCTTTCTCTCAAAGCTCCAATTTGGCTCCATAATATATGGTTGGAAAGATTACTCAAAGGCTACAAGTTTTATGTTTTACGTTTTCCCAAATTCGGAAAAGAACAGGGTGACAAATTCGCACTAGCACGGTCGCGCTAGTTTTAGCGCGCCCGGGACAGAAAGTTTTCCAGATGCGCACCCAGGTGCGCGACCGCGCAAGTTTGACCCGGGAAAGTGTCCTTTTTCACATTTGATAGAATCTTTGACCTAGGAAGAGCACAGAGCCGTCGTGGAGGCTAGGTTTCATCTTTTCTTCCATTAAACTTAGTAATTTTATGTTTCTTTGGATGATTTGTTGTTTCGCTACCATGTCTATGTGGAGCTAAACTTCACGTTCTAGGGTTGTGGTTCTTTCATGACTATTGTTATTCGGATATTGATTTTGATTTCTTAGTTTATCATATTGATTTATTTATTCAATCTTGCGCTTAATTATTTGATTGATTGATCACCAATCGAATACTATCTACGAATCGTGAATTGAACTCGAAAGTAGGAATTCCAGATTGTATATAGGATTGAGTAGAGAAAGCTCTTGAACCTGGGTATCGGGGAACGGATTCGCGGTTAGGATAGATATATACCTAATTTCCTTTCTTGGTTGATTTACAGGTATTATAAATGTGTCTTTGTTGATTCTAACTCCATAAACATATAGGCGTTAGGTTAGCTTGAATAGGCGAGTAAGAACTCGACAGATTCTAATGAGCAACATTAACCCTGTCAATCAATACACTAGATAAATTAGTTAGTCAATTCAATAGAAGAATACAATAGGAATGTTAGATAGCCCATAACCCTAGATCGTTTTCATTACATTGATAACATAAAAATCTGCTCTTTCTTTGTTCAGAATTTATTATTTGTTTTCTTTTTATTTTAAATTAGTTTAGAATCAAATATTTTTAGATTTAATTCTTGTTTAGATAATTAGGATAGTTTAATTTAGTTAATAGTTAATTACAAGTCCTCGTGAGATTGACATCCGACTTTTAGTCACTTTATTACTTGACGACCGCGTATACTTGCGTGTGCGTTTGGGAGCAATAATATCAGCACTCAGCTGGATATTACGTCGCCGATCTTGTCCTGTATTGGCAACAGATCAATGATTAACGAAAAAGAGGATTTTTACCTTTCTTAGGATTGTGCAAGGGATGAAAGTCTCCTACTATATAAAGAAGATGATTTTTATTCAATGGACACACTGTAACACGCAAATCAAGGTAATATACATTTGTTTTCTATGCTTCTAAAGTCATTCAAAGTTTTTATTTCTACTCATAGTTCTTCATAAGTGTTTGGCTTCGAATCGAGGTCGAACAAGCATTAAGCTCACACCCGAGCTCGGACCTAACTTCACAATTGGCTTGGTTTTTTATTCTATTTTCGATTCACTTATTAAAAGTTATTAATCACTTGTATTGAATTAGTTCACATATTGTTATAACCACGTATAAATTCAATTATTATCTATTTTTAAAAATAAACAGTTTGGAGCCTACCGTGGGGCTAAGGATAATAGTCGCAGTTTGATAAAAATCTCCATAACACACTCTATTTTACACTTGTTATCTAATGTCACGATTTCAGGTTAGCTTAAAAATGTCAAATTCTCAGTCCGCTCAGTTGAACGTTGAGGATGGGTCGGGTCATCATGGTGAAAATAACAATCTGGTGCCTAGCAATGAGGTGCCTTGTGCTGATCCCAACGGCGTCGGAATCGTAGACCCAGCCGATGCTAACTCATATGTGTCTATCGACGCCAACCTTCGTACTGAACCGGAAAATAGTGTTTGCGGAGGAGCCTGACCAACAGCTTAGAGAGCAACCAAAGTTGAAGGCATGAGGTCAGCCTGTCATTGATCTTTGAAATTTTACATGCTCAATGGGAAGTGATAGAGTAACTACAAAACCAAAGCCGCCTCCCAGCAGGGTTGAGCCCAAATAGCCCCAGGAAAATGACCGAAGAAATGAACAGGTCAATGAAAGGCCGGGCGAAGCCGAGTTTGGTGTCAGCCCTGAAGTAATGAAAATGCTAGAGGCACTAACGAAATGAGTGGAATTTGGTGAAAAGGAAATCGAGGAAAATAACAAAAAAGGTAGAGACATACAATTCCCGATTTGATCAAATCCCTGAAGCGCCTCCTATACTGAAAGGCCCGGACTCCAAGAAATTTGTCCAAAATCCTTTTCCTCCGAGCGTGGCACCGAAACCAATCCCGAAGAGGTTTAGTAGCTCGATATTCCCAAGTATAATGGAAACACGGATCCAAATGAACATGTGACCTATTACACATGCGTTATCAAAGGTAACGACTTAGAAAATGACGAAATTGAGTCTGTATTATTAAAGAAGTTTGGGGAAACTCTGTCAAAAAGAACGATGATATGGTACCAACTCTTGCCCCCAAATTCCATTAATTCATTCGAAGCTCGTGGATGATTTTGTATAATCTTATGCAGGGGCCATCAAGGTCGAGATCAAAAAATTGGACCTTGTGAAAGTCAAGAAAATGGACAACGAGATGCTCGGGGAGTTCATGTTGAGGTTTTCAATGGAACGGATGGACCTAGCTTCAGTTGCGGATGATTGGTCCGTTCAGGCATTTATTCAGGGATTCAACCCCTGAAGCTCTTTGTCTTCGCACCAGCTGAAGCTATACTTGGTAGATTATCCGGTAGTAACTTGGGACTACGTCCACAATAGGTACTAGTCAAAAATTAGAATTGAGGATGACCAACTCGGAACCTCGTCCGTATCCATTTATCCCATTAGAAGTGATGACATTGCTAAGAGAAACGTCGATCGTGAATCAAGGCCGATTCGTGACCGTATCAACCATACAATGCAGATCGAAGGGAAAATGGGTCCGGGTGTAACCCTACAAGGAACAAAAGGCGAAGCGACCGAGGGCCCAGTAGTTGAGGCCAGATGAGCAAAAATGGTTTTGACAGGCCACTCAAGGAAAGGGAAGATCCGAGATTATAAGAATATAACTTCAACTTTGATGTAGTGTATATGCCATCGGGCACATTAAAGAGACGAAGTGGCCTCGACCATTGCAGTGTGATCCTACCAAGAGAGATCCTAACCTGATGTTTAAGTATCAGGGCACTCATCGCCACATGCTGAGGATTCCCAAAAATTGAGAGAAGAACTTGCCTAGTTATTCAATAAGAGATACCTTGGAGAATTCGTGGGTGATCGAGCCAAAAACCACTTAAGAAATAGGGACGCCAACAAACAAAATGAACCATAGGAACACCGACATGTCATCAACATGATCACGGAAGGGTCGATGTCCCCCAAAGATCGGTAATAAAACACACTAAAGTGACGATCATAAGGGAGAAGTGCACCCAAGATTATATCCTAGAAGGGACCATTTCATTCAGCGATGCAAAGAGAATCGTACAACTTCATAACGATGTATAGGTAATTTCCATACTTATAAACAAATCTCGAGTCAAATGTGTATTGATTGTTCCAGGTAGCTCGGCCAATATTATCATATCGAGGGTTGTAGAACAATTGAGGCTACAAGGTCAAATAGTGTCGGCTGTCCGGGGGTTAAACGGATTTAACATGGCATACGAAACTACCAAAGGGGAAATAATTTTGCTGGTAAATACCTCCAGGACAATTCAAGATACCAAATTCTACGTGATCGAAGGGGATATGAGGTATAACGCCTTATTCGGAAGGTCTTGGGTTCGCAACATGAGGGTAGTACCCTCGACACTACACCAGGCACTGAAGTTCCCCATATCGGGATGAATCAGGACGGCTTACAGAGAGCAACCAGCCACAAAAGAAGTGTTCTTGGTCGACAAAGTGATCTCGATGACCACGTTTCAACATCAAAGAACACAGAGCCGGTTAGGAAAAAATAAACTAAATAGCAATCACCGATACTGGCCCCGATCGAAGCAAAAGAGCGAGGAGCCTGCAAGGATGATGATTACAGAGTCCCTAGGTTGTTCATCGCCCCTGATGATTTTGTTGCCACCAAATCAATAGTCTAATAGCTACAGCAAGTCATATTGATCAAACACATACCCGAAAAAAAATGTATACCTAGGCACGGTATTAACTCCTGAGCTCGAGAGAAAATCGCTGAATCCTTATTACTAACATAAGCTGTTTCGCTTGGTCCCATATTGATATGATAGGGATCCCACTGGAGATAACCACTCATAAGTTAAGTTTGGATCTGACGTTCCACATGTGAAGCATGCATTCATCAAAGACGAGGTATCTTAACTCTTTCAAATAGGTGCCATTCAGGAAGTTAAATACCCAACTGGTTAAGCTAACATACTGGTAGTGGGGAATAAATTAATAATGTACATAGATTACAGATACTTTAACCAGGAATGCCCTAAAGACTCTTTTCATTTTCCTAACATCGATTGCATGATTGGCGCGACGGTCGGGCACGAGATACTCAACTTTCTTGATGCCTAGTCCGGGTACAACTAAATTTGGATGGACCCGGGAGATCAAGAAAAAACTTCCTTTTTCACTAAATTTTGCACCAACTGTTATAATGTAATGCCATTTGGGTTTAAAAAATACCAGAGCTACTTATCAACGCCTAGTAAATGAGATGTTCGAAGAACAGATAGGAAAATCAATGGAGGCTTATATTTATGATATGTTTAGTCAAGTCCCTGCGAGCGGAGGACCATTTGAAACATTTGCTGGAAACCTTCGATATATTAAAGAGATACAATATGAAGCTGAACCCGAAAAAATGTGCATTCGGGGTCTGATCCGAAAAATTCCTTGGGTTCATGGTGTCCAACCTAGGGATCGAGATTGATCTCAATAAAATCAAAGCTATAGAAGACATCACTGTGGATGACATTGTCAAGGATTTTTAAAGGCTTACCAGGTGTATAGCCACACTAGGTCAGTTCACATTGAGTTTATCGAATAAAATCCATCGGTTCTTCTCGCTATTGAAGAAGAAGAAGAATTTTCTTGTTCCCCGAGATGCCATCAAGCTTTGGAAGAACTCAAACGGTACCTTTTTAGTCCACCCCTACTCCATACTCCAAAGGAGGATGAGCAACTGTACCTTTATTTGGTGGTATCTGAGGTGGCGGTAAGTGGAGCCTAAGTTTGGGAAGAAGAAGGTGCACAATTTCATATTTACTATGTTAGTAGAACACGGGGCGATCCCGAAACAAGATATCCTCACTTGGAAAAATTGGTGTTCGCTTGGCTAAGCGCCTCTAGAAAGTTAAAACCATATTTTCAATGCCACCACATATGTGTCATGACCTCTTACCCACTAAGGAACATCATGCACAAGCTCGAGCTCCCGGGACGATTGGCCAAGTGGGAAATTGAAATTAGCGGGTACGATATTAAGTATTGGCCCCGAATCCCCATCAAATCACAAATTTTAGCAGACTTCGTAGATGACTTTATGCAGGACTTAATATCCGTAGTTGAAAGGGAATTATTGTTAACTCAGGGATTACCTTGGGAGTTTGGACCCTCTTTATGGATGGTGTTTCGAATACAAAGGGGTATGGGATCGGCATCATAGTGAGACCCCCTGCGGCTAAATTAGATAGGCAATTTATCAAAACAGTGAAATAGACTAAAAACGATCCATGAATGCATGTCTCAAATTGGTTAAAAGCCTCGGGGCCAATGTGATCGAAGCTAAGTGTGAGTCCCTCCTTGCGGTAAATCAAGTCAATAGGACGTTCAAAGTAAAAAGGAATGAATGTGAAGGTACTTGGACAAGTTGTAGGTAATAATGCATTAATTCAAGGAATGGACCCTGCAACACGTACTCTAAGATCAAAATAGCAAAGCCGATGCCCTGGATAACTTGGGATCATCGGTTGATAATGACGAATTTAGTTCAGAACAGCCGTACAACTCATGAAGTCGGGTGGAATAACCCCATGCCGAAGTCAACTCGACAAGTTTAACTTGAAATTGGACAACAAAATACATAGATTATTTGAAGAATGGGAAGTTACCTTTGGATCTTAAAGAATCAGCCTGTCCACAGGGACTCTATTTACATTCGAGCCCCCCTCGCCATATGCTTGGGGCCGGGAGATATCGAATATATCTTACGAGAAGTTCACAAAGGCACTTGAAGAAACCATTTGGGGGCAGAACCTTTGGTTCGAAAATTGATCTGAGACGACTATTACTGGATCGACATGGAGAAAGATGAAAAGGACTTTGTACGGAGATGCGACAGTTGTCAAAGACACGCACGAATGATCCATCAACCCATAGATCTACTTCATTCGATCTTGTCCCTATGGCCATTTATGAAATGGGAATGGACATCATCAGTCCCCTGCCGTGAAAACCTGGTAAGGCTCAGTTCATACTATTTATGACCGACTATTTTTCTAAATGGGTCGTAGCTCAAACATTCAAGAAAGTCCAAGAAAAGGAAGTTACTAACTTTATTTAGTATCACATAATATTCCAATTTGGAATAGCGGCCGGGACTGTGTGTGATAATGAGAAACAATTCATCGGTAGAAAAGTAAATCAATTTTTTGAAGATCACAAGATCAAAAATATCTTATCAACACCCTATGACTAGTGGAAACAGACAGGAAAAATCAACGAACAAGACCATACTTCATAGCCTAAAAATGAGGTTGACTAATGCCAAATAAAGGTGGAAAGAAATCTTACCCAAAGTCCTGTAGGCGTATCGCACGACCTCGAAGTCAAGTACTGGAGACACCCCATTTTTTTTAGCTTATGATGCCAAAGCTTTAATACCAGTAAAAGTGGGAGACCCGAGCCTCAGGTTCCGATATGCGACCAAATAATTGAATATAGAGGCCTTGAGTACAAGCCTGGAACTATTGGATGAAAGACGTGAGGCCGCTCTAGTCTGCTTGGCTGCCAGAAACAGGGGATAGAAATATATTATAACTGAAGAGCCAACCTCTAACACTTCAAGATCAAAGATTTGGTGTTAACTAAAGTGACACTGCACACCCGGAACCCAAACGGGGGGGGGGGAAGCTAGGACCGAATTGGGAAGGACCCTATCGAGTCGTTGGAATTTTAGCAGAAGCTTGTTCAAACTCGAAGCAGGAAATAGTGCACATCTACCAAAAAACTAGAACGTGATGCCCATAAAACAACACTCATGGTAAAGTACGATCTCATTTAATTTTATATAATAGTATGAATCCGACTAACACTTGCAGGCAATGACCAAGGGAGAATGTGACTATTACGTCAAAAAGTACGCATTGCACTCTTTTTCCCTTGAACCGATTTGCCCTAAATGGGTTTTCGACGATGTTTTTAACGAGGCAACAGTAAATTATGCTAACTTATAATTGAAGTCCGGTCCTAAATTGGAGTCAATGGATGCATCGACAGTATCTGAGCCCTCTCAAGATCAACCTCGAATACTGGGGGCCATCACCCTCGGCTTAAGGATCTTAGCATGGATTGAAGGAAACTTTGTACTTTCATAGCTTAGGCTCAGTGGTTAGGATTTTTTGTAAGGGCCATACGGTCAAGTGAACCATGTGCACCTAGGCCACATTAGCCGTGATAAGAGCTTTTACACACTTTCGATCATGCACTTTGCATACAGAAATGAAAGAAAGTTTCCACCTTGCTATTACACATTCTTGCTTCTTAAAATATAGGTCTTAAGGGCCCATGGGCTACCCATATTCAAGGAATACCGATCCCAAGGTCTACCCCTATTCGGGGACTATAGATCCCAAGGACTACCCTACCCAGGAACTATCGTCCGAAAAACATTAGGCAACTCGGGCTACCAAATCCCCGGGTTACAAAACCTATTAGGTAGTGCTTAAACACAAAAGGCTAAGGCTACCCTAAAAAATGGCTCGGAGACGTCCGAAGCTCGTAATCAAAATGTAAGGCCTTCATAAAAGTTTAAAACCTACTAAAAGGTTTCCCTTGAAAAAAGCATCATCTGAAATCGCTTAAACATCTCGGGAAAACATCCGGTCACACTGAGTTTTCAAACCTCAAGCAAATAAAGTTTCATTGAAGTTAGTCTCTGTTCAGACCTCTATAAAGTAGACGAATTATTACTATATTTGATTCTATGCTAAGGCATTAGAAATATTTGCAAGAATATAAATTATGAAAAGACTCTAAAAGAGTAGAGACTCAAAATTGCCTGAAAGAGAAATATTATATATTCCGGAATGTATTTACAAAGGCCAAATAAAAACGGCCTCAAAGTAAGTGAAAAACATACACAAGATAAAAACTAAAAATGTCATAAGGCATTCATGCCTAATCTTCATCGGGGTCCAAACTCGGTTCTAGAACTATCAAAGCCTTCAGCACCTTCATGTTCAAAAAGTTTCTTTGGCTCGCCTCAAGCTTTATTGCTTCCTCGATCTCGATCGATAGGTCGAAGCCTCATGCGTGAATTTATTTGAGGGTCTCCCTTCGAGACAACCACCTTATATATTCAGCATTAGGCTTCAGGCGAGCCTTGGCTGCCTCGACATCGGCCTTGTATTGGTCCACCATCTCTACAACATCGGTAGAGGTTGTTTCCTACTTGAAATCCGTTGCCTCGTGCTCTTTAACAAAGGTGTCCTGATCTACGACGGTCGAGCTCAGTTGTGCTCAGAGATCATCATTCAGCTGAGCCCGCTTGTCAGCTTTCTCCTCTGCCACTCGAAGTTGAACCTCTATCATTTCCAGCTTTGCTTGGGCGGTTTCCTTATCTGAAGCTAGCAGATCCATCATACTTTCAACCCATCAGCCATGGCTTGGATTTCGTTCATTTCCTTTAAGAGATTGTCGATTTAGTCAATCTTCTATTGGACCTGCGAGGATTTATCGTTAATCGCCATGACCAGTTCCTCATTTCTAACTTCAAATACCTTTACCATTTTGACCGAGTCGGCATGTTTCTGCCTCAGAGCTGATGCTTCTTTCTAAGATCTATTTAGCTCGGCCTGAAGGTCCTTGACAGTCCTATCTTGTTGCTCGTTGGGGAGCTTATACATATCTTTCTTTCATGCCTGCTCCTTGAGATCGAGCTGATTAACCTCGACCAGGTACTGAAGAAAGCTCTCGTGATGAAGTACTGAGGCCCACAAAACAAATGAAGGTCATGAGAAATATCAAAACTTAAGTAAATTATAAGAAGACATAACGATGCCTACCCGGTTAAGCACATGTTGTGCCTCATTAAAAAAAATGGCACGCCCATTTCATTCATTTTTTCCTGGTCCTCCTCAATCACCAAACATTTAAGGTAGCTGGCTATAGCCACAAGAGTAGATAGAACCCGGGGATCCTTCGAGGCAGTAAGAACAACCGCTCTCTTGGGACCAGGGTCCATACCCAGATCGGGAAATTAATTATTCAATTTTGGGCTTGAACTTGGCCCGGTATCTTGCGAAGATACATCCAGGTTGCCGAGATTGAAAAATATCTTCCAAAGTGGATGAGTCCACACCACCGAAGAAAGAATGAAGGGGATCGTCCGCCATGAATCCCTTAATTGGACTTTTCCTTTCTAGCTTGGGCCTCCTCAATCATGGAATCAGTGTAGGAGGGTGTCCCTATAATGTTTATTAAACTGGGCGCTTCCTTCAGAGTGGAGCCGGCATCCCGGGGGTCCCCCCCCCCCTCGTCTCCATATCGGCCTCTCAATTCTGAGCGAGGTCGGCCTCATGAATCTCCCCCTCTAGTGCTGCCTGCTCCATAGGAGGGGTCGATCCATTGGCGATAAAAATGTCTTCTTTTTCTGACTCATCCCTGAGCCATAGAAGTGAGTCAGAATCTGGCACTTGGGAGCTGGTACTCTTTTTGGGCTTACGAGCCAGCCTCTTCTTTGGCTTCACCTCGGGATCTGGAGAGCTTGGAGATTTTCTTTTCCTCTTCTTATTTTCCCCCGCGATAACCCCCAGCTATCCCGTAATGGAGGGATCAACAGACAAGGATACGTCATCGTCCCCTTCCAAACACCTAATCTCTGTGGTCTTAGGCAAACCTATAAAATAAATAAGAAAGGTCAGTATGATGTGAGTTAAGAACACAGTAATAGCTATTAGAAGGAGAACCTTACCATGTGAAATGCCTCCCATCGGCCATTCGAATGGTTACGCCATGAGCACTCGAAGTATGACATCTGTTTGCAGATGCTTTCGATCCACTCCTTGAGCCGTGGGACCGTATTTCAAACTCGGGAAACAATTGCACAACCACAAATATGAATGGTGAGACGGGAAATAAAGAAAAATTGACACTTAAGGAAAGGCTGCACTTACGAGATACATCCACTTCTCGGTAAATGGCATGAACACGGGAGGAATCAAGTATTCAGTCTTCACTCAAACGAAGCACCCATGCCAGCCTTAATCTCGATCTTCGTAAATACTCAAGAAGGAGACCTTGCTGGCCCGGCGGGTGAGCTTGATTAGTCCCTCTCGAAAATATTCGAGAACAGTATAGACGAGCGGGTGGTTGATGGTAAATCAACGAGACTCGATGTTATTCACAAAATAATAGAGGAGGATTACGATCCTCCATAGAGACAGGTGGAATTACCCAAGGCACACCTCGTATCTCATGCAAAAATCCAAAACAATTGGGTTTAACAGGCCCAATGTGAAGGGGTAGGTGTAAACACTTAAATACAATACCCCTACACGTGGGTAGTGTTAGATAATACGCTTAACGCTAGAGGGGGGGTGAATAGCGTTATAATAAAATTTAGCGTAAACTTGCGGAAATTAAAATTTGCAGGAAATAATTAAGTGCGTAAAATAAACAAAAGGAAAGAACGCACCGATGTATTCTGGTTCACCACAACACGTGGCTAGTCCAGTCCCCGAGAGACTCTCTCGAGATTTTCCACTAACTTGTCAAGCTTACGGGTGCTCAACAAACCTTTACAACTTAAGGACACAAGCCTTAACACCTTTGCTCAGAGATACAACACTCCAAGACTTCAACAAAGGAAACACAAGTTCCTTACAACAAGAGAATCACAATTCTCTTACAAGTGTACAAAACACTAAGCACTCAAACAAAACACTCCTTAATAAGTAGATATGAGTAAAAGAAGTAGGCTCAAGATTACAACAACTATGGACAAGACATTGGCTCTCAAAAGCTTTATGAAATGAATATAAAATGATAAACAATAATATGCAAGCTTATAGCAATAGAATGATCAGTTGTTGTGTGTTGTTGTGTTTAAAACACTGAAATGAAGCTGTATTTATAGTTGAAAAACTTGGCATTACCGTTGCCTAATTGCCAATTAAGAGTTGCCGATTTTACTCTGTGACAATCGATTGTCAGGAAGCCACAATCGATTGTTTGCCAATCGTTCCAAAAATCAATCCCAGATTTTACGCTTAACAATCGGTTGTCCAAGATCAACAATCGATTATTGGCAACGTTAAAAAAATCATTTCCAGATTTTACGTAAAACAATCGATTATACCAAATCAATAATCGATTATTCAGCAACGTTCAAAAAATCTTTTTCAGATTTTAAAATCAACAATCGATTGTACAGAATCAACAATCGATTACCTGACGGTATTTGAAAACTTTACGACAACGGTCAGCTTCACAATCGATTGTGCAATGTTAACAATCGATTATTTATCAGACTTTGAAAATCATTTTAGACACTGCCTCGTGACAATCGATTGTTATATACTCACAATCAATTATTTAATAATTTTGAAAAAGTCTGGAAGTCACTGCCTCAACACAATCGATTGTCATATGTTCACAATCGATTATTTTGTGACTTTTAAAAATCTGATGGACACTGTCTCTTCACAATCGATTGTCATTAGCTTCATCGATTATTCTGAGTTTTGAAAAACTTTGATGGACACTGCCTCATCACAATCGATTGTCATTAGCTTCACAATCGATTATTCTGAGTTTTGAAAAACTTGGATAGACACTGCCTCATCACAATCGATTGTCATTAGGTTCACAATCGATTGTCATGCAGGTTTTGAAAAACCTGATGCTCACTGCCTTAATACAATCGATTATCATTAGTTCACAATCGATTGTCATGCAGTCTTGGCTTAACATAATCGATTATCATAAGTACATAATCGATTATCTTAGTCCAAATTGTAGAGGCATGTTTAAAAATCATTTTGACTGAAGTAAATATGCATGATTTAAAATCATTTAGCATTAAATTAAATATGCATGATTTTGTAAAAATAATTTTACGAGAGAAGCCATGTCATGAGTCAAGTTGTCGGATCAAGATCACAATTAAGAACGACTCATTTAAACTATAAAACTTTGTCTTGTGCTTGAATCTCGTTATCCACCAATTGTGCGCTTGTACTTGAACTTCGTCATATATCAGTTTGCGCTTGTTTGTCATTCATCAAAACCTACACATAAGAACATACGTTTTAGTATAAAGCCTTGAGAACGTGTTTCCAACAATTTCCCCCTTTTTGATAGTGGCAAACTTTAAGCGGGATATGCAACTTAAACAATTTATAATGACGATTCAAGACAAGTAAAGATATGCAATAAGTATGCGATTAGTTCCCCCTCAATATATGAATTCCCCCTCAATTTAAGCTTATAAATATTGAGAGTGCATACCCGTTATCTTCCCCCTTTTGCCATTAGCAAAATTAATATAAGAAGATGCCAAAAAAATGTAAATAAAACTTGTTTATTTATTGAAAAAAAAATTACAGTAACAGTGAAGACAATGCAACATATAAAAACAAACTTAAAAACAACAAACAAAGAAATTATTCATTTCCATCATCTCCCGCCTCATCATCCGGCACTGCTTCATATGGAACAAGACCCGCATAAGGATAATTAACATGGTCAAAATATCCATGGATCTCATGAGTTAATTGACCAAGAGAAGAGGTCAATGAAGCAATTTGGTCGGAAATTGATTGGAGGGTAGGCTCTTGAGCTGGACGAGTTCGACGGGTTGGAGGAGGAGCAGGCGCTGTATGATCACCGTCATGATGAAAGGAGGATTCTGAAATTTCCCACTTCTTGGTTCTCTTTTTGAGAGGACCGTTGGAAGTGATGAATCCGGAGGCTTCAAGAAAGTTCATGATGAGGAGAGCATAAGGAAGAGGCCTATCATCTCCGATAGCGCCACGCATGTGAATCTTGATGAGCCGACACCAATTGATGTTAGCTCCGGTTATTATGGCATGCATGAGCTTGGTGTCCTCTTGGGAAATGGTAGTATGGTTATGCTTACGAGGCTTGAGGACTCGGGTGATGAAATAGAAAATCAACCGATAATTGGGATCCATTCCCGTAATTGTAGGACGACGGGAAGAAAGATTTGGATCATAAGAAGTAATACCGGTTTGATATAGGAGGGCTGTTTCATCAAAAAGGGCTCCGGCCTCTCCGGTGTACCGAAAAATGTCTTCACTATTACGAGGAAGATAGGCAATGGTATGGAGGTTTTCTTCGGAGATAAGAATTTGAACACTGTTTATATTTGTCACAAGATCGCCGTCATCATCCTCATGAAGGTTGGAGTAAAATGCTTGAATTAAAGTAGTATTGATGTAAGGATGGGTAAGAAGTAAGAAGTCAAGAAGTTGACAATTTTTGAGTATATTTGCAGCAGGGCCATAAGATTCAAGATACTTGTTGGTTAAAAACGGGGAGGAAGAATGTCGCGCTTTTCAAATTTTGTTAACAATCGAGTAAGCTCGATGTCAGAATTAAAATAAAGAACGGAACCATCTTGGTAAGGATAGTTTGGAGCAGCAGAGGAGGATAAACCGTGCCTAGCAGAACGGGAACGTTTAGAGTGACGGCCTGACATTTTAACTAAGTATTGCTGGAAGTTGCAAGAGTCTTGAAAGAGTTTTGATAGTTTGAGAGCTAAAATTGATGCTTGAGTGAGTAAAAGTGAACATATATGGAGCCTATTTATAGAGGGGAGAAAGGCATTTCATTAATGGAAGAAATCTGCAAAAAAAATTGAAAGCTGAAACAGTCAGAAATGGTAAAAATAAATCTTACTGACCGTTGGACAATCGATTGTTGGGGTGAGATAATCGGTTGTCATTAAGATTTGACTGAATCTTGGAACTGACACAAATCGATTGCAGAACCAAACGGTAACAATTTTGAATTTCTGACATGAAATAATCGATTGTCAAAATATGGTAATCGATTGTTTTCTTCCAGTGAGCACAGTGATTTTCTGACTCGGAAAATAATCGATTATATATATGGAACAATCGATTGTTGTAGAAAAGCAGTACTGAATGGCTGAGACGGTAATCGATTAAACAGCTAAAAAATTGATTGTTAAACAAAACTTCATAATAAGCATAAACTATAAATGATCGATTAGTGATACTTGCTAATCGATTTTCTGCACAGTAAAATAATCGATTATTTGCTGTAACAATCGATTGTTTTATGCCATTTCTTTATAGTTCCCCCTACCTTTTGGGCGATACCTGCAAAATGGAATTAGATGTTTCCGACGCTCAAGTCAGTAATTTGTAAAGAAATAGTAACTTAAACTAGTGTGGCCGAGTGAGAGCGTGATCTCTTAAGAAGTGTGTCCTAGGGTGTTCTTAAGAGTGTTTCGGGTACTTACCTTTTCTCCGACGTCGCCAATTACCTGTTCGAGAGGGTGATCTTTAATTGTCCTCCACTCATTAGGCATTTTCGTTTCATTCTCCAATTGTGGCGCTTCCTCCGTTGGTTGTTTCAAAATTTCGTCTTGATTTTCTTTAGGCGTTTCCTCTTGTATTTTGTCTTTCAAGCTATCTAAAATACCTGCAAGATCAAAACCGGAATCCTTTCTCGCCAAGCGAGCATTATTTTTGGCAAATACAACATTAGGGGATTCCTCCACAGTTTCGGTTCTTTTATTAAAAACCCTATATGCTTTGCTACGTGAGGAATAACCAATGAAAATTCCCTCATCGGACTTAGCATCAAACTTTCCCAATTGATCTTTGCCATTGTTATGAATAAAATATTTACAACCGAATACTCTAAAATGGGAGATATTTGGTTTCCTTCCCTTGTAGAGTTCATAAGGGGTCTTCATGAGTATTGGCTTTATGACTACTCTATTTAAGATGTAGCATGCGGTACTCACGGCATCCGCCCAAAAATGTTTGGGAATCTTAGCCTCTTCGAGCATGGTTCTAGCCATCTCTTCGAGACACCTATTTTTCCTTTCCACCACCCCATTTTGTTGTGGTGTACGTGGAGCGGAAAAGGTATGCTCGATACCGAGTTCGTCACAAAAGTCCGCAAAGAGATTGTGATCAAACTCTCCCCCATGATCACTTCTAATTGAAGTGACGGTTGTTTCCTTCTCGTTTTGAACACGCTTAAGAAAATATTTAAAATTCTGAAAAGCATCACTTTTATTGGCAAGAAATAAAGTCCAAGTAAATCTAGAATAATCATCAACAATCACAAAAGCATAACGATTTCTTCCTAGACTTTCAATGCGAGATGGTCCAAATAAATCCATGTGAAGCAATTGCAATGGTCTAGAAGTTGAAACAATATTTTTGGATTTGAAAGATGCTTTTGTTTGCTTCCCTTTTTTACAAGAATCACAGATAGAGTCATTTTCAAATTTCAAATTGGGAAGGCCAATAACTAAGTTTTGAGAAATCAATTTGTTCAAAAGATGCATGTTTATATGAGCAACTCTACGATGCCATAGCCAAGTATCATCCTCTTTTCTCATAAGGCAATCCACATATTCGGGTGAGGAATTAGCAAGATCAACCATGTAAATATTATCCACTCTAAAACCACGAAGGATAATTTTGAAATCACTACGTCTAAACACTAAGCATTCATCCGAATCAAATAGGGCAAGATTTCCCTTGTCACATAATTGACTTATGCTCAAGAGATTATGCTTTAAACCTTTCACAAGTAATATATGCTTAATAGAGGAATTTTCATCCTTACCGACCGATTCGATGCCAATGATCTTTCCTTTATTATTATCCCCAAAAATCACACTTCCTCCTTCTTTGTGTTCTAGTTGAAGGAATTTGGATTCGTCTCCCGTCATATGTTTGGAGCATCCACTATCAAGGTACCATAGTACACTTGATCCCTTCAAACATACCTACAAAACAAGTTAATGCGTTTTAGGTACCCATGCCATTTTGGATCCTTGAGGGTTAGGCATATTATAATGATGCGATTGAGTGATATGTCTATGTCGTGTAAAGCATGCAGGGGCAATATGACCAATGCGTCTACAATAATGACAAGTCACATTGGGGTTATGCATCCTTCTAGGTTCATAGTAACTTGATGGACGAAAATGAATTACTCTATTTTCATTATGACTATTGCACATTTCATGAGAACCATTTCTCCTACTATTAGTTCTAAAATGAGCAGCGTTTCTAGAGTAATGGTCATGTCTAGATGTTCTAGGAGGTTCAAAACTCATTCTAGTGTTTGGCCTAAAATATGCATCATTTCTAGGGTAGTCATTTCTAGGTGGTAAGTCATTTCTAGGTCTTCTAAAAAGTTTAACATTTGGTCTACCATGCATATTTGTTCTAGGATTGCTCTTTCTAGGATAAGCATTTGTTTTATTAATCCTAGGTTGAGCCTTAGGTGGTTGGGGTTTGGCTTCAACCTTTTCTTTAGGCTCATTCTTAAAATCTATGCCATGCTTGGTTGACTTCAAATTAACAAGGACCTCATTCAAGTTTTTGTGAGAAGAATTAAACTTATCTAAGGTACCTTTAAGTCTATCTACCTCATTTTCAAGATGCATGCAAGAAGAGCAATTTTTAATAGAACTTTCGGGCTTGTCGGCGCTTCTTTTCCCGAAAAACTTGTTTTCCTCTTTCAGCTTCTCATTTTCTATAACCAGTTTTTCTAAATCCTTTTCTTTTAAAGAAAGCTGTTTTTGAAAATCCTTTTCTTTTAGAGAAGCATTTTCTTTTATGCTCTTGACAGTTTTTGAAGCTTTAATAAATTCAATATATAGCTCATCAAAAGCAGTTCGCATTTCTTCAAGAGTAAAGAAGTTTTTAGAAGAGATTTGACATACCTCATCTTGCTTGTCTTCTTGCGCCATAAGACAAAGGTTTGCGGCTTCGTCTTCTTCTTCTTCGGTTGACTCATCTCCGGAGTCTCCTCCCCAAGAAATGTATGCACGTTGCTTCTTAAAAGGTTTCTTCTCCTTTTTGATGTTTGGGCAATTTGATTTGATGTGCCCGGTTTCACCGCATTCATAGCACTTCATTTGCTCGCCTTGCTTTTTGCCCTTTCGTTCATACTCCTTTCGCATGAACTTTTGAAATCTTTTGATAACGAGTCCAAACTCGTTGTCTCCGTCCTCATCAACTTGAGGTTGGCTTGTGCTTGCCTTAAGCGCTATTCTTTGCCTCCTTTGATCATCAACAAGAGGGTTAAGTATTGTAGATTCATAAGTCTTATGGTTACCTCTTAATGCGTCGATTGTGACATTTGAGACGCCAATGGATTCTTGAATTGTGTCGGCCTTTGATCGCCATGCCGGAGTGAGACTTCTAAGAATTTTTCGAACCAGTTCTCTGTCCGTGAATGTCTTCTTGAGGGCATGTAGGTCATTTACGATTATTGAAAATCGTTCGAACATTTCATCCACCTTTTCACCTTCCTTCATGTGAAATAATTCATAAGCATGGGTTAGGAAATCAATTTTAGCTTCCCTTACCTGGTCCCTACCTTCGTACGTAATTTCCAGCTTGTCCCACATTTCCTTTGCCGTTGTGCAACACGATATTTTCCTGTAATTGTCAGCATTTACAGCACAATATAATAAATTAATTGCATTAGCATTATATTGAACCTTTCGGATATCATCCGCGTCATATTCTTCTTCGGACTTGGGAACCCATTCGTTTTCAACCTTTTTGGTTGGAATTTGATTTCCCTTCGTTATCACCTTCCAGAGATGAAAGTTGTTTGCTTGAACGAAAATTTTCATCCTCTCCTTCCAGTACGTGTAGTTTGTACCGTTGAATAGAGGTGGTCGTGTGGAGCATTGTCCTTCATCAATTCCTGCAAAAGAGTCACGAGTAGAACCCATGGATGGTTCTCTCAAACTATTAAGTCTTCAGAGAGTTGGGCTCTGATACCAATTGTTAGATAATACGCTTAACGCTAGAGGGGGGTGAATAGCATTATAATAAAATTTAGCGTAAACTTGCGGAAATTAAAATTTGCAGGAAATAATTAAGTGCGTTAAATAAACAAAAGGAAAGAACGTACCGATGTATTCTGGTTCACCACAACACGTGGCTAGTCCAGTCCCCGAGAGACTCTCTCGAGATTTTCCACTAACTTGTCAAGCTTACGGGTGCTCAACAAACCTTTACAACTTAAGGACACAAGCCTTAACACCTTTGCTCGGAGATACAACACTCCAAGACTTCAACCAAGGAAACACAAGTTCCTTACAACAAGAGAATCACAATTCTCTTACAAGTGTACAAAACACTAAGCACTCAAACAAAACACTCCTTAATGAGTAGATATGAGTAAAAGAAGTAGGCTCAAGATTACAACAACTATGGACAAGACTTTGGATCTCAAAAGCTTTATGAAATGAATATAAAATGATAAACAATAATATGCAAGCTTATAGCAATAGAATGATCAATTGTTGTGTGTTGTTGTGTTTAAAACACTGAAATGAAGTTGTATTTATAGTTGAAAAACTTGGCATTACCGTTGCCTAATTGCCAATTAAGAGTTGCTGATTTTACTCTGTGACAATTGATTGTCAGGAAGCCACAATCGATTGTTTGCCAATCGTTCCAAAAATCAATCCCAGATTTACGCTTAACAATCGATTGTCCAAGATCAACAATCGATTATTGGCAACGTTCAAAAAATCATTTCCAGATTTTACGTAAAACAATCGATTATACCAAATCAATAATCGATTATTCAGCAACGTTCAAAAAATCTTTTCCAGATTTTAATATCAACAATCGATTGTACAGAATCAACAATCGATTACCTGACGGTATTTGAAAACTTTACGACAACGGTCAGCTTCACAATCGATTGTGCAATGTTAACAATCGATTATTTATCAGACTTTGAAAATCATTTTAGACACTGCCTCGTGACAATCGATTGTTATATACTCACAATCAATTATTTAATAATTTTAAAAAAGTCTGGAAGTCACTGCCTCAACACAATCGATTGTCATATGTTCACAATCGATTATTTTGTGACTTTTAAAAATCTGATGGACACTGTCTCTTCACAATCGATTGTCATTAGCTTCACAATCGATTATTCTGAGTTTTGAAAAACTTTGATGGACACTGCCTCATCACAATCAATTGTCATTAGCTTCACAATCGATTATTCTGAGTTTTGAAAAACTTTGGACACTGCCTCATCACAATCGATTGTCATAAGGTTCACAATCGATTGTCATGCAGGTTTTGAAAAACCTGATGCTCACTGCCTTAATACAATCGATTATCATTAGTTCACAATCGATTGTCATGCAGTCTTGGCTTAACATAATCGATTATCATAAGTACATAATCGATTATCTTAGTCCAAATTTTAGAGGCATGTTTAAAAATCATTTTGACTGAAGTAAATATGCATGATTTAAAATCATTTAGCATTAAATTAAATATGCATTATTTTGTAAAAATAATTTTACGAGAGAAGCCATGTCATGAGTCAAGTTATCGGATCAAGATCACAATTAAGAACGACTCATTTAAACTATAAAACTTTGTCTTGTGCTTGAATCTCGTTATCCACCAATTGTGCGCTTGTACTTGAACTTCGTCATATATCAATTTGCGCTTGTTTGTCATTCATCAAAACCTACACATAAGAACATATGTTTTAGTATAAAGTCTTGAGAACGTGTTTCCAACAGGTAGTAACAACATTCTCAGTCCAGGGAAAACTACGTCCTTGCCTTCCCACTTACAATCCTCTCGAACCACGTGAAGGAAATCTTCGGTAAAGAAGAATATGTACCTCAATTCTCCTTCACCCCAATCCTATTTGGATGAGCGTTTTCTTGACTTTGAAGTTGTCTGCAATTAAGCAATCCCCAGGTATAAAACTTTTCATGGGAGGCTCGATGGCAGGCTCAAGGATAGATGTAAGATGCCCCGGAGGCAACCACCTCGGGAGCGGCTACCTCGGGAATAGCCGCCATGGAGGCGCTACCTCGGCATTCGTGTTCGGGTGGAAAGATGAAGAGGCGTCTTTTTGGGGAACTAATTTGGAAGTTTTAGCCATTGCTATCTAGTAATATTTGAAAATTTGAAGAAAAACTATGAAGATTTGGAAGAACAAGTTTGAAGGCTGAACACAGGGTATGAAGATTTGAAGAAAATATGGGTAAGAACCTAAGAATAAATATGAAGATTTGAAAATCAAAAGACGAAGAAATAAAGGTTGGCAAGAAGTTGATGATAGCTAGAAAATTCGAAAGTAGAAGCTTGGTCAGAAAGTGGAAAAAGAATAAAGGGTGGAAGCTTTTATTGGGGAGGTACGTGACGCTTCGCATTTGGAGGCAACCAGCTGATGGTTGACATGTGTCCGAAGTCAGAACAACTTGACTGATGGGACGTTTCGACTTCTTCGTCATTTTGGTTGTAACATACGGAGGAAGGAACCGAAGAATATTTGTCGTTTCCCATCGTTCTGGCAAACCTACTCTCTGAGAAACGAAAGGACTATCTGTATACGGGTAAAACTGAGGCCAATGAGCAACCCGATTTCCCAATGGGGAAAACGAAGTAAGGCATAACTACATGGAATTAGAATCGAAGCTATGAACCTCTCGTGTTGAGGCCCGAAAGAAGCGCCTACCACTGGAGCCATCGAGACCATGCCCCTCCTGGATCCGGTTCAAGTTCTAAGACCTCGAAAAAGCATTATCAAACGGTTGCACACGATTAACGAAGTGTCGTGATATCCATGCTAAATCGGTATCCACGAATCTCGACCCTTATCGGCAGCAGATCAGTTATTAACGAAAAAGAAGATTTTTACCTTTCTTAGGATTGTACTAGGGATGAAACTCTCATACTATATAAAGGAGATGATTTTTATTCAATGGACACACTGTAACAGGCAAGTCCGGGCAATATACACGTGTTTTCTCTGCTTCTAAAGCCATTCAATGTTCTTATTTCTGCTCATAGTTCTTTATACATGTTTGGCTTCGAATCGAGGACAGAACAAACACTAAGCTCAGACCCGAACTTGGGCCTAACATCACAATTGGTTTGATTATTTATTCTATCTCCAATTCACTCATTTAACGTTATTGATCGCTTGTGCTGAATTAATCCACATATTCTTAAAACTGCGTATAAATTCAATTGTTATCTATTTTTAAGGGTAAACGATAATATTACCATTTAACCAAAATAAAATTAGAAAGTCTACATTTATGCAATTCTTCGTGTGTGCGGATCTTTATATTTTGAAGTACTACTGTATTCGATTTTCAAACAACAAAATTAAAAATTACTAGATTCGTAGATACTTCAGAACAGTTGGTTGGCAAGGCATTTCCATGTGCTTTGGTGAAGTGACAGTAATATATGTGAAACAGAAAATTTAGTCAAACTTTAATTTTCAGATAATTTTACGCGTAGAACATAAATGAATTGGAGGTCTTTTTTTTTTAAAATCTTTTCTTGGCTAAGTATGCCCAGGTGTTCCCCACGTGAGAATTTTCTGATAATTTGGGTGAGAATCATTCAAATTCACCACTACGAAGTTACTGATGAATCAAAAACCTGAACTGCTTGCGATGACAATGACGATGCAAGATTTACCTTTTTTCCCAGCTTTTTAAAAGTTAGTCGCTTTTCAATATAAGTTCAATAACTTTCTTCTTTTTGTTCCATATGAAACAACATCTCCCTTCATTTCCCATTTTAAAAAAACCAACATGACTTAACAGCTGAGTTGACTGATTAGCAATTGACTCACTACAAATAGCAATCAAATGGCGTATGAAAACGTCCAAATATATACTCCTATATGCATATTAGTGCATTACTGGCTTTTTGTTTGTTCTTTTACCAATCAACGTCCATTTCATTGGGTTAGGCTTCCTTTTCCAAGCAGTTTACGCGGTTTCTTGAGTGCACATTGCACTCATTGTCGCTTGCTGGGGACCGATAATTTTTTAAACCATAAAGAGATAGTTCTATACATAAAGTATGTGCACGTATTCTGCATTCATGCGGGATCTGATCAGATGAGAACTGTATTGACCCCTCAGAGTGTAATGTAAACGATTTATCATACTGTATGCAATAGTGGCTCCAAAGCTTCCGTGACTTATAAGTCTTATGAAAATAATTTTATCATTGCTCAAAAGTTTCCCTTCCATATTTAATAATCTGCCTAATTCAAATTTGTATTGGATAAAGTTCACTAAAGGACTAGGAAAAACTTCCTCTCAAAGTTCAAACACAAGTCATGTCTTATTAAGAATAAAGAAATTCAGTACTTCCTCCGTTCACTTTTACTTGGCATGTATATTATAAATAGATTTTTATTTTTCCTTATCTCTTTACACATATCAAGAGAAGATAATTTTATTTGTTATACTCGCTGTAATCATTACTCATTACAAATCATTTTCTCAAATCCAATAAAATATACATCAATTATTATAAATATTATAGTAAATTATACATTTCATTTATTATTTTTTAAGGGACATAAAAAGTCAAAACTATACGTCCGCTATACTTGTAATTGGTAGTGGTAATCAGGTTATTAGAAGCTACGGTTTACAAGAAAAATGAAAAAGGTTACATTACATAATGGATAGGTGATTGGCCACTCTTAGCACTAACTGAAAGTGACTTTTCCTCCAATTCATTCCTTTATTTTTCATGGCTTAATAGGTAAAGACCCCTAAATTTGTGTCGTTTTATTTAGTGTATATCTTAATTATTCGAGCTCCTAAAATCCCGCCTTTAAAAATAATAAAATATTTTTTTAAATCAAAGTTATTTTAAGAAAACTAAAATATGAATTTCTTTTGTTAAACAACGAATTTTTTTCTAGTTTTACAAAGAAAAAACTTCCCTTTTCACAAAAAGAAAATCTTTAAAAAAATGAAAAAAAAAATTTTTGTTAAAACGAAAATATTTTGTTAGAAATACTTTTTCAGTTTTTAAAAAATGAAAATATTTTGTTAAAACTGATTTTTATTCCAGTTTTTACAAAAAAAAATATTTTGTTAAAAAATAATTTTTTTAGTTTTTACGTTTTTTTAAGTTTTAATGATTTTTGCGATTATTTTCACAGCCTCTCTGTCCCCGGGGGTAGGGGTAAGGTCTGGGTACATATTACCCTTCCTAGATCCCACTTGTGGAAATTTACTGGGTTGTTGTTATTGTATTTTTGAAAAAGGGAATTTTTTCATTTTGCTAAAGATTTTCTTTTTGTAAAAAGGGAAATATTTTCTTTGTAAAAGCAGAAAAAAATGAGAAAAAATATTTTTCAAAAACCAAAATATTTTCTTGGAAGTACTTTTTTCCGTTTTAAAAAATAAAAATAATCGCAAAAATCGTAAAAACTAAAACAAATTGTATTTTAACAAAATTTTTCTTTTTGTAAAAAATGAAAAAACAATCAGTTTTAAAAAAATATTTTTATTTTTTAAAAAGTGAAAAAAGTATTTCCAACAAAATATTTTCGTTTTAACAAAATAATTTTTTCAATTTTTTAAAGATTTTCTTTTTGTAAAAAGAAAATCTTTAAAAAATTGAAAAAATTATTTTCGTTAAAAATGGAAATCTTTTCTTTGTAAAAGCTGGAAAAAACATTCGTTGTTTAACAAAAAAATATCATTTTTTTAGTTTTTTGAAAATAATTTTTTCCAAAAAATATTTTATCATTTTTAAATGGCACCTTCACGTGCCCAGAGAGGTAAGAGATTTCAAAAAAAACAAAGTTGATGGGGGTATTTAGGACCTTGAATAATTAAGGTGTACACTCGTTAAAACGAGACAAGTTTAAGGGGGTCTTTACCTATTAAGAAAGTGTGGTTATTCATCGACAAAAATAGTAAAAAAAATGAAACAAATAATTGCAAATTTTTATGAAATATTATACTTTGTAGTGGATGTCTATAACTCCTAAAGAAGTTACTCCCACTACTTTTCTCCATTATGTAGATAATCCCCACTACTTCTCACCATTATTGTTGTAACTCCCATACCTTCATAATTTACCCATGATCTTCCTCCATGATCTCAAATACTTAATGACATACTTATGAAATTCTTTTGGTATACCTATGTTGTACTATAAATAGAGGATGAAAACTCATTTTGTAATACACTTGGATACATGGAAGAAATATATTCTCTTCTCTCTTTCTCTCTACTTTGTTGTCTATCTTTTTGTTTATTACTTTGAGCTAAGTTTTGTAATACGTTATCAGCACGAAGCTCTACTATCTCAAGAATCTCTTTGAGAAAATTAAGGTATTTTTTCTCCTCCTAATTTTTGTTTTAAAATTAATATTAAAACAATTTAATCTATGATCAAATATCGATATGTACCTTAAGAGTTTTGTCAACTTGACAAATAATCTGTATTATGGTTTTAAAATATATAACTTTAGATTACACATACAATCTATATGCTTTAGTGTGATTATTTCATAAGTCAATGTTCTGTGCTAGCTAGAATTTATTCGTTTATCAAAACATTAGACTTTGTTAAGTGTTAGACAAAAACAGTACATATAGCAAAATATTGTACACAATGAGTAACTAGTGTCGTAATCTTATCTATGTATACTACAGTGATTTTTGCGTTCTTCAAAGACATTGTACTATAATACTACAAATTGTTTCCTTACTATATTGCTTACAATTATAAGTATTGTGCTTGTGTATATTCAACAGTTTTTGTACCCATGGCATTTATTTGTGTAGTCTATATTATGGCACATTTATTTTTCACATGGAATTGTTGCACTGTCTAAGCTGTAACTAAAATCATATTTGTCTTAAAACTTTGCAAAATTGTATGCAATATTGTAAAATTTCTTATTAACACATTTAGACATATACATGTATAGAACTATATTTGGTGTCAATTAACAATACATGAACACGTTTTGAACTTTGAATGTATTGCAAGTTGCCACTGTGAATCAGTACTTAAGGCATGACTATGTATATTATTTTATATTATTTGTTTAATTGATTCATGTACCACACATACGACATTCAAAGAGAAGAAGTATTTCTCTCATTTAAGTATGTGTAAGGCAGATGTTACTACAATTTCTGGTAGTAGTAAATTGATTGAAGGCTCCGGAAGAGCAACTATAACTCTGCCTAAAGGAACAATATTTATCATAGAGAATGCAATGTTCTCCTCCAAGTCTAAGAGGAACTTGTTGAGTTTTTAAGATATCATTCAAAATTGATATCATATTGAGACAATAGATGAGAATAATCTTGAATATCTCATCATTACAAAGAATGTCTCTAGCCAAAAGAGGGTTATTGAGAAGTTCCCATCTTTATCTTGTGGCCTGTATTGGACAGGAATTAGTGCAATTGAGGCACATTCTACCGTAAACCAAAAGGTTACTGATTCCAATACTTTCGTACTTTGGCATGATCGAATGGGACATCCTGGATCAATTATGATGAGATGGATTATAGAAAACTCAAATGGGCATCCATTAAAGAATTTAAAGATTCTTTTAAATAATGAATTTTCTTGCACTTCTTGTTATCAAGGCAAGTTAATTATTAGATCATCACCAACAAAGGTTGGAATTGAGTCACCTGCGTTTTTGAAACGTATACAAGGAGACATTTGTGGACCTATTCACCCACCTAGTGGGTCGTTTAGATATTTTATGGTCTTAATAGACGCATCTTCAAGATGGTCTCATGTGTGCATATTGTCATCTCGCAACCTTGCGTTTGCAAAATTAATGGCACAAATAATTCGATTACGGGCACAATTTTTCGATAATTTAATTAAGTCTATTAGACTAGATAATGCTGCTGAGTTTTCATCCCAAGCATTTAATGATTATTGCTTATCAATTGAGATAAAAGTAGAACATCCTGTAGCTCATGTTCACACTCAAAATGGTCTTGGAGAGTCTTTAATTAAACGTCTGCAATTGATAGCAAGACCGTTACTCATGAAAACGAGGCTGCCCACTTCGGTTTGGGGTCACGCCATTTTGCATGCAGCAATGCTAGTTCGTCTCAGGCTGATAAATTATCACAAATATTCCCATTTGCAATTAGTTTTGGGTCATGAACCTATTATATCCCATTTAAGAATTTTTGGATGTGCAGTATATGTGACTGTAGCACCGCCATATCGCACCAAAATGGGTCTGCAAAGAAGGTTAGGAATATATGTTGGGTTTTAATCGCCCTCCATTATTCGCTACCTCGAAACATTGACAGGGGATTTGTTCACTGCACGATTTGCAGACTGTCAATTCGATGAGACACTTTTCACAAAATTAGGGGGAGAAGTTGGTGGTGAAACCAAACGGGAAATTTTGTGGAAAAATACATCATTATCTCATCTTGATCTGCGTGCCTCTATTTGTAAAAAAGAGGTGCAAAAGATTATTCATTTGCAAAGAATAGCAAATCAAATGCCAGACGCATTTACGGATTTGAAGAGGATAACAAAATTACATATCCCCGCAGAAAATATGATAGCACTATGTAATAAGTCTGAAAGAAGACAAAATTATTACCGTGAAGGTATCAATGGATATGGACGTGGCAATAGACGAAATTATAATCGTCATCATTGTGATAATGAGAATAATAAGGATTCTCAAAATATTCCTTCACTCTGTGAAAGTAGTATATGTCATCGATTTGACATGAGATTTTATACAGCATATATAGATGATTATGATCCATTCATGGTGTGAATGTGACAACATATGATTTATGAATACATATTCATTATTGGAAGAATATGAACATGCTATTGGTATTGAATATACCACACTCACCTCTAGAAGGAGGGATGAGATGATATAAGAAAATAATGTCATTATTATGGCATGAATGGTCATTGGTCACGTACCTATTGTACGCCAAAATATTTTGGCAATATGATTATTAAAGGACAATAATAATGCAAGAAACATATATTGCATATAATTTTGACATGACCATAATGGTACAAATTTAAGAGCCAATTATATTATTTTGGAGAAACATAATTGATTACCAATAAGGTATTGTATTGTAGTAAGTCTCAAAGAAACTTATTCAGTTTCCAAAGTATATGCGAAGCGATTGATTATATTGAGACTATAAATAAAAGAAAGATTTGATATCTTCTATTACTACAACTTGTAGCATGATAATATGCATGTGAAAAGCTACCAGCTTTATTCTCCAATTTGTACTATACAAACAAAAGAATGCCACAATAAAGTAGATGTTTATTGATATAAAAACCCATATCATAATAAACTTAGAGTTTATCGATAATTGCACATGTCATGATGTAAGCCTGAATTTTATCACTATTGATAATTTATTCAATTGGCATTCGGGTTAGCCATATCAATTTAAGTATGATGTGCAACATTAATAGAGAATTCACATGGGTAAATATTAAAGAACTAGAAAGTTCTTTACGAATTCTCTTATATTACTTCTTCTCATTAATTAATTGACCAACTAAAGTTGGGGTTGAATCCCATAAATTCTGGAAATATCAAAGGCGAATATGGGCCCATTCGCCTGCCATGTATACCACATATGATGAATCTATGATATGGTTATATGTGCGATTATTATTAACCTGCAACCTGGCCGGTGCTTGCGAGGTAACTTGCTCAGTAATCTAATTTCGAGCATAATTTCCAGATAGTTCATCTTGATAAGTTGGTTTACATCATAGTTGGTTTAGCAAAATAATTTATTAAGTGCCTCCACTTAATAGCTAAATTATTGCTTATGTGAACAAAGTTATTTATATTAATTTGATATACGTTATACACGAGAGTATATTATATTCTCCCCTCACAAGTGGTTCAGGGTCAGGAACCAAATAATTTCATCTTATTATTATTGATGTGCAGTGTATATTAACATGATAATGCACAAAGATGATTTCCCAGAGTTGAGGAAACAAGTTAGTTTTTCTAACATGAGGGTGAGACATGATAAACACTTGAGAAAAGGTTACATGGAACGAATTATCATTTGTATATATAGATCCTCGAATATCATAATATGAACTTGAAGTTCATAAAAAGATAATTCAATTGCAATATATTGCAAAGCATGCCATACGCATTTGCTGACCCAAAGAAAGTAACTATATTCTCACTGCAAATGCTCATATTAAGTCCTAGAAGGACAAAGTCTTTGATACGCTTAAAGCGTATAGACAAATCGGTTTCAAAAGAACTTCTTAATAAAGAAGATGAGCAAATGATCAAAGTGATCATAATAAGGAGGCAAGTGATCTAGAAGATCACATGACATAACACTTCATAAAGTCTCATGAGAGATTCAGGTACCTGAATATATGAATGAAGAGATCTCCATGTTATGTCTTTATGAAAATTTACTGGAACCGATATAAAATGTTCGTCGACGACATCTATGATAGCACTAAATATCGATGAGGATCTTAAGTTTGTCGAATACAAACAAAATATTGGCCAAATGGAAGAGATACAATTCAAGTAGAATTGATTCCATATGAAAGACATGTAGTTTTGGACATGTAGTTCGAATACTTGAAAGTATAAAATCAATGATATGTGTAATCAGTTTTTCGATATCTTATACGTCTAGCAATATATGAAAACTTGATATGCATCTAAAGTCTATAATATGGCTTATATGACTCAACTTATATGACAATCCATAAAGGATTTAAATTTCTTGAAGCATCTATAATTCTTGATCTTGAGGTACCACTTCCTCAGTGCAATTTATGCACAAATGTATCTTGCTATAACTATAAGCATGATAATATGATAGCGATAATACATTTATGGAGATATTGAAAAGCCATTCCACGATATTTGTGAAGACATTATATATCCACCAAGAGTTAGAATTTCAAGGTGCAAATATTCATTATAGTTAATATGACTGATTTATTTATCAAATCTCTACCAACGATCTCTTGAAGATGGTGCACAAGATTGGAATGCGAAGGCTCAAGAATGTGAATTGATGCACTTTCAGGGGGAGTTAATGCGTGTTGCACTCTTTTTCCCTTATAAGGTTTTGTCCCACTGGGTTTTCCTTGCAAGGTTTTTAACGAGGCAACAAAAATGCATTTTGTTAGATATGTGTACTCTCTTTCCTTTTCTAGAATTTTTTCCCATTGGGTTTTATTTTAGTTAAGGTTTTAACGAGGCACATTATCCATAGACATCCAAGGGGGAGTCTTATGAAATATTATACTTTGTAGTGGATGTCTATAACTCCTAAAGAAGTTACTCCCACTACTCTTCTCCATTATGTAGATAATCCCCACTACTTCTCACCATTATTGTTGTAACTCCCATATCTTCATAATTTACCCATGATCTTCCTCCATGATCTCAAATACTTAATGACATACTTATGAAATTCTTTTGGTATACCTATATGTTCTACTATAAATAGAGGATGAAAACTCATTTTGTAATACACTTGAATACATGGAAGAAATATATTCTCTTCTCTCTTTCTCTCTACTTTATTGTCTATTTTTTGTTTATTACTTTGAGCTAAGTTTTGTAATACAAATATCATATTATCAGCAAAAATAAATTTAAACCTCCAAGTTCAGTCGTTTCCTTTTCCGTAAATAATGCCATTCATATTTTTACATTAAATCAGATGTGTATTTAAGATTTTTCTAGAGTATAATTGCACCAGTAAAACAACGAAAAAAAACTAAGTGGGAACCAATACATATTTTTTTGAATTAATAACTCAACATTTGATTAGGTGCATTGGTCAGCATTCGTGTGGCCAACAGATAACATTAAACCAATTTAACAAAATATATATATAAAATACCTAATGTGGCATGATGATCATGTGTTCTTGTACACCTATATTCGCCCCTGCATCAGTGTCCTTTTAGCTTGTATTCAATATGAAAATTTACCTTATTGTAGATGATTAATTTATCACTGTACCTGATATATATTTTATAAGTTGTACTTTTTGTTACCAAATTTAGCCTCTTTTTTCTTTTTACGGCAGATAGAAAACAATACAAGTGTTTAATACCTTCATAAATGATGATGTTACAGGGGTTTATGTTTAACCAAAAAAATAATATTTTGGTCAAAGCTAGAATTTAAGATGAAAAATCGGGTTACAGATAATCAAGAGACCAAAAAAGAATAATAAACTTTTTGAGAATAAGAATAAAGCAGTAAAAGAGTTTGTATTTCAGTATGATATCAATGAGTTTTTTGTGTCCTTACAAATGATGAAACTTCTTCCTTTTATAGTTGATTCTAGGTAAAGGAATGAAACCCCAGCTTTAATGAGACAATGAGTAATAAATGACATTAAATAAGTCGTTACATAATCATTCGTATTAAATACTATTTTTCCAACGTGTCAGGTATTTAATACTGAATTTGGACTCATTTTTGTCATCAGATTCATGTCTCCAATGCATTTTAATCCGCTGGCTTTAAATAACTTGAATTGGTACGAGACTCGTGTCTGAATTACTTCTCGTGCCTGTTTAACTTTCTTTTAGCGTATCTGTCGTCAGTCGTGCCTTTTACTCAATTGTTACGTTTTCACTTGTTGACCCGTCCACGTGTCATGCCACATAATTTTTAATATAAATTCAGTTTTTTCCCAATACAGATAGTCCCCCCACATTCCATTTATTTATCAATTAAATTATTGGGAAGTGGATCTTCATAAAAGAAGAATTTTCGTCATAATTAATGCTTATGACAATATTGACATCTCAGTTGTCTTTTCCATATCATGTTATGTCCATGTGTTACTTTCTCATTGATTATTCTATTTTACACCCTTTTCAATGCTTCTTCACTCCCACTATTCACGAAATGATAGTTGCCTTTATTATAGGCTTTCCATCATTATACTTCTAAGTTTGACGGTTACCATTATATACATACTTAACCTTTTCTTCCTTTGTCTTCTTTTTCATAAATCTTTAGCAAACATTCTCTTCCTTACTTTTGACCTCTTTCGATTCAACCTTTCTCAACAATGTCATCTCCAAACCCTAATCCTAAAAGAGTTCCAGTTCTATACCAGTTCCCTAATGCCTCTGCTAGACATAGAAGAGGCAGAGGAGGTAGGCTTCGAACGGGGTTAGAATTTACTCGTGGCGGCTCTTCTGGTTCTTCTTCTAGGAGTTCAATCCCAAAAACCCATTCTTCTAAAGATAAAGAGATTTCGGATCCTTCTCAAGAGACTTTAGTTGATGAAATCGTACCCAGTGATTTGTCTTTTGTGAGTGATAGACAGTCTCTTCAAAAGTAAGTTGTAAATTTAGAAAAAGCTGACACTTATCCTTCATTAGTGACCGAGCTTACAATCCCTACCATCAGAAGAGATTGTAACTGGAAGAATAGTCTTTGAATGTCAATTCCTTCCCCAAATCAAAGAATTTCTTCTTTTAGAAGTGGTTCTCTTTTGTTTATACATACCCCTTCACTTTGGGTTTTAATCCACCGATTGGCCCAGCCATTCTTGATCTTTGCCGTTTCTTTAAAATTTGTTTGGCCCAAGTTGGTCCCCTAGTGTGGAGAGTAGTGGCGTGTTTGAGATACTTATCTACCAAAGACAATGTCAACTTCACCTTTTCTCACCTTAATCACTTATACCATCCCAATTTAATGCGTCATGGGAATTTTAGCTTAACTGCAAGAAGCGAGAAGGTTTTGGTAAGCTCTGAAGATGACAAAGATCGTGGATGGTATACCCATTACGTTGATGTACGTACGGTGGACTTTCTTGGTGAAACAAATATTTTCTTCCCTGAGAGGTGAAATTTTGCACGTAAGTTTCCATTTATTTACCGTACCTGTTTCTGAGAATTTCGATTCTTTTTCTAACTTCGTCTCTTTTTGGTGTTTTTGTAGCAACCATGGGAGATGTGGAGCCTATTCCCAACTTTCGTGGTTAGGTAGACTCAATTTTAAAGATTGCTCCTACGGAGCAAAGAACATGGAAATCAATTTTTTTTATATGGCTGGAAAGTAAAAACACACGGTATACCCTTTTTAAATGTTTTTTCTTTTTACATGTTAAGCACCTTTTCCTTAATATTAATTGTGTATCCTTCTTTTAATCAGGATTTGTCGCTAAAGGAATGGCAGTTGAGGTAGTTATGGCCATTCGCATGTCTGCTAATGCTGCACTTGATTTGGACAAGGCTCGAGCCTTGCTTCCAAAAACGAAAGTTATAGGAGAAGGTTCTGAGAATGAGAAAGAAGAAGGAACCTCTTTAATAGCCAGGCCAAGAGTCAGGAGGCGAGTCATTAATGATGATGAAATTGAAGATACTCTTGCTCAAACCTCGACCACCGAGCCTGTTTTGATTCCTTCTAATGAGGACACCGTGCCAAGAGACACTAATGAAACAACTCAGCGTCTCTTTGATAGTGGTTTTGAAAGGGGCGAGCTTGGCCCTATTTTTTATGAAGCCCCTCTTTCCTCATTTGTCCCTGCTTCCTTCATTCCTTTGCCAACCGTAAGTGTTTCCTTGCCAACATTGATTGCTTCCGTTCCTTCAACAGTTTTAACTGTTTCTACTTTCGTTCCTGTGTTAATTTCTGCATCTACCCCTTCCGTTCCTGCTTCAACTCCTATGACTCCTGTTGTGTCTACCTTTTCTACTACTCCCCCTTCCGTTATTCTCTCTTCCTCTATTCAGCCTACAAAGGTAATTTCTAGCAATAGAGGCTTGACTATGAGGAGTGTCACACTAGAAGTCCCTGCCAATCATAGCCTCTTAAGAAAATTTGGTGGAGCTGATACTTGGCTCGAACCTCTTATTGGAGAGATTGAGAAGAACAAGATGCAGAGCTATAGTTATTATACTCTGATGAACGACATAGTTCATTCAACTTTAAAGGTAATTTCCTTGAACTTGAATGCTTTCCCTCTTTTTCCTTCTAAGCTCTCACTTCTATGCTTTATAATCGTAGGCTAATCTTATTGGAACTGAGCTGATGGGGAGAGTCTCTACATTGGAGAAAAAGGACCAAGAGTCTCCAAAGGTTATCTCCGAGGCTAGGAAAGTAGCCGACGATGCCTTGCTTGAGGCAACAAACTGGAAAGAACAATTTGAGAATGCCCAAGGGACCATAGAGGAGTTACAGGAGAGTAAGGATTACTTGAAGCAACAAAAATGTGGCATATCTTCTGAGCTAGGGATTGCCAATGCTTCTTGGGGCCAGCTTAAAAAGGACAAAGAGCTTTTGGAGTGTTCTCTATCAAAAGCCAATGAAGAGATTAGAGAGCTTAAGGCACTTATGGAAAAGAAAGAAGAATATGCGGGGGAGTTAGCTCAAAGCTTAATTCAAGCTCAAAATGACATAAGGATTTCTTTTGACAAAATTCGTGCTTTGAAAAGTTCCCATACCTCTCTTGAAGCTTCCCTGGATTCTCACTTAGCTGAACATCAAGTAACAAAAAATGATCTTGCTATGTGGGAAAGGGAATATGAGTCTCTGGAGAAGGAATATAATGATCTTGAAAAAAATTTCAACATAGAGGTGAGTTGGGCTTTTCTAAATTCTCGCCGTGATGCTCTGATGGAGGCTACACAAGAAAACTTTGACTTGCAACCTGAATTAGCCAAAGTCATTGACACTATCGAGAAAAGTCAACAACCTGCTGACAGTCCTTCTCCTACACTTGGAACTATTGATACTCCTTCTCTAGCACTCGAAGCTCCTGAACGAAAGAGTTATTGAATTTTGAAGCAGTTACTGAGGTAGTTGAAGTTGTGATTCCGACTTCTGAGGGTGAAACTTCTATGACACAGTCTGTGGGAATTGAAGTTCCCGTGACTATTTCTTCCCTCGATGAAGTTATCACTTCAAGCTCAGTTGAAACCGTTCCTATTGCTGCTCCTTCAGAAGTTGTTATTGCGCTTGTTATTGCCTCTGAAAGTGAGGATACAACTTCTGAAGCTCCAACTCCTTCAGTGACCAGTTAAATGTGTTAAGTTTTTATTGTATTTTAGTGATCGTTAATGTCATCCCTTGGCAATTTTTAAGGAATCTATTGATGAAGTCCCCAGTTACCATAATGGGGCATTTGTAAAATAAATACTTTGATGACTAAATTTTTCCTTAGTCTTTTATATTAAGAAGTTTTATGGGTACTTCTTTATATTCTATTCTTGCCTATTTACTTATTTAGGACTTATAAAATAGCTTAGCATTTTTATTCTTTGAAAATGCTTTATGATTCTTCTCATTAAATATCAACATGAGGTTTATAAAAGAGGGCCCTTTTATTTTATAGACACTTAATGAAGAAGACGTCTCAATTTCACAATAGTGTTATAATACGATGAAAGAAATAAGAATACTCATGTTTTGTATGAAACAACTTTGATAAGTTTTTATTCATGAACTTTAACAAGTTCTTTGACTATTACATGTATTGAAATACATTTATTACTTTCTCGTAACTATTTTTCTTGTAACAGATTTTTACATTATATAAAATAGACAAGGTTTTTCTTCATAACTTGTTTCAATACATAGTCATAACCCAATCTTTACATATTTAGGATGGGTTTGAGAAGTGAATTCGCTCGTGAGTTTGAGAGATGACTCTATTGTTTTCATGAGAAAAAACATTATGATGAATGTTTTGTGCTGAATGCTGAAAACTTCGCAACTTCCTCTCAACACTTATATCTTTGTAGCTTAATCTTGCAAAAAAATTGACCAACTTTTGTTCGATATTCATATCTTGTGTATAATATGTAGTTCCCTTAGTTTTTGAGTGGTGAGAATGAAGCCTCGAGCACTTGTTTGTTTCTCTCAATTTGGTCCTATTCCGAAACAATAAAATATACGGGACTCGAAGGTGCGATTACAGATGAAGACTGCCTAATCCATGTGTATTTCCATCAGATTAATGTAACTCAAGGCTTGGAATTTAAGATTATTCTATTTTTCCATGCAGTTCGTGACTCATCATTTGGCACGAGTTAGGGTTTTTGCCTAGCATCTAAAATCGTTAGTAAAATTTTAACAATTCAAAGAAAAATTTAACATAGAGATACCTGACCGTAGACATTCCTTTAGAAGTAATATCTCTTTAAATGGACAAAATTCCAATGTGAAGGTAAAACCTTGTTGTCCATTGTCTCCAACTCGTATGGTCCTTTCCCTGCAATGTTACGGATTCTACAGGGTCCTTCCCACGTTGGACTTAGCTTTCAATAGTTAGCAGCCTTCGTAGATTGAAACACTTTTTTTAGCACAAAGTCCCCAATTTTGAAGAACTTGAGACGTGCTTTCCTATTATAGTATCGTTCAATTATTTTCTTTTGAGTTGCCATCCTTATTAGTGCAACTTCTCTTCTTTCTTCGAGGAAATCAAAGTTCACCTGTAACTCTTCATTGTTTGAGTCTTCCGTTCTTTGAATGTACCGTGTGCTTGATTACCCTATTTCAACTGGTATTAAGGTCTCCGCTCCATAAACTATTAAAAATGGCGTTTCTCCTGTGCTTATTTTCACTGTTGTTCGATACGCCCATAATACCGCAGGCAACACTTCAGGACAATTACCTTTTGAATCTTGTAATATTTTCTTTAAATTATTGATTATGGCTTTGTTTGTGGATTCCGCTTGTCCACTGCCTACTGAATGGTATGGTGTTGATGTTATCCTTTTAATCTTCCAATTTTGAAAGAAATCCATGATTTGTGCACCTATGAATTGTGGACCATTATCACATACGATTTTCATTGGTACCCCAAAGTGGCATATTATGTTTCTCCAAATAAAATCTTTGACTTCTTTCTCTCGTACCTGTTTGAATGCCCCTGCTTCTACCCATTTAGTGAAATAATCAGTAAGTACAAGTAGAAACTTTACCTGACTTTTGCTTGTGGTAACGGGCCTACGAAGTCCATTCCCCATTTCATGAAGTGCCACAGAGATATAACAGGGTGTAATAATTCAGCTAGTCTATGCATATTGTTACTGTATCTTTGACATTTATCACACTTAGACACGAAATCATTTGCTTCCTCTTCCACCTTAGGCCAATAGTTTCCTGCTTTAATCAATGTTTTTACTAGTGATCTGCCTCCTGCATGATTTTCACAATGTCCCTCGTGTATTTTTATCATTACATACTCTGTTTGTGAAGGTCCGAGACACCTTGCAAATGGTTCACCAAACATTTTTTGGTAACGGTTTCCTTGATATAAGCAATAACGAGTAGCTTTCTTACGAAGTGCATGAGCCTTTGTTTTATCATCAGGAACGGTTCCATGCTGCAAGAAAAGCAATTGTTTCGTTTCTCTCATATTAAGTGATTAAAATTTACCTCATTCTTGTCAAGTTTAAGAACGGAATGAAATAAATGTATGATTGAAGCATTTTCATCATTTACTATGTCTACCGCAGATGCAAGATTGGCTAAACCATCTACCTCTACGTTCTCCTCTCTTGGGATTTGCATTACCTTCCAAGTTTGGAACTGCTTTATCAGTTCCCATACCTTTTCGAGATATTCTTGCATTCGTGTTCCCTTGGCTAGATAAGTCCCCAGCATTTGATTTACCACGAGTTGGGAACATTTGATTATGATTTGTGTGATGCCAAGTTCCCGTGCCAATTCTATACTGCAATTACAGCTTCATACTCTGCCTCATTGTTAGTTACAGGGTGACATTTGATAGCCTGTCTAATGGTCTCACCCATAGGTGGTTTTAGAACAATTCTTAAGCCTTCTCCATTTATATTAGATTAACCATCAGTACACAAAATTCAAGTCCCCGGGTTTGCTCCATTAAAAACTTGTAATTCCTTTTCTGCTTCTAAATGCATCTCTTGACTAAAATCTGCTACGAAATCAGCGAGAACTTGGGATATTATGGCAGTCTTAGGCTGATAAATGATTTCATATTCACTTAGTTCTATAGCCCATTTTGCTAATCTTCCTGACAATTCATATTTATGCAAAATGTTTCATAATGGAAAAAAAGTAACTACGACAATTGGATGACATTGAAAATAAGGTCTTAATTTTTTAGATGCCATGATCAAAGCTAGTGCCAACTTTTCTAGTTGTGGATATTGTATCTCAGCATCTAATAAATATTTTCTTACATAATAAATAGGATATTATTTACCTTGGTCCTCTCGTACCAAAACAACACTTACCGCGACTTCTGATACTGCCAAGTAGATGAGCAGTGTTTCACCTTCCTTTGGTTTTGCCAACAGGGGGGGGAATTTGACAAGTAAGCTTTCAAGTTCCTAAGGGCTTGTTGACAATATTCATTTCATTCAAAATGGTCTTGCTTTTTGAGAGCAGAGAAGAACATAAAACATTTTTCTGAAGATTTTGAAATAAATCTTCCCAGGGTTGCGATTCTTCCTGTTAATATTTGTAGCTTCTTCTTATTGGTAAGGATATCAGCTTCTATTGCTTTAATTTGAGAAGGATTTACCTCAATGCCACGGTTAGAAACAAGAAAACCCAACAATTTACCTGAGGCAACTCCAAATGTACATTTTTTCGGGTTGAGTTTCATGTTAAATTTCCGTAAAATTTCAAATGTAATAGATAAATGAGAAATATGATCGTGAGAATGTTGGTTTTTGACGAGCATATTGTCTATATATACCTCCATAGTTCTTCCTAAATGTTCTTGAAATATTTTGGTTTAACTTTTGGTAGGTTTCTCCAGCATTTTTGAAACCAAAGGGCATTACTTTATAACAGTAAGTTCCCCTATCTGTGATGAAAGAAGTTTTTTCCTCATCATCGGGATCCATTTTAATTTGATTATATCCTGAATATGCATCTAAAAAGCATAAAAGTTCATTACCTGCAGTTGCATCAATTAATTGATCTATATGCGGTAAAGGAAAAGAGTCTTTTGGACAGGATTTATTTAGATCAGTGTAATCCACACAAATGCGCGACTTACCATTTTTCCTAGGTACGACCACCGTGTTAGCTAACCAATTAGGATACTTTACCTCGCGGATTGACTCAATCTTTAATAATTTTTGGATCTCATCTTGAATCACCTGGTTCTTGAAAGATCTTTGCTTCATTTTCTTTTGCTTTATTGGTGTGAAAGATAGGTCCTCGTTGTGTTTGTGAGTCATCACATCCGATGGTATCCCTGTCATATTAGCATGCGACCAAGCAAAACAGTCTATGTTAGTTTTTGAAAACTCAATTACCATACCTCGCATGTCGGGATTTAGGTTGGCTCCTACATAAACCTATCGTTCAGGCCACTGTTCAAATAGTACCACCGCCTCGAGCTCCTGTATTGTTGTTTCAATGTTCTCATTTTCTTCAGGTTCTTGAATCACATCGGGTCTCAAGTCTAAATATGTTTTTTCTTATTCAATTGACGTTTTATTGTCAACACTCTCAACTGTTTTCTGTAACTGCTATTTTTCTTTAGTTATGGCGATCATATCTATCACAACGTTGATTCTCCTAGCTGTTTACTGATCCCCTCGAATTTGACAGATTCCCCACGGTGATAGAAACTTAATAACTTGATGCAGAGTTGATGGAACAACATCCATATCATGGATCCATGGTCTCTCCGTGATTATATTGTAGGCCATCTCCATATGAACTACCTAGAATTTGGTTTCTTTGACAACATATGCAGCAAAAGTTGTTAGAATTACCTCTTCTTTTGTTACCATGCTTGAATTGTCGAAGCCTGACAAGGTATGCACCTTGGGTATCATTTTATCTTTAGATTGCATTTCCCGTAGAACCCTTAATAGGATGATATTTGCAGAACTCCCTGGGTCGATCAAAACTCGTTTTACATTAGTGTCATGTACAAGTAAAGATATTACCAGTGCATCATTGTGAGGAGTAATCACTCCTTCTATATCTACATCATCAAAATTTATGCTTTCGTGCTCTAGGGTCTGCCACACTCGCTTCCCGTGTGTGATCTTTACTTTGGAAACCTTATTTGAATCTGTATATGTAACTCCATAAATATCTTCTCCTCCACTAATGACGTTCACAGTTCTCTGCGGGGGATGGTGGTTTTGGTGGCTCCTGCCTATTTTTCATATAAGCTTGTTTTCCCTTCTCACAAAATAACTCAGTGTGATATCCTTGCTTCAATAGATGGTCCATTTCACTTTGTAAGAATCTTCATTCTAATGTTTTATGCCCGTGATCGTTGTGGAATTCACAACAATGGTTCGGATTACACCTGTTTATTTGACCGCATATCTTTTTTCTACCGTACCTTATCTTCCATGCCCCTCAGAACAGCTACGAGCTCAGAATCAGTTACGTTGAAATTATAACCACAGAATCGTTCCATTAAATCTCTATCGTCGTCTCATGGCTCCTGACTGTTTCGATTACCTCTGAACCTGGATAAAGTGTCGGTCTCCCTGTTTCTTTGCCTTTGATCATATCGTTTGTTATCTTGTTTTGATCGTGAATCGCTTCCTGCAGGTCCCATATATGGATCATATCTATTCTTACCTGATCTTTTTTTAGCCTCTTACCTCCTGGATCCGTTCCTTCCTTCACTATGGTACTGAGGTACGGTATCCTCTTCAATTCTGAGCTTTGTACTGTACCTATTATAAACATCATTCCAAGTAGTTGCAGGAACTTTACGGAGGCTTTCCTTAAGCCTTCTCGTGGCTTCTGAACATTTGTCATTCAAATTGCTTGCAAAAGCTATCGCTGCACAATTGTCTGGAACACGGGGTAGAGTCATTCTTTCATGTTGGAATCTATCAACAAAATCCATGAGCAGTTCAGAGTTCCCTTGTTGGATTTTGAAAATATCCTCCATTCTTTTCTCGACCTTTTGAGCTCCAGAGTGTGCTTTTATAAAATAATATGCAAGCTCAGCAAAAGAGTTTATAGAGTTTTCAGGTAAAAGAGAATACCAGGTTAATCCATCCTTGGTGAGGGTTTCTCCAAAAATTTTGACCAGTACCGATTCAATTTCTTGTTTGGTCAAGTTGTTGCCCTTCACGCCTGTTGTAAATGCAGTTACGTGGCCACATGGGTCTATTGTACCATCATATTTTGGGATGTCACGCATTTCGAACTTTTTCGGAATTGGAAGGGGAGCAGCACTTGGCTTCCAAGGTTGTGGTGAGTATTTGTCCACGTCTACTCCTTTTATTACGGGCGGGACTCCAGGGATTTGCTCGGTACGCTCATTTTTGCTCCTTGAGTTGTTTCTGCAAGGTTAGTACTAAATATTAAAGATGAGAATTACCTGAGTTATCTGATTCTCCTTCTTATGAATCACTGGGGGTAGCTCCATTACCAGAATTAATAGACCAGAGCGCGGGTTTTCCAACGTGTTATTATTCGGCGTTGTTGACGCAGCAGGCAATCGACTAACTAAAGCTTCCAAAGCTATGTCAATTCGTGCATCAATTATTTATCTTAGAAGCTCATCTCTTGTTTCAACTCCTCCATCAGCATGTTCAGATTATAGGTGACCAGTGGGTGGGCGGGCCGGGTCCGGGTCCAAATTTTATGACCCGTCCGGGTCCGGGCCGGTCCGGGTTCAATTGGGGGCGGGTTGCAATTGGGCTGGGTTGAGCCGGTCCGGGCCGGGCCGGGCCGGGTTAATCTTTTTTTTTTTTTTTGAATTACGTATAGTATAAATATTAAGTTATATTAATACTTTGTAATAATTGAATGAACACAACAAAAGATGGGGAAAAAATTGCACTTATTGCAAGTGTTACTTTATTTCTTAAATTCAAAATTTCAAAACTAAAATGTATCATAATTAGTTTACAATTTACATCAAATGGCTTGCATTGCAATAGCAAGTTCTTCCATATTAATATGAACCTCTGGACCTTCTTCTGGAGTGTTAAATTCGGATGGGTTTCCGTGCGTTAATATATCTCCAAGTTCTTCGTCTTCCGGGCTATCAAGATCTTCCTTTCCTTGATTTCTTCGTTCAGATCTTATCCAATCTCTTAGACACACTAAGACTTCCAAAGCATTGCTTCCCAATGAGTGCCGCGTGTCTCCAAGTTGTTGTCTTGCTTGGCTAAATGCACTCTCGGATGCAACAGTGGAAATTGGGACATTCAGGACATCCCGCGCCATAGCGTAAAGAACGGGAAATTGCTTTGAATTTTCCTGCCACCAGCCTAACGGTGAAAATTCCTTGCTGCGAGGCTCCTTTTGCTTCTGCAAGTAAAATTGCAGTTCATCTATATTCCTACTACTACTTTGAGTGTTAGAAAAAGTTGAAAAAATATTAAAACTATCAAAGCCTTCATCATCATCTCCGACTACATTAGAAGTGCTACATTGCATAGTGGGATTTGCAGCAGTTGAAGCACGAGCATTATCACATTGAGTTGCATAATAAGTATATAGATATTGTAAATGTTCATTTAGTTGGTTCATAGATTCATACAAATTTGGGCTTTCAGTAGGCCCAATCTCCATATAATTGTATAAAGCATTCATTAATTGTTGACAATCAGACATTTTAATTGAAGGATTTAAAACTGCACCAATTAAGTAAACAGGAGGAATTGGAAAGAAATATTTTTTAAATTTTTCTTGCATACTTGCAACAGCATCCGTATATCTATCTTTCTTCTTAAATTCAAATAGTAGCAAAGAAATTTCAGCTATATGTACTAAAGCCAAAGTAATAGTTGGGTAATATGCCCCAGAAAATACAACAGTAGCAGTATAAAATTTATGTAAAAATTTAATCACATCACTAATGACCTCCCAGGTATCACCGGTTAACATACGCCTAGGATCAGTACAATGTGCATTAGCAACTTCTGTTATTGGAAATCTATATTTGTAGCAACATTTTAAAAATATATACGTATAATTCCATCTAGTAACTACTTCGTCGGGCATGAATCTAGGTGTAAGGTTATATTGCATACACTTGTTCTTAAATTCTCTTATTCTAGATTGTCTATTATTTCCCTGAATTACTCCAACAGCTCTTCTAACTAGAGTAATCTCAGTTGAAAATAAATCGAGCCCACTTTTAACAATTAAATTGTAAACATGACATGCACATCTAACATGAAAAATATCATCAAGAGGTGGATGTAAATTCAATTTTAAAATTGAAACTGCAGCATTGTTGTTTGAAGCATTATCAAAAGACATACACAAAACTTTTTGGTTTAGATTATAAAATTCGACAACTTCAACAATTGTACTACTAATAAATGTTGCAGTATGACTCTGATCTTCATCATATTTAAAAGCAATAATAAGTTTTTGCATACAAGTATTGTCATCTATCCAATGACATGTAATTGTTAAATAATCATTTCCATTTACAGCATGGCCAATATCAGAAGTTAGACATACTCTAGAAGGAAGGTGACTAAACAAATAACGTATGTATGTTTGATATTGGCCGTGAAGTCTAAAGATGTCAGATCTACAGGTACTTCTAGGGATACCTTTAAACATAGGGTTGTATATCCTTTGAATATACGTAACAAGATAAGAGGAAGAAGCAAAAGAAAAAGGTAGACAACCCAAAGCGATCATTTTCGCTAATTCCTCTCGATCCCTCATTTTATCATATTTTAGGAGACCTGCAGTAGTAGGGTTACCGGTTGTTTGACTTCCATCCCCATTAACCCCCCATTCTATAGGATGATAATTTTGCATATGTCTAATTAGTGTGCCAGTCCCCCCTAAATTACCTCCGGTCAAATGTTTAAACGTTTCGTTACAAAGTCTGCACTTAACTCTATCACTATCTTCTATCTCATCAAAAAATTTCCAAACAGGACTTCTTTTTCTACGATTAGATTTAGAAGTTGGAGCGACTGGTGGTCTTCTACCCCTTGTTGCACTAGCAACTCCAACTCCAATACTACCAACATTTGCACTAGTAGGTGTAGGTGGTATCTCATCTTCTATTCCAATTTCGTTATCTTCTATTCCGAAATCTTGGTGTAATTGTTCATAATCAATATTTACATCTTGCAAATTAGGCGATGATTCAGAAACATGTGTTATTGGTTCATTATTACTATTACTACCAGAAGCTACAGGACTTTTTTTACTACTTCCACTACCACTTCCACTCCTACCAGTAACTTTTCTACACGCTCTTTTAGCAGCATTCAACATATTGGAAAATTTAATATATAAGCTAAAATCAAATATGCAATTAAAATATTAAATAAGAGAAAGAGTTGGAGAGAGTGCACCGAATTCGATAATAAATTGAGCACTTGAACAGTTGAACTTCAAGAATGTTGAACACTTGAACTTCAAGAATCAAGCTTCGAATGCCGATTTCCAAATAAGAAATTACGATAAATTAAATTCGGGAAAATAAAGACAATAAAATTATGAAAGTAGAATATGAATTCTTGAAAATTGAAGAGAAGAGGGTGATTGATATTTGCTAATTTGAGAATTGAGAGAGAGATAGATAATTTTGAGTGAGGAAATGAAGAAGAGGGGAGGGTATTTATAGATTTTTAGAAGGGTTATTAATGTAATTTAATAAAAACAAAAAAAAAACAAAAAAGGGCCAAAAATGCAAAAAGACCCGTTGGCCAACGGTTCTGGACCGTTGCCAACGGGCAAGTGGGCCCCAGCAGCTAAAAAAAATTTTTTTTTAAAAAAAAAAAAAATTTTACCGTTATAACCGGTCCGGGCCGGTCCGGGTTGGCCGGTTCGCCCGGTATTTCTCTTTCCGGGCCGGTCCGGTCCGGGTTAATTGCCCGGTAAGGCCTTACGTCCCAACCCCCTTCCCCCCCTAACCCAGCCCGGCCCCCCCGCGCTAAACCGGTCCGGTCCGGGCCGGTTTTGACCGGGCCGGTCCGTGCCGGTCCCGGGTCAACCCGGCCCGGTTGACACCCTTAGTTCAGATAGATCATTAGGAGTTCCTTCTCGAGATCCACGTGGAGAAGCTTGAGGAAGAGCATCATTGAGTTCATCTCCAATCACTTGATGGATCTGATTTTCTTGATTGTTGTTTGTCGTTGTTGTTTGACATGATGTTAACAATGGGTAAAATGTAATTTCAGAAAGAATAGATTATCAGATTCCCAATAACAGAACCAGTTTAGCAATGGATTGCGACCAAAAAACGGTTTAAATAATGCAAAAAATTAGTATTAGCTATATACTTTTTGATGAAAACTTATATTTCTAAATACATATCTTCGCAGTTTTAGACAATCAATCAAATTAACTATTTTTTCTATACTCTTTTCTGCAGGACAGCTAGCCGAGCTAAGCAAATGATTACAAAGATTAGTCTAAAACATCCCCTAACGTTGGTCCAAATCCAATTCAAATGTTAGGAATTTCGTTTTCAACTGATATATAGATACTCGTTTCGGTCCAAAATAAGTGATTTTTTGGGCTTTTTTTTTTGTCCAAAAAAAATAATTTTTTAAATTTTTAGAGTGAATTAATTATTTTTTTTCTATATTGTCCTTGAAGTAAATAGTATTGAATTATGTGTTAAGAGTATTTATGTGAGATAATAAAAATTAATATGGTCAATTCTATTGCTAATTAATACTAAAAGATGGATTTCTAATTTGTGTGAAAAAAATTACTTATTTTGAAACTAATTGAGTATTTTTTATTTTTTATTTTTACTTTTTCAATTTTGTATTTGCGTCCCAAAATACATAGTTGTTGCCCACTTGATTAGTTGAATGACAAAAGGAAAGAGCATTTTACCTAGAAGTTAGATACGTACGATTCAATTATGTCAGCATGACAACACTTACGTGTCATATTCCACCCAAACATTAGATTAAATAGTCATAATTTTCTTGATTTTAATGATAATTATAATCATTTATCCAGTCCTTCTAACAACCTTTTATATGTATCCGTTGAAGCTATCTTAAAAAATAGACAAAAGCTTCAAAAGATAATACTACTAATTGGCAAAAAAAATCATAATATCAAGAAAGATATAAGAAAGTACATTCCATCATATGAATGTTTGAGAAAAATAAAATTAAGTCTCACTGTTTAAACTAAAGAAAACAAATGTCATTGTAACTAACTCTATTGAATACCAACAATAACAACAAAGTAAATTGTAGCCCTAAAATAATTTTTGCAATTTTTCATCATATTAAGTCTGAGGGTCGGGTCAAGCCTGTCTGTTTACGAATCGGATGTGGGAAAATTTACAAGTCCTATGGCAAGTTGAGAGGGAAGTAACAATAGTAAAAGGCATTCCTTTGAAAGGATACGATGAGATAGAATGCAATAAAAACAAAGACAGGGAACGGGGATAGGATTTTCATTCCTCCCGCCAAAGCTAGAAAAGAAAGGAGCTCTCTCTTTTTTCCGGCAGGAGCTGGTTGGTGATGCTCTTCCCATGGTTTACCACCGATGAGGAGTATTCCGCATGCCATCGACCTAGTACCTGGTGCTAGTTTCCTTTCTTCTCTTTTCTTCTATTAGTTAGCTTGGATTGAGAAAGCTCCGTCAATAAGGACGACGTCACACCAGACGTCCTGTTTTAACTTCCCTAGCCCCAACTGTTCCCTTTGTTTGAATAAACGCTGCTTATTTTAGTTTACATTCAAACCAAAGTAAATCAAGCCTAAGCGGTCACGCTTTCTAATGCGTTTTCTGGACATCATATGATCGTTCTTTCTTAAACGTAGTTTTATCCGTAACAAGATGCCTCCTTGAGTCATCAAAGCCTTTCTGACTCGGCCTGGCCCGCTTCTTTGCTCGCTTGCAGCGCCTCGACTCGAGTTTCCGCTGTAGGATTGAGTGAGGTGACGATTGGCCTACCAGAGAGCTGACATTAGAAGACTGACACCCACAGCGTCTATGAAAATTTCTTGTGATTCCCCTTCTTTCTTCGACGAAGGCATTCTAATACTTGAGTTCAAGCTCCTACTTCGAAGTAAGCCTATGGGTTGTTTCGAAGCTTAGTAGCTAATTTTCAAACTTCATATTTTATAACCTAATAACAAATAACAACAACCCAGTATAATCCCACTTAGTGGGGTTTGGGGAGTGTAGTGTGTACGCAGACCTTACCCTACCCTTGGGTAGAGAGGCTGTTTCCAAATAAACAGCCGGCATCCTTCCCTCCAAGAAATTCCCACCTTGCTCTTGGGGAGACTCGAACTTACAACCTCTCGGTTGGAAGTGAGGGTTGCTTACCATCAGAGCAACGCCTCTTGTCTATTTTATAACCTGAAATAATAAAATAAGTGAATGTCAAAAGATGAAATCAAATGTGAAGCAAAAAAATGTGAGTCCACATGTAAATATGCAAAGTAGCTGAAACTTAAACTAAATCAATTGGAAAAAAATACAGGAATTCAACATGATTGTAACAAAACAACTACTATTCCAGCTCTCATAAATATTTAACCAGAAGCAAAATAAAAGATAGTTGCCATAAAAATGCATCACAAAAAATTGTCGGCAAAACAGTTATACATAACTAAATTAAAAGCAGCTCAAACACTAATTTGATGGACTTCCAGTACACCCGAAATAGACCAAATTATACATACCTTCAACATAAACATATTTCAATGCAAAAACAAAAGAAACATGGGGAGAAAGAATTCTCTTCGAATAATTAGTACCATCTTCAAACACAAGAATACCAAAACATGTACCAACAATACCAACACCATCTGAAACATAAGGTGAAGGAGAAGCAGTATAAAGTTCACGATGATTAGTCTTTAATTTATGGGCAAACCAAGTTACTAAGATATTAGTTGGATTTACAAAAACTAACTTATGTATCAAAATGTTCAATATTTATTAGCGACTTGATATATAATTAAACTGGTTCATAACACAATCGATGAATTATAAAGTTCATGATGATTAGTCTTTAATTTATGGGCAAATCAAGTTACTAAGATATTAGTTGGATTTTAAAAAAAAAACTAACTTAAGAACAAAATGTTCAATATTTATTAGCGACTTGATATATAATTAAACTGGTTCATAACACAATCGATGAATTATAAAGTTCATGATGATTAGTCTTTAATTTATGGGCAAACCAAGTTACTAAGATATTAGTTGGATTTACAAAAACTAACTTATGTATCAAAATGTTCAATATTTATTAGCGACTTGATATATAATTAAACTGGTTCATAACACAATCGATGAATTATAAAGTTCATGATGATTAGTCTTTAATTTATGGGCAAATCAAGTTACTAAGATATTAGTTGGATTTTAAAAAAAAAACTAACTTAAGAACAAAATGTTCAATATTTATTAGCGACTTGATAGATAATTAAACTGGTGCATAGCACAATCGATGAATATTGAGCATACTTTAAGAAAGAAATAAGTTAGTAACAAATTATAATACAAGAAACATACCATGAGAAGATGGACTATTTTCACCAATATTATGCATCTGTTGTGCTTGTGGTACTCGTTCATGGCCACTGTTTGCATTAGGGACCTGATTAATATTAGCAAGTTATAATATTAATTTCAAAAGATTAAAATTTCTGAAAATATATCTTAAACTTTTGAAGTTGAGTTACCTGTTCATTTGAAGATCCATTGATATTCGGCGACGATGACTCATTAGGAGCAATTTTGCACATGACTTGTCTCATCCATAATAGTTCTTGTTTCATCAAACTAATTTCTTCATTTTGTTTTCCATTTAACTCTGTTATCTTTTGTTCTAACCTTCTTACTTCATTAGAATAATCCTCCATAGCAATATTTTCTATGCAAGATTTACTACCCCACATTATAGAAAGAGTTGGATCAAGTCCCAAACCTCGAACATATCCGCTTTTTTCATTTCCCAAGACTTGGGAATATATATCTCCTTCCCAAGCAACACTGTGAGGAGGCTGGTCATGCGATCACTCACTATTACTCCTTAATCTTTCATTTATCATGTAATAATCAGAGAGGGTTATCAAGGAAGTTAATCCATTTCGAAACAACAAAAAAATTGCTAAAAATGAATTACCTCTAGAATAGGAAAAGGTATTTTGGAGGAACAACATAAAAATAAAACTATTGAACATGGACTCCCCAAGTATATGGGCAAATGAAACCTTATTCTAGTTATCGTGCTGTGCATTTTCAAAAATAAAATAAGTACGAATAGTAGATGCTGTGAGTTAACACTTCAATACTTATCAATTGTTGATATTGGATCTATTTGAACAGCAACTACTACGCCTCAGGATCTATTTGAACATGAATAAATAATTCCAATGATCTGAGAACAGAAGAAAATAGTTGTTCATGGGAAAGGAAGCATTCCATTGACAATACAACTGACTGAAATTTAAGAGTGAAATTCTAGATATTCAGGTTTAAGTTGTTTCAGACTAATGAAATCCATTGATTACACGAGATATCTTGGTAGTAACATTTGCCTATGATGCCATATGTGACAGAAAACTGGTTGCAAACATGTTTGACATAAAGTCAATTGTGTCACTACTTTCTTATTTCGTTTGACTACCATACATGTTCTTCGCTATGTAAGATCAACAAAAAGCTCGGGAAATGTTGCTCAAGAAAATGAAACGTTCTGTTAAAAAATATTTGAACAAAAATAAGAGAAAATTAATAACACAAGAAAATAGAAAGTAAACTACTGAAAAGCAAAGAAGAGAAAGCTTCCTTCATTTTGCAAGTTACAAACTATACATAATTTCATATTTGGTCTTTTCTCATGGTCAATTTCTCACCACTGGAGGAAGTACCTTACTTATGCACAATGACAATGAATCTTCCACGTGAGAGTCACAGTCACCAAACTTTTACAGGAAAAAAAATCAACCAATTCGGGAGTAAATGGACAGTAAACCATTTATTAGATAACAACAACTACCCAGTATATTCCCACCAGATGGGGTCTGGGTAAACCATTTATTAGATGAAGGATTAAATTAGGATAGAGGGGTTAAAAGTACAGACAATATAAACCAAAAGTAACATTTTACTCCACTAAAACATACGATATTCAAAAACTAAAGATAGGGGACGAATATTACGATTGTCATTGCAGAATTCTCATCAAGTGGTCGCCCATCTTTACGTTGTTTATGAGTTAATCAAAATACTTTTGCTCGTGTAGACTCTATCTCATGTTCAGCCTGATATAACAAAATTAATGTCACTTATGCATGAAAAAAGTATTTTAAAATATTATATTTTATAATTTTCATATGAACACCTTATCAGCCATCAAGGTGGCAATACTTTTGGATCCTCCAGTGTGAGGCATATTTTGCTTAGCCCTATTATTTCTATTTGCTTGTGTTCTCCTCTGTCATTGTAACATAAGAATATTATTTTATTATTTATACATAAAAACTAACCAAGAAATAAATTAAAACTAGCTAAGTGTGTTTTAGAACTTCCAACCGAGAGTTTGTGAGTTCGAGTCATCCCAAGAGCAAGGTGGGAAGTTCTTGGAGGGAAGGATGTCGGGGGTCTATTTGGAAACAGCCTCTCTACCCAAGGGTAGGGGTAAAGGTCTGTGTACATACCACCCTCCCCAGACCCTACTAAGTGGGATTATACTGGGTTATTGTTGTTGTTGTTGTTGTTGTTGTTGTTGTTGTTGTTGTTGTGTTTTAGAACTTAGGAAGTTGATACCTTAGCTTTATCAGAGAGCCAATAAGAAACGAGAACAGTCCACTGATCTCTAGGTATATGACTTGGTCTATTTTTCAGTAGAGCATCTTTGGTCTTATACTTTGACGTATACTCACTTTTTAAATCACACTTGTAATCTTTCAATTTCTTTCCTAGTGACTTTATGACATACTTTTCTCCGCGTGTTTGGGATAGAGAACTTCTTCTGAAAAAATAAAGCAAATATTTACAAGAAAAAATTATTTATAACAGAAATCATATATTATTAGATTCACAATAACAACAACTCCTTACCCTCACAAACTCCACCAATTTCTTCTTTTCTTCTTTGTCAAAACTTCTCCAGTCATCTACATGTAATGGAGTTAGTTCTGGAGTTCTTGCGATAATCCCTAGAAAGCTAGCAAGTTTCCGACCCTCTTTCCCAATGAATTGGTTGTGACTATTGAACTGCACAGCAATTGTCTTCCCTGGAGGCGTCTTCCAAATATCTTTTAGTAATGTAGGATCGCGAACTTTCTTTGCCTCTGAATTATCTTACATGAAAAAATTAAACGATCATGAAATCCACAGTCGCCTACTATTAATTAACAGTCCTAAAGGAAAGAGATATCAAATATGAAAACACTTCGAACTATTTATAAACTAATTAATGGTTCTAAAAAAGTAACTGATTCACTGCCTATTCACATTTCAGTTGGTTTTTATGATTAAATAGCCTTAGATAACTCTTGTAGCTTCGTGTATTTTTTTTGGATGCATAATTGTACTTTATTATATTGTAAAAACTCACATGAACCGAATGAGCTGGACGAAAGTAGAAGCACATCAGCTTAATAAGAAGTCACCAACAGTATTTACAAAAATCAAATGAGACGTTACCAGAAAGTAAATGGAAACTATATATCATTTAGCAAACTATATAGACCAAAGTGGTTAACATCAATGAGCTATCATTTAACATAATATTTTGCAATACTTAGACAAAAAGTAAGCTTGTATTTTCAAAAAACAAACACAATTTTCAGTTGAAGCAAAAATAACATCATATACAATTTGCTCAACAGGTATGAAAAAGTATTACCTGAGTCATCATTTTGTTGATCCTCAGCCTCAGTTGAATTTATAATTCATTAGATTGACCATCATGTGTTTGGGATTGAGAGTAGTTCTGGTCATCGATCAGTTGTTCAATATAAAGGCCGCACACCTTTATTATCACGTTGTTCTTCGATAGACATTCGTTTGCCACCTCTAGTTCGCATGGTTTCTTCTCAAAATAAAATAAATATCTAGCTACAATAATGTATGAAAATCTAAAACAAAGAAGAGGTATCAACAAAACATAGCAGGTATTCACGCACTAGACATCAAAATTTATAATTAATGATAAGAACATCTTGGCATCTCACAATCCAACAGACAGAACAACAAATTAAAAGTAAAGAAAGCATAGAAAATTCTCTAAAATATTGGATAACCCATCAACACAAATATGGATAAGCAAGATGGCTGACATGTAGTTTCTATAAAATGTGAACAAAATTGAAAGAAAAAAAGATATCTTATGAAATGTTTTGAATAAAAGAAAATCCTTACAAATAGTTCAAAAACACTTGCAAAAATAATGTATAAGCACTGCCTATCTTATTCAGAATCACTTTCATTTGCTATATCATTTCCTCCTTCAACATTTGCTTCATCTTCATTTAGAGAAATTTGAGAATGTCGATTCATATCAATTATTATCCCATCAATACCACTTCTTACCCAGTCATTATACTCAAATCCCGAATCACAAATATTTTCTAAGAGAGCCATGTCATTGACATCACTCTGCATTGATAACTAAAATTGTATATTATTTTCTTCCCCCATATCAAAAATATCTCTAGGTTTAATTGACCTTGGGACAAACCATTCATGATCTTTAGGATCTTGCACAAATATAACGTGTTGTGCTTGTCCTGCAAAAATAAAAGGCTCATGACTCTCTCGATCACCAGAGTCTACTAGATGTGAGAAATTCACAAGCATGAAACCTAAATCATCTTCTTTTACTCCTCTGTCTTTGGTTACATCAACTCAATCACACTTAAATAATACAACTTTAAATTCTTCAAAGTAATTTAACTCCACAATATCATTTAATCTGCCATAATAGGTTATATTTGCAGACTTAGGAGCACTATCACTTGTACTTGCATAACTTTCAGTCTTTGAAACGACCATAATACCACTGATTTGGGTCTCCATAGACTCTTCAGTTTGTTTTGTTCGGAATTGATACCCATTATTTACATCGAATGACTTAAATCTTCTTGCTATGTAACTTGGCCTTTGTCCAATATATTTAACATCATTAGGGATGACAGATGTAACCTCCAACTCCTTCACCTAACCAAAAAGTAATATGACCGTAAATATCAATATAATTCATACCTACTAGGGCAAAAATTTAGTGTAACTAATGACTTAATACTATTACTTACTTGCTCCTTGAACCACTCATGAAATTTATCAAAACGCATTCGATCAAGTTGATATTGTGTAAGACGACGTTTACGATGCAATCTCTTGATTTCAGCAATATGTTCTCTGTTTATGTAACTCACATATATCAATTTATTTATCAAATAAAGTAATATACAAATATTTAGAAATAAATCAGGTAAGGTAGTTTTTATAAATATGTATACTATTCACTTTTTATAATCCTCAATCACCCCCTGAATCACAATTGAAAAGCACATAACGATGTGCTTGCAACCATGTTTTCTCATCCAACTCAAATACATCTACCTCGCCGTATGGATCTCCATCAGTAGGGAAAATACATCCTTCTCAATCACTCTGATCGTTAATCTATGCCTTATTTTTTCTTGACCAATAAGACCTTGAATCTCCACCCTCCAAGTATCTTGAGTAAAATGTCAGACACTCTTTTGCGATATATTCTTCTGCTATTGAACCTTCTGTGCATGCACGATGACGAACATATGATTTCAAAGTGCATAAGTACCTATACATTAAGTAATGTTATTAGTTAAATATTTTTATAATTAACAAATCTAGATAGTAAAGTAAAATTTCAATTATATTCTTCATACCTCTCAATTGGGTACATCCAGCGATAATGTACTGGCCCCGCAAGTTTAGCCTCAATTGCCAAGTGAATAACCAAGTGTACCATAACAGTAAAGAATGATGGGAGGAAGATTTTTTCCATATTAGACAGTGTTAAAGCAATGTTTTCTTCAAGTAACATTAGCTCTTCCATTTTAAGCATTTTATTACAAAGAACACGAAAGAATGTGCAAAGTTCAATTAAAACAGAACTCACTTTTTTATCAACTGATCTTCGTAATGCAAGAGGAAGAAGTTCTTGCATTATAACATGACAATCATGAGTTTTTAGCCCTGATATCTTTCACTTGCAAATGCAACGTGAGATATTAGACGCATAGCCATATGGAAACTTGGCATTTTGTGGAACTTCGTAAAATAATTCCTTCTCTTTCAGAGACATTGTGAAATAAGTAGGAGGGAGATATGCTTTACCATTAGCTCGATATTGAGGCCATAAGCTTGGTCTTATTTTCATCTCCTTCAAGTCTAATCGAGCTTCTAAGTTATCTTTATATTTTTTACCAAGATCCAACAACGTATAAATCAAGTTATCACTTATATTTTTCTCTATGTGCATCATAAGATTATGACGCACCAAATTATGCTCCCAATAAGGAAGATTGAAAAATATGCTCCTCTTTTTCCATGTATTTTTTCTCACCCCATTTACCTCTTCACTCATTTGACCGGGAAAAAACATTATGTCTTTAACTTGATTTAAAACTACTGCATCTGATACCAGACAAGGTGCAAGTCTTGATTCTTTAGTCCCATCAAATGACTTTGCATCATTTCAATATTTGTGATCTGCTTTCAAAATACGTCGATGGCCCATGAAACAAAACTTTGTCCCATGTTTGAGCCTTCTAGATTGAGTGTTTATATTGCAAGATGGGCATGCAAATTGACCATGCGTGCACCATCCAGATAGAATTTCATATGCTAGAAAATCATTTATGGTCCACATGAGAGTTGCTCGTATTTGAAATGTCTCCTTAGTAAAGGCATCATATGTTTCTATCCCTGCATCCTATAATTCATTCAACTCTTCTATTAACGATTCCAAAAAGACATCAATATTATTTCCAGGTGCTTTGGGTCCCGGAATAAGCAAGGACATAATGAAGAATGCTTGCTTCATGCACAACCATGGTGGAAGATTATAGGGCATTAAAATCACAGGCCATGTACTGTGAACAGTTCGCATTGTGCCAAAAGGATTAAACCCATCACTAGCTAATCCTAGGCGAATATTGCGAGGATCTTTAGCAAATTCTGTATGGATATTGTCAAAAATTTTCCAAGCTTCAAAATCAGCAGGATGCCATAAAACTCCATCTTTTGTGCATTCTTCATGATGCCACCGTGTTAATTTAGTTGTTTTTGAAGATATAAATAATCTTTGCAGTCTTGGTTTAGAGGAAAGTACCTTAGGACCTTCGCTGAAATTTTTTTGTCCTTGTTTTTCCATCTAGAAGTCCCGCACTATAACCATTCATTAATATTCTTATCAGCAAATTCATTCCTAAAAATCATGCAATCTTTGGGACATGCATGAATTTTTTTATACTTTAAACCCAAACTTTCAACTATTTTCTTGGTCTCATAAAAAGAAGGAGGCAAATTCTCTCCCTCGGGTAATGCATCCTTTAACAAACCAAGCAAAGAACTAAAAGAATCATTTGTCCATTTGGATGATCGTTTTATTTGATAAAGATGCAGCAAAAAAGAAAGTTTACTAAATTTTTTGCATCCAGGGTATAATGTTTCATTTGTATTTTTCATGAGCCGTTCAAGCTTATCCACCTCTGGATGAGGTTGATTTGTTGATGGATGAGGAGTATTATCTTCTACGTTTGGCTCTACCTCTCCACTTTTGTTATTATCCATGAACCTGGTAAAACCTCAAAAAGCATCATATATCATTCCTCTCATATCATCACCTCTTAAAGATTCTTGTCCACAACTATTTTTTTAGTGTTATTTGATGCATTGAGAGACTCTCCATGACAAAATCAAGTATCATATGTGTCACGACCCCAAACCCGATCATGATGGAGCCCGGCCGCAAGGCTAGGCAAGCCCAACCAAACCACAACCAAGAATGGCATTCCGTCCCCAAAGAAACAATTTAAGATAACACAGCGAATTTAATATCAAACTCCCAACCAGGGATAGAAAATACCAATGAAAATACAACTGAGCAAGAACACTAATCCTCCCATAACCGAGGAGTCACGAGTATAGAGCCTCTAACATAGCAGGATACAAGTCTGAACGGAAATGATACCAAAGTTTGACAAAATAGCAAAAAGAACATACTGATAGAGATAGTGTAAGTGATCCTGCGGCTGCTGGGCAGCTACCTTAATACTCTAAATAGCTCGGGTAATCAACACCAGCAGCACTAGATCTCTGAAGCACCTGGATCTGCACACAAGGTGCAGGGAGTATGGGGTGAGTCTACCAACTCAGCGAGTAATAAGCATGTATAAAAACCCGAAGATAAGAAAACATGAAATAACACAAAATGAAGCTATCTAACAGTTCTATACAGTACAAACCTCAGAGATATACAGATAAAAAAATAGTAAATAAATGCATGAGAAGCAATACAATGCATGAACATTGTAACGTGCAGCCCAAGCCATCCATATGGGTACACGCGCTCACTGTGGGGGTTCAGACTCTGGAGGGATCCTACATCCCAAGCGCTATATCATACAGTGTCAATAGTTACCACTGTTTTCATTAGAATACACTGTGCCAATAGTTACCACCATTCCATGAATCATATAAAGTCAAAAAAATAGAGATATAATGATCGTCAGCCCGAAATATCGTTAAAAACCATTTGAGTTTTCAAAACATAGAAGTAAGGCTGAGTTTGCAAAATAGTGTTCAAAACCATGGACAAAATTCAAGTAATATTCAAATCATGATAATTCTGAAACAACGATCCCAGAAGGATTCTACAAGCCGGTACAAGGCCCTATACATGGCATCAAGCCCAGATATCATCAATATAGTATGCGAGGCAATCGCCAACATAGCACAATTTATCCCTCGAATTGGACCGAGTAACAATTCCCAACATATACTACCCCGCACTAACCATGGAGTGCGTGTCCAGACTCATAATAGCGTCACAATGTGATATACCGGGGTTTCAAACCCTCAGGTCATCATCTACACCCATTACTCACCTCAAGCCGGCCGCAAACTAGCTCGCAATGCCTTTCCCTCGAGAATCAACCTTCGCGGATGCCAAATCTAATCAAAACCAATAGGAATACGTCACTATAGGCTATTGGAACATAACCCAATCGAAACAACTCAAAATACACCCAAAAATACGAAGTTGGCAAAAATCGAGCCCCGAGTCCACTTCTCGAAAAAATAAAAATTTACATCTTCGTAATCTTCGTCTCGCCATAGGTCCGTACATATAAATTTCATCAAAATCGGAGTCCAAATGGGCCATCAAATCCCCAATTTTCATTTCAAAAACCTAGCCCTAGTTTCTTAAATATTTCCCCAATTTCAGAGAATTAATGGAGGATTCTTCAATAAAATCACGTAATTGGCTCCTAAATCTTACCTCAAGTCGAAACCTAGGTGAAATCCTCTTACTCCCTCGTCCAATAGCTCAAAAATGTGCTCAACAATGGTGGAAATTGATATTAGCTCGCGGATGAAATGTTTATAAACCCTTCTGTCTGCCCAGAAATTCCTTCATCGCGTTCGCAGCCCTAGCCACACAAACATGATTCTTTATCTGATCTCGCTACCAGGCCCTCATACGCGAACGCGACCCCCACAACGCGAACGCGATGGCCCACTTCCCTAGCCTACGCGAAAGCGCCACCATATCACGCGAACGCGATCAAGAAGAATCCTCTACTACGCGACCGCGGCCTTTCTTACGCGAACACGAAGGCAAAAATCCTAGGCTCCCAGATTCCCTCTACGCGTTTGCGTACGCGTCCACCACCCCATGAACGTGATGCTCTATGGTCTGCAACACCAACAGTTGTGCACCAGCATCCTTCCAAGTCCAAAAATAGCCCAGTTAACCCTCCGAAATCACCCTGAGGCCCTCGGGACCTCAACCAAAGGTACCAACTGGACCAGTTTCCTCATTCAAACATGCTCGGGCCATAAAAATACTAACATTAACATCAAAAATCACAAAATTCCTCAAATGCAAGCCTAAGTCAAGCTAGAACTTTTTCAAATTCGCATTCGATCCAAACCCCGACCTAAGCACTTCCGAATGATCTCAAAATTTGCATATGTATCCAAAATCACCTAACGGATCTACTGCAGCTGTCGGAATTCCGTTCCGACCCCCGGATCAAAATGTCACATATCAACCGGAATTTGCTAAAATTCGAACTTAGCCAATTCAAGCCTAATTCTACACCGGACCTCCAAATTCAATTTCGATTTCACCCCCAAGTCATAAATCATTCCCGAAAGCTAGTCGAATCATCGAAAATCCATTCCGTGCCCTCTAACTCGCAAGTCAACGTCCGATTGACTTTTCCAACTTAAGCTTTCCTTAAAGAGACTATTGATCTCATTTCTAACCAAATCCAACCTAACACACTTCAAACTCACCAAACACATACATCAACACACGGGGAAGGATAAAACGGGGATAACGGGGCTGAAATACAAAAGACGACGGGTCGGGTCATCACAATATGATGATATAATACCATTGATCACAAGATGATCATATGTCGTCACCCGATTTACTTGATAGTGTAGTACACATTCAGTACAAGGGCATGGAATTGTTTCTCCATCAGTTTTTTCATGAAAAGCATGGTTCAGAAAGTTTTCAACCATCCAAATATTTTGTACTAATTCTATCACAGTTTATCCATCTTCTATTTATGGGATTGTCCATAATAATTGAAGATTTGTTTCCTTATGCAATTACAAATATACAAAGCAAAATTCCAATATGAATTAGGAAAAAGTAACGTACAACAAAAAAGAAACAAAATTATTCGAAAGTCTTACTAACAGTAATAATATCACAAAGAACAATAAAAGTTATAAAGTCCAATATTTAGTCATATGACACATAAAAAGTAATAATTACATATACAATATCCCTAAAAGAATAAGGCATCCCTAACAAGAGTCATCAAATATTCAAGTATGATTCAAGTAACTCATTATGACTTATAAGCTTTTGCAAATAAAAGAGAATCATATTCTATATCACTAACTTGAAAATAACTTAAGTAACATATATCCTCCTCAAATTACATAAGCAATTTTCAGCGGTCACTAGCCAAGAGTTATGACTTATGTTTCTGTATGTTTATACTTCCTCTTTAACTTAATCCAGGCTATGTAATGCAACTATATATGTATTATGTTTTGTCTTCTTCATTAAGAACTTCGATGATCCATCTATCAATATACAAAATAATATAGTCTTAAACAATATATGCTTTAGTTCTTTGGAATCATACTATAATTCTCTTTTTTCCGCTTCATTGGATCCTTTACTTTCAATCACCAAAAATGTTTTACGTGATAATTATCCAAGTTAACTAAATTATTTTAATGAATGCTACTCATTAATTAAATTATGGAGTATAGGTTAGCTTGCTCTCACCTCGACTAATTTCACGAAATATCTGTTATCGCCTACGATATAAGTATAACTCAGTACAACAAAACTTGGACGATGTGCTAACTGCTAGTGACATCAACTCTATTACTGCTAAGCAATAGTTAGATAACAGATAGCCATTATAATAATATTCAAAATAATTGAATATTCTGGAACTACATAATGTAAAGTATAAGACAATTTTGGTCCATAGAGTTACAACCAATCTGATTATCACTTCCAATTTTTCAACTTCCATAATCTTTTCTTGAAGTTTTGTTCTTAATCGATTATTCTCGTCAATCAATTTTTGACGCAATGAAAAAAAATTTACACCCCAACCAAACATAGAAATTTCTGACCACAATTATGTCACTCAAATACTTTCTTACATGTTTCTTGTCACATGAGGAAAGGTCCTCCCATCAATCTAGTAGAAATGGTGGAATGTTGCTAACTATACCGAATCTGGAGGCCTCGTGCCTCATTTTTTAAAAACAAAAAGGTTAGGCCTTTCTTCCCTACCAGACTTCACTATTTCTACATTCATGATTAGCATATTGGCATTTAATTCTTCAAATTAATGCGCAGAAAGTGGTTATGTCCATTGGGATTATGGAAACCTCGGTGGACTTTTGGATAAAGCTCGTCTTAATGGATTATTATGTGGATAACATATTAATCCGACTAGGTCTGACCACGATGCATGCATAATGTCAATCAAAGTAAGGTTACTACAGGGGTCTAGAATGGTACCCGGGGGAAAGACACGGAACCGTCGGCTGCACCGCCGATCGACTAATTTTACTGTAAATAAGCCTTTCCGAATTTAAGGGTAATAAAGAAGAAGAGCACAACCACTCATAAAGTGTTGCTATAGGATATGATACGCACCAGTGGAATATGATGTGGAGGATGATTTATGCAACAATAAATAGCATGTACTTAGGTATTTGCACATAGGAAAAAATAAAGACAATATTTAAGTAATTGAAAGATAGTTAGGAAAAAGAAAACAAGGAGATAAGTCAGTTTTAGGAATAAAAGAATCATAAATGCTTTTAAAAATACGTAGTTATATCCAAATAAGGGGAAAGGGTATGGGATAAGGCATGCTTGGACTAACAAAAGACAAGTTCGTTATGGTAAGATCCTAAAGGTATCCCCGATAGAGTCGCCATGCTGTCGCGCCCCCCTTTTTTCCTTCCGCGTAGAGAAGTTCGGGTTTCGACGTTCATGGAGGGTAATAAATCATTCCCTTTTGGGATTTGGGTATTTCAAGAGTCTCCACCTAATGGATTACAGTGCACCTAGAGTGATTAACTCTTAGATTAATTTGCATTACCACAAATATAGGATAAGGGATCGAAATAACCTTGAGGGGAAGGTAGTAGGCACCCTTGCAATCCACAACGGTGATTCCCGGCCGAACTTATTCTCATGTAAATTAGTCCTTTTAGCAAATAAATAGTTTAAACACAAACTTACAAAAAGGCATGTGTATGACTTATGCATTGAGACAAAAGGAAAAGACTTGAACAAGTTGCATATGAAGAAAAAAGTAAAGTTTAAACATCAGAAATTGGGAAAAGAGGGGTCCTACGTCGGATAGCCTAATGAATCAGCCCAAATGCCTAGTAATCACTCCTCAATGCGAGGTTACATATTACATTAGCGCGTAGTCATAGTATCCTCACTACCCAATTCACTTCTCTTGGTTATAGCCTAAAGTTTTCTAGTAGCCTTAAAAATGTCCTATGCGTGCACTTCCTGTCCCTTCCTTGTGGCCCTGGAGGTATTTAGGACCTCTAATTTAGGTAGTTCTAGAACTTCCTAAGGTTTTAAAGGATAAAAATCTAGCCGTCAATCAAAAACAATTAGGACTGCAGTTAAACAGAACAAATTGCAGGCTCACAGTCTCCTCCACAAATATAATAAGTAAGTGCACGTCTTCAAACAACAATCAAGTATTTAAGAGAAAATCTTAGAACATGATATCTAGATGAACAGTGTTTATATAGAATTAAGTGTCAAAGACCTATTAACTTGCCTACTGATTTTTAGACCTGAGAATGTGAGCAATTTGAAATAACAAAGAGTAGTTTTATAGTTGCAGAATTTTAATCACCCTAGAGGTTTTCCTAAACTCATAAAAGTGACATCCTAAAAGCATGGTATCTATATTAATTAGGAATGCAGTAAAACAGTAAAATGATTTTTAAACAACAACTTGAGAACCTATAGACATGCTTTCTAGCAGTACTAATTTAGGGTAGTGTTTGAAAACTTATTTAAAGAAGAGAACATATTAGTTAAACTAATTTAAATGAACAGACATGAATTAAACTGATTAATTCAACTAAACTGGTTTTAATTTCTATAGGCATGATTTCTATTAGAGCTGATTTCTGAACTTATAGGCATAATTTCTACTAAAGCTGATTTTAATTCCTATATGCATGGTATCTAATCATTAAAAGTTGACTCTTGAACTTATAGATATGATTTCTAAGAAGACGAATGTGAATACATGTTGTAACAAAAACTGAACCTCAATTACTTTACACTCTATAGGCATGATATCTAATTATATAACTGATTTCAACCCTATAGACATGATCTCTATTATTAAAACCATTTAAATCCTATAGGCATGATTTCTAATATTATGGAAGTAAAGCAACCATAGAAAATATATTTGAATTAACACAACTCTATAGGCATGATATCTACCCAAGTTACCCAGTATATGTATGACTACCCGCCCTTTTCTACTAATCTCCCCAATGTTGTTTACGATAATTATTATAGAGCAATGAATTGAAAATAGAAAATTATAAAAATTAATTTATATGGAGCCTGCAACAGTTGATTTCCAAGCTTCCAATAGTCTCAAGTGACAAAGTTCCATAGCCAATAGCATGTCTAGGTGTGTGAGTTCCTTATGGACCTCAAGGATCCCAGGCAGTGCTCACACCTAGACCTTTTCTCAAACAATAACTAATTTAGGAATAGTGTAGAGAGGCCAGCTCTGATATGCCAGAGTTTAGAGGGATATCAAGAATCTCGATGCAGTACACATGTGAGAGGGGCAGAACCTAGTATTCTAAGAGTAAAGTAAGAGTGCTTGACATAGTTTTGTTTTGAAACTAGTACAGATATGTTAGAAATAGAAAATGGTTTTAAAAAACAAGAAATAACTTGGTGGGAAAAGACATTTTGAGAAGAGTACCAAAATAGCAGACAATCAATTGGTCATAAGAGACATGTAGATTCAGAAAGAACACTTAACGAATAGATTTCACGTGGGGATAAAGGGATTGGGGCACATAAGAGTCACATTGGGGTACATGGATAGGGTATAGAGGAAACATGTAGTCAACAAACTTCATACAACACTTACGATCTTAGAGACTCAATAGGCTAAAGTGGACAGTAAGTAGTTACGACATAGATAGTAGTTGTCATGTCTTGAACATGATTAAACATACAATTTGTATATGCTAGGTGAAGAAGTAAGCAGGAAAAAGTGCATAATATAAGGCATGCATTGAACAGGGCAGAGTTTTATCATGCTAGGCAAAAAAGTAAGCAAGAAAGAATGTAGAATATAAGTCATGCATTGAACAGGACAGAGTTTAGACATGCTGAGCAAAGAAGTAAACAAGAATACAAGTTGAATTCATAACTGATGAACTAGTGCCGGAATGAAACACATAGGGTTTGGATTTCAAAGCTTAACTAGAGACATACCAGTTGCAGAAAAAGGTGCAGAGTATAAAGCTAATAAAATTCCAATATCCGGCCTTGGTTTCAGCCTGCTAGATCAGTGAGTATCACAAGTAGAAGAAGAGAAAGCGAACATTAGAATGTAAGGAGTAATGATTTTTTAACTTTGTCGTTGTCTTAAGTTAAAATAAGAGGGGGTTTATATGGTAATCAAAAGCTTCAAAAATAAGGTAGGAGATCAATTAAGTAGCAAATCAGGGAAGTTTGTAGAATTAGTCACCAAGTCATTCCCTTAATCAAAGGATAATCAAATCAATGGCAAAAGCTTGCTAGGTATTTAAGGAAAAGAACCAAATAAGGTTTGGGTATAGAGCAGGTAATTGGGAGTAAATGAACAAAAGTTTCAATTAAGGAAACAATCAATAAGAATTAGCAAAATACAGACAAGGCAAGAAAAAAATTAATTAAGGCAAGCAATTAAATCAAATCAAGTATAGAGGTATGAATCGAAAGTTTAAGGGAAAGTGTCCAAATCAAACCAAAAAAAAAAGGAATTCACAAGAATCAAAGGTTCAATTAAAGAGAAATTCATGAAATAGTCAGCATGTTTGGCATATAAAATAAGGCACGACACATAACTTTAACAAAACAAATAGTTAAAATGACATTGATTCAAGAGAGAAAGATACATGTCTTAACATGAATAGCCAGGATGAACACAAGCATGTAGAATCAGTGAAAGGGTTGTACTAAAAAATTTAGTAGAATCATATTAGGACAATAAAATGACAATAAATCACAAGAACCTAAAGCAACAACACAATCAGATGTACCAGTACTTAGAAACCAAATGAAGAACCCCCAAAATATTAGGGCTTTCAGTACAAGCGAGATAAGGTTGTAGAAGACTTATAAAATTAGTCAAAACATATGAGAAGAAGAAGATTAAACACAAAAAGTCATCAAACATTTTGTAAAAGAAGTTCCGGAAACGCTAGTTTATAAATTGATGAAAATCACTTGAAAATCATACGATTCTTGTAAAGAACCTCAAGGTTGTCGCAAAACACACATGAAACATGTCTAAATCCTCTCAGATTTATACAGAGCTAAGAGGCACAGAAAAAAAAATTAGGGTTTTGAAGAGGACAACACAAAGGTGAAGAAACATACTTAGAAATCATAGATCATAGTCAATATAGGACGATATTACTCGGAATCACACTGGAATGGACTAAAACAGGTGAGAATGTGACCATAGTTGCAATCCAACTAGCTCTGGTACCCTGGAAATGGCAAGACTTACGTGAAGGAAGCCATCAGAGGCCTGGGGGTCGTGAGAAATCATCGGATATAACCATAGATGAGTGTTAGAAAGGTTCGTTAGGGTTAGGTTTGAGAGTGTTTGATAGCGGAGAGGGGTTTTAGGGCGGCGGGTAGTGTAAAATGATAGGATTTTTGGGTGGGGGATCTTTTAGGTTTATAATAGGAAGGATCGGTTGTAGTCGTTGATCTTTATGATCAACGGTCGAGATTAAAGGGTATTGGGGCCGGATCGAGTCTTCAAGGTTTGTTCTGGGTAATTTAATTGGGTATTGGACTGGTAATTGGGGCTAAAATTGAAAATAAAATAGGCTAGATTTTAAATAGCCACTTTTAACGGTTATACAATTTATAAGAAATTCAATTATTTCCAAAAAATATTTTTCATTTGGTAAATTATTTCAAATAGTTTTGAAATATTTTTAAAAAATAAAAGATAATTTTATGCATCAATAATGTAATTATACGTTAACATGTACTATTAATGCAATGATATGCAATTTATCCTAAATATAATTACAAAAAATGCACTAAAATGTTTAAGCGCTATTTTGGCATAAATAAAGAATTTAGATAACTAATTCACTGCAAAAATAATTTCAAAGATAATTATTGGAAATTTTATAAATGAAAAAAGAATACATAAATCAATTTGGAGTTTTAAAATAATAAAAATGTTTATGCATGCTTATAACTACATATGTGCTATTTTGAAAGTATATATATGTATTAAAAATTATATGAGAAAAAATTGGGTATCAACAGCGCTAGCGCATCCTCGTGGAAGATTATCTTATGACTTTCCAGCACCTGCCCTACCATATTGGCCATCTCTCCGCAGGTGATATTGTTAGGCACGTAAGCTTCACTCAACACCGTCATCAAAGCATTCTTGTGCGCCTATGATTTTTGCAACAGTGATAGTATGGATATATGAGCTGGGGTTTTGTTCAAATGATCAATGACGGAATATTCCCTTGCTTGTAATTTCCTCCAGCGGTTATTTGGTCTCGTTTCAATGATAGGCTACTTGGTAGTGGCATCCTTACTTGGTTCTCCCAAATGTTCAGGTGTATAGATTCTTGTGCAGCATTATATTCCTTCATCTTTGCCTTTTCCTTTTCATCTAGCTTCGGCAACGTAATCCCAAGGTATTGCTTCTAAGTTGAAAGGAGGTGTAGTATCACTATGAAAGGTGTGGTCACTTCCACTTCGATTGGAACATGGGTGGCCGCAGGTGGAGCTATCTCTACCTCCCATAGGATCGATGCGAATACCTCAAACTTCAACTAGCGATTGCATTCGTCCATCTCTATCACATGTATCCCACTACCCCTATGATCTAGAAGAGGGTTGTTACAGACATTGGGTGCGGCTTCTTTTATCTGTATGACCTTGTTGCTAATCAGCGTCTGGATTTTATCTTTCAATGATCGGCACTCATCAATGGTGTGACCCTTCATACCGGAATGGTATGCATAGGTTTTGTTTGGGTTCACCCATTGGGACGGGTTTTCTACTGAAGTAGCAGGAATGGGAGTGACGTAACCAGCGGCTTTCAACCTTTCATACAGTTTTTCGATGGGTTCGGTAATAGCATTATATTGTCTGGGTCGTTTGCGGTCAAAATTGGGTCGTGATCTTGGATAATTTTGGCGAGTTGGAGGTGACTGAAATGTGATGGTAGGGAATTATAGGTATGCTAGACAATGGCCAGTTGGGAATATCTGGGAGATGAGAGTTGATATGTAGGTGGAGGTGCTTGGTATGTGGGTAGGGGTGTTTGGTATATGGGTGGAGATGTTTGGTGTGTGGATGGAGATGTTTTATATGTGAGTGGAGATTTTGGCCCCTGAGCCACTATTACTGCCCCTACGTCTTTCTTTTTTTATATGTCGCCTGATTGTAATGCCTTGTTTGTGGCTTGTAATGCCTCAAAGTTTGTTACCATCCTGTTTTTGATGCCTTCTTCGATCCTTTCCCCAAGTTTGATCATATGAGAGAATTTATGGTTTTTAATAACCATTAACCTTTCAAAGTATTGTTGATCCTGTGCTCTGTCAAAAAATTTGTTCATTTGTTCCTCGTCCAAAGATGACCTGACTTTGGATGCTTCTGACCTCCAACGAGTAACATACTTGCAGAAAGTCTCGGTGGGCTTCTTCTTGAGGTTCTGAATGTAGAAAACATCTAGTGCATTTTCTGTGTTGAACTTCAATTGATCCATGAAATAAGACCCCATATTCACCCTGTTGGACCATTTCTGAGGATCCTTGCTGATATACCGGACAAAGCATCTCCCATAAGACTCCTCATGAAAAATTCATCCGGATCTTTTCATCCTTTTCGACCCTGATGAGTTTTTCACAATAGGTCCTTAGATAAACCTGGGATCGCCTATACCGTCAAAAATCTCAAACTTGGGAGGTTTGTAGCCCTCCGGCAGTTCTAAATCCGGTTATATGCACAAGTCTTCATAATTCAAACCTTCTATCCACTTGCCTCCTTCGACACCCTAAATTTGCCTTGTCAATTTCTTGAGTTCCTCAGCCATGTTCTTGATGAGCAGGTCCTTAGCCATTTCTGGTGTATAGGAGGTTGGTTGAGTAGAGTGAGGTACGGTTTCCATATATATATGATTGTTTTGGTGATTACCAGGAACCTGGGTATAGTGGTGGTCATTGGTTGAGTTTTGAGGATAGGGAAGGGGTTGTGGTGTGTTTTGGGGAGTGTGATAAGTAGCAGTTGGTGGGTACTGGATTGGTTGATGGTGGTATTGTGGTAGAGTTGGTATCGGCAAGGGATAGAGATTTTGAGGTGGAGTTATATATTGTTGCGGTGCATGAGGGTTTTGTGGATGTTGTTCGGTGCATTTGGGGAGGTGCTGGGTTTTTGGTGTTTTGTTGGTTGACATCGGAGACATTCAGGGTGAGAGATAGGTTTGCCAAATTTCGAACCTTCTCCAGTTCTCCATGTAGCTCTAGTATAACTATAAAACCAAATCATTTGGTGCTAGAGTACTCCGACCATCTGAAGTTTCTGCATTCTCCGCATTTTCCTTTTGAATATCACTTAAGCCATCCATTTTAGCTTTCCATTTGCTCTCTGTATTACTTGGAGGAGGAGGGGTTGGAGGGCCTCTAGATCTAGTGTGATACACTGATGATCCGAGTATGTGCGAACCAACCTTACGGGATGAGAATAAAGAACAAAGAAAAACAATAATTCAGTAAGGGTTATAAAATGTTTGCAGTATTGAAACACATATTGAGGGAATGTAAATTTGCGTCCTAATTTTGGAGCCTCATTGTGACTGAGGTAGGCTTAGCGACATATAAATTTAGAGAAAATTAGTGCCAATAATTTCCTAATTCCATTTATGTAAAAATAAAGGACCCAGAAACGACACTAAATAAGATAATTTTGTTAATGGCTTTTGGTTTTATTACATATAAAACAAAGGCAAGTAAATCTAATCTACTTGGTTCTCCAGATCGGATGTTGTTGTTGATCAACTTGCGCAGTTTCAGCAGTAAGAATGCCCTCCTTCGTTTCCCTCAGTATTCTAGCAGTCGGTGACTCTCTTTCTTATCTTTCCCTCCAATTCCATCAAACTGTACTCGAAATATTCCAGCCTTTCCCTGGATTTAATAGCCCTCTCCTTCCACTCATTAATCATTTCCATATCGGCCTTATGTTGCGCCATATGCTTAGCTTTAGACTCTCGGACTCTTTTGCGCACGTTGTTACTCATCCATGACCATGTTTCCTGGACCAGCCCTTGGCTTGAAGATTCCATATAGATTATCATCCAACTATGAGAGGTAAAAGTAGAAATGGCCCGCATGATATTGGTCCGGCTCGATGGTATCCTTCTCTACTATATTCTTCAAAGTCCACATATGTTGTGCTTTATTCTTATATGGGATGGCATCACCCAGGAAATTAGCTATAAAGTGACTCATTTTAACGACATGTGGTATGACCTGTCTCCTGCCTGCGTGTCTCATTGTCACGTCCCTAAATCTGGACCCCACCGTGGTGGCTCCTATCGTGAAACACGCCCAGTAGATACAAACCCCTAATAGCAATTAATAGTTATTTAATTCATAATTAAGACATTAATAAGTGATAAGTACCAAAATAAAGTGAAATAGAATAAATGCAGAAACAAACACAACTCGACATCGGGGTGTCACCAGTCATGAGCATCTAAAACATCCGTATAAGAGTATGAAAAGTCTACACAATATATTACAAGGCTAGTACAAGTAAAAACAAAGATAGGAAAGAGAAGCACTGGGCTGCGAACGCCGAGCAGCTACCTAGTGAACTCCGAACAACTTGTTTGAAGCAATCCGCCCTCGCTAGCAGGACCCGAGACTCCTGAATCTGTACACAATGTGCAGTGAGTAATGTGACTACGCAAACTTAGTTAGTAAAAAGTAAAGGCAGCTGAGTGATAAGAAAGCACGTAAACACAGCAAAATGCTACAAAGAGGCAGTATAAACTAGACAATGCAATAAAACAGTAAAACCTCTTAGAAACACTTTAGTACAGTAAAACCTCTTTTAAACAACTTTTAACAATAAAATGAGTGAATGAAAAGTAGTGAGAAAAATAGACACATAAAATCAGCCCCTTGGGCTATCTCACAATCACTCGTATCAACCACTCAGGCTATGTCACAGCTCACACTGGGTACTTGTGCTCACTGAGGGTGCACAGACTCCGAGAGGGGCCCCTTATGTCCCAAGCAAAATATCAAACCATCTCGTGACATAATCAAATAGGCACTCGGCCTCATAACAAGCCACCTCGTGGCATAACAAATCATCCCCTCAGCCTCATCCAAAAGTATTTGTTGGGCCAAGTTCAATTAAAGTTTTGAAGATTGACAAATAAACTCAGGGATGGACCTGGTCTATCCTGGGAGACATAGTTGTTATGGCCCATACACATGAGACGCACGTGAAGAAGATAAATCCTTGGGGATCAAGCAGCAATATCTTCTGAATATCTTCTTAATTGATCGAAAAGATTGCATATGGGATAAGGAGAAGATGTCTCCATATTGGAAGAGAATACATCCGGATTAGGGTTTGAGTTTGGATTGGTCTAGGACTCAAACTCAATAGAGAATTGGAAATTGAGTCACAATCCAACTCTAATTGCTAATCTATTACATAACTGAGCTATTCTCTTTTACAGGTAATACATATACGCAGAAATAAAACATAATTGAGAGCAAAAGAGCAAGTCTATTTTGCACATGATATATGTGAGATATAAGTGTGCACGCCTGAAGCTACTTGAACGAGATAGAAGAACCAGTTCCATTATAATTATTCTTATTCTAGTTCAATTGTTGTAGGTGTTTCATATTGTACCTTTCAGCTTATTTAAAAGTAATTGTATTAGGTACTTTGAGTATTCAAGTTAGATTTAACTTGAAGGTGTCGCAATAGTTGAGGCCGTGTGCCATAGTGGCATTAGAGTTAATCATTAGGTTTACAAAGAGTTTTTGTAAATGATGTTTTTGGCTTGGTGATTTTAGTGGAGTTTAGGAAAATCCTACTGAGTAGTAGGTCGTGGTTTTTTCACCTTTTGAGCCAGGTGTTTTCCACATATAATCTCAATGAACTTTAGTTTTAGTATTTATTATTCCGCAAACTGCAGTAGTTAGAACACTTTGAAGAACCCAGTTCTTCTAAAGCAAAAAATTGGGTACCACAGAAATCACCCTCCTTTTATGTGGTATTGAAGTTTATAACATCAATTGGTATCAGAGAAGGTTATCCTTGAAGAGGTTAACACCTTATGAAAGATCAACATGAGTGCACCACCTGGTAACTGGGAAGGACAATCCATTGCTAGGCCTCTACGTTTCAATGATCTCTATAACTCCTGGTGGAAGAATAGAATGAGATATCACATCATGGATGAAGACTATGAGCTTTGGAACATCATCACTTATGGTCCTTTAGCCACAACAAAGAAGACAGCTGAAGGGTTGGATGTTCCAAACACAAGAGTTGATTGCACTACTGAAGACTTGAAAAAGTGGGAAAAGAATGCAAAGGCCAAGAAATGGCTAGTATGTGGACTTGGACCAGATGAGTATAGCAGGATTGAAAGCTGTAATACTACCAAGGAAATTTGGGACACATTACAAGTGGCCATAAGGGAAAACCTCCAGTGAAGAGATCAAGAGTAACATTACTCTATTCCCAATATGAGAATTTTACTATGAAGGATGGAGAAACCATCCAAGAGATGTACACTAGGTTCACCACATTGACAAATGAATTTGAGTCTCTTGGAAGGATTTTCTGGAAGAAGACAAGGTTGAGAAGATCTTAATTAGAGTTCTACCAATTGCTTGGGAAAGAAAAATCACAACTATTCAGGAATCCAAGAATATTGCTACCCTAAAATTGGACAAACTAATTGGAAATCTTAGTGCCTATGAATTGAGAAGGCAAACTATGAAGATGGATGCTCCAAAGAAGGAAAGAAGTTTTTCTCTCAGAATATCAGAAGGATCAGATCTTGAAGATGATGAAATGGCTATAATTACCAGAGATTTCAAAAAGTATCTTATGAGAGGACCTTCAAGAGGAAAAACATTCAACAAACCTCGGGCTCCTGAGAAGCAGACAAATGATGGTTGCTATAAGTGTGGTAAGACAAACCACATGATCAAGAACTGTCCTTAATAGGAGATTGAGTGGAAGAAAGAAAGAGCTGAATGGAGAAACATGAAGAAGGAACAGGTGCAACCAAGAAGAAACAAAGGTTCAACTAAAGCCATGGTTTCTGCATGGGGAGAACCCTCAGATAAGGACTCAAAAGATGAAGCTGAAAATGAGAAATCTCTTGCGGCCATTAGTGAATCAGAAGATGAACAGGAGGTAAGTATCCTACATCATAAAGAAAAGATTAAATTTTTGTCTAAAGAAGGATTGGATGAGCTATTATTGGACTTCATTGATGAGTCTAAAATAATAAAAAGTGAGAAGAATGTTCTATCTAGGGAATGTGTCATTCTAGAAGCAAAATGCAATAGATTAGAGTCTAGGGCTCATAAGAGTGACAACACAAATACTGAGTTGAAGAACCAGGTTTTTCAACTTGAAAATAATGTCCTTGAACTTAGATCTAAAAATATTAAATTGAAATTAGGGACAGGAAATAAAATGGTTGATCAATCATTTCTTACTCTAGAAGAAAATATAAAAAAATGAAAGAGGAAATGTATAAGAAAGATGAATTGATTAAGGTCCTAAAAGAAGATTTAGGAAAGGTGAAGGATGAACTAGTCAAAACATGCAAATGGAACAAGGTTTCTGATGCACTCTCTTGGCTACAAGAACATCACAGCAGCAACAAGAGAGGACTTGGATTTGGGACACAAGCTCCAAAATGGTATTCCAAAAATAAGTACCTCACACTTCCTAAAAATAATATTTGCATACACTGTGGTAAGACTGGACATTACAAAAATGAATGCAATGCAAAGGAAAAGGCCAGTCAAAGGAACAAAGCCTTTGTTCAAGAAAAACACAAACTGCCTAGTTGGGCAAAGAAAAATTTAATTCATCCTTTTGCCAATATAAAGGTACCCAAACTAGTTTGGGTTCCTAAGACTAACCCATAATTTCATTTTGCAGGTCCAAGTGAAGGGGACTATCCAAATATGGTATATGGATAGTGGCTGCTCAACACATATGACTGGGAACAAGGACCAATTCCTTTCACTTGAAAACCTAAAAGGAGGTAAAGTCTCCTTTGAAAATGGAAAGAAAGGTAAGATCATTGGAGTTGGAAAGGTAGGAAAGACAGACTCTCATTCCATAGGGAATGTCTATTTGATGGATAGCTTGAAATATAGCCTGATAAGTGTGTCACAACTATGTGACAGAGGTAATCTTGTGGCTTTCACTTCCACAAAATTCTTTGTGATTAGTCTTACTACTCACAAGATTGTTTTGCAGGGAAAGAGATTTAACAATATTTACATTGTAGATTTATCAACTCTCTCTAAAAATGAACTCACTTGTTTAAGTATGTTAATTAATGATCCCCTCCTTTGGTACAAAAGACTTAGCCATGCCAGTTTAAATCAATTGAACAAATTAGTCTCCAAAGACTTGGTGATATGGTTTCCTAATATCAAGATTAAGGAAGGCAAAGTTTATGAGGCATGTGCAAGGTGGAAGCAGGTAAGGTCGTCTTTCAAACCCAAGAAAATAGTAAGTACGTTCAAGACGTTGGAACTGGTTCATATGGATCTCTGTGGTCCAATGAGAATAATGAGCAGAGGTGGAAAAAGATATGTAATGGTGTTTGTTGATGATTATTCTAGATTTACGTGGGCTGTTCTTAACCTCTAAAGATGAAGCATTTGAAATGTTCACTACTTTTGTTAGAAAAACCTAGAAACAGTTATGAAATCAACTTGCATCCATTAAGTCTGATCATAGAACAGAATTTGAAAATGCAAAGTTCGCTGAATTTTGTGATGAAAATGGAATAGATCATAACTTCTTTGCCCCTAGGACTCCTCAGAAAAATGGGGTAGTTGAAAGGAAGAATAGGACCCTTGAGGATATGGCAAGGGTCATGCTTCTTTCCAGCAAACTACCTCACAGTTTCTAGGCAGAGGCTATAAAGACTGCATGTTATATAATCAATAGATGCATGACTAGGCCTCTTGTAGAGAAAACTCCCTATGAGTTACATAAAGGGAGAAAATCAAACATATCCCATCTTAGGGCTTTTGGTTGCAAGTGTTATGTGCACAATAATGGCAAAGATTCCTTTGGTAAATTTGATCCCATAAGTAATGAGAAAGTGTTCTTGGGACATTCTTCATATAGCAAAGCATATAAATTGTTTAATAAAATAACTCTGTGTGTAGAAGAAAGCGTATATGTTGTATTTGATGAATTTAACATTCTTTCAAAGAGACATGAACATGAAGATGCCACTGGACTATTGAGACAATTGACTGAAGCCACAGCACAAGTCAAGGTGGCATAAAAGGAAGGAACGAGTGATGGAACATGTCCTTCCACTCAGGGCAACCTGACAGGGGGAACCAATCTAGGAGAAATTGAACAAAACTCTCTAAAGGAACATATACCTGAACATGTTCCTCTGCAGCATAACAATGAAGAAGCATCTAGCAGGGACCATCTAGTGGGAAAATCTTACAAGTACCTGAGTTCTCATCGTTTTGATAACATCATCAATGATCCAACATCTGGAGTCAAAACTAAATCTCAACTGAATGCCTTTCTATCCATCATTGAACCCAAAAATGTTGTTGAGGCCTTACAGGATGCAGATTGGGTCAATGCTATGTAGGATGAACTAAATCAATTTGAGAGAAGTCAAGTCTGGCATTTGGTTCCAAGACCCAAGGACAGATCACTCATTGGGACAAAAAGGGTCTTCAGAAACAAACTAGATGAAGATGGAACAGTTATAAGAAACAAGGCAAGGCTGGTGGATCAAGGTTACAGTCAAGAGGAAGGTATTGACTATGATGACACTTTTGCTCCAGTTTCTAGACTTGAAGCAATTAGACTCCTTATAGCCTTTGTAGCACATATGGAATTCACTCTTCATCACAAAAGCGCCTTTCTTAATGGCTACCTCAAAGAAAAAGTGTTTGTTAAACAACCTCTAGGATTTTAAAGCAAGGAGTGTCCTGAACATGTGTACAAGCTAGATAAAGCTCTGTATGGACTCAAGCAGGCCTCAAGAGCTTGGTATGAAAGATTGTTAAAATTCCTACTGGAGCATGGGTACAAAAGAGGTAAAATTTACAGCACTTTGTTCCTAAGGGAAAAAGGTAAAGATCTTCTTGATGTACAAATATATGTTGATAACATAATATTCAGGGCCACTATAGATAGGTTGAGCATGGACTTTGCAGAACTAATTGGAAGTGAGTTTGAAATGAATATGATGGGTGAACTCAATTTCTTCTTAGGATTGCAAATCAAACAAAGTCCAAATAGAACTATGATCCATCAGTAAAAGTATACAAAAGAACTAGTCAAAAAGTTTAAAATGGAAGAATCCAAAGAAATAGATACTCCTATTTCCACTGCCACTAAATTAGATATTGATGAACTTGGTTCATCGGTTGATCAGAAGTTGCATACGGGTATGATTGGTTCACTTTTGTATCTTATTGCCAGTACACCTGGCATTGTTTTTAGTGTAGGGATTTGTGCTCATTTCCAGGCAAATCCAGAGGAGTCATACTTGACAATTGTTAAAAGGACATTGAGATATTTGAAAGGCACCATTGATTTGTGTCTTTGGTATCCCAAAGGTAGTAATTTTGATTTAATTGGATACGTTGATGCTATTATATAGGTTTCCTAGTGGATAGGAAGAGCACCTCAGGTATGGCACACTTCTTGGTTCTTGTCTTGTATCATGGGCTACCAAAAAGTAGAATTCAGTAGCTCTCTCTACTGCTTATATGTTGTTGCTGCTTCATGTTGTGCTCAATTCTTGTGGATTAAGCAACAACTGGTAGGTTTTGGAATTGAGTGGGATCCATACCAATATTCTGTGATAACACCAGTGCTATAAGTATGACAAAGAACCTTGTTCATCATAAAAGGACTAAGCATATATATGTTAGACACCACATCTTAAGAGATAACTATGAGAAAGGGTTAATCTCCATAGAATTTTGTGCTACTGACAAGCAAATAGTTGATATCTTCACTAAGGCACTAAGTAGAGAAAACTTTGAAAGGAACATGTTGGAATTAGGGATGATTAAGATCACCTAAAAGGTCCACTTCAGATTGGACAATGAAAAAAATGAAATAGATTTGGTTAGGAGTTCTTAATTTATGTAAATATATAGACTAATTCTTACTCAGTCTCATACTTTAACTAGTATACTCTTGTAACAAGTGTTTATATGTCTCATTGATCTCTTACAAAGTTTTCTATTCTGACATTTGAGGCATAATCAAGAGAAGTTTTACTTGAAGAACCTGGTTCATCAATATTTGCTCAAAGTTAAGGTATATTTCGATACTTTGCATAATTAGAAAGATAAAATTATCAATTATGAGCAGAAATCCTAGATACACCAAACGTCCAATTTTATCCGTTGAGCAAATTGAACCAGTTTCATTAAAACTAGAAGTCTAAGTGTAACGGGTCTCTTCCCTAAATATCAGCAGTTCTCATTAATCACTAAGGAGGCCGGAATTCTCAACTGATTAGACTTCTATAAACCTCTGATAATCCTGCCATCACTAATCTAATCATGACCCCTATTTAAAAACCCCAAATCGCTCACAACCGTCACTCTATTCCCAAAACCTCTGATCATCTACTTTATTCTCCAAAAATAAAATCCCTAAAATTTCCAGACAATTCTCTGCCATGACTAATTCCCAAGATAATCCTGGAACTATACAACCACTTTCCCCCAACACCTCGTCTTCCACACCTCCTAGTGAACCCCCAAAACCTATATTCCATCACCAGAAAATGTTAGCCAGAAAAACAGTTGCATCAGGTGCTTTGAGAAGGGTTTTGAACGAAAGAGTACATGCTAGTTAGAAAAAGGAAGTCCAAGCCAAGACTGACTCAAGTTCTAAGTCAAAAAATTTCATCTCTGCCAATGATGGAGAAGAACCTGGGTCCTTTGACAATGACAAGAGTCAAGAAAACCCAAGAGAGGTAAACGCATGTTACGTGTCTTCTGATGTAGTTGAAAGAAAAAAAAATAGGTTTGTTCTGATATGGGCTGTTAAAAATGTTGAAAGGGATGAATCTAATAAAAGGAGAAAGAAAAAGGAGGGGAAGGTTTTAGCTATCTGTGGTAGTGGAGAAGAGAAGGCTTAAAGTCAGGTGAAGTGGGTCAGGGGAAGCTGTGGAGGGACTGGTGAACTTGAGTGAACAACCAGATGAACATGGTTCATCTATGGAGGAGATGTTGGCAGACATGCTGAAGAAAGTTGACGTTAGTTATGACCCTAAGCAACACAAGGCTTCCTCACAAAGGACCCATGTTGCGTCTAAACCAACCAAGAAGAGCAAAGTGTCATCACTTAAGTCTGCTCCTATGGTTAGAACCACAAGAAGTAGAGTTATAAAGAGTGAAGCAGAATTGCAAAAGGCTCTAGAGGAGAGCAAGAAAAAGAAGAAAGAAAAGGGGAAAGCTAAAATGGTTGAAAGTTCTGAGGCTGCTATTGAAGAAGAGGGGGAAGATATGGAACTGGTCCATCAAAAGCGGAGTACTACTGTGGAAGTTCCCACTGCCAACTCAAAGGGACCCAGGTCTTCTGCAAAGAAACCCTCCAAGTCTGTACCTGATGAAGCCTCTCTAGCCAAGAGAACTAGGTTAGTTGTGAGAGGTAAACAAGCGAAAATAACTGAAGAAGATGATGAAGAGTGGAGTGAAGAAGAAGGAGAAGATGAGTCAGAATTGGAACAAGACAGGTATGCCATATTTGGCAAAAGAAAAATTTTGAAGGGAAGGTTGCTCAAAGACCTGGAGGAGCCGGGCATGATGAGATTGATGACTTCATTGGAGGTACAAGGATGGAAGGACATGGTCCTTCAGATGGATGGTAGATTGGCCAGAAATGAGCTTGTTGAATTCATGGCCAATGGAACTGTGAAAAATGGACTGGTAACTAGCATAGTGAAGGGGGTGAAGGTGAAGTTTGATGCACCCAAGCTGGGTAAAATTCTGGATATTCCTAGTGAGGGATATGATGATTATACAAGGCAAAGATGGCCTTGTCTGGATGGACTGCCTACTGATCTTCAAATCACTAGGAACTTCAATGACACCCAAGCTGATGAAGAGGTGACTGAAGCAAGCTGTACAAAAGAGTGATATGAGGCCAGAGCATAAAGTGCTCTTTGAATTTGTGAACAAATGCCTACTGCCTAGACAGGAGAGGTGGCATCCAGAAAACTACGTGGACCTGGTTCTTATGCAGTGCTTGGTGGAATGAAAGCAGATTAACTGGCCTGCTTTTATTGTGAAGTTGCTAGACAGGTCGCTCAATGCTTCAAAGGCTCATGCCATTCTTTATGGATTAATTCGACCGTTATGCTGGAAAAGCTGAAAGTTACCTTGAAGAAATGGGAAAATACTTCCAGCAAAGAGCACATTGGCATCAAGACCCTCCAAGCATGTGATTATCTCCTCAGTGTTGGCCCAGTTGAACATGGTTCATCAGTAAAGACTCTTGTGAAAAGCAAGGTCAGAGCCTTGGTTTAGAAGGTTGGGACAAAGGATGCTGAGATTGCAAGGCTTCAAGCTCGAGTTGTTGAATTGGAGGAAGAAACAAATGGGTTGAGAGCTGAACTTGCAAAAGAAAAAGAGAAGAATGAAGGGATGCTCCAACAAATGCTTAATCTGCTACAAACCCAACCCTCCAGCTCTTCAAAGCCTTAGGTTTCCTTGTCCTGTGGTGAACCAGTCTTGAAAACCCCGAGTGACCCAGATTAGGGACTTTTATATGTTCTGTTTCTTTTTATCCTTGCTCATGGTTGGTAGTTTTTGTTTCTCTTTTTGTGAACTACTATATAGAAGCATCACTTATCAATGAAAATATGAAGTTCTCTTGCTTTATGTTAATTCTGATCTTAATAGTTCTTTTTGTCAAGTTGATTTTTGTCTAACTAAAACATGATTTAACTTGCAGTTTCCCTAATGGCCATGTGTAATAATTGATTTCTAGGATTCACATTATTCATGCATCATTTCTAATGATGCCAAAAGGGGGAAGATATTGTGCTTAAATTCTATTATCTGAATAGTGATGTTTATGACGTAATAAAATATGGCCTTAATGATAAGTTAAAATTTTAAGTGTTTCAGATGAGTTCCATAGGTTATCTAATCAGCAAAAGCCCAGAGTTTGTCATCATCAAAAAGGGGGAATTTGTTGGTCCAAGTATAATTGAAGTTTTGAAGATTGAAAAATGAACTCAGTGATAGACCTGGTCCATCCTAGGAGACACAGTTAATATGGCACATACACATGAGACGCACGTGAAGAAGATAAATCCTTGGGGATCAAGCAGCAATATCTTCTGAATATCTTCTTAACTAATCGAAAAGATTGCATATGGGATAAGAAGAATATGTCTCCTTATTAGAAGAGAACACATTCGGATAAGGGTTGGAGTTTGGATTGGTCTACGACTCAAACTAAATGGAGAATAAAAATTGAGTCACAATCCAACTGAGTTGTTCTCTTTTACAGGTAATGCACATACGCAGAAGTAAAACATAATTATAAGAAAAAGAACAAGTCTATTTTGCAATCGATATATGTGAGATCTAAGTTTGCACGCCTAAAGCTACTTGAACGAGATAGAAGAACCAATTCCATTGTGTTTATTCTTGTTCTAGTTCAATTGTAGTAGGTGTTTAATATTGTACCTTTCAGCTTATTTAGAAGCAATTGTATTAGGTACTTTGAATATTCAAGTTAGAGTTTACTTGAAGGTGTCGCAACAGTTGAGGTTGTGTGCCACATTGGGATTAGAGTTAATCCTTAGGATTAAAAGAGTTTTTGTAAATGTTTTTTTAGGCTCGGTGATTTTAATGGAGTTTGGAAAAATCCTACTGAGTAGTAGGTCGTGGTTTTTTCACCTTTTGAACCATGTGTTTTCCATGTAAAAATCTCTGTGCATTTTACTTTCAGTATTTACTATTCCGCAATTTGTAGTAGTTAGAACACTTAGAAGAACCTGGTTCTTCTAAAGCGAAAATTGGGTACCACAAATCACCCCCTATGTGGTATAGACATTTATAACATCAGTATCCTTACACAAAGGCCATCGGCCTTACTCAGTCAAACATCTTTAAAAGCCACTTGGACACATTAAAATATGATGCTCAGCTCAAAATATCATTTTAAGATGTCAAAAACAGAGTAAATATGGTTGAGTTATGAAAATAGTAGAATATCGCAAGACTGAGTACAAATATAAAGTCAAATAGTGAGGAATAGTAGTAAAAATCCCATAAGGGTCCAAAACAGTTGGCACGAAGCCCAAGTATGGCATTAGCCCAAAACATGATGATAGCAAATTGTTTTCAATCAAATACGCAATTAAATAGTCATACGGGGCGGACTAAGTCACGATCCCCAATGGTACACAACCTTACACTCGTCAACTAGCATGTGCGTCACCTCAAAATAGCACAATGATGTGGAATTCGAGGTTTCATGCCCACATGATAATATTTACAATTATTACTCACATCTGTTCGGTCTAAACTCTAGCCCATGAATACTTTTCCTCTTTAACAGCCTTCGGATGCACCAAATCTAACCGAAATAAGTACATAAGCATTAAAATATGCTTAGACAAATCCCACTCGAAAGTAATCAAGTTACAACACAAATCTGGAAATAAACCAAACCCGACCCTGGGTCCACATCTCGAAATTTGATAAAAATTACATCAATAGACTCCTTATCCTCCCATGAGTTCATCCATATCAAAAGTACCAAAATGCGAGCACAAATGGCCCCTCAAACCCTTAATCAAAGGTCTCCAATCTCAAACCCTGGTTCCTTCAATATTTACCCACAAATCTCCATAAATTTCAAGCCTAATCGATGAAGTAGCACCATAGGGATGAGTTTTAGAATCTAAAAACTTACCTCAATAAAGGGCCCTCCAATTCCCTCTTCAAAATCCCCCAAAAAGCTCCAAAGTTGATATAAAATGGTGAAGAAATGTTGTAAATCACGAAGAATGAAATATATACCTTCTGGCCTGGGGAATCCGCGCATGCGACCCTTTTCCTGCTTATGCGGTCCCACTTATGCGGTCTAACCCAACGCATATGTAGATTTCGCTTAAAGTCCCAATCCCGTATCTCCGATAAAGCACATGCACCTGCGCTACCGCGGGTGTGCTCCAGTGACCGCTTCTGCGGTTCTAGCTGACTTACCTCTTGGCCACATATGAGGCTCGATCTCTGCTTCTGCGAGTCCACACCTATGGTCCCCTGGCCAGAGGTACGGTTATGACCACAATAGAAATACTTCAACTGCCAAACCCAACTCAAAATCCTTCCGAATTCCGCTTTTGATCAAAAAGTCTCACACCACGTCCGCATGACTAGAAATTATGCACACACATCCTAAATGACACGACGGGCCTATTTCAACTCCCAAAATTCCATTCCAACTCCTATATCAAAATCTCACTTATCAACTAGAAAATGCCAAAATTTCAACTTCGCCAATTCAAGCCTAAATCTACTACGGACCTCCAAATACGTTCCAATCACACTCCTAAGTCCCAAATAATCTCCCGAAGCTACCCGAACCATCAGAATTCACATCCAAGCCATGTTTCGCGTAAGTGAATATCCTGTTGACTTTCTCAACTTAAGCTTACTCAAAAGACACTAAGTGTCTCAAACCTTACCAAAATCTTTTGTATCCCAAGCCAACCAACCAATAATACAAAATACCATTGAACAAGACAATAAAAAGTAGAAATGGAGAAAATGGATATGTAACACTTGAAATAACCGACCGGGTCATTACACTCATAACCCTGAGGGAAGCATAAGGGTATATCCCCCTTAACCCAATCAACACCAAATGTGGAACATCTCTGGATCTGATGATGAACTCGTCGGTGGGGAACCACTCAAAAATCCACTGAACCTGGTCCTCAGTCAACTTTTTTGAAGAACTGCACCCATCATATAACATCCTTAGGTTGAGCAAACATGTCCGGAAAATAAGTCATTCTCTTAGGGTGATGGAAGGCTATGTGGTCATTCCGCGGCCTTCGTGGAAACTCTTGGAGGTATTGGCCCCTTTGGAGATGTTCTAACAACTAGACTTGTAGCCCTCAAAAGATTTGGAACCCTTCTGATAGCATTCCAATGCCCGGTACATATTCGCAATGATCATAGGGCCAATAGTATATGTCTGCCCCTTGATCCCGTCCATCAGAGTTTTGGCCACTATGGCCAGCCTAGTATGGATTCTATCCCTTTGGATTGGGAATACTAACATGCCCAAGAAGCACAGAAAGAGCCTACGATAAACCCAACCCAAGGAGGTGATTGAGAACTCATCATGAAAAATATGGTAAGAGTTGTTGTGACCGTATAATTCATAAAGGAATTCTAAAGGTATGTAGGAATTTTTCAGGCACTCCAAATCATCATTTTCTTCAGACCCATCATCTTAAGGAACCCTCTGGTGGTGTGACTTTCAAGTGCTAACCGACCAAGGCTATTCCAAGACAAGCCAGCGAATCCTCCTATTTCTTATAAGAGGGGAGTCATTTCTATATCCCCAAAATGGAATACATCCCTTTCCATATCCCAAAACAAAATGGTGGCCTCGATCAACATTTTATTCGGTTGAATATCCAATAGTGACCGAAAATTCCCTAAGACTCGTTTCACATGATTTTGGTCACTTGAGGAAACGTCCCTCCAATCTAGTAGAAGTGGAGGTATGCTACCGACCATACCAAATCTTGGGAATTCATGCCTCATTTTCTACAATTCAAGAGATAGTTAGGCCCTTCCCCCCTCCAGGTGTGTCTATTTATACAATTATGATTAGCATATTGGCACTTATTTCTCCAAATGAAAGCATACAATCATGATTACATCCGTTGGGATCATGGAAAACCCGATGGACTTTTGGACGAGGCTTGTCTAAACGAGTTATTATGTGGACAGCATATTAACCCGACGAGGTTTGACCATGATGCGTGTATAATTAATCAGAGTAAGGCTGCTACAGAGGTCTAGACTGGGACCCTCAAGCCGACAACTTTAGGGGGAAAGGCACGGAACCGTCAAACGCATCACTGATCGACTAGTTTTACGGCAAATACGCCTTTCCAAATTTAAAGAGTGATATATAGGAAGAGTGCAAACACTCATCAAGCATTGCTATGAGATTGATTTCGCACAAGTGGAATATGATGTTGAGCGTGACATATGCAATAATAAATAGCATGTAGTCAAGTATTTGCACGTAAAAAATGATAAATGCAATATTTAAATATTTGAAAGACAGTTACGGAAAAGAAAACAAAGAGACAATTCAGTTTCAATAAATAAAAGAAATCATAAATAAGCAGTTAAATCCAAATAAAGGGGAAAGGGTACACGCGATAAAACTTGCTTAGACTAATTCACAAAAATAAGTTTTTTATGGTAAGAGAGCAAAGTCGCATACAGTCGCGCCCCCTTTTTCCTTCACGGGAAAGTCTGTATTTCAACATTCATGGGGGAACAACTCATTTCCTTTTGGGAATTGGGTATTTGAAGAGTCGCACCTAACGTAGGTGCGTTAGGGAACCTAGAGCAACTAACTCACATAACCAACTTTATATTACCAGAAATTAGGGTAAGGGATCGAAATAACCTTGAGGGGAAGGTGTTAGGCACCTCTCCCGGTCCACAACGGTGGGTCCTGGCCGAACATTAACTATGCAAATTAGTCAATTGACAAGTAAGCGGTCTTAGCATACATTTGCAAATAAAGGTGGTTTAACAGCCTCAATACATATATGATCAAAGAAGTTGAGAGTCCAATGCACATAGATGAAAGAAGTTTAAATAATTTAAGCACATATAGGAATTGGGAAAGGGAAGTCCTAAGTTGATTAGCATACAAGATTAATTTGTGCAATGCCTGATAATCCTCCTCAACTAGAGAGGCTACACGTCGCATTAGTGTGCAGGTCATCATATCCTTTTACTACCCATTACCCTCCCCTTAATGGTTATATAAGCAAATTTGATTAACAACCTCTAAGTGTTCTGTTACCTGTCCCTTCCTTATGGCCCCAGAGGAATTTAGGACCTCTAGACTTAGGTAGTTCTAGACAATCCTAAGGTGTTTAAAGGGGAAAGTCTAGGCAACAACAAATAACGCATAGGACAGTAAATTAAGGGAGCAGGTAAAAGGCTCATATTTACCTCCACATATATCTAGGAAAATAAACAGCACGTCTCAAACAACTGATTTTAAGAAGCTCGGAAAGCCTAGGAGCATAATATCTAGATGAATGTTAGAGATACAGGATATGAATCATTTGTTTTAAGGGAAGTGGCAGAATCATAACCAGTTTGCCTACTTGTTTTCAAAATATGTTAGACTTAAGAAGTTTATAAACAATCAGAATATAGGTATGCTGATCTAGGTGATACAGATTATTATAGGTGATTTATACAAGTTTACATCATAATATGACACCTATGTGTGAGGCCATTTTTAAAACTTTTCATGAACAATTATTTATTTAGTCGAAATAGACAGATCCAAAACAAATGCAAACAAAGTCCTAAGAACATAATATCTAATGCACGCAGGGATGACTTCTTTTATTAGGCAAGATTATTTTGCATCAGGATTTCTGAGTGACAGTACTAATGCAGAACCAGGAATTGAGTAGTGCTCAATGACATGCAATATGCTAAAGTCGTAAATGTGAATACCCTAAAAACAGGATATCTAGTGCACAGGTTTGGCATGGTTTGAATGCAAATAGACACAGCAATCCTAAAACAAGATTTCTAATGCAGATTTGCATAATGTAAATCCTAGAAACATGATTTCTACCCAGCTTTACTCACAGGATCATATAGCTACCCTCCATTTGCACTAATTACCCCAATATCTATTTATAAATGATTATTACTGACTAGAACTGAATAAATTACATAAATGCAATATATATTAAACTATAGGGAGCCTGATGCAGGCCCAAAGCAAACATGGGAGTACCAGGCCTTCAGTAGTCTCAAATGCCAAGGATTTCATTGCCACAAGGATCCCGAGTTGTCTCATACACAGACTTTTCACAATAGGGACTAAATATGTGCAGTGTGGAATGGTCAGTCCCAGTGTGCCATAGTTCAAAGGAATCTCAAGAGGATCCCAAGGCAGTACACACACTGGAGGGGCGGAACCTATTGACATAGGAGTAAAGTGAGTAGGGGTGTGCATTCGAATCATTTTATCGATAAATCGAATCGATTATTTGTTATTAATTTATCAATATCGGTTTATCAATTTTGATTTCGATTTCGAAATTTTTCTTATCGAGTTATCGATTTCGATTTTGATTCTATCCTTTTCGGTTTATCGATAAACAGATAACATACACTATTTTTTTATTTTTCATAAAAAATTTAAACATTTTTTAAAAATTGTTTTTACCCTTATTTTATAATACCCTTTCATTTATCCTAAGTCCCTAGCGCTATTGTTTCCTCTACCACATTTAAGGAATGATCATATTTAAAGCTCAAGTGAATGAAGTTCAAATTAATGGAAAACAAAATTAGTCGTGATGATGTATTTTATTTTTTTATACCGTTGGAGTGTTGGTGGCATACATTTGATCCCTTACTTTAGTTTCATTTAATGTGCTTGTTGACACAATAGTTATGTTATAAACGGTGCTCTTCTTATTTTAGATTCTTTTTGTCCATATTAGTTAGGCGTGTTTGTAGCGTATACTTTCCGTGGAATCCCAAAAATTTTCTTATTGGTGTAATCGATAACCGAATCGATAAGCCCCAAAAATCGATAAATTGAAATCGAGAAAATCGAAACCTTTTTGAAACGATAACGATAAGCATATGTTTAAATCTATAATCGATAAATAATTATCCATAAGGGTCAAAATCAAATCGATAAATCGAATGCACACCCCTAAAAGTGAGAGTGCTTGACATAGTTTTAAAAGGTTTTTTTAAATAAAATAGCATAGAAATGACTCCAGGAGTGAAAAGGTTTTTTGATATAGGAACCAGTTTGGTGGTAAAATAGTTTGAGAAAAGTATTAAAACACTTTCGAAATAAGAACACAAATTACAGAACAACCAGATCAAAGCACTTGGAAAACAGATTCCACACACGGGTAGAGGTTGGGGGCCCATAGAATACACATCAGCATATAAACACATAAATAGCAAGATGCACAAAATTCTCAAGAGCTTTATAGAATTTATTGATTGGTCGTGACAGTGGGTAGTTGAGACCCATAGTAGGGGTATAACAAAACCATGTTGAAAGCAGGGGTATTGGACAGAATCATGTACATAATTAGGATCAACCGAAGCCCCAAGAGATAAGTATAATCTAATTAGTAAAGAAGAGTAGGCAGGAATTTAAACAGACATTCTAGACAAACGTCACATAAGCACTCATAATTTGGACATGCTGACTACATAAACAAACAAGATTTAGACATGCTAGATAAAGCAGTAAACAAGTAGTTATCATTTAGACATGCTAGTTACATATTAAGCAAGACAGTACTTTGAGCATGCTAAGCAAAGAAGTAAACGGGAAAACATATTAGATTCATAGTTAATGGAATAGTGTAGCAACAAAACACTTAGAGTTTGAGGTTTCAAAATATAACTAGAGACATACTAGTTAGGGAAAGAGAACACAGAGTGTGAAGCAGGTGCAATGCAATATCTAGCCTTGGCTTACGGCCGGCTAGATCTGTGAATATCTTAAGTAGCAGAAACGGCAAGAGAGTCTTAGAGTGTAAGTGTGTTTATGAACTAATGTTCGTATCTCAAAGGTGAGAATAGAGGAGAGAATATATAGCAGCTTAGGAGCGGAGCAGAATAAGGTAAAAGAAATCAACACTCAGCAATTAAGGGAATCACAAGACCAATTACACATAAAATAAACATAGTATTCCCTTAATTAAGGATAACTACTCAACGGTTAAAAGACATGAGTCATTTAAGGAAATAAATCAAATCAGACCTAAGTAAAAAGGTAAACAAACATGATTCTAATTAAGGAAATAATCGTGAAGAATCAGTAATATTACAACCAATTAAATAAGGTAAGAAGAATAATTAAAATCGTAAATAAGGGAATAAATCAAGAATCAGCACATAAGTTTTAATCGGGCAAATCAGTAAATCAAAATTCAGAATAGTATTGATTTAAGGATGGGGGATATCAGTTTCCACAAATAGACAAATAGGCTAAATAAAAATTTTATAAACACACAGAAATTAGCCGAGAGATCGACTCAAAAACCCTAGTAGAGATGAACTAGGGTAAAAAAGTCACAAGATACTAAAATAAACTAAGGAGAAATCACGAAAGTCAAAGCACAGAACGAAATAATGCAATAAGTAACATGGAAACCCCCAGAAAAAAAAGTATATAAAATTGGGTCTTTAGCATAAATCGACTAGGGTCCAAACAATCTTAGCTAAAATCAATCAGTAACACTTAAGAATAAACGATTAACATTCAAAATTAGAAAATCTTTAGAGAACATGACTTAGGATAAATCTAGTTTAGAAAAATTAAAACCAGCTGAAAAACTATGAAGCTTTCAAGGAAACATGTGAAATACATACAATCGGTCTCAGGTATGTACAAATCTGAGAAGATCAAAGGTAAAAATTACGGTTTTTAGAAGTATGACATAGATGAGGTCATAGACTTAGAAAACTATAGATTTAAGACGAAAATGAGAAAGATCTTACTCAAGGTCGAGCCAAACTGCCTAAAATAGGAAAGAAAACCCGAAGGTGTAAAGTAGACTTGCCCGGTTCCTTGAGAATCTCCTCAAGGATCTAGGAGATGGAGATACCATAGCATATAGGAGGCCATTAAAGGCTTGAGGTGGTGAAGAACAACCATAGAATGGCAGTAAGCTAGTGACGGCGGGAGAAAAATCAGGGTCTCTATAGAGAGCATTTGAGAGACGAAGAGAGGAGTGATGGCGAGGAAAGGGGAAATGGTTAGGGTTAGGGGGTCTTTTGGTTTAATTAAGGTAAGGGACAAAGGTTTTGGGTCAGCCAGGTAGGGAATTGGGTCTAAGGGTTTTGGCTAATTTAATAAGGGGTATTGGGCTAGTTAGTTTTAGGCTAAATTAAAATAAAAGAGGTTGTTTATTAAATACGCAAAGTAATTGAACAAAATTAATTTGTAAAATATTAACTAATTACAAAAAATAATTTTATGCATGAAAATATGTTATAAATAATTATTTAGTATTTTAAACTATAATGGACTAATTTTTGCAAAATGTATACATGGGCTATAATTGCAAAGTTATTGCAATTATAGCCAAAAGATGTCAATTTGGCTATTTATGAAATAATTTAGACTTAATAGGACCATAAACAGTAATATTAACTCAAAAAATGTTTTAAAATCATTTGTGATGCAGTTTTATAATTATTTATATAAATAAAATACTAGAATAAATTAACTTAAAATATGGAAAAGCATCCATTGATGCTAATGCATAGTTTGGAAGGTATATATGCACTTTAAAATATTATAGAAAAAATTGGGTATCAACAGTTATCATGTGCCTTACATGTCTTGTTATTTTGTAAAGTTTGTTGTATTCCTTGATTTTTACGTGGTTCCCTTAACGTCGTGTACTCATACTCTTGGTTGTAGAAATTCTTGTAATTGTTGTTTTTGATTTAAACTATTGTACGGGGGATTAGATTGCACGCCGCAACAGGTGAAATAAGGGAGGTGGTGGAATAGGCGAGATATTTATATTGTGATATTGTTATAGTACGGTGGGATGGGGTTGCACGCCGCAAAAGGTAAATAAAGGTAAATTATTATGGTGAAATAAGGATGAATTATGATATTAACATTATGTGGTGGGATCAGATTGTGCGCCGCAATATATTATGTTTATTGTATGATATTAATATTGTACGGTGGAATCGGGTTGCATGCCGCAATAGGTGAAATAAGGGTGAAATGATATGGTGGAATAAGGGTGACTTATGATATTGATATTATATGGTGGGATGGGGTTACGCACCGTAACATATTATGTATTTTGGTATCCCCTATGTTACTGTATTAACTTTACTTACTTCATATGAAACTTTGACAATATATATTTTTGATTTTTCATTGAGTTTTAAGGATCGAGTTATTTTCATTAACTTATTGCATTGCCCTCATTTCCTGAGCTCTTTTCCAAATACTATTATTCTCGTGAATTGATTTTCAAAGTAAACTTACTACGTTGAGTTATTTCCTCCTGCTCTGATGAGTCGTTAGTAATATAATGATTTAAAATGAAAGAACTAATACCATGTTACCTTGTGTGACTTTAAGTTAGAACTCCTCGTATATTGTAGTATCTACTATTTTCAATAATCGTTATATTTTATTTCAATTGGTTTCCCAGCTAATTTTCATAACATGTCTGAGGTTTTTATTTTAATTAAAAGGAAAATTTTATTATGTTTTAACTAAATAAATTCGATATTAAATGCAATAGCTATTCGATGTTGAATTTTTTTTAAAAATATTATTTTTTCACTCAAATAATTTCTAAAACAAAACTCATCTTTCTCGTTGATTTCCTATTTGTTCTAGAAACTGTAAATTACTTTATGATATATAAATGGAACCTCCTGAACATCTTAGTTAGAAATTAACACGGATATTATGTACCAAGTAGCACGTGGATTTCGTCGAGCAAAGTGAGATAGAATGATGTGGGCACAAGGAAACGTGTGTGTGTAAAAAGGTTGGAAGTTGTGGTTTATGGTATGAGATTACTAAGAATGAAATAATTGGAATCGTGTATTAGAAACAATTTGTTTGGTTGAGTTGACATTGTTTTTCCTACCTGAGCACATTTACACTTATCTGTATCCCAACTATGTCGTTGTTTAATTACCTCGTCATTTCTCGTTGTCGGTCATGTTTTCCATATCGCCTTTGATATCCTTATCTTGTTAGCTTTATGTCATATCCTGCTCAGGTTTATAAGTTGGGTAAGTGTCTTGATCTGTCCTTGTCACTACTCTACTAAGGTTAGACTTGATACTTACTGGGTACCAACATGGTGGACTCATACTACGCTTCTGCACATCTTTTTTATGCAGAATCATGTACTTCAGATCGAGTTGTGTGACGACCCGACCCGTCGTCTCATGCGTTACTTCACCATTTTTCTCGTTTTATGCATCTTCGTGTTTTATTATCAGTATGTGATATGTTAGAGCTGATTTGGATTGATTTTGATAAGAAATGAGGCACTTAGTCTCTTTAAGGAAAGGCTAGTTTGGAAAAGTCAACCGGACGTTGACTTGTGAGTTAGAAGGTTCGAATGGGATTTTCGATAATTTGGTTAGCTTCGGGAAGTGATTTTTGACTGGGGAGTGTGATAAAAATTGATTTTGGAGGTCCGTTGTAGAACAAGACTTGAATTAGCGAAGTTAATATTTTGGTGAATTTCGGTAGATGGGTGAGATATTGATCCGAGGGTCGAAATAGAATTCCGAGAGTTGCTACAGCTTTGTTAGGTGATTTTTGATGTGTGTGCAAAATTAAGTGTTCTGGTTGGGTTTTCGATTGAATGAGAATTTCAGAAGATTTGGATGAACTTAGGCTGAATTTGATGTAATTTAATGATCTTAGTGTTAATGGCGGTATTTTATGACTTAAGCAAGTTTGAATAAGGTATTTGATCATGTTGGTACTTTTAGATGACATCTTGGGGGCTTCGGGGTGATTTTGGATGGCAATTGGATGAATTTTTGGATTTGTGATAGTGTTGATCTGCAGATAACCAGTATTTCCACAAAAGAGAATGGTTTTCCGCATGTACGGTCCCCGTAGGTACGTTTTATTGACCGCAAAAGCGGTCTGTGCGTGTGACAGAGTCTCAGCAGAAGCGGGATTTTGACTGCATAAGCAGTGTTCGCAGAAGCAAACTTTTACCGCAAAAGCAGTCTTGGGCTATTTGTGAAGCTTCGCAGAAGCGGAGGATTTTCCCAGGAGCGGAGTTCGCAGAAGTGAAATGGGAGTCGCAGATGCGAAAAAGACTAGACGAAAAAGGGTTATTAAGTGTCATTTTGTTCCTCGAGTTAAGGCATTTTCCCACCATTTTCGAACGAGCTCAAAAGCTTTTGGACAGATTTGAAGGGGGATTTCAACTTGGCGTGATTGGAGGTAAGTCCCTTGTCTTAAATACATGAAATTATGATAGATTTAACATGGAAGTAGGTTGAAATTCTTCAAGACGGGTAAAGCTAGGGCTTGAGTTTTTTATATTTTAAATTGAGATGTGATAGGTCATTTGAGCTCGGATTTGGGAGTTCTTGGTATGTATGGACTCGTGGAGACATGAGGAATTCGGTAATGTAATTTTTGTAATTTTTCAAAAAGCGAGCTCGGGTTTTGCTAGTTTTCAGATTTTTTCTATTTCTTGATTGTATTCGATTGGGTATTGTCCCCTTAGCATATTGTGATGTATTAGCTCTGATTTTGGTTAGATTTGACGCGTGTGGAGGACGATTTGAGGGGCAAAGACTTCGCGGACTAGAGATTTCTTCGGTTCAAAGTGAGTAATACTTGTAAATGATACCTTGAGGGTTTGAAACCCTGGATTTGCACATCATAGTGTTGTATAGAGGTGGCTTGCATGCCAAATATTAGCGTGGGGTAGAGCACAGTTGGGGACTATGACTTGGTCCGTCCTGATTGATGATTTTTAATGCGTATTTGACTGAAATTATTTGTTATCATCATAATTTGGGTTGATTGCCATTTTTGGGCTTCGTGCCAACTATGTGAACCCTTCAGGGATTGATATCACTGTTTTCACATTACTTGCATATTATTTGATCTCGGTCCAAAGTTATAATACTGTTGTGCAAACTCAGTCATTTTTCTATGACTTGAAAACTTAAACAATATTTTATTGACGTTTTGAGCTGAAGTTATCATGTTAATATTTCCCAAGTGGCTTATGTGCATTTCTAGACTGAGCATGGATTGGGCTACGCACCGCAATAATGTTATAGTGATTCTGAATATATGGGTGGCTCGGGTTGATATATATATACTGATATTGAGGTCGAGAGCCTATTTTATGCCAATACCTGGATGATATTGCGTTTGGGCTGTAAGAGCCCCTCTGGAGTTTGTACACACCTCCAGTGAGTGTCGTCGGCGTTAAATGGATCGGAGTGCACGCCGCAGTGGGTACTAGAGTGTACTGTCATATGCATTGCATTCATACATTTGCACACTATTTATTGTTTGTGTCATTTCTTGAGATATTTATTTGTTGTTCTGATATTGTCTGATCATTTTCAAAGTGGATAAAATTGAGATAGTGGTAACAGTGACATTGTATGATGTAAATGGGGTTAGGTAACAGTGGTTGACCAGAGATAAGAATATTTCCTGAAGGGCGAGTTGTGAGCTCAATTATGCAGACTTGCTTGTGCCCGAGAAGCTGACTTTTGTGTTGACTTGCACTATCTGTCCTGCATTTACTTGCTTAGCTAATGGTAAAAGATATTTTTAAACGTGATTTTAAAATGAGTCAGATATCTTCTAAAGGATTTTTCGGGACTTACTGTTTTCTCAAAGAGTTGTGCTGTCCCATATTACATGGTGGAGTGCTCCTACGTGATTTATTGTCTTTCAGTTAGTATTTACTCTTATTACTCATTGAGTTGGAGTACTCACATTACTCCCTGCACCTCGCATGCAGTTTCATGTATTGTTCGCCTGGTAGCGGGTTAGTAGCAGATTGAATATTGGTTATCGTAGCTGAGCCAGGTGACCGCTAGCATCCGTGGCACCGGATCTTCTCCCTTATTTTATAATGTCCATGTTATTTTTCAGACTCTGCTCCCATTTCCGGACTTGTAGTTCATTAGTGAACTCTGCAGTGCTCATGACTAGTGACACCCTGATGTCGGGCTATAACGGGATGGTTCCTTGTCGTTATCATTGTTTTTCGCACTTTTGTTTATACTAATCATGCTTCAGATTTATAAATGTTAAATAACTATTAAAAAGGAAGCATTTATTTTGTTGGCTGGCCTCGTCTTCACGAGAGGTTCCATCACAATCGTATTTGGGATTTGGGTCGTGACAAGTTGGTATCAGAACCTAGGTTAATGTCTCTCGAGTCATGAGTAGGTTAAGTAGAGTCTCGCGGATCGGTACGAAGACGTTTATATTTATCCTAGAGAGGATGCAGAACCTTTAGGAAAAACTTCACGTTCTTGAATTCTTATCGTGCGTCTTTGATTCATCTTGAAAGGAAAACTCTTGAAATTCCTTCCACGGGATTGTATGCGCATGCGAGCGCTCAGTATCAGATGTGCCTTGACGGCTTGTGATTCCTCGATAAAGGGGCAAGATGTGATTTCTATGAATTGATGTTGTCTGGAGGACTTAAGGTCGGATCTTTGCCTATGGATTGAGCACCGAGGTGTTGATTTTTGTGAGCTGGTGTATGAATTTGTATATTCAGTATTGTCCCTAATTGTGGGAATGGCGGCTGGATAGCTATGTGGTGAGTATGTTGGTACTACGAGATGTTCCTATATGACTTGGAGGTGTCGAAGAATATCTGTTGAATGATAGATGAACCATTAAGTATTTGATTTCCATTGTGATTGGATGTGTTGCCTCGAGTTATGGGTGCGTGAAGAATCTTTTCAGATCTCCTAGTTAGGAGTGAAGTAAATAGTGGGTTGTGGTTTGAGTTCAGACTCAGAAAGACTGGTCGACTGTGTAAGGTGTATGACTGTGTAAGGTATATAGAAATGTTATGTTGAGGCGAAGCAGGTGGGCTACCTCGTGCGGAGTTTCCTAGCGTGGTATGGAGCTTGTGTGCATGTTAGAAGAATCTGTGTTTCACAACTTATAAATGATTGGGGCGTATCCTCACTATGTTCTTATGGCATAAACGGAGTAAAAGTGATATGAGCTATTGAAATATTTTGGTCTATGGATTCGAGCCAAGTTGGGGAGGCTAGGTGATTGCACGGCTATGTGCTATGTTGGTTCCGTTTCAAGATATGCTGGCGGACCGGTTCTGATTGCAGAAACTGAGTCGAGGATGGCACAAGTGAAGCAAACTTTTGACAAGAAGTATATGGTACTTGTAGATGTATGGAAACAATAGGATGTCTTGAGCTGTCAGGATAGAGAATGCTTAGTGTAGTGAGGAGAAAGATGTTTGTTGGTATTTGAATGAGATCATATCATGTGGTGTTAGGGTGCTATTAGGGCACGAGTGGTTTGGTTCGCTAAGTCAGGTAAATTGCAGATCGAATATGAAGTAAATGACTCTCGAGAATGGTTTCATTGTGTTCAAGGTTCTATATGTAACAATCTGGTGTCTTAAGGTTGTGTATGTGAGTAGAGACTGAGTTTCATTGGAAAAGGTCAAGAGTTGTGGTGTTTATATGTTGATTATGGGATCCTATATATCGATATTGGGAAAGTCATGGTAAAAAATTCAGATTCGCAGAAAGTTCTTCAAAGTAAAGTTCTGGAAACATTTGAGAGAGTATTCAGTGGTTTATAGGCCTTAGACATGTGTGGTCTTATGTTTGAGTCTCGTGTGGTAAGCCTCGGTTGAGGCATTGTGGTGCTACACTAAGAGGGAATATCGAGTTGATCATGGATCAGGAGGAAATATTTAATAGATGGAATAACTTGATAGTAGACTAAGTTAGTATGGTAAGGGCGTGATTAATTATTCGTATGTGTTCGAGGTAATGAGCCTTACAAGCATTTTTCAGCAATGATCTTGAGTTTTGGCAGCTTGCTTAGCTTGGTTTGGGTAGAAGGGTTCAATCCTAGCAGTTAGCATGTGTAAGGGGAACTGGGTATATATATGCAATGTGCAATGATTCTTCTTCTAAAGGGGATTGACAGAAGGTCTTGGCCAGATGAGTTACAGATCAGTTCTGCGAAGAAGTTCATAAAATTCTTAGGCAACGGGTAGCCTCAGGAAATCAAGGAAATGATACTACAAATTGGAAGTGATTTGACGAGAGTATATATCTCGGTTGAGAAGGGTAATGTGATTAGACTAATGATACTTCGGTAGTATTACGGCACTTTCGTGTTAGTTCGACCGGTGATATTCAGGTTGCTTGATGGCATAGGGCTATTTTGAGTATGTGTCATGGAATTATTGGATATTGAGCTATGGCATGTGTTCGGACGGCAAAAAATTGGGATCAAGTATGATGATTTGTTTAGTATGTGGAATTGGAGGTGGAATTCCTCATATTTGAGCTATTTGTGATGGTGGATTGTGTGTATCGACAACTCTTGGTGACTATTGGGATTTGGAGTCTCGAGTGAATCTTTCGTTGCTGGCATGCTACATTTTTGGATGTGATGTTGGAGTTCAGACTTGTCGTCTTAGTGTTAGATTAATTCTGTACTATTGCATTATAGGCTATGCCGGAAACACCACGGCTTGAGTGGCGAGGTACATTTGGGTTATGTTCTTGTGGAGTGGTTTATATGTCAAAGAACCAGCGGACGGATGGGATGGATTGCTTTTCCTATTGAACCTTTATGATGGATGTCAGTGTAGAGGTTGCTATTATCGAGCCAGTTCTGCCATTAAGTGACTTTTCGGATGCGTGTTCCAGTTTGAGTCGACTCGATTGGCTTCGAATTATATTGTCGAGAGATAGGTTGACTCGACCGTTGTTAAGCTAATCAACGATCTGGAAAAATCTATGAATTGTTTTCTGCATTGCGAGACGATATGATTTACGAACTATGGGCACATATCATGCGGTGCTATCGAGATTCATAGGGGAAGTTGAGATGGAGACCTCAGTTGCTCTGGAGTTTTGTAGCTTAAAACGCTACATGTAGATATTTTATGCACTCTGTATGCATAAGTCTGGTACTCGATATTTTATTGCAATGAGAAAATCTGTCACGATGTGCATCTCCTTATGTGAGATATATATATATATATATATATATATATATGTGTGTGTGTGTGTGTGTGTGTGTGTGTGTGTGTGTGTGTATGTGTGTGTGTGTATGTGTGTTTGTGTGTGTGTGGATCGGGTGGCACGCCGTCATAAGTATGCGTGGATCGGATGACACGCCGCCATGAGTATGTGTGGACCTGGTGGCACTCCTCCATGGGTATGTTACCTGGATCATGTTGCGTGTCGCAACAGTGTGATGTGGAGAATGGTTTTCCATATGCTATTCGTATGCCTTGGTTTGCCATGGGTATAATGATTTGTTTGGGTTCTAGAAACCAAATCGTGCGTGATTGTAAATGTCGAGTATAGCGACTTGAGGTGCTCCATGTGTAGCGGTGTTAGGATAAGATCGCATATTATAGCGAGGCTACGTGGAGATTAAACCCTTCGGGGTAGATTTAGGTGTTATATTATATGATGTGGGACGGGGTCCCAGCCTTGTGTTGTAATGGTATTGATGAGCTTAAGGTACATCTCTTTCGTTTGAGTCATTTTCATGACTTGAGTATGTTAAGACCGTCTCTTATTGGTACGTGTGTTATGTAAGTTGTGGCTTAGGCCGTATTGATGTGTCATGTCAACAGGCGGTGTGTTTGGTCAGAAGAGATCTTTGGGATCATTAATGAAGACTAATGGATTTGATTTCAGCTTGTTGGAAGGATAATATCGAGATTCGGCTTGGAAATTTTTTCCATGGTGATTGTCGGAGGAGAAGTGGCTTTAGACATGGTTGATCTTAGAAATGGCTACGGTTTATCGCGTGTGTTATTTATCGTTGGTAGTATATGAAAGTGTTGGAATAAGACTTTATCTAATAAGAGTTTTCTATCGATATTTAGGTATTGTGGGCAATTGGTGTGAATAAAGACTATCATTTCGAGTGTTGGATTGTGTGGTATATTGTATGATTTCACAAGAGGTTGCAGGTATGCGTTATTACTGCTCGTTCAGGTTTATTCTGGGTATGATTTTGGGAAGTGCAATGTGGTTCCACGGTTTATGGTTTCGAAGGATTGTGAGATTTCAACTATGTTGTGTTATTGGACCTATATGAGATAGGGTGACGTGGGATAACCCCGATTATATACTTGGTAACGTCATTCGGTCATTAGGTTTCTCCTAGTACAACTCTGGGTATGCTCGAGGACGAGCGTTTGTTTAAGTTGGGGAGGATGTGACGACCCGACCCGTCGTCTCATGCGTTACTGCTCCGTTTTTCTCGTTTTATGCTTCGTCTTGTTTCATTATCAGTATGTAATGTGTTAGAGTTGATTTGGATTGATTTTGATAAGAAATGAGACACTTAGACTCTTTAAGGGAAGGCTAGTTTGGAAAAGACAACTGGAAATTGACTTGTGAGTTAGAAGGCTCGGATGGAATTTTCGATAATTTCGTTAGCTTCGAGAAGTGATTTGCGACTTATAGGTGATTGGAATTGATTTCGGAGGCCCGGTGTAGAATTAGGCTTGAATTGGCGAAGTTATTATTTTGGCGATTTCCGATTGATGGGTGAGATTTTTATCCAAGGGTCACAATGGAATTCTGAGAGCTGTTGTAGCTTTGTTAGGTGATTTGGGATGTGTGTGCAACATTTCATATGATTCAGAAGTCTTTTGGTTGGGTTTTTTATCGAATGGGAATTTCGGAAGATTTGGATGAACTTAGGCTTCAATTTGATGTAATTTGATGATGTTAGTGTTAATGGTAGTGTTTTTATTACTTGAGCAAGATTGAATAAAGTATTTGATCATGTTGGTGCTTTTAGATGAGGTCTCGGGGGATTCGGGGTGATTTCGGATGGCCATCGAGATGAATTTTTAGATTTGTGATAGTGCACATCTATTGATAACTGGTATTTCCGCAGAACAGATTGTTGTCCGCAGGTGCGGTCCCCACAGGTGCATTTTATTGACCGCAGAAGCAGTCCGTGCATGTGAGAGAGGCCCCGGAGAAGCGGGATTTTGATGCATAAGCGGTGTTTGCAGAAGCGAACTTCTACCACAAAAGCGGTCCTGGGCTATTTGTGAAGCTCCACAGAAGCGGAGGATTTCCACAGGAGCGGAGGTCGCTGAAGCAAAATGGGAGTCGCAGATGCGAAAAAGGCTGGACAAAAAAAGGGTTATTAAGTGTCATTTTGTTTCACGAGTTAAGGCATTTTCCACCATTTTCGAACGAGCTCGAGTGCTTTTGGATAGATTTGAAGGGGTATTTCGACTAGGCGTGATTGAAGGTAAGTCCCTTCGCTTAAATACATTAAATTATGATAGATTTAACATGGAAGTTGGTTGAAATTCGTCAAGAGGGGTAAAGCTAGGGCTTGAGTTTTTGATATTTCAAATTGGGATTCGAAATGTCATTTGACATCAGATTTGGGAGTTCTTGGTATGTATGGACTTGTAGCGAGACGAGGAATCTGGTAATGTAAGTTTCATAATTTTTCGAGAAGCGTGCTCGGGGCTCGGGTTTTGATGATTTTGAGATTTTTGCTATTTCTCGATTGTTTTCGATTGGGTATTGTCCCCTTAGTATATTGTGATGTATTCCCTCTGATTTTGGTTAGATTCGACATGTGTGGAGGCATATTTGAGGGGCAAAGGCATCGCGGTCTAGAGATTTCATCGGTTAGAGGTGAGTAATACTTGTAAATGATACCCTGAGGGTTTGAAACCCCGGATTTGCACATCATAGTGATGTATTAGGGTAACTTGCACGCCGGATATGAGCGTGGGGTAGAGAACCGTTGGGGATTGTGACTTGGTCCATCCCGGTTAATGATTTTTAGCGCGTATTTGACTGAAATTATTTGTTATCATCATAATTTGGGATGATTACCATGTTTGGGCTTCGTGCCAACTATGTGAACTCTTCAGGGATTGAAATCACTGTTTTAACATTACTTGCATATTATTTGATCTCGGTCCAAAGTTTTAATATTATTTTGAAAACTCACTCATTTTTCAAATACTTGAAAACTTAAACAATATTTTATTGATAATTTGAGCTGAGGATTATCATATTAATATTGTCCAAGTGGCTTATGTGTGTTTCTGGACTGAGCATGGATCGGGCTGCGCACTGCAGTAGTATTATAGTGATTCTGAATATATGGGTGGCTCGGGCAGCACGCTGCAACCAGGACATATATATATATATATATATTGAGGCCGAGAGCATGTTTTATGCCAATACCTGGCTGATATTATGCTTGGGCTGTAGGAACCCCTCCGGAATCTATAAACACCCCCAGTGAGCACTGTCGACGTTAAATAGATCGGACTGCACGCCATAGTGGGTACTAGAGTGTACTGTCATATGCATTGCATTCATACATTTATTTGTTGTTTTTGTCATTTCTTGAGATATTTATTTGTTGTTCTAATATTGTCTAATCACTTTCAAAGTGGATAAATTTGAGACAGTGTAATAGTGACACTTTATGATGTAAACGAGTCAGGTAAAAGTGGCTGACCAGAGATAAGAATATTGCCTGAAGGGCGAGTTGTGAGCTCAATTATGCATACTTGCTTGTGCCCGAGAGGCTCAATTATGCGACTTGCTTGATTTATAGTTCTTGAGTCGATTTACTTGTCGCGCCTTGTATTATTGTCATTGTTGATGTTGTACCTATTGTGGTGATGTACGAGTTTTCTGATGTGCTGTAATTGTTATCTCTATTTTTTGCGATGCATATTTACTATGGGACTACATAATGGTATTCGGGAAGACCCCCCTGGACATTTACATTTGGGACTACGGGACGGCATCCCAGGATATCCCCATGTTATGCATATTTACTTTGGGACTACGGAACAATATTCCAGGCGATCCCCCTACATATTTGCGTTTGGGACTACGAGAAGCTATCCTGTGAGATCCCCTATTATTATCACTGTGTTCTGAGCTGTAGTTTTAATTTATCCTACCCTTGTGTAAACATTATATGTGTTGTTCGTTGTTGTCCTTATGCTTACTAGCTGGTATGAACTATGTTAGGACACTTGCACAAGTATACATGTGGCTAAGCACCCTTATCGGATATGAGGCTCCTTGATATTGCTGAGTATAGAAATACACCCTTGTTTATTTGCCTTCCATGTGAGAATGACTCTTTTGGGTACGTGAGTTGTTAGTATGATTATGAGATATGATGAGAGCACAGGATGCCAAGTGTTAGGGTTCAGGTATTGAGACTCATATTGTATGATTACGACATGAGATGTCACAAGGTGACTTATATTCGAAGGATATTTATTTGAAAGGTTTATATTCGAAAGTTATTTATTTTTAGAGAATTATTTTTGAAAAAATATTTACTTGAAGGAAGTATATTTCGAAATGTTTTTTATCAACTGAAGGATTCGACTAATTGATTGAAGTTTGTTAGCTATGACCTAATGTGAAAACTGTCATAGTTGCTGCGCTATGATTTGTCCTTACTGTATTTGTGATTTCGAATTTGGATTGTATCTATGTTCACTTTTATGACTTAATTATGGTCTTCCTCCGTTACTTGTTGTTTTCTTTCCTTATTGTACTTATTGTATTGTTAGAAATATTGCTTAGTCTTTATAAATAAATCATGTTCGGTTGTTTCTATACTTATAATTGTTCTTCATTTTAGACTCGTGGGTGTCTTGATTGTTCCTCGTCACTACTCCATCGAGGTTAGTCTTGATACTTGTCACACCTCCTTTTTCCGCACCTGCGAGTGCGTAGGGGATTAAGGGAGTTTTTCCAATTAAAGGACAATCGAAACGGGATTTATCATTTAGATTCAGATGTCGCCACTCTAGAGATTTATGGTGTCCCAAGTCACCGATTGAATCCCGATTCGAGGAAAAGAATGACTCTATATTACAGTCTGCGCACCAGAAATCCAGATAAGGAAGGAATTTCCGAGTTCTGTGGTTCTAGTATTGTCGCTCAACTGTCATATTTAGCTTATTTATCTGATTTTATTACATGAAGGACCTATGTGCCAATTTTATTTTTACCGCTTTTATTTAATATATATTTTATTTGAGAAAGTGAACGTCGTTTAAAGTGTACTTTCGGATTGCACCGCTGGAGCCCGCAATCTTAGGCAAACTCTATACAGTGTTTTAGGGCTTGGATTTGGGCCGCATAAAATGTCCACCCGTATTTAGGAATGTAATTTATTAAAGCCGCACCTAATAGAGTCTAGCGCGTTGTTATTTTGGGGAAAAGGTCGTGAAATTCATTAAGCGGCCAATTCCGAAGTCTATTCACGTATTACTTCTTTTTAATGGAGGGCCCCGCGATTGGTAATTTATTTTGGCGAGGCATGCCTTACTTTATTTTTAAAGGATATCCTAAAGCGACTAATGTTTTCAATTTGTTTGTCTCTAAAATGAAAAGAAAATCCTATATTGTTTACAAGCCGCAATTATTAAAGCAACTTTTATATATAACTTGTTAAGGCTGAAAATGGTCATGAACACGGGCTGATCAGTTTTGGACCCAGGCCCAACGTGCATGATACAAAATCAGGGCCTGCGCCATCATGTTCTAATTTTGAGGGTCTAGCTACAGTGTACAACACATATTCAAATTTTGAAAAATAGAAAGATGAAAATGTTATCTAAATACACAATTTCTTGCAAGTTTTAGATAATCAACTTGTTGACTGAAATAATTTAAATCATCTAGTAATTATAGCCTAATGCCTAGCATATATGTAAAACAGACTACTTAAACTAGCAAACTAAAATAGTCGAAATATCATTTACTACAAGCAGACATAAATAATTTTCCAACTAAAGGCCATGTATAGATGCTCAAATTCATTACAACTATCTAATGAGTTTTAGTATAGAAAGTGAACTATTTTATATACAACTAACTGCTCAATATACTACTAAACAAAATATATTCAAAACAACTTGATTCTTCATTTTATGTTCATGCCTCAATTCTCAGCTTACAAGAAGTACCAGTTGTGTACCTGATATTGGAAAAGAAAAGAAAAAGAGGAAGATCAATAGAAGCAGCATTGGCAAACAATAACAGCAACAGTAACAACCAGCACAATAGTTTCAACACCTCAATCCAGAAATCCCAGCAATACGTAGAAAAACTAGTAAAAAAAAATAGAGAAGAAAAATATTACGGAAATATCTCTTTGTTTTCTCTTTTTAGCTTTTAGCTCTCTTCAACTCTCAAATACACTCTCCAAAATTACATTATGTCCATGTATACTGGGTGTATCCAGAGTGTATATTGAAAATATACTTTTGAAATTCTCCAAAAATTACATTGTCAGTGTATACTGAGTGTATCCAGAGTGTATATCGAGTGTATACTGCTCTCGCCTCTCCCTTCTTTTTTCTTATCCTCCTATTTTATCTTCCCTTTCTTTTTTTGTGTGTTTTTGCAATTCTCCTCCCTCCATTTTAGAAGTGTGATTCCCTCCATATATATCACAACAAACAGTTATTTCAAAAATAATCTTTTTCACAGATTTTCTACAAAGTCTGCTCTTAAATTCAAAGAGCAAGACTTTCTTCACCAAATCTTGTCAAAAAGAGAATATTTCAAACAAAAATCTACCGTTTGTTTTTCAAGGATAGACTTTTGTCCAAAAATTATCCAAAAGTCTATGAGGATGTTTGGATGGGCTTAAAACATGGTTAAACCAGCTTTTAATCACTTTTTTGGGAGGGAGTATTTGGATAAAAAATACTGCTTAAAAAAGCAAAAAGCAAAAAGTTGGTCTTCCCCAACTTTTTTTAGTTTGGCTTAAAAAGCATTTCGGTTTGACCAGCGAAACTACCCTCATGCGCATTATAAGTTTTTTATAATACCAAAATTACCCTCTTCTTTCCTCTTCATATTTATTTTTATAATACCAAAGTTTTATATTTTTGTCCTTTTTAATAAGAAAAAGTGCTTACTACCACTTGTTTGCCAAATACTTCAACAGCTTTTTTTAAGCTTCGGCACTTTTAAGCTCCAGCACTTAAAAGCTGCTTTAAGCACTTGTGCTTGAAAGCCATTTTTTAAGCAAATCCAAACGGGCTCTATATTTCTTACCAAACAAATGACTTTAGAACTTGGTGCTTAAAAAGTCTTGAAGTAGTAAATAAACAAACAAACAAATATCATATACTAAGTATTTTTCACTACTTCACTTTTATCAGTGCAAAAGCTATTTTACTATTTCAACAAGTGCAAAAACATAAAATTTAACATTTCAAAATTCAAAACTAATGCTAAATAATTAATAATTCTGAAAATTAAAAATTTGAAAAATAAAAAACAACCATGAAAAAGAATAGTATTTACCATTTTACAATTCAAATGACCAAAAAAATGGTGGTATGCCAAGAAGGATGTTCGGAGAGGTCGCCGAAATGTGGGTGGATTTTGGTCGCTGGTTTTTTGAGGTAGAATTGACATCAATAGCTAGGTCTTGAGGATCTCTATCCGTTGATGTATGTATTGGGGGGTGGTAGTGACCGGAACTTCAATAACTTGGGCGAAAAAGTGACGGAAAAATTTCTTAGATCTAAAATTCAAGGAGTTTGAGAGTTTGAAGGATATGGTTTGGAGACATGGAAAGAAGAGGTGGAGGAGATTACATGGTTAAATTTTGGGGCGGATTGGAGGTCGGCCGCCGCCGGTGGGAGATTTTCAGCGGCGACGATGGGGTGGCGCCGGCAATCTTGGGAGAGACAAGAGAAAGTGATGAGAGGGAAAGAAGAGAGAGGAAATAATGGGAAAAAGGGGCAATTTTTGGGGAATTTTAGGCTTTAAATACCTAGGATGAAGATCAAACTATGACCGTTGGATCAAACCAAGATGGGTGGATGAGATTGAATCTTGTCACTTAACCAAAATGACGTAGTTTCAAGATAAAACTACGTCATTTTAAGCTCTTCTTGTCAGCCCCTTTTTGGACCGAATTTGGGCTCTTTGGGGTATTTTGGTTTGGGCCTAGGATTTGTAACCCAGTTCCGATTTTGCTCTTCATTTTCCATTTTTGCTTCTTTTTTTCTTTCATTTTCTTTTTAATTCCTAATTACCAAAATTCTAAAATAGATTGTAGAGCCAAAATTAACTTAAACAATACTAATTAAGCCTGAATAACAATTATAACGCAAAATTAAACAATAATTAAAACAAAATCACACAATTGAACAATAAAAATGACAAAACTACCAAAATACATATTTTTATGATTTTAATTCCTTTCAAATAAAATGTTGTTTAATTAATTCCAAGATGCGCAATTAAATCCTAAATATGCATGCAACACAAAATTGTTTTTTTTTATATTTTTCATTAATTTAACAAATAAACATGCACGGACAAATGCGAAATAATAACAGAAATTTAACACAAAATTCATAACAATTGCAAACAAACAAAATTATTTTGTTTTGAATTTTTTGGGAGTAATTCTCATATATGGCAAAAATCTCGTGCTCACAATACTTATTGGGAACCGTTGTGGTGTACCCATACTACACTTCTGCATATTCTTTTATGCAGATCCAGGAATTGTTCAATAGTAGATGTGTGGATTCTTGCCGAGGAGAATCAAGGTAGCCATATTGCCATGCTTCAGAGTCACCTTTCTATTTTAATTCACATTGTTGTACTTATTTCCATACAGTTGTGTTTAGAAGTTATAGCGAAACTCAATAGAGCTTATGACTTGTACTACCGATTTTGAGAATTTGTAAGTTTTGTGAAGATCTCTATATCGAGACTATTAGACTTTCTTTACTATGGTTGTTTTCAATAAATATTAGGCTTACATTTTCCTTAATATTAGGTGGCATTACGAAATCTAACGGAGGAAAAATTGGGTCGTGACAGTTCCTCTTTACTCTACAAGTCACATAATACACATTGGTTATTTTGTACTACAATCTATATTCTTTCCAATCTATTTTAGTTCGTAGTCTCCCCTGTAATGCCCACCATAATAGAAATATGTGCTTTAGAACTAGTAATTTGCTCCAAATCAACTCATCATTTTCCATCTTTGTTCTACCCCTAGCATAGCAAGGTAACTACTGGAGATTGAGTGGTTCCTATTTTCTGTGAGGTTATACTTGTCATCTCTATACTAATGCATCATGCCCAACTTGAGTTTATAGAGTTTTTTTCGGTGCCAAATTGAATCAAAAAAAGGGGTGTGATTCTAGAAGTACTCATCTGTTAGATAATTATGTAAATAATATGAATTAGTCCTAGCTTCACATAGAATAGTATGTATTATAAAAATAGGGTATATTGCATTATAATTAAATTGAAGATCAAAAATATTTTCTCCCCTACTTTCTTACATTCTATCAGAGCGTTTAAGTAATTTGGCTAAGCTATTAACAATTATGAGATTAAAAGGACTAGTGAAAATATAAAGAACTGAATCTAAAGTTAAGGAAGGAAGTGGATTCACTTGACCCATTCCAGTTGCCATGGTTTGAGACCTTTTGGCCACTGTGACTGCTATGAGAGATTGAGAACATGAAATAAAAGAGATTTGTTACCAGAAATATGAGCAGATGCATCTAAATCAATGACCCAAGACTTAGAGGTTGAATATTGGGAAACACAAGTCATGCGACTATCTGTTTGAACAACGGAAGCTATCCCTGAAGATATGTGTTTACATGATTTATATTGGAGGAACTCAATATAATCTGGTAAAGAAACCATCTGGGTTGTATTGGATCTAATAGATTGTGAGTCAGAGGCTTCTGATACGAATTCCATTATAATGTTTACACTGGAAAAAGCAAAAAAAATCTGGGAATTACTGTTCACGCTGGAAAAAAATCATTATTCACGCTAAAAAAATATAAAAGTGGTAGGAATTTGATTTGAATTATATGGGTATCTGAATTGTGAGGAGGAGCAGACTGTCCTGAAGAAGTTTCCCGAAAAAATGGGCGAAAAGCTGTCCATGCGTCGTCGCGTGTGTCAGAACCTTTGGCGGAATGTTTATGTTGCTGGCGCGTGGCAAATTTTCTGCCGGACAAATTTTCAACGGTTGGTCGCTGGAGGGTGATCTATCTCATGGTGATGGTTGTTTTTGCACAATGCCGATAGAAAGTGACTTTCATGTAGACAAACTTTAGGTCACCAAAAAAATTACACGATGACTAAGTTCTTTCTACCCAGTTAACGCTAGAATAATGCACATCAGACTTCATATACAAGCCATGAACTCATCTCACCCATAGTTGCTCTTTTCTATACTAACATCCATATCAAGTTTAGACGCAATATTCTACAATTTACACATTTTTATTTAACCCCTACTTATTTGGAATGTATACTTATTCCCAAGTAATTAAGACTATTTTCCTTTTCTCTTCGGTGCTTCACCAAAGAGAACTCTTAAATTGCTTATCAACTTTCAGTGCACTTTGAGGGAGGATGAATACTGCACCCCAAAAGTTATGAAGAGAAAATAGTACATAGTTGATATTTACAGTCTTCCTACATAAGAAAAATAACTAGTTGTTGTTGCTCTTATCTTCTCTGTGATATTCACATTATAATTGATGGAAATCTATATTGTTTCACTTCTTGGGGAAAAATGAAGCTCCAAGTACCTCATAAGTAATACACATTCAGGAAAATTTGTTAATTTCAACAGCTTTTCTTTTGTAGCTTTATCAACACTTGCAAAGAATATGTTAGACTCATCACTATTTGCCACCAATCCTGATATATCCGTGAAATACTTAATTGCTTCCTCACTCTCTTAATAGAAGCCTCAATCCCTTTATAGAATATCATCAATTCATATGCAATGATGAGGTGAGTGAGTTCTTGTTTCTTGCACATAGTATAAAACTGAAATCAAGCAGCTGATTCGTTTTACTCAATGTCCTAGAGAAATATTTAGTCACCAACACAGACAAAATGGGTGAAATGGAGTCATCTCATCTCAATACTCTCCTACCTTCAAATTACACCCCCCCCCCCCCCCCCCCACCCTCTGCATTGACTTTTACTGAAAATTCTAGTAGTAGTGACACATTCATTAATAGCTAGATAAAAGAACCCAAGAAGCCATATCCATTCAACATCTCAAAAGTAAAATCCATCTTACCGTGTCATGCTTTCCTTAGATTTTATCAAATACCTAAATGAGGTTATCTTCCTATTGTAATACCCAAAAATATCGTGGCAAATTAGAATATTGCGAACCCGTGAGCTCTCTTTCACAAATGTAGCCCGAATATTGTTCACTATGTATAGATAGAATAAGTTCTGGAAATTTTGTACATATAACTTTGGAGATATATGTGTGGATGTCATTTCAACAAGATATTAGCCTGGGTTGACTTACTTGCACATGATTGACCACTTTGGGACTAAATGAAATCATAGTTGCATTCATTTGTCTCAAAATCATGTCTGATTAGAAAAACTCAGAAACTTCTTCACTGATGTCAAGCTTCACAGATGCAGTTACCAAGCCACACCTGCGGTCCTCCATGCATCTGCGCCTCTTTTTCATTCATGCGGAGCTCGCACCTGCGGTCCCCAATTCGCAGGTGCCGCAGGTGCGGATATGACCGAAACAACAACACCAGCTGCAATTTCTCATGTTCAACCTTTCTAAAAACTATACAAAATTACCACGAGGCCCCCGGGACCTCAACTAAAAATACGAATAAGTCACTTAACATTATTCAAGCTCATACCAACCCTCGGAACATTCAAAACAATATCAAAATACCAAATCATCCTTGGATTCAAGCCTAAGTATCTACATACTTCCAAATTCCGCAACTTATCCAAAAACCTATCAAACCTCATCTGAATGACCTGGAATTTTGCACACACGTCACAAGTGACATAACGGACCTACTTAAATTTTCGGAATTCCATTCCGATCCCGATATTAAAATTTCCACTACAACCCAAAAAATGCCAAATTTCCAATTTTGCCAATTCAAGCCTAAATCTACATCAGACCTCCAAAATATATTCTGAATACGCTCCTAAGCCCAAAATCATCCAACGGAGCCAACCAAATCATAAAAATGCAAGCCCGAGACCAAATACTAAAAAGTCAAGACTTGGTCAAACCTTACAAATTTAAAGCTTCAAGCTGAGAATCATTCTTCCATATCTGTTCCGATTAGCCTGAAAATCAAAATCGATGATTTACATAAGTCATAATACATCATACAGGGCTAATCATTCCCGAGAGCTGGCGAGAAAAGTATAAATTCTCAAAACGACTGGTTGGGTCGTTATATTCTCCTCTACTTAAACACAAATTCGTCATCTAACGTGCCCAAAGTTGTTTCAAAAGCCATCAAACCACCATGTATTCTCACTATGCACATATCCGGGGTTGATCCCATGTCACCCCATTCCATATAGGTCCGATAGCACAACAAAATTGAAATTTTGTATTCCAATCTAGCCCATATATTTTAGAACCAATTTTCCACTTCTGAAATCATCTATAAGATCAGAATATCATATCTACACTCTGAATAAATCCAAACAAGCTATAACAAATTGTACCTATATCCTTAGATGAAATTACATGATATACCACATAACTCAAACACTCGTAGCAATAACTTCTAATCACGGCAGCTACTCAAAACAACTGAATACCGATAATAAGCCTCTTATCAAATGAATCCTCATTCCAACACTTTCGTATACTGCCAATGATGAATAAAACACACAGAAAGTTATAACCATTCCTCATATCAATCATTCATGAAGCTCCCTCTCCTTTGGCAAGATCCATAGCAAATTTCTAAGCCGAATACCGATATTGTCCTTCCAACATGCTGAAATCGAATCTGATAGTATTCATTCTAGGATCAATGACCTCATCTCATCCAACATGACTACTCTAGTGACATGACACGTCAACACAATCTAAAGCTACAACCCGTGCAATATGTGCACCAATAAGCAACAATCCAAATGTACTCAAAATGTGAAAAATAACTCAAATGAGAGAGATGTATCGTAAGCTTACCAGTACCACAACATGATGCTAAGAATCCATCACACACTGTATAACCAAAACACATGAATCTACCCCAAAGGATCATACCTCCACATACCTTCACTGCAATGTGCAATCCTATCCAAACACTAGTCCACACGAAACACCTTAATTTACCATGCTCAAAAGTATCAATCACGCGCAATTTGATGTCTAGTACCAAAAGTGAATCACTGTAAACACGGAAAAACAAATGAAGAAATGACATACCGGCCTAAAAGAACATATCCAATGCGTAATCAATCGTGCAATACCCAAATACTCATCTCACTCAAATTCCGTTATAAAGCTCAAATTAAACTGCACCATATGTGCATATAACCAACGAATCATAGCTCTTCATAACAAAGAAGAGTAACATCATAGATCACTGCAGAACATGAATAAGTTCAATAACAATCGAATGGCACATCCCTCAACAATAGCAGTTCAGAGTCAACAAATCTATCCCGGTGCAGAACAACGCCCATGTTGGGGGTACCAATGAACCCCAAATCAACTCTGGTCACCCATAACAGATAGATAACCCTATGAAAGTCCACGGTGACTGAATCACAACACATACTACTCTCTGACTAACCTTAGCTGTATTTTCACAGTCCACAACCATGAAACAATCTACTCACGACAACCTTCGGTCTCCAAATCCATAGAACATACGAATCACTATCTCTAGCCTCCACTTCACCGCCTAAATGTCTACACTTCTCTAATTACACGGTCATCCTACGAGGAATACTTCTGAAAATTTTTTGTGCCATAAGGAAAAATCTGAACTCTAGCAATCGATCAAACAAGAAAGTGTCGCAATACCAATAAAGTATCCATAACTCAAACACTTTGACCGTTTCTGAATGTATATTCTCATCAAACCATACCAATTAGCAAGATCATTTACCTAGTCATCTAAAACAGCCCATGCTACCTAAGAATTTATTACCTTCATTTTAAAACTGAACCATGACCTTACACATGCAAATCTGAACTCCACACAGCATACCGCATAAACCATACCATCCTATGATAAATATGAGAACTTTATAATCCACCCCGATCTGGAAGCAACTACGTACTCAACCAGCTAAGTACTTTTCTATTTGACCCCATCTAGGAGAAAATCACTATACATCTCATGCTCCTCGTGCCAGTAGAAAATGTACACCTCTGATCGGAGTAGAAATCATCAAGAACTCTCTGAATCCCGTTTGAGCAAAACCAAACCATTAGGACTAAATACTTTTAACCCAACCAAGTTGCGCAGGTCACAAAAACCCAGGAGCATTGCTGTGAAATACTTGTAGAAACTCATTATCTCATAAGCACTCAAAGAACTAATCATATTCCTTACCATACCGATCTGATCTACAACCAAGCTATCTTATTTATCCAAGTTCATCCTAGATTACCTTCGAAGTGATACTTTTCCTCGCCATAATACCACAATCCTCAACTCAGACTCATCACACGAGACCCAAGCATAAAACTGCACCATCTAAAGGTTCATATGTCACTAAATACTTTCTTATTATCCCCCAAAAGCACCACACTCAAAATACTTACCCTGAAGAGACTGCTTGTGAATCTAAATCCATTACATTCACCTTCCTAATGTTGATATGAAGAATCCATAATGATATAGGAATGCTACAAGTCTTGTCATCCTCCAATGTAAACCTCAGTTTCTAGCCAAATACACATCTTGAAGATCTCCAATTATTACATGTAATTCTTGAATCCTTTAAAACCATTCTCATGAGTCATCCACTCTACTTAGGTTTCAATTAAACTGATCAAACGAACCAAACGACATGTGCTCCATTAGCATTCCAACACCCCAGAAAGTAACCCCACATTAATGCAACCGAATAAATTCTTACATCATGTACACGACATCCTTCACCAATAACAACTCAAGTCATCCCATAATTCTTATACACCTATAAAGCATAACATAACCCCTATCCAAAATTTCTTTATTCGGGTCATTCTCAATCTCAACCTCTGTAAGCCATAGCAGGTTCATCAGTATCCTCAAATTGGAACCAACTTAGCACATAACCATGCAATTAACTAATTAATAGCTGACTCCCCCACTTGGCTCAAAGCCATAGATCAAAACACACACTAACACAAAATGCATATACTATATTACTGCCATAATACCATAGTGAGACTAAACTCAATCCCTTATAAGCTCGTGCAACATCTAGTACTTTAAATCTTCTACAAATCTCGCATTCACCCTCGTAACAGTTAAGCCCACTCTCTTAAGTGATCCAAATTTATATTGCAATACATATATTTCGCTGGTAAAAGAGGTCTTCCAATCACACAAACTTCGGAACACTCCGCAGGAGATAACCCACATGTTTTGCCTCAAACTAACATCTTTTTATACCCTTCAACTGTCATAAACATCACGCGATCACTTATCTTACTGAGTATGAACTCATTTCACAACATGAAATCTTCTTCATTTCCCAACTAGACAACGTGAAAAGATCCTTCAACACACCCACAACTCGAGGCTATGCATCAAATCATGATGGAAATTAAGCACCAAATAGTTCTTTTTACCCTCAAGTAAACCCTTCTCGTTACATTCAAATCGTATAAATGCATCTCGTAGTCACATCATTCTCATCACATAGCAATCCAGTCATCACTTCCACTAATAGGGACACTACCGAGCTTATAAATCCAAAAGCACGTGCTCACATGATTAACACCTCAATGCTTAAGCTACAAGCAGAGCCTGGCCTCAAGTCCTCTAGATTGTCCCAACATCAATACACATAAATCACATCTCACCCCTCGATCAAGGAATCACAAGTCGTTGATGCACAACCGATACTAAGCGCTCATGCGCGCATACGAACTCGTGGAATGAATTCAAAGAGTCATATTTCAAGATGAATCAATGACGCATGATAATAATTCAAGAATGTGGGATTTCTTAAAGGTTTTGCAGCCTCCCGAGGATAAGTACAGATGTCGTCATACCGATCCGCGAGACTCTACTAAACCTGTTAATGACTCGTGAGAGCTATGTAACCCCTAGGCTCTGATACCAACTTGTCACACCCAAAACCAAACCGGTTGTGGTGGCATCTATCATGGAACTAGGCTATCCGACACAAACCCCAAACCAATAAATATTATCACTCTTAGGATAAGATCAAATCTATTTAACAATAAACCTTTATAAAGTGTTTGAAACAAGAATAACAGTGCGGAAAGAAAAACCTGACATCAGGGTATCACTAGCCATGAGAATCTACTATAATTGTCTGTCAACCACAAGAAAAACATGGCCAAAAAATCACAGAATACACTAAGGGAGAATAAGGAGGGAGAAAAGCAGGGTTGTGATCGCCAGACAACTACCTTGCTAACTCCGATGAACCTGCCACCAAGCTTAGAAATATATGAACCTGCACACATGGTGCATGGAGTAATGTGAGTACGTCAACTCAGTAAGTAATAAAAGTAAATAGAGACTGAGCGGTAGAAAACAAATAAGATTCACATTATAATAAACTCAGTAAGCACAACATGCTTTTAATCAGAATATGAATCAAATAAACTAATTTAAAAGTTAATTTTTTTAGTAAAAATCATTTGAAGACGCTTTCAAATAGTTTCAATAGAGAGGCCCAATGCAATTTACAGTATAGGTGATGAAGATCATAATTGGCCCCTCGGGCAAAACATAGTTCATATATAGCCCCTTGGGAAAAACCTCTCAATCACTTCTATACATCTCATAACATAAAAATCTTAGTAGAAATAAGAAAGCCAACTTAGTGATTAAATTCCAAACATATCGTAAAAACTCCAGTTTCAACAAAAGTCGTTTAAAAATATTTGTTCAATATTTTCAACAGAGGCTCGGTATAAAGAAGAGTAAAAACAGTAATTTCAGAAAAACAAGCCCCTCGGGTAAAGCGTCACTTATATATATATATATATATATATATATATATATATATATATATATATATATATATATATATATATATATATATATATATGCAGCCCCTCAAGCAATCCTCTTAGTCACTCGAGACTGAATTATCGTCAATCAGTGCTCACACTCAGCACTTACGCTCAATAGGTACCTTATAATAACTGTTGCGGCGTGCGACCCGATCTATAAATATATAGTCGTCTATGCTCACTTGGGGTGTGCAGACTCTGGATGGGCTCCTATAGCCCAAGCGTTATATCGCTGCGGCGTGCAGCCCGGTCCAACATATCACTACGGTGTGTCGCCCGATCCATATATCACTGCGCCGTGCACCCGATTGATATACATATATCGTTGCGGCGCGTAGTCTGATCCATAAATATATAATCCCCACAATCAGGCGCTCGTCCTCTCTCAGTCATCAACCTCACAATCAAGCCCTTGGCCTTTCTCATCCATCAATCTCACAATCCACTCAGGTTATTTCCCCCATTTCTTCCTCGTATTGTCTTGTTCAGCTGTATTATGTGTTATCGGGTTGGTTGGCTCGGGTTAGGGGAGGTTTTGATGAGAAGTAAAATAGGGTGCTCAGCCCAAAGTATCATTTTTATGCATCAAAGAAATAATAAAATACTGAGTTATGAAATCAATAAAAACATAACATGACTGAGTACAGATCTTAAGTCAAAACAGTGAGGAAATAATAGGGAAAAGCCCCTAAGGGTCCAAGTAACTTGGCACGAGACCCTAAAACATAGTAATATTTTCTAAAAGACAAATGCAACTTAAGAGTCATTATGGGATGGACCAAGTCGTAATCCCCAATGGTGCACGCCCTCACGCTCGTTATCTAGCGTGTGCGTCACCTCAATATAGTGAAACAAAGTAAATTTCGGTGTCTCATATCCTCAGAACAAGATTTACAACCATTACCTACCTCAAACCAGACGAGAATCTATTCTACAATACCCTTGCCTTTCGACTCGGCCTCAAATCGCTCCGAATCTATCCAAAATCAGAATCACATCATCAATACATGCCAAAAGGATAAAGCCCATGCGAAATTTATCAAGTTAAAACTCAAAATCTCGAATTTGCTCTAACCCTGTCCCCGGGCCCACGTCTCGAAATCCAACAAAAATCACAAAACTAGAAGCTCTTTTCACTCATGAGTTTATACATACCAAAATTATCAAAATCGGACCTCAAATGGCCCCTCAAATCCCCAATTTAAACTCTCCAATTTGAAGCCCTAATCTCCCAATTTCTTCTCAAATTTGCCACTAATATCATGATTAAGCAAGGGAATAATTTCCATAAATATAGGATACAAGGTCCAAGTAGCTTACCTCACTAAAAACACTTGATTCCCGCTTGAAATCACTGCTCAGAGATCCAAAATCGACAAAAAATGGAGGAAGAATGACTAAACTTCGCGAAGGGGAGTTTATATACTTTCTGCCCCAAGGATTCCGCACCTGGGATCCCATAAGTTCACATGCGCTTTCGCTTCTACGGAAAAACATCCGCTTTTGCTGATTTCACTTACCTCACTAGGACTCACATTTGCGGTTGCCTCACCGCTTCTACGTTATCGCAAATTCAGTTACCAAGTCATACCTGCGGTCCTCCATGCATCTACTCCTCTTTTTTGCTCTTGTGGAGTTTGCACCTATGGTCCCAATCCGCATGTGTGGATATGATAGAAGCAACAACACCAGTTGCAATTACTCAACTTCAACCTTTTCAAAAACTATCCGAAATCACCACGAGGCCCGTGGGACCTCAACCAAAAATACGAACAAGTCACATAACATTGTTAAAACTTATAACAATCCTCGGAACACTTAAAACAACATCAAAACGCCAAATCATCCTCGGATTCAAGCCGAGGTACTTCCAAACCTCTGAATTCCATAACTGACCCAAAAACCTATCAAACTTCATCTGAATGACCTGAAATTTTGCACACACGTCACAAGTGACACAACGAACCTACTTAAATTTTCGGAATTCCGACCCCGATATTAAAATTTCCACTACCACCCAAAAAATGTCAAATTTTTAGTTTTTCCAATTCAAGCCTAAATCTACCACAGACCTCCAAAATACATTCCGAAATATGCTCTTAAGTCCAAAATAACCCAACGGAGCCAACCAAATCATAAAAATTCAGGTCTGACATCAAATACTATAAAGTCAAGACTTTGTCAAACTTTTCAAATTAAAGCTTCAAGCTAAGAATCATTCTTCCATATCTGTTCTGATTAATCTGAAAACCAAAACGGACGATTTACACAAGTCATAATACATCATATGGGGATAGTCATGCCCAAACACTAACGAGCAAAGTGCAAATGCTCAAAATGACTGGTCATATCGCTATAATATTTTATAGAAAAAAAGTTACCAATGTGAGATTTCTTTCTAACCCTATCATCTTCGTCACGAAACCTTTAATAATACTCAACAATAACTATGTTGTGGTGCTAAGAATGACTTCTTCTAGGTTTCTAGCCTCCAAAAAGGCATATGCTATATTGTTCACCTTATTCACCTTTATTCTAGTTTCTAATAACCTACTAATCTTACTTCTTGCTCATTGCGAAGGAAATTGGCCTCCTTTGCTTATTGAGGTAATTTATGCCTCTCACATTCCAGCTCATGAGATTAACCATGTCCAATAGGGAGTAGATTTGACCCAACTCCCTTCCTAACTTCATCTTTGACTGCTTATATCATCGTGATCATTTTCAAGGTTATGAAAGGTGTTTGTAGTCTTTATTGTATTATTCTCAATTCTTGTGGTATGAGCAACTCTTTAAGGTTGAATCCATCCAGTTCTCTATTATGTCTTCCTCTTATTTCCATCTCTATGTTGGTTGGCAATGTTCATATTCTATTATTTATGTTAGACATGCGCAATGGAAACAAATATGCGAACTAGATAATGATATAATTCGAAGATTAGTAGCACAAACCTCTTGAAAATATTGCACAGGTCCTCCACATAGCAAGAATTCAGGGTTGTAGTCTTCTACTATGCTCCTTATAAGACCTTGGACGAAATTATATTAAGTGGGCAAAACAATACAACTCTAAAATGTGTACTTGGGCGAAAAAATTCTTCTTTAATAATTCCAAAATTAAGCCACAATAGTGCTAAAAAATATGCATAACTTCACTAGTGCAAGTAGAATCCTAGCACTCAAAAGGATAACTTTTCTCTCAAGTCACTTTTTATCCAAATCTGTCCAGGTTTCTATCGGGTATAGCAGGGACCACATAAATAGTAAGAGGCTACTAATTATAGTATTAATTCGACAATTCTGAAGAATTAAATCCTACTATAATTAATTGTAGTTTATTCCACTAAAAACTGAAATTGAACCCCTAAATATAAATTTTAAAAGTTTACTAACACTTATTTTAACTCCCCAAGTTAAGATTACAAATACCAGTTAATTAAACTAAATCACTAACAATTTAGTTTAATCAACTAATCAAATATTTTATAATTCCCCTTTAACTATTTCATATGACGGATATAAAATTCACCGGTCGGGTTTTCACATTAAAATTTATAAGCTTGCATAAGGGGGTATCATCAAACTCAAAATCGAGTTACGGATTTAATCAACTAATTATTGTTTTACAAACACTATTTGTTATTGTCCAATTTATTAGGCATACACTAACTCTGAATAGAGTTGTACCTTTCAATAAATCAAAATAATAAATAAATCACATTGATCATAATAATTATTTCAAGATTATGATTATAAGCTCATTTAACGAATTAGATAAAATATTTTATATATATTCAATGCAAAACATATTTTCTCTACTTAGTCCGTTCAATATACACAAAGTATACTAGCACAAAAAGTCAGAGTAAAACCACTCCCATAATCAAGATAAATTATATTTTAAACTTGTGCTACAATCATCAAAATATTTTGCTTAATAATATCTTTGATTGTGAACATAGTTTATTAATTATGAGAACCAACAATTTAATCTTCTGTGCATGAACCAAGACTCTATACACTGAATTGTCTATTACATACTAAAGGGCACACATGTAACAAATGATCTATTTAAAATAGTATTTATTGAATTGAATAAATCAAATAAATAATTGTTTCATAAGAATAAAATACAATACTATATCTAAGCCGCATGGTTAATAGTATATGCCAACAATCTCCCGCATAGACTTATAACCATGCCCATTCCCTATATATGCTTTCAAAAATCTTTTGTGGCAAGATCTTTGAAAACGGGTCTGCCAAATTGTTCTTTGATGCAATCTTCAACACTTTTGCATCACCTCTTTGAGTTACGTCCCGAATTATATGATATTTACGCTCAATATGCTTACTCATTTTAGGGCTTCTCGGTTCCTTCCACTTTGCAACTGTACCACTATTGTTACAATAAATTAAAATTGGTGTTTGGACCGAAGGAACAACATTGAGCACTTTTAGAAAGTTCTAGAGCCAAACAACCTCTTTAGCCGCCTCAGAGGCAGCCACATATTTGGCTTCCATGGTGAAATCAGCAACACGTGGTTGCTTGATACTCCTCCAACTTATGGTTCACCGCCTAAGGTAAAAACATATCCCGAGGTAGATTTTTGATAATCTCCATCTAACTGGAAATCTGAATCAGTGTAGCCAATGGGTGCAAGATCACATGTGTCACAACCCAATTCTATTATAGGTCGTGATGGCTCCCAGCACTATTTCTAGGCAAGTTAACAGTGAACAATCTTGTGATTTCCCTTTTTAATAGGTTTTCCAAGTAACTAACTTACCTAAGTTTAAAAGATTTACTAAATAACCGGTTTAAAGTAATTAAAACGAAAGCAGTTGAGTACAACCATAACCATAGTAGTAAAACAAAAATCACAAGTCTACTAGTGTGTGTGCCAAGACTTGGTATCACAAGTGTATGGGCTGCTAGTAGAATGTACAAAGGATTACTACTCTACTGTCTGAAATAAAATAGACAGAACAATAAAAAAAACTCTGGCTGTTGCAGAACGGCTTGGAAGTGCAACTCACAGTGTAATCTCGTAACAGGGATCAAGTATGCTCACTGGATTGATATCTAGATGTACCTGCCTCAGATCCTGCACATTAAGTACAGAAGTAACAACATGTACCCAATAAGTATCCAGTCTAACTTTGAAGAGGTAGTGACGAGGGATCGACTTTGACACTTACTATAGGATAACAATAGGATGTCAAAATAATATCTAAGCATGGACTATATAAATATAACAGAAAACTCAACAACGAGAATAATAAATACTTTTTCTTCTGGTAAGAATATATCTCAAGTTTATTTTCATCATTTAACAATTTATATCTCAAGTCAATGAACAATTTCTCAAGATTTATCATGTACAAGTTATGCCGAGGTCGTACAGCCCGATCCAACATAATAATATGTTACATTGTGCACTGCCGAGGGTCGAACGTCACAAACCATAAATGCATCCATTTGTTACTAAGGCGTTCAGCCCGCTCCACAAATAGAAAACACTTTAACGAAACACAAATTCTCAACAACAGTCAAGTGTCCCATCCACAACTTCAAGTAAGTTAAAATTTACCTTTTACAATTCTTTTATTAATTTTTAATATGACTTAGGCAATTAAGTGAACAAAAAGGGTGCAAATATTTCAAGTATAGTATGATGTGGGTCCTAGACTACCCGGACAATAGTATAAGTAATAGCTATTTACGGACTCTCCTCACCTCGTATGTACATATCCTTCACAAATATGAGCACATATTAATTAATTCACCTATGGGGTTAATTCCCTTTTACAATGTTAGAAAGAGACTTAGCTCATCTTAAAGCCTATTTCCTATCCAAGATTGTTCTCAAATCCTCAATTTAGTGCCGAACAATCCAAAACTAATCAAATAGTATATAAACTAATTAATACATGTTCAAAAGTTCATATTCCAACTATTAAAGTAATTACCCAACCCTAAGCGTAAGATTCCAAAATTTTACCCACCGTCCCACGTGCCCGTATTTTGGAAATTTTTGAAGAAATTTTTACCCATAACCTCATGAACTTAAATATATGATTTTTACTAAATTTCATAAATAATTTCATGGTTAAATTTCAATTTTATCAAAAGCCTAGGTTTTCCGTCTAACCCTTAAATTTCACAAATTTACATGTTAAAATCTATATATTAAACTAATATTAAGTAGATATTACTTACCCTCAGTAGCTCGGTGAAAACCCCTCTCAAGAAGCTCCAAAATCACTAAGGAGTGAGAGAAATGGATTAGAAATGGCTTAAGTCCCGTAGTAAGTAAACCCTTCTGCCCAGGATTTTCACACATGCGGTGCTTGGTGTGATTTTGCAGGGGTCTTCAAGCCCAGTGAGGGCCGCTTCTACAGAAGGGAATCCGCTTCTATGGTCCTGCTTCTGCGACAAGCATGCTGTTTCTGTGCCTGGGTTCGCACCTACGCCCTTCCTACTCGCACTTGAGCGTTAGCAGGTGCCCACAAAATTTTGCACCTGCTATCCCTAGCCAAATGCCGGAGAATCGCTTTTGCGACGAAGCCCTCTCACCTGTGGGCACGCACCTGCGGCCTAAAGCTCGCAGGTGCGGTTACACTAGAACTGGTGCATCAGCAGCCCTCTTGAGTTTCAAACTCAATTTGTGCACCGTCCAAATAGCATTGGGGCCCCTGAGGCTCCGTCCAAACATACCAACAAGTTTGGAATCATAAAGCGGACTTGCTTGAACTCTCAGAACATGCAAAACAATATCAAAACTGAATTGGTTTAAAAAATATAGACTCCTTGTTTCTCATAGCTAAACCAGTTCTACCAAACTTATATTGAAGTCGTAATCAGATAACCAGGGTATGCTGAATCTCGGGATCTTGATGGTTCCTTCTCCTATAACACACTGCTACTCCGGCCATGATCCACCCTTCTATCTGATATGAACATATCCAATGATTGAAAACCATTATTTTCCCGCCCATCAGCCCTTTCATAAGGCTGAAAATGACTCCGGGAAGACCTCCCGTCTGCATCGAAATTAGTTTGATATTTTCCTAATTCCGATCATGATTGCGACCTTTGGAAGACACCGAAGAACAAAATTTATCATCTTCAATTCTGATTTTTGATTTATAACGATTATGGATGTCTGTCCATGTGGTTGCTTAAAACTCCAACAAGCTTTCTTTCAATTTTCAGGAGGCATCAGAACTTAAATGATTAAGAACTTTAATGAACTCTTCAGTTGCCCACACATCTGTTACCGCCAACAATAAAATCCTCTATTTTTGAAATTGGATTACAAACTCCCATGACAATTCAGATTCTCCTTGAGCGATTATGAATATGTTTGCTTTCCTAACTTGGACTTTCCTCACCCAAGCATGAACTTTAATGAAAGAATATGCAAGAATTTCAAAAGAGTCAATCAAATGCTCACATAAAATAGAATACCATGTTAAAGCATCCTTTGTTAGGGTTTAGCCAAATTTCTTCAGCGGGACATATTCGATTTCATGCGGAGCCAAATTATTTCCCTTTTATAATCGTAGTGTAAGTTGTGATATGCTCTTATAGATCTCAATTTCCATCATACTTTGGGATATCAGGTATCTTGAATCTTTTTGGAATTAACTCCGTGGCCGCACTTTCTTTAAATGGAAACTACGTGTATTTCTTCTAATCCGGCCTCTTCAATACCACTGGTGCTCACGAGATCTGATACTTATGAGCACATAATTCTTTAGCATTTTGATACATCTAATCATTCATTTCTCTCATGAATCTCATGAGTTCGGTTTAAAAGGGATCATTTGGGTTGTTGTCATTTTCGGATCCATTACCCGCACAACCTGCTTGATTTTTATTAAAACCAAACTCCTTTTTCGAAGTGATGTTCCCAGTTCTTTGAGCTATTTGATTTACATGCACCCTGAGAGGGTCTTGAACTCTTCCATTGGAATTATTAGAAGCAACAGAAAGTGCTTGCTAGAATTCCTTCATTATCCGTTCTTGTTTCATGAGATGGTTCATGATCCCCCTTTGTGTTGCTCTCAAAACTTTTACTGTTTCAACAACAGGTTCATCATCCATATCATCAAAAGATGGACTTCTCACATGACGAGGATTTCGTTCCTCACGAACTGGAGTTGTCTCATCTCCTCTGTCGCGAGTTTTACTGGTTGAATCAGCATGCTGGAACATATCTTCACGCTCGTTATTTGTTCCAACATTGAAAGAGTCGTTCACATCGTTAGCTACCAATATCTATTTTTTTTTTATTAAAGAAAAGCATCAAAATGCATTAGTAACAGATGATTTGATCAAAGTAATAACACAATCGTCTACGCCCTATGATGGTCTTCAAACTGTTATATCCATCAAACGATATAATTAAATTTATAACGTGATTTATAGACACGTGAATTAATTTGACCCAAGAATATAAAATAACTAAGAACATAAATAAATTGATTAAACAAATTTGAACAAAAAATTAGCCTTATTGTGGGATGAGCCTCTTCCAAAGAAATAATAAGAACACCATGTAAAACAAAAAGGAAGAAATTTATTAATAGAGTAAGAGCAAATTTTGCCTTTTGTGTACAAATATTTTTTTTGTCCAACAATAAATACAAATCTCTTATTTATAGCTCATTCAGAGAAATAGGATCCCCAAATAAAGCTATTCTTTAATATGAGTAAAACCCCTATGATGGCTGAATAACGATTGAGCATTAATGAAAATATTTTTTTATAACGACTGCTCATTAAATGTTGTCTTTTCCAACTGATATCTTCCTTTTAGATCTTCGTCCCAGGTTCCAATGTCTTCGGAACTTACTTAGTACCGGTCACATATTCGATCGGTGCTAGCTATTTGCTAACCCATATCTTACTTGTCGTTACTTCCGTGTGTCAACTCGTCGAGCATCCATCTGTCATTTTATCAATTTTACCCTATACAATTATATACATGGTAATTAATAGTAAAGTGTTATATAGGGGTGTACATCCGAATCGGTTTACCGATAAATTGAATGAATTATTTGTTATCGATTTATCGATTTTGATTTCAAAATTTTCCTTATCGAGTTATGAATTTTGATTTTGTCCTCTTCGGTTATCAGTTTATCGATAAATCGATAAGATATACTATTGTTTTTACCCTTATTCTATAATACTCTTTCCTTTACCCTAAGTCCCTAACCCTATTACTTCATCTACCACATTTAAGGAATGATCATATTTAAAGCTCAAGGAAATGAAGTTCAAATTAATGAAAAATATAATTAGCCATGATGATGTATTTTTACTTCTATTATACCGCTGGAGTGTTGGTGTCATATATTTGATACCTTACTTTAGTTTCATTGCATGTGCTTGTTGGCACAATTTTTATGTTATAAACGGTGTTCGTCTTATTTTAACTTCTTTTTGGCCATATTAGTTAGGTGTGTTTATAGCAATATTCTTTTTGTGGAATCCCGTAAATTTTCTTATTGGTGTAATCGATAACCGAAACGATAAGCCCTAAAAATTGATAAATCGAAATCGAAAAACTCGAAATAAAAAAATCAAAACCTTATTGATATGATAACGATAAACATATGTACAAATGAATAAGTAATTATCGATAAGTGTCAAAATCGAATCGATAAATCGAATGCATACCCCTTGGGTTATATAATGATTATAAATGGATTATTACACATTGATACTTACATTAATGAGTGCATGTTAGTCATTAAACGACTTAACATTCGTATTATGAATACACATACTGTTATTTCATATTATCAAATAGTACAAATATTTTTGCATAACTTAATGTATGTATTTTTAATATCATCACCCAAAAGCTGTATTAGTTATGTGATAATTATTTTCTCCTTATGCAATCAATTTAAGTGCTTGGAGGGATAAGAAGAAGGACCTGCACATGGTGCTTATCGACTTGGAGAAGGCGTATGACAAGGTCCCAAGGGGGGTGCTATGGAGGTGCTTGGAGGTAAAGAGCGTGCCAGAAGCCTACATCAGAGTAATTAAGGACATGTACGATGGAGCTAAGACTAGGGTTAGGACGGTGGGTGGCGACTCAGACCATTTTCCAGTGGTTATGGGGCTCCATCAAGGATCGACGCTTAGCCCTCTCTTGTTTGCCTTGGTGATGGATGCTCTTACCCGACATATTCAAGGGAATGTGCCTAAGTGTATGCAATTTGCTGATGACATAGTCTTGATAGATGAGACGAGGGTCGGTGTTAATGAGAGGTTAGAGGTATGGAGACATGCTCTCGAGTCTAAGGGTTTCCAAAATAAGCAGATCTAAGACAGAATACCTGGAGGTGCAAGTTTAGCGCCGAGCCGAGCGAAGTAGGCAGGGACGTGATGATTGGATCTCAGGTCATCGCCAAGAGGGACAGTGTCAGATATCTTGAGTCGGTGATTCAGGGGAACGGAGAGATCGACGGGGACGTCACTCATCGTATAGGAGCGAGGTGGTCAAAGTGGAGGCTTGCATAAGGAGTCCTGTGTGACAAGAAAGTTCCACAGAAACTCAAGGGGAAATTTTATAGAGCTGTGGTTAGACCGGCCATGTTGTATGGGACGGAGTGCTGGTCAGTAAAGAACTCTCATGTTCAGAGGATGAAGGTTGCGGAGATGAGGATGCTCAGGTGGATGTGCGAGCTCACCAGGTTAGATAAGATTAAGAATGAAGTTATTCGAGAGAAGGTGGGGGTGGCCCCGGTGGATGAGAAGATGAGGTGGTTCGGGCATGTATGAAGGAGAAGTCCTGATGCCCCGGTGAGGAGTTGTGAGCGGCTGGCGATGATCGGCGCACGACGAGGCAGAGGGAGGCCTAAGAGGTATTGGCGAGAGGTGATTAGGCATGACATGGCTAGGATGCGGGTTTCTGAGGACATGGCCCTTGATAGGAAAGTCTGGAGGTCTAGTATCAGGGTTGTAGGATAGGGGCCCCTAGAGTTTTTCGTACTCCTTACCGGGGTTGGGTGAGGCTTGGCAGGGCTATCCATAGAGGATTTGTATATTGGATTGTGTCTCCCTTATGATAGTTATTTATGGTAGTTACTGTCTGATATTATTGCATGCTATTTTATTTATGGTCCGAGGGTCAATTGGAAATAACTTCTTTGCCCTTTCGGGTAGGGGTAAGGCCCGTGTATATATTACCCTCCCCAAACCTTACTTTGTGGGACTATACTGGATAGTAGTAGTTGTTGTTGTTGCTGCAATCAATCTAAGTATTACTATATTATATTGAGCAAACAAGATTTTATGTTGTGATTAGTTGCTCCAATACCAAAACCGAACCACCCCTACAAGTTTTGTGAAAGTGGCAAGAAGGGCCGAACCACATGACTTGGGCTTAAACCTACCAGCTAGCCTACATGTGTACGTTTGTTTTTTCACCCTAAAAATGGTTTTCCCGCCTAAGCCACCGTTACTATTTTCATGCCATATTTTCCGGTAAGATATCTTTATCATGTCCAGAGTAACTTTCCAAAGTTTTCAGGAGATCAACGAGAAACAATAAAAGGAGAAATGCACAAACAATATAATTGCTATTTGAGAACTAGGGGATAGTCAAAATGGACTCCCCTGAACCTTCCTCAAAGACCACTACGATTAACTCTACAATCAACCCCACACTTGCCGAAGTAATTTTTATACCTTTTTCTTTGATTATAAGGATATATGTATGCGCTACATTTTACGTTTTCTGTCCAATTGGATTTAATTTATGAGTGGTTATTGGATCTTAGTCTGATTTACTTTTCGTTTGTTTGTTTTTTGATTGTTTGCGGTAACATGTATTTGTAAGGTGCAATTTAGTTTCAATTGGGCTGACTTTGGTCAAGGCTTTTTCTGAAATTTGTTGACTTCAATTTTTTTTAAAGAATTAGTTGGATTTAAGGTTTTTTTGTTAAGTTGAAGTTGAGTGCAAATTACTCTCAAGTGGGTTGAGGCATTTCTGTAGATTTTTTTTTTAAATTAAGGTTTGGTTTAGTTTTTTTTTTTTCAAAGTAAAAAATGGAATTTCTTTGAATTGTTTTTTTTTTTGGTTTTTGAGTTATTTGTTGTGTGGTTTCCCACTTGATGTTCGGTACCAACGGCTAATCAAAATTCGTGCCACGTAAGGCCCATTAAAAGGGAAGTGCTCCCTCTCAGTTTTTCCAGGTCTTGAACTCGATAGTTTTTTGTCTTACTTTTAAGTGGTTTGAAGCCTTTTAAAGAAGTTGAATTGCGAGGTTTGGGGTTTAGGATTTTTTTTTCAATTAGTTATCTTTTTTAGTTTCAGATAATTTGGTGTAATGTGTTTTGCTAAGTTGAAGTAGGAGACTAAGTATTTTTCATGTGGCCTGTGTTGGAGGAGATCCTCTATTTGTTTTGGGTTGAATATTTGAGTTCTAGGTATTTGTTGGAGGTATATGCCAGAGTTTACATTCTGACTATTGGATTTGATTGATGTTAAGTTTCGATCGAAGACTAATCTTGATGCTTTGGATTATCTGGTTTTATGTGATTTTGTAGAGTTGAGGTTGTGTACGACTGTACAATGTGATTCAATTGGGTAGATATATTTCCTTACTCAATTTTATTGAATTTGATGTCCGGCTCTTGAATGGTTGATTTTAATGATGCGAGTTTCTATTCGTTATCGTGTCTGGGGTTCGATTACTGCTGTCCATTGAGGGTTGTTAACTCTCCCTTATTGTCTGAGAGATGGGTTATTTGTCTCTTTATAAGATTTTGAGCAATCATCGCCTCATGAGCTAGCTTTTGGGCTATTATGATCCCGTTTTTTATCATGGTATCTGAGCCAATCAGAGCCAAGCTCTTCCCTGTTATCGTTTGTCCCTATGTTGGACCTCCATTTTATGTTTTCCACCTCCAGTTGGCAGGCTTGTCTTGTGGGAGGGTGTCAAGCCTTTGACATTTGTTGAGTAAGGTTATTTGTCTCTTTGTATGGTCTTGTGCAATCCTCATCTCATGTGCTAGCTTTTGTAGTTGAGTTATAGACCTTCCGGTCCATTTCTTAATAAAGGTGATTCTCTAATATTTTGGTTTACTGAGAAATTCATTGGCAAGCTATAAGATTGTACGGTATTTGTTTATGCATAGTTTGTTTATGGTAACAAATGAGGAAGGTATATGCCTGCATCTTAGTTTTTGCATGCGCCTCTGCTTTCAGAAAGGTAGCTGTAGATTGTAGTTTGATTTTCTGCTTGCTCCCCGTGTTCTGTTATTGGTTATGAAATATATTTTGGGTTCAGCTTTGATGTTGTTGGCCATTCATGTTCCTTTTTTTGCTTCAGGCAATGGTTTGATATCATTAGTTACTTTTCTTTACCCTTGCCACAACTACTCGATTTTTGTGAACTACTTGAAACAGTTTCTAAATGATGGGTGCATGATGGCTGCTCTCAGGAATGAGTTTCTTCTCATCCTTCAATGCATTTCTCTTACCCTTTTATTTTGTTCTCAGGACTCACCTGTCTTCAGTTATATTAGCAACCTCTCTCCCATACAACCTGTCAAGGCCGCTCCAGTTGTGCAAGGTTTCCCAGGGCTGAATTCTCCTCCTCTTTTATTTACCTCACCTCGAGTTAGTGCACATGGTCGATTGAGAAGGTGATATAAGACTGTCTTTAAGAGTCTTCTTATTTATGATGTTGATAAAAATATGCTATTCATTCCCTTCAGGCAAAAACTAATTATTTCAGAACCTTAAACTTATCTCAGGAGCCAGTTTCCTCAACTATCCAGTGAAGTGTTTTCTGGGAAGAATGAGGATTATAACAATGCTATCACTGATTCAGATGGCAATGGAGTAGCTGTTTCTCAATTGAGAAGCGAACTAAGCCCTTCTGTTCAGAAAGTATCTGATGATAACATATCTGTGCTCGATGAAAGTGGGAGTCTCATAAGATGTGTGGATGAGTTCTTAGTTGATGTTTCGAATTCAGAGTCTGCTAATCCTTCAAATTCAACTAATTCCAGCCCAAAAGTAGCTGATAATATTCCTCAATCACCAAATAGTGCAGCGGAATCTGTTGCTGATTTTGCAAGTAAGGATGCAAGAAAAGACGAGATTCCAAAAGATGCTGCCCGTGTTGTTGTAGAGCAACCTGAAGAGGAGAATAAGGGGATTTACAATACCAGTACTGATTCTGATCTGCCATCTCCTGATTTATGCACAAAGATTGAGCCTGACTTGCCTGCTGATAATTCATTGCATTATCATTATAGTGACCGTCAGATGGCTCAGGTAATACCGTTACTTTCTATTTGATTTTTGGAGGAACTCATGTTATATGAGCTATTTATGTCATTTCAATTTTTATGAATTGCAGCTTTCACAGGCTGACCATGCTACGTTGGATGAGGCTTCTGATATACCGACCGAACCATTGGAGAATGCACATGATTGCAGAAACGTTAATGATAAGATTAACTCAATGTCAAGTGCACCAGATGAATGCATTATGCAACATGATTCTCAAACCAAGGTGTGAGATGTTCATGTTTTGATATTATTGCCCAAAATTGAACCAACATTGATAATTATGCAAATTCAGTGATATATAGGAAAAAAACTAATGTAAATCCTCTTGCAATTCACAACATTCTTATGTTCCTTCGTCAATGTGCTTGCTAAACATTTTTAATGGTCATTGGCCCATACCGAACTCACTAGATACCTTGTCTTTTCACTTATGCTTAGTTTATTTGAGTCTTGCGATTCTGTCTATTTTACTACAGGTCACTGAAGCATCAATAAGTGTATTATAATCGTTTCAGAATATGAAATGTGACATGGCTTTGTACTAATGAATGAGGTTTAAAATCATGAAGAACTTAACATTATCTTTCTTTTGTTATCGAGAAATACCTCATGAGATAACTGGCCCAACTTCAGTTGGTCAGCAGGTACAAACCTTGAGACCACAAATATTCTCTTAAACGAAGGTATTCACGCTTTGAATGGCGGTTCAAGATTAGTCTCATGAAAACCTTATATTCTCCGAGGAGGTTCTGAGAGTATGGGCCCACCTCTCTACCTTGCTCTCACATAAATACTAGGCTTAAGTTAACAGCGGGGTTTGAACTCGTTACTTATGCCCTAGCCACTGAACCAAAGCCCTGGGGGCTCGTTATTGTCTCTACTTTGGACCCACTTCCATTTAAATGAGGTAAAGCTTCAGCTCCTAATATTCCTACCCTCTAACTTGATACCTGATTTAGAATGAAGGTAACATTCATTTTTCTCCCGTCCATCTGGATTGTTGTGACTCAAGATAGCAGAAGTTATGCATACAGGCTACATTCTGTAACTGAAACTTCTCAGTATTGTGTGTTCTGCTATCTATCCTTTTGCCTTTATTCTTGAAAGACGTACTGGTGCCATTGAATAGTAATTTACAGTAAGTATGAAGTCTGGCCTAAGAGACTGGTGGAAAGAGTTTACCTTTTTGTTGGTAAAGGCTACCTTGTGCCAAGGCTTTTGTCATAGAATATCTGTATGCCTCCATTTTCTCCTTTCTCATATGCCATCCAGTTAGTTTATAATCCCACTGACATGACAGGATAATTTGACTGTTGCCCCTGCTAACAAGAAAAAACACATGCAGCCTCATCTCGCTGTCCATAAGCACCTGTTTGAAGCTGTGCAAGTGGTTTCTGAAAATTCTGCTGATGTCCCTGTTTAATTCTCCAGTCATTGACTTTATGTAAACGGCAAGCACAGAAAATCGATGTTGCTTTTGAAACAGTAATATAAGGAACTTCAAATTTTGATGACACTATTGCGTTTGATCATGATAAATGAACATATAGTTATGGCCTAAATGGTTAGAAAAAAATGTAGGCTGGTCAATATCAAAGCGGAATACGTAGGCGTTGTCTCCAATTTGAAGATGCTCAACGGAAGATATCACCAACTAGCGTGGGTTTACAGAATGCTTCAGATGTTGTGAGCTGCTCAATTCCACCTGTCAGTCCTGCTGTCATAGAGGTCGTAGCATCAGGTTCATCAAATAAATCATCAACTGCAAGCAGTAGGCCATCTACCCAACTGACATCTTCTTCTGACAATTTTGGAAGCTTTGCTGTTACAGTTCCCAAGCCATCTGGTATTGGCTTGCACTTAAATAGTATAGCTATGCAAGCTGGTTCTCGTGGTTCTCGTGCAACTGTAAGCGTGAAATCAGCTGAGAGGGGTAACTTGAGCATATCTGGGAAGAAGTTGATGTCCATGATGAGCTGTCACCCTTCTGAGAACTTAAAGAGTTGCTTGATATCTTCAAATGTGGTTGGGAACCATTTGACTACCGGTGACAATGATGGTGAACATGAAAGTTATGGGACGAATGCAGAAAGTGCTGCCTCTTTGCATCTTAATGCTGCAAAACCTTTAAACAACACTGTGCTCTTGAAGCCAACGGAGCATACTATAAGTCTCAAAAGGAAGTCTAGCTCCAAATATATCGACAGCTCTATGAACTACAATCAGTCTAGTCCCAAAAAGAAAAGGCAAGCCTGCTTGTTATATCTCCAAATAACTAGCTTAATATGTTATTGTACTTTTTTACAGAATTGTATGTTTGTGTAATTCAGGAAGAAACCCTCAGATGCCTATGATGGTGATGGCTGCAAAAGATGCAATTGTAAGAAGAGTAAATGCTTGAAACTGTAAGTTGTTTAAAATGTTTGCATCTCTGTTCTTTAACATCCATTACATGTCTTCTGAATTTTGTTTATCTTCAGTTATTGTGATTGCTTTGCCGCTGGAATATATTGTGCGGGTTCTTGTGCTTGTCAAGGTTGCTTCAACAGACTTGAATATGAAGACACGGTTAATGATGTGCGGCAACAAATCCAATCTCGGAATCCCCTGGCATTTTGTCCAAAAATTGTGCAGCATCCCACTGATTCCCCTGCGAGTATTATTGGGGTATTCAACTCTTCCAAGAGCTTCTTTTATTCAGGACGCTCAATCTCCTCACAGTTGACATATCTACTTGCAATTTTACAGGCGGAAGGAGCAAGTTTCACGCCTCCCTCTGCAAGGCACAAAAGAGGCTGTAGCTGCAAGAAGTCAATGTGTTTGAAAAAGTACTGCGAGTGCTATCAGGTACATTTCTGTCACATACCATGCATTCTAATTTGCTTTTTCTCAATTATATAAGTTGTTTTTCCTTCTTTTATCTTAACAGGCTAATGTTGGATGTTCCAGTGGATGCCGTTGTGAAGGATGTAAAAATGTCTATGGTCTAAAGGAAGGTATTAGCAACATAACTTTTCCTGCTAACTTGCTGAGCTAAGAGTGTCTTTCCTACCAAAAAAGAACAGCCTAGCATCTTAAGTAGAACATTATCTTTCCCTATGCTTTTGACTGTTGTTACTCGTTACTCATATTTTTGTTGATGGTTCTTTGTATGTGTTGCAGTGTAGGGATTCCTGTTAGGTACACGAAATAACTAATACTTTAGATATCAAGGGATAATATTAGCAAGTAGGTACCAGACCACTTTCTTTAATGGTAGAATCTATTTCTATCACAATATAATGCTTTGAGGTTTCGGAGATAACTATAGTATTTGACAAATCTAAATGTTTTACATATGCTTTAATGTTATTTTATTTTATTTTATTGCTGCTATTTTGTTATTTTATGTTATATGGTGTATTTTATGTTATTTTTAGTATGAGTTTATTGATAGTACTAACTTATTGTCTCTTGTTGATATCTTGAGCTGAGGGTCTCCTGGAAACAACCTCTCTGTCCCCGAGGTAGGGATAAGGTCCGCGTACATATTACCCTCCCCAGACCCCACTTGTGGGATTTTACTGGGTTGTTGTTGTTGTTACATATGCTTTAAATGTGCTTGTCTCACAGTAAAAATGGTTCATCGTAAAAAATGACCATAGTAGTTAACTCTGAATATAAAATATGTTTTAATGGGCTTGTCTCATAGTAAGTGGTCAATGACTGACAATTGAATTTTTTTGTCTGATGAGAACAAAATATGTTGCTCTAAACTTCCCAAATATGGATAATACCAAATACTTGACCTTGGCTGGTCTTACCCTTTTCTCATTGATACAAGTCCCTGTCATCAAGTCAGGTCTGCTTATATAAGCTTAAGCAAAGTCACTCTTTTGTAGTTCAGTCTAAGTGAAATATGCGTGATAATTAATATAGAATGCTGTATGTGATAAAAAGGTGTGTATATCATACGTAGCACAAATATGCAGGCTAAACATGGTGTCCCTCATTTTCTCTTCCTCTCCTCTAGTCTGAACTATGAAATGCATATCCTAGACATTTTATCTCAATGCACTTCAGAGAATTGGTTTTAACTAAGAGATAATTTGGAGTTTCAACTATCATTCCATCCATCAAGGAAACAAGTGCAGTCCTATCCCTCAATAAGCCAGTATCACAAATCACAACTATGGTCAACTTGGTGAAGTTGACAACAAATTAAGTTGGTTCTCTTGTAAATTCAGTAATGAAGTTTTGGCTATACTAAACTTCTTGATGATGTACTAGTTCATTGATGAATCTGATATAACTTAAGTTGGAACAGCTGCAGACAGAGCCAAGGTTGCCACCTTTTCTCCTTACCTCTCCTTTCTAACCATGAACCTGCCTCATTAGCCTTCCCAGCCTGGCCCTGAAAGCGAGAATAGTATGCTAACCAGACAAGAGGAATTTTTCTATGTAAAACATGTACTTGTTGAGCAAAATTGAATTGTCGGGCAAGGGCTGCCACCCTTCACTTCTCCTCTTATTATTCTAAATTTCTCTTTCTATTGTTTCGGGCAATAGATGTTGTACAAAATACTGAAACATTAGCCTGGTTGGAGCTGTCCTTGTAGAAAAAACATGCTTGCTTTGCCCATTTAATCTAATTCGGACGTTAGAGACATTCATATAGTATTTGCTCTATATTCCTTAGTTTCCAAAGTTCCTCACCGTCTTAACTTATCTTTTATTCTCTCTCTCTCTCTCTCTCTCTCTCTCTCTCTCTCTCTCTTTCTTCAACCCAAAAATGAGTAGCTAAACTTTTAATATGTGGAGTAGCATTTCCTTATTCAGACTAAACAACAACAACCCAGTAGAAAAAAGAATTTTTATACTTGTGATGAAAGATAGTGTTAGTACCGCACCATTCTCCATGTTGACAATGTGTTGTATCACGGTGATATGATCAAAAAAAAAAAAAGAAAAAGAAAAGAAAAAAAGAATCACGGTGATGTGATCAAGAGAGCTAGAGCTGCCTTGTATTTTCTTTTCTTGGCCATTATGCTGTCCATTTTTTTTCTTTCTGTTCTTTATGTTTTTTTCTTTCTCTTTCTTTTTGTGTGTTTAGAATACGGTAAAGATTTGGTGAAAAAACATTGCATCACTGAGAGATGGGAGAAGCCAGCTGAGGAAAAGGTGGAAATGGCGACAGCTACAAGTGGGTTATTGCAAATTGATCCAAGAAATCAATGCAACTTAACTCCTCCGACACCTTCATTCCAGTGCTCAAAGTAAGATCTTGTGACTTCTATTGCTCCATCAGTTCAAACTATCCTGACTACTCAATTGATACAATTTTCTTATTTCTACTTCTGACAAATGATTTTCTTGTTTTTCTTCTTACTATTGATACCTCTATGCAACTCTAGCCGTGGGAAGAATGCATCTAAATCTTGGTTTACTGCTGGAAGATACCTTTCTTCTCCTGAATCTGGTCAAACGATTTATGGGCTGTCCCCAGCATCTCCTACAAGTTCTAAGAATCATGACATAGACCAGGAAAGTACTGGTGATATTATGGATCTTGTTACCTTCGATCAGGAGTTTAATTATGGCAATGCAAAATTAGCAAATGAATTCTCACCAGGGTTTCATGTGACTGGCAATACGGATGATCTTTTGGCGCTGCCAAAGTCACAAGATTTGGCAAGTAATATAGGTGGTCAACTGATTCCTCAAACTGTCCATTTCCAATCAACGTGGCCGCTATCCTGGCGTGACTCACCGATAACCCCTATGAACCAATTTGATGGGGGTGGGATGAATGCTCTGGAATTACTAAACTCTGATAAGAAGCCATATGCAATGGAAGATGACACACCGGAAATACTAAAGGACTCTTCTATGCCACAAACTGGTGTGAAAGTAAGCTCCCCAAATAAGAAGCGTATTTCTCCACCTAATCGTCATTTGAATGAGCTTGGTTCTAGCTCATCCGGAGGAGGCTTAAAAACTGGCCGGAAGTTCATATTGCGAGCTGTTCCTTCTTTCCCACCACTCACCCCATGTATCGATTCCAAAGATGTTGCCACCCATAGTACGGACAATTCTCAAAAGGGTGGCAGCAGCAAGTAACGAATACTACAAAACTGCTAGCTAATGAGCCGGGTTAGTTATTTGGCTGTTTACTTTGATACGCTGAAACTTGAACAAAATTCTCACTGGAAGGCTTCATTCTATGGGCGCATAAGCATCAAACTCATGAAGATTAATTAGTCAGAAAACTAAGTTTGTTTGATAAAAGAACAAGAGACATTTCTAAGATATGAACATCCTTGCATGAATAATGTTATCTTAGAGGAAAACCATGGTGCAGCTTGATTTCAGTCCGCACTGTGAAGAATGGGAGACAAATACATAGATTCCTTTGCCTTCATATAAGGAACTCTATGATCTCCTTTGACATCCTATATTTCAGATAAAAAATGAACAAAGTTTGAGTGTTAGTCGCAGCTGCTTATCATGTAGAGGAAATACTGTGTTACTTTTTCATGTTCTTTGCTTGGCCTATTTGCTGCCAAGTACAATAACTGCTTTTAGTTGACTCATATATTTGAGAAGTTTTAGTTTGTGTCTTATACAACTTACATTAGTTGTACGAGGTTCTTTTTTGTCTTAGACCTCAATCTTACACTTTTGGGTCCACATACAACTAGTGTCATAAAATTTTCCCATATATTCGATGGCAAAAGAAGCATTGTACTTCATATGAAAGAAGAACGTTTACAGTTTCCTTCGATACTACTCCCTCTGTCCTAATCTGTCTGAACTTATTCGGATTTACAGAGTCAAACTAGTAGTTATTTGGCCATAATTTTTCATATGCCTTTAAAGTATTTTGAACCAATAATTATTGTGACTTATAGTACTTATTATGTAATTTACAAATATATAAATTTTATTTTGAAAAATTTAAAAATTTTATGTTTAAATATCCAGTCAATAATAAGAAGTTTGAATCTCAAAAAAAAAGTGAAATGTATTATAAAACTTGGGACCGGGGAAGTACTTAGTTTTGTATCTCTTGCTTTTCCATGTCTCTTGTAAATGGCCTTTCTTTTTTACCCAAAAGCCGTCATTGGTACCTTAACCTTTAAATGCATAAGACAACTTTTTATCATGGATAGTTTTAAACCATTTTAGGACTATAATTTTAATATTTTGCCTCACTCTGTTTAATCTTTGTTTTCGCTTGAGTTCAATTTTTTTCTTTGACTCACCGGAACAAATCAAACATCCTAGTTTTTTAAGTTCATCTATGTCTAACCAATAGAGCATCTCAAGTTAGGTTCTCTTTCTACTCCTCAACATGAAGGTTACCAGGGCCTTTTCCCCTTTGGGTAACTTTAAAAAGTTTCCGATTATGTTATTCCGAAAATTAATTAAAAAAAAAAAACCTTACAAAGTTTTGACCTTTTTTTGTAGGCAGGATAGCCTAAATGACACTTATACTTGTGTCACTTTATTATCCAGGTCACTAAACTTCACATAGTTTCAACCAGACACCAGAACTTATTTAAAACATTAATTTTAAACACCTTCGATACGTGTGTTGTTCACTCGCGCTGATACAAAAGGACGCATCATAGCCACATCAAATAAATTAATGCCACGTCATTATTTATTTTTACAAAATGTATTTTAATAAAAATATCAAACCCGTCCCTTTCTTCTCCAAAAATATACAAACCTTCCTCCTCTCTCTCCATCATTCTATATCTACCTTTTTCACCTGCCACTACCACTACCACACACTGCCACCCTTCTTTTCCATCTGAAAACACTTAATCAGACCTATTTTATTTTTTGTCCTAATTTTTCTCCATTCAACCAGCCATGATGTTTCTACTGCCATCATTGCTGGCAACCACTTCAAAACCACCATTATCTCTCCTCTTCTCTTCACATTTATGTCATCCTTTAAAACTCAGACAACAAATGAATTTAAAAAAATATATTCTTACATTTTCTTTCAAGCCAAACACCCAAGAAGCATCACCAAAAAATTTAAAAAGAAAGAGAAGAATGTTTCACTTTCCTACCTCAAAATCTTTATTGACCCCTTCAACTATAGTTGAAAAAATTTATAAAATTAAGAAAATCCAGGTCCTTCGTCATCGTCAACAGTCGATGACAACCCAATTTTGGCTTGGAGACACTTCAAGCTTCATCGTCTCTTAATTCTCCGGTGGGAGGGGGGATGAATTATTTTGCGTAAGAATAATTTTTTTCTTTTTTCTTTTCTTTTTATTTTTTGGTATTTTTAATTAGAATCATAAACTTTTACTCGCTTCTTAAAGCGTGTAGTCACACATTTTATCCAACTCAGCAAAGCAAATGCTACATAGACTTGGTCAATGGCCAGAAGGGCTTCTAATATTATGTTTGAACGGGTAGAGGTGTCTAGATGAAACTTCATTAACTTTGGGGACCGGGATGTCAAAATGGCACAAGTATAAATGCCATTTAGGCTATTATGCCTTTTTTGTAATGATCCAGATGTGAGAAACCAAAAATAAGGATTCGAATGTTGTTAGTTGGATTCCATGTTGAATATGCTCAGGCGAGGGAGTAACTAATTGTCAAATAAACGGCTAAGATTGATTCTCAATAAATGAGCCACAAGGGCTATGATTGTGCCACGTCGGCCCGTGGTTGTTATAAATAACTTGGACCGGAGCGAGAAGGCAATAAATCTCAAGTTATTTTCTCTCCTTCTCAATTCTCTCTCACTCGATATCTACCTTCTCATTCTTCCCCATTTCTGGATTTCTTTTTCTCTTTCTTCTGCAAATCTTCAGTCAGCTATGAAGGATTATCTTGCTCGATAGTTTAGTTAAGTTCAGTTTATCTCGCTTTGTATTTGATATCCATTTTTCCTTATATAAAAACATAAAATTTCCCAAAAAAAAAACTTTTCAATTTTGCATTTAAAATTTTAAATTGTTAATTGTCACGACCCAATTTAGGATCATAACCATCGCTTAGGAGCAAGTGCCCCCAATTAAGCCTCATTGATATTTTACATAAAGTCGGATAAAGTTTTTCCTGTTTAAGCCTGAACTCATCAACAAGACATAGAAGCACACTTCATTTCATATCTGAACGACTGAAAGATCCTTAACACACTCATAACTCAATATCGAACAGTATATCAAGTTGGAAATCAAGCACCTAATTGTCCTTTCATATTGCAAGCAAACTCTTCTCGTCATACATAAGCCATCTGAACATATCCCACAGTCAAATCATACTCATCATATAATCATCCACGTACTTTCCGAGCAATAAGTACCGCTACCAGGGATACTACCGGACATATAAATCCAAAAGCACACATGCTCACACACCTAGAACCACTGAGCCCAAGCTACGGTCAAAACCCGACCTCAAGTCCTCCAGACTGGCCCATCATTGGAACATAGAAAAAAAATCTTGCACCTTATCCATAGAATCACAAGCCGTTGATGCACAGCTGATACCGATCGCTCACATATGCATACGAGTAAGTGTAAAGAATTCAAAGAGTTATGCTTCAAGCTGAATCAATGCCGCATGATAATGAATGAAATATGGAAAATTATCCTGCATGCCATGTAGCCTCCCGAAGATAGATATGGACGTTATCATACCGATCCACAAGACTATACTAGAAACTTACTCATGGCTCATAGAATCTATGAACCTAGAGCTCTGATATCAACTTGTCAGGACCCAAAACCCAACTAGTTGTGATGGCACCTAACCTATCCCATTATGTAAGCCAATTGACAATAATCCAATTCAAATAAGATTTATAAGAAAATAAATAATGAAATAGTTGAACTTTTATACAACAATCCCAGAACTGGTAGTACAAATCATATGAACCTAGAGCTCTGATACCAACTTGTCAGGACCCAAAACCCAACTAGTTGTTATGGCACCTAACTCGACCCACTATGTAAGACAATTAACAATAATCCAATTCAAATAAGATTTACCGAGAAGATAAATAATAAAATAGTTTTAACTTTTATACAACAATCACAGGACTGGTATTACAAATCACGAGCTTCTAAGATTGAGTTTATAAAGATAGTATGAAATAAATACATCATCAGTTCGAAATATACATAAACGAATTTATAAATCTAAAGCTACCGAGAACAAGAGGAAGCTATAATTGGAACGTTGGTACATCTTCAATAATCGGCTCCCGCAATACATAACAACATCATCTCCACAATGAGCATGCAGTATGCTAAAGTGCAGTATGAGTACAACGACCTCATGTGCTCAATAAGTAACACACTTAATCTTAGGTTAAAAGTTGTGATGAGCTTGTACAATGATCAGAGTCCAAACCCAATAACCAAGAACAATTTGTAACAATACAATAAAAACAGTACAAGTAATAACTTAAAGATATGATGCTCAGCTCGTTCACAGTTACGGAAGATAGGCATGCTTTTCAGGTATAATAGTAAAACCCAAATCTTTTACTGAAATTACCAAAATATGAGTATATCAGAAAATCATGATTTTCCCGAAAAACATTCAACAACAGATAAGATATTTCATTCTCAAATTACTTGAGCAAAGTACATCTCTACACCTACATATCAATGTGCATGTGAAGTCATGAATGTCACAATACCATATAGCATGAGGAAGTATATCTTTATACATGTATGTCAAGTATGCATGTCAAATGTAATGCATTATATTGATGAATTCATGTACTCACACTCTCAGATTACTCAATCTCACATTCTCACACTCAATTTTTCTGTACACTTAATCACTCGTCACTCAATTACTCGGCACTCGGTACATGCGCTCACTGCTGGTATGTTAGACTCTAGAGGGACGAATCCTGTATAAGCTCTAATATAAGCCAACATGGCACGCTATGGCGTGTAGCCCGATCCAATAATGAGTTAATAAAGCCTGTTGCGGCATGTGACCCTATCCCATAAACATCACTCACAACTCGGCCCTCAGGCCCCCCCAACTTAGTCATCTATCTCTCGAGTTTTTCGGGCTCACAAATCTCATGCCAATCAGCCCAAACAATGATACCATGACATAACAATGAATGATGAACAAAGACTGAGATATAATATGCAAATGAAGAATCATGATTGAGTATATCATTATAGTAAAAGCAGATATATTACGACCCCAATTTCCTACCTTGGGATGTTGTGATGGAACCTAATCTCTAAGATAGGTAAGCCTAAGATGCTGATTATTAAAAGGATTTATCTAACTTAACTGCAATACATTAAATAATAATTGTAACAACATAGTTGAACCAACATCAGTCATACAATCCCAAAATGAATCATAAAAGTCATAAGCTTTTCTAAGAGTATCTAGAGATAACAAGTACATCACTATCTCGAAATAATAGTAAACAATGGAAATAAAAGACGATAGAAGGTGACTTCAGGGCTTGTGAACGTCGAGAAAGTATAACTTGAAGTCTCCAGCCGCGCAAAAATAAGTCTCAAAACCAACTTGATCAGAAGTACCTAGATCTGCACAAAAATGTACAGAAGCGTAGCATGAGTACACCAAAGTAGTACCCAATAAGTATCAAGCCTAACCTCGGTAGAGTAGTGACAAGACAGGTCAAGATACCTACAAGACATGTAAATCTGTGCAGGATATAACATAAAGCTAACAATGAAAGAACGCCAATGTAAGACTAACAACGGAAGGATCACAAATTCACGACCAACGGTGAAAATAATAGAAACATAAATGGCAATAAGAAATAACTAGGTAATAAAGCAACAACGTAGTTACAATACAGATGAAATATGAAAGAACTCAAATAAGGAATATTGACGAAATCAATTAATCAAATGGTTCCTAATGCATGGATTACAACAAGAATTACACGAGGTATCACTCCTCGTAATCACAAATCATGAGTCACAACTTCTAAATCTTACACGTATGGCACCCCGTGCCCACAATAGCAATCACCTTCGCACGGCAAAATCCTCGTGCTGCCATGTACATAATATTCGTATCAATATTAACTAAGATGATCGAGGGATGAATTTAAACACAATAGAACACAATTCCAAATTTGAATAAAGTAAAGAGTCAAATAAGACATTAAATTTATTTTAGGATTCAAATAAAGTAAAATAAAGGAGAGATCGTACAAATAGAGAATTAGACGAAATTAGTTTGGAAATTAATTAGATGAAGTAACTATATCATATTTAAATAAATTAAAACATCAATTAAGTTTAACTAGTTAAATATAAAATTTGTTAAAATATAATGTGATAGCAATTTTCAAGAAAAGTACACAACAATAAGGTGATAAGTAAAATTTGAGGATCCAATTAAAGTAAAAATGTGATAACCATTTGAATTAGTAAGCACCAAGTGAGATATGTATTTTATTTTGAAAGACACACAAGTGAAACACCATAAGAATTCTTTCATTTAAAATCGCTAAATTACAAACAACTCAATCGGATATGAGCTAATGAACTCATGCACATAAATTCACCTTGACTATCAATTTATTAAGAAATAACGGAGGCAGAAATTTCATGTTAAAGCAACACAACAAATCACGTAAAATGCATGACTCACACAAGAAGTCAATATCATTCTAGAATACAAACAATTAACCAAATACGATCTAAATAGAAATAAAATAAGTTAAGAAACAATAATAATTGCTCATCTGATAAACCATTCCAACATGAAATGTACCATGAGAATCACAATCAGGGGTAAATTTACTATCACAACCATTACCACATATAAATCCATTGCGATGTGCAACTCGATTCCACCTATATCATATCATCCGTCTTTATCGCTCCATATCATATATTTCCACATTATTTCAGTACCGTTGCAGTGTGCGATCCGCTCCCTAAATAATATGAATTAAGCAAACAAACTACAACAAACTATGCCGTATCACAAAATACATAATAGATGAAAAAGTTACATGATAATCGCAAAATCAAATAGCAAGAAATGGAAATTCACAAACCAAGACACAATTTCTGAGAATCAATTTACTATGAAGGCGTGTAACATGTAAGTCATGATGCATAGTGCAGACTGATCCCACAAACATCATTCACAACTCGGCCCTCGGGCCCCAACTCAGTCATTAATTTCTCCAATCTTTCGGGCTCACAAATCTCATTCTAATCAGCCCAAACAATGATAACATGATGTAATAATGAATGATGAACAGATATTGAGATATGATATGCAAATGAAGAATCATCACTAAGTATATGATTTCAGTTAGAGCAGATAACGCAAAACAACAGAAATAGCCTCTTTAGGTCTTAACATAATAAGAACATAGCCTAAACATGATTTCTAACATGTTTCACATCTCATATAATCAAACAAGTAAGGAAAACATGGATGTAATAAGATATAACAACAAAAAAAGCCCGGTCACAGTCTAATAGTCAACTAGAATCATGAATTCTCCAGTTCACGCCCACACGCTCATCACCTAACACGTGCATCACCTCAATATAACTCGTATAACATAGTTCCCAAGGTTAAATACCCTCAAATTCAAGTTTAGATATGTTACATACCTCGAACAGACCAAATCCAATATCGGGCTAGCCAAGCAATACTCTAGAAATGCCACATCGCGCGTAACAAGCCCCGAATGTGTCACGACCCCAAACCTGGTCGTGATGGATCCCACAACATTGCTAGGAAAGCCCGAACATTCACACAATAATCTGAGCTACAAGCTCACATCTTTATTTCACAAATCATTTACAGCGAAGAGAATTCAAAATATTTTAGCCGTTTAATAGAAAATATCCCAACAACCAATACACAAAATCCTCCCATAGATCTGGGGGTTACGAGTCAAGAGCCTATACTAGAATAGTGAAATAAATACCAAAATATCTCATAATCTGAGTATGCGGAAATAACAAAATACAGGAAATATAATGGAGATTCGGGTCCTGCGGACGCTATGCAGCTACCTCGACAAGCTCCGGATAGTACTGTGGAAAGCTGCTAAAGTGATCAACTCTGCCCTGCGATACCTGGATCTGCATAGAATGTGCAGGGAGTATGAGGTGAGTCTACCAACTCAGCAAGTAATAAGCATGTATAAAAACCCGAAGATGAGAAATCACAAAATAACACAAAATGAAGCTATCCAACAGTTCTATACAATACAAGTCTCAGAAATATGCATATAAGGCAAACGGAAATAATGCATGAGATGCAATGCAACGCATGAACACTGCGGCACGTGCAGCCCGATCCATTTGGGTACCCGCGCTCACTGTGGGGGTTCAGACTCAGGAAGGGCTCCTACAGCCAAGCGCAATATCATAGTAACATACTCCGCGGCGCGCATCTCGATTCATTATCAGTCCAACTATATGCATGCAAGACTCACAGGCACAAACATCTTACCATCTTTAGTTCCGTTTATCACAAATTATAGAATTAGGTGTCAACTTTCTGTATTTGCCAAATCATGTTTAAATAGTGTTCTAGTGCAAGACTGATATCATGAAAACATGCCATAATTTGTAGGCACAGTGATGACGATCCTCACGGGATCCAAATAACCGGCAAGAAGCCCAAATATGTTCATAATCATCCAAGTAGGAGGTTTACCGACTCATTTATATCCAACAATCACAGTACAATGCCACGCGGTCGGACTAAGCCATAGTCCCCAATCATAGTCGACCCCGCACTCATAGTAGAGTACGTGGCTCGCCTCAATACAGCGTCACAATGTGATATACCGGGGTTTCAAACCCTCGGGTCATCATCTACACCCATTACTCACCTCAAGCCGGCCGCAAACTAGCTCGCAATGCCTTTTCCTCGAGAATCAACCTCCTCAGATGCCAAATCTGATCAAAACCAATAGGAATACGTCAAAATAGGCTAATGGAACGTAACCCAATCGAAATAACTCGAAATTCACCGAAAAACACGAAGTTGGCAAAACCCGAGCCCCGGTCCCACTTCTCAAAAACTTACAAAATTCACATTTCCAGAATCCTCGTCTCGCCACGAGTCCATTCATATAAAATTTACAAGAATCAAAGTCCATTTGACCCCTCAAATCCACACTTAAAGTTCACTTGGATTTCAAGCCCTAACCACCATTTTTTTGTCATTTTAAACCTTGATTTCTTAGTGTATATCCATGCTTTCACGCCATAATTTCATATTCGAGGTGTAAGGGTTCATACCTGAAGATCTCTCTCGAAATCCCCTCCAAAATGGCACCAACATCGCCTTAGCCGAGGTCTAAAATGTTCTTCTTTTTTAAATTTTTAAAACCTACTGTTGCATTAATCCTAGGCCGATTTTCGCTTCTGCGGTCATTTCTCCGCTTTCACGATTCCGCTTCCGCGTCCCTTTTGACCGCTTCTGCAGTTCTTTATTAAATCCCTAGACCGCTTCTGTGGTCAAACTTCCGCTCCTGCAGACCCGCTTCAGCGGTCGCCCTTCCGCTTTAGCGGTCCTTGACCCTTTACCATTGGCCGCTTCTGCGGCTGCTAGTTCATTTCTGCGGACACCGCTTAAGCGGTCCCTAGCCCGCTTCCACGAAAATACCAGAAGCAGCAGGCATGTTTAATGCCTAACTTTCAAAATTCCTCGTTTAACCATCCGGGATCACCCGAGGTCCCCGGGACCTCAACCAAAAGCACCAACATGACTTAATAACCCATTCAAACTTGCTCGGGCTATATAACACCAACATTAACATAAAAAATCATCAAATTCCTCAAATTCAAGCCTAAGTCAAACTAGAACTTTTTCGAATTCACATTCGATCCAAAACCCAACAAAACGACGCCCGAATGACCTGAAAATTTGCAGACATATCCAAAATCACCTAATGAAGCTATTGCAACTCTCGAAATTCCATTCCGACCCCCATATCAAAATCTCACCTATCAACTGGAATTCGGCAAAATTCGAACTTAGACAATTCAAGCCTAATTCTACACCGGACCTCCGAATTCACTTCCGATTTCACTTCTAAGTCATAAATCATTCCCCAAAACTAGTCGAGCCGTCGAAAATCCATTTCGAGTCCTCTAACTCATATGTCGACATCAGGTTGACTTTTTCAACTTATGCTTTCCTTAAAGAGACTATTTGTCCCATTTCTATTCAATTTCAACCCAAACCACTTCAAACTCACCCAACACATATATCAACACACGGGGAAGCATAATACAGGGATAACGGGGCTGAAGTACAAAAGACGACGGGTCGGGTCGTCACAGAATAACTTGAGACAAACCAAAAGCAACTAAAATATATCATAAATGCTTAAGGAAACAAGCACAAATTATAAAAGTCAAATCTTTACACATTTACTTAAAGTCAACCAAGAAGTCAACACCAGACCCGCACATCAGAACCCGAAAAAACTTACAAAATCCGATAACCCATTCAATTACAAGTCCAATCATACTAATTTCACTCAAATCCGACTCCGAATCGATGTTCACAACTCAAAAATTCACTTTGGGAAGTTTTAGATAAAAACCTGCAATTTCTCTTTAAATTCATAATTCAAATGATAAAATCGAAGATAGATTAACATATATAATCAAAACTGAGTAGTAAACTTTTATCCCAATCCATGTGATAAAAATCCTCTCAAAAATGGCCTAAAACCTTGCAAATCTCTAGTTGTGTTAAACAATACAAGATCTCGATATATAGTGAATCTGCCTTGGTACATCGCACCCGTGACCAAGTTCTAGCTTCTGTGAAATCGCATGTGTTGCCTAACCTTCGCCTCTGCGAAAAACCCCTAACTCAGCATCCATCGCTTCTGCGATCATCACTTCGCTTCAGCGGTCACGCTTCTATGCATATAGAAACCTGTAGTTGAGCAGATGCGTTCATACACCCGCACATGAGACCTTTATACCCAACATTGATTTCCACTTTTCTGATGACCTATCAGTATCTACAAACTCGCATCAGTGTCCAAACTTCCATGGATGTGGAAACACCAACACAAACACAACTTGAACAATGCAACATGAGACAAAATAATTTGAACCACATCCAAAATTCCCCGAGCCCCTCGGGAGCTCATCCGAATATACCAACGAGTACCATAGCATAACAGGGACCCACTCAAGGCCTCAAATTATGCATAACAAAATCAAAACCACGAATCACACCTCTAATCAAACTTAATAAACTTTCAACTCTCAAAACTCGTGCCGATCCTTATTAAATCAACTCGGAAAGACATAAAATTTTACAAACAAGTATCAGATGAAATAATAAAGCTATTCTAATTCCAGGAACTACAATCGAACCCGATATAACCAAAGTCAACTTCTGGTCACACTAATGGACATTTCAAACACTTAAATTGCTAACTTTAGACAAATAGTGTCGAAACCTCCTATTATATCCAAATGCAAATCCGGGCATACACCCAAGTCCAAAATCACCATTCGCACCTAAGGGAACCATCAAAACTGCAAACTGAGGTCAAATACTTAATAGTCAAACTTGGTCAACTCTTCCAACTCAAAGCTTCAAACATGAAATTTATTCTTCCAAACTAATTCTGAATTTCTCAAAAGTAGAAACTCGATGATACACACAAGTTATAATATATCATACGAAGATGCCCATGCCCTCAAATAATCGAGCTAAGTGCAAATGCTAAAAAATTGATTGGGTCGTTACACATGTAAATCACCATATGGCCTTGTGACTGTTGAACCATTTTAGCCATGTAACTATATACATGATTATGCAAAGAAAGTGGGATATATCCTTGTGGTGAAGAATGGTAAGAATACTTCTACGAGGGCAAATGGTAGGTAGTCTGATGACTAGATGGATGTGGTGGAAAATATGTGTGCTTAGAAGATTGTTGCCGGCCATCAGCAGCAGAGGGACACAAGTGTGGAGTGGAAGGAAGCGAATGTATAACACTATTCTCATGAATAATAGGCTTCTTATCCTTCCTAGACCTACCTCAAACCCTACTTGTCATCTACATAAATTAAAGAAAATGTTAGAATTGAGAATATAAATCTATATAGCTGAGAGCGCTTGAAAAAACTAACATGTTAGTGGCCTTCGAAATATCCTTCCTCGTCCGAAAATTCTTCCTCTACACTTATATCATTTTCTTTAGGTGATTCTTCGTCCTCATTCTCTATTGTTGTTATTTCCTCTATGTCAACTTCTTCTAATTTGTTGAGGATGCTCCAAGTCATTTTCTTACTGATCGTCCCCTATTTGTTTAACATTTGAGGTATAATTTTGGTAAGAAACAACTAGCACATTGTCAACTTCCACCCCACTAACATGCTTAGTTCTGATTACAACCAACCAATCAGACTTGTCCCTCCGCAACAGATATAGAACATAATACACTTGCCTAATATTGTCTGCATCTATAAAAGGATCATAATGATAAGTGTAACGACTCGACCGGTCATTTCATGAGTTACCCTCCGTTATGCCCATTTTTGCTTATTTATGTCTTGTTCAGCTGTATTATGTGGTATCGGGTTGGTCGGTTCGAGTTCGGAGTAGTTTTGCAGAGGAGATGAGACACTTAGTCTCTCAAGTTTGCCATTTAGTTGGAAAAGTTAACCGGAAGTTGATTTATGAGTAAACAATCTCGAAATTTAGTTTTTATGATTCGGGTAGCTTTGTGAGGTGATTTGTAGGAGTGTGTTTGGAATGTAATTTAGAGGTCCGTGGTAGATTAAGGCTTGAATTGGCGAAATTAGAATTTTGGCATTTTCGGGTTGGTAGTGGAAATTTTGATATCGGGGTCAGAATGGAATTCGGAAATTGATGTAGGTTCGCAATGTCATTATTTACGTGTGTACAAAATTTCAGGTCATTCAACTGATAGGCTTTTTTGATCGTTTGCGGAATTTGGAAGCTTTAGAATCCTTAGGCTTGAATCCGAGGGTGATTTGGTGACTCGTCATTGTTTTGAGTTATCCGAAGATTGGTATAAGTTTGAATAGTTGTATATGACTTTTTCGTACTATTGGTTGAGGTCCTAGGGGCCTCGAGATGATTTCGGATGGTTATCGGGAAGTTTGGGAGTTGGAGTTTGCAGCTGAAGTTGCTGAGGTTCTATTATAACTACACCTATGGTTAGAGGACTGCTGGTGCGATGATCGCATAAGTGAGAATCATCTGTACATGTGGCTACAAGTGAAGAAGGTAGAAGTCACAGGTGCGGAGAAAGGATCACGCAAGTGCGGGTATTGCGTCGCAGGTGCAGTTAGGGAGTTTAAATGAAAAACTACCAAAATAGTTGGATAGGTGCAGAAGAAACTCCACAGGTGTGGTATCACTTTGCAGAAGCTGTAAAAAGGCCCCCTTCGCAAATATTGCTAACTTTTTCCATTTTTGAAGACGGGAAGAGAGCTAGGGCAATGATGTTCAAGAGAAACAAAGGGTCTCAATTAGGTAAGCTTCTTAGGCCTTATTATTTGTGTTTATGGCCATTTTTTCATTGTTTAATCATGGTATTAGTGAAAAATTAGGGAAGAAATTGGAAGATTAGGGATTGAAATTGGAGGCTTTGATTAGGGATTTGAGGGGTCGTCTGTGGTCGAATTTTGGTGTATTTGGTATGTATGTACTAATGAGAGTGTAAGAATTCTAGTTTTGTAATTTTTATCGGGATTCAATATGTGGGCTCGGGGGTCGGGTTTGGCCAATTTTGGTATTTTTGAGTTAAATTGATAATTTTCATATGGGTTTCACTCCTCTAGCATATATTGATGGTTGTATAATTATTTTTGGTTCGGGGCATTTGAAGGCCTAATCGAGAGGCAAGGGCATCGCGGGCTAGAGTTTGGCTTGGTTAGAGGTAAATAATGCTTCCAAGCTTCTGAGGGTTCAAACCCCAAGCTATGAGTCCTATGATTTCTATTGAGGTGACACAAATTCCAAGTGATGGGCGTATGGGCGTGCACTGTGAGAAATGCAGCCTGGATCATTCCATGACACCGCTTAGTGGGTTTTTCTAGCTGATCTCTATGTTGTAATTATGTGATTAAGTTAATGAGCTGCAAATTATGCTAATTATCCTATTGTGTACAGCAGGTATTTTGAAGATTAGTGGGGTCTCATTTACTATTTTCAATTTTTTGGGGCTGCCTTCACTTGGTGGGAGGCTTATAAGAGGCATAGGCCTATTTTGCACCACCTCATACCTGGTATTAGCTCTCTATTCTCTTCCTTGAGAAGTATGTACTGCATTCCCGCAGAGAGGAGCTGCGCATGCAGTTCGAGCAGCTGCATCATGGGGATATGATCGTGTCGTAGTATGAGATGAGATTCTTTGAGTTGGACCGTCATGCTATCTGGCTAGTTCCCATGGATAGAGAGAGGATCAGGAGGTTCATTGATGGCCTCAACTATTAGCTATGGATTTTTCTGACCAGGGAGAGAGTATCTGGTGCTCCTTTTGAGGAGGTGGTTGACATTGCTAGTGAGATAGAGTCAATTTTCTGTCAGGAGCGGGATGATAGGGAGGCCAAGAGGTTTTGGGTATCTGGTAGCTTTAGTGGTGTTCTTCGGGAGGTCAGTCTTAGCACGGCAGAGGCCCTCCATACAGACATGCTCAGCTCGCCCGTTCAGTTCACCATGGTGGGTCATCTGGCCATGGTTCTCACAGTTCACATCAGGGTCACTCATCTCTCAGTGCCCTTCCAGCTCAGAGTTTGACTCATGCACCATCAATTCAAGGATCATCTATGCCTGGTTCTTTTAGTGGGCATCCTAGTGTGTGGGGCTCCCTTCAGTCCCTACTGCCATTTGCTAGGAGAGGTTGCTTCGAGTGTGGAGATTTGGGTCATATCAAGAGGTTTTTCCCCGTCTTATGGGAGGTTCATCCCAGTAGAGGAGTCAAATATGGGCTTCCACACCAGTTATTTCTTCCCCACCTGCTCAGTTAGCTTAGGGTGAGGTCAGTCAGCTAGGGGTCGCCCTAGAGTGGGAGGTCAATTAGGTGGTAGTCAGGCCCATTTCTATGCCCTCCCAGCTAGACCAGATGCCATTGCTTCAGCTGTCGTGATTACAGCTATTGTCTCAGCCTGCCAAAGAGATGCCTCTGTATGCTACAAAGATGCCTCTGTATTATTTGATCCCGGTTCCAGTTTTTCATATGTGTCATCGTATTTTTCCCATTATTTGGATATGCCCCCTGAGTCTCTTGTTTTGTCTGTTCATGTATCTTCTTCGGTGGGCAATATTATTGTTTTGGACCGTGTATATCGATCGTGTGTAGTGACTAATAGAGGTTTGGATACCTGATGGATCTCTTGTTGCTTAGGACGGTTGACTTTGAAGGGATATTAGGCATGGATTAGTTATCACCATGTTGCGCTATTTTGAACTGTCATGCTAAGACAGTGGCACTGGCTATGTCGGGGTTGCCACATATTGAGTGGTGAGGTTCGACGGATTATGTACCCAGTAGAGTGATTTCATTTTTGAAGGCCCAACTGATGTTTGGGAATGGTTGTCTTTCTTATTTGGCCTTAGTGAGGTATGTTAGTATAGAGACTCCTACAATTGATTCAGTTTCGATAGTGATGGTACTTTCCAGATGTGTTTCCAGCAAACCTGCCGGGCATACCACCGGATAGGGATATTGATTTTAGTATTGATTTTGTGCCGGGCACTCAGCCCATTTCTATTCCACCGTATCCTATGGTAACGGTGGAGTTGAAGTAGCAGCTTCAAGAACTCCTTAATAAGGGGTTTATTCGGACTAGTGTGTCATCGTGGGGTGCGCCTGTTCTATTTGTGAAGAAGAAGGATGGCACTATGAGGATGTGTATTGATTACAGGGAGTTAAACAAGGTCACAATTAAGAACAAGTATACTTTGCCTTGTATTGATGATTTATTTGACCAGCTTCAGGGAGAGAGGGTGTTCTCCAAGATTGATCCCCGTTCAGGGTATCACCTGTTGAAGATTAGGGACTCAGACATTCTTAAGACAACTTTCAGGACCCGATATGGTCATTATGAGTTCCTTGTGATGTCTTTTGGGCTGAACAATTCCCCAGCAACATACATGCATTTGATGAACAACGTGTTTCGACCTTATTTTGACTCGTTTGTCATCGTGTTCATTGATGATATTCTGGTATACTCGCATAGTCAGGAGGAGAACCTAGAGCATTTGAGAATTGTGTTACAGAGATTGAGAGAGGTGAAACTTTATGTGAAGTTCTCCAAGTGCGAGTTTTGGCTTAGTTTAGTGGCTTTCTTGGGGAACGTGGTGTTTAACGGGGGCATTCAGGTTGATTCCAAGAAGATAGAGGCAGTTCACAGTTGGCCCAGGCCATCCTCAACCACAGATTCGTAGCTTTCTTTTATTGGCGGGTTATTACTGCCGGTTCATTTAGGGATTTTCATCTATAGCATCATTCTTTACCAAATTGACTCAGAAGGGTGCTCCTTTCATGTGATCAGATGAATGTGAGTCGACCTTTTAGAAGCTCAAGGCTGCCTTGACCATAACTCCAATATTAGTGTTGCCATCACCTTCAGGTTCTTATTCAGTGTATTCTGATTCTTTGAGAGTTGGTATTGGGTATCTTTTGATGTAGGAGGGTAGCGTGATTTTGTTGCTTCTCATCAGTTGACGCCCCATGAGAAAAACTACCCCGTTCATGACTTGGAGTTGGCTACCATTGTTCATGCATTGAAGATTTGGAGTCATTATTTGTATGGTGTGTCTTGTGAGGTGTTTACTGATCATCATAGCCTCCAGCACTTGTTCAAGTAGAATGATCTCAATTTGAGGCAGCGGAGATGGTTGGAGGTTCTAAAGGATTATGATATCATTATCTTGTACCATCTGAGAAAGGCCAATGTGGTGCCCGATGCATTGAGTAGGAAGGCGGTGAGTATGGAGAGTTTGGAATATATTCCTATTAGGGAGAGACTCTTGTAGTTCTTGTTCAGGCCTTGGCCAATCGGTTCATGAGGTTGGACATTTCGGAGCCCAGTCGGGTATTAGCTTGTGTGATTTCCCGATATTCCTTATTTGATCGCATCAGAGAGCGCTAGTATGATGATCCTCATTTTCTTGTCCTTAAGTGTAAGGTTCAGCATGACAATGCCAGAGATGTGACTATTGGTGATGATGGGGTATTGAGGATGTAGGGCCGGATATGTGTACCCAATATAGTGGGCTTCGGGAGTTGATTCTAGAGTAGGCCCATAGCTCGTGGTATTCCATCCTTCCGGGTGACGTGAAGTTGTACCGGAATTTGAGACAACATTACTGGTGGAGAAGAATGAAGAAGTATATTGTGGGATTCATAGCTTGGTTTCTCAATTGTTAGCAGGTGAGATATGAGCATCAGAGACCAGGTGGCTTGCTTCAGCAGATAGATATTTCAGAGTGGAAGTGGATCACCATGGACTTTGTACTTGGACTCCCACGAACTTTGAAGAAGTTCGATGCTATTTGGGTGATTGTGGATCAACTGACCAAGTACGTGCACTTTATTTCGGTGTGTACTACCTATTCTTCAGAGCGATTAGCAGAGATTTATATCTGAGAGAATGTTTGCTTGTATGGTGTCCTAGTTTCCGTCATTTCATATAGAGGTACTCAATTGACTTCGCAATTTTGGAGAGTCGTGCAACAAGAGTTGGGTACTCAGGTTGAGTTGAGCACAACTTTTCACCCTCAGACGGGCAGTCCGAGCACATATATTCAGATATTGGAGGACATGTTGTGCAATTGTGTCATTGATTTTGGAGGTCATGGGATCAGTTTCTACCACTCACAGAGTTTGTTTATAACAATATTTATTAGTCGAGTATTCAGATGGCTCTATATGAGGCTTTATATGAGAGACGTTGTAGATTTCCAGTTGGTTGGTTTGAGCTGGATGAGGCTATGCTTTTGGGTACAGACTTGGTGCAGGATGCTTTGAACAAGGTAAAAGTGATTCAGGAGCGACTGCGTACAACGCAATCCAGACAAAAGAGTTATACTGACAGGAAGGTCTGTGATGTGTCTTACATGGTTGGGGAGAAGGTTCCACTGAAGGTTTCACCCATAAAGGGTGTTATGAGATTTGTGAAGAAGGGTAAATTGATCCTCGGTTCATTTGGCCTTTTGAGTTACTTCGGAGGATTGAGGAGGTGGCTTATGAGCTTGCTTTCCCACCTAGCTTATCGAGTGTGCATGCGATATCTCATGTTTTTATGCTCCGGAAGTATATTGGCGATCTGTCTCATGTTTTGGATTTCAGCACAGTTCAGCTGGATGGTGATTTGACTTATGATGTGGAGCCGGCGATGATTTTGGAGCGTCAGGTATGAAAGATTGGATAAAAGGATATAGTTTTAGAGAAAGTAAAGTGGAGAGGTCGGCCCGTGGAGGAGGCTACCTTGGAGATCGAGCAGGAGATGCGGAGCATATATTATCACCTATTTGTGGCTTCAGATATGTTTCTTGACTCGTTCGAGGACGAATGTTTGTTTAAGAGGGGGAGGATATAACAACTCATGTCGGTCGTTTAATGAGTCACCGCTCTGTTTTCCCCATTTTTGCTTCTTTATGTCTTTTTCGGTTGTATTATGTGGTATAAGGTTGGTTGGTTTGGGTTCGGAGTGGTTGTGTAGAGGAATAAGACACTTAGTCTCTTAAGTTGGCCACTTAGTTGAAAAATTCAATCCGAAGTTGAATTGTGAGTGAACGATATCATAATTTAGTTTTTATGATTCGGACAGCTTCGTGAGGTGATTTGGGACTTAAGAATGTGTTCGGAATGTAATTTGGAGGTCTGTGGTAGAATTAGGCATGAACTGGCAAAATTAAAATTTTGGCGCTTTCCGGTTGGTAGTGGAAATTTTGATATCGATGTCAGGATGGAATTCCGGAAATTGAAGGAGGTCCACTGTGTCACTTTGATGTGTGAGCAAAATTCCAGGTCATTCAGAAGAGGTTTGATAGAATATTTTGATTGTTTGCGGAATCCGGATGTTTTGGAATCCTTAGTCTTGAATCCGAGGGTGATTTGGTGTTTCAACAATTTTTTAAGTTTTCCGAAGATTGGTACAAGTTTGAATAGTGGTATATGACTTGTTCGTACTTTTTGTTGAGGTCCCGGGTGCCTGGGGATGATTTCAGATGGTTATCAGGAAGTTTGGGAGTTGGAGTTTGCAGATGAAGTTGCTGCGTTTTTGTCATAACCGCACCTGCAGTTAGGGGGCCACATGTGTGATGATCCCTGAAGCGAGAATCAGCGGCAGATGCGGCCACAAGTGAAGAAAGCATATGTCGCAGGTGCTGAGGAAGGATTGCACCTACGTGACCGCAGGTGCGGGCATAGCATTGCAGGTGCGATTAGGGAATTTAAATAAAAAATTGAAAATGCGGCTGGATAGGCGCAGAGGCGGCCCCGCAGTTGGGGAAAATAAATGCGGATGCGGTATCGCTGGGCAGAAGGTATAAAAGGCTCCCTTTACGAATTTTGCTAAGTTTTGCCATATTTTTGAAGATAGGAAGAAAGCTAGGGCAGTGATTTTTCAAGGGAAACGAAAGGTTTCAGTTGGGTAAGATTCTTAAGACTTATTATTTGTGTTATGGCCATTTTTTTCATTATTTAAACATGATATTAGTGGAAAATTAGGGGAAAAAGTTGGGAGATTAGGGCTTGGAATTGGAGGCTTTAAATTAGGGATTTGAAGGGCCGTTTGTGGTTGGATTTTGGTGTATTTGGTATGTATGAACTCGTGAGAGTGTAAGGATTCTAGTTTTGTGAATTTTATCGGATTCTGATATGTGGTCCCGAGGGTCGGGTTTGTCCAATTTTAGAATTTTTGAGTTAAATTGATAATTTTTGTATGAATTTCACTCCTTTAGCATATATTGATGGCTGTATACTTATATCTAGTTAGATTTGGGGCATTTCGTGGCTGAGTCGAGAGGCAAGGGCGTCGTGGGCTAGAGTTTGGCTTGGCTTGCGGTAAGTAATGCTTCCAAACTCGGTTCTGAGGGTTTGAAACCTCGAACTATTTGTCCGATGATTTTTATTGAGGTGACGCAAATGCCAAGTGACGGGCGTGTGGGCGTGCGCCATGAGAAATGCGGCCTGGATCATTCCATGGCACCGCTTAGTGACTCTTTCTAGCTGATATTTGACTTTTAATTATGTGATTAAATTAATAAGTTGCAAATCATACTAATTATCATGTTAAGGCTTCACGCCAATATTGTTAAGACCCGAGAGGTCGTTTCCTACTATCATGTCATTAGCTTCATTATGTTTTGTACTCAGTCCTTTTCATGTATATTATATCATGCCTCAGTCTCGATTATTTCTATTTGACATATCATATCATTGTTTGGGCTAGTATCAAGACATTTTGAGCCCCTGTGTGTGACACTGGAGAGTAATGACTGAGTGAGGCCGAGATCCTGATATTGAGTGACAGTATGGGATCGAGCTGTAGACCACAACGAGATATTGATCATGACTTTTTGGCTTGATATAGCACTTGGTCTAAGAGAATCCCCTCCGGATTCTGTACACCCCTAGTGAGCGTAATTGATGTATTGAGGGATGGATCTTCCTTTAATATGGATCTTGTCCGAAGTATTAATACCTGGAAATGGATCTTCTCCATAGGGCTAGAATGGCCTTCCTCGGTACTAGATGAATGCAGTTAGTGATGTGTATATTTTTCGGGATGGATCTTCCCTAGGCCGGATGACCATATACAATACCGAGTGGTTGAGCACTTGTTAGTAGAGGTAAACGTATCACTGATCATGCTATTTTTGCATTGGTACTTAGAGATTCCCCGAGCTTATTACTCTATACAGGTCATGTTGTATCTACTTATTGCTGAGCTTTTACTTGAACTGCAAAAATCGGATCGTGGAGGAGGCTACCTCGGAGATCAAGCAGGAGATGCGAAGCCGATATCATCACCTATTCGAGGATTCAGATATGTTTCTTGACTCGTTCGAGGACTAATGTTTGTTTAAGAAGGGGAGGATATAACGACCCAGGCCGATCGTTTAATGAGTTACCTCTCCGTTTTCGGTTGTATTATGTAGTATCAGGTTGGTCGGTTCGGGTTCGGAGTAGTTGTGTACACTTAGTTTCTTAAGTTATCCATTTAGTTGGAAAAGTCAATCGGAAGTTGAATTGTGAATAAACGATCTTAGAATTTAGTTTTTATTATTCGGATAGCTTCGTGAGGTGAGTTGGGACTTAGGAGTGTGTTCGGAATTTAATTTGGATGTCTGTGGTAGATTTAGGCTTGAACTGGAAAAATTATAATTTTGGCGCTTTCCGGTTGGTAGTGAAAATTTTGATATCGGGGTCGGGATGGAATTCCGGAAATTGAAGTAGGTCCGTTGTGTCATTTGTGATGTGTGTGCAAAATTTGAAGTCATCGTAGGAGGTTTGATAGAATTTTTTGATTGTTTGTGGAATTCAGAAGTATTAGAATCCTTAGGCTTGAATCCGAGGGTGATTTGGTGTTTCAACATTTTTTAAGTGTTCCGAAGATTGGTCTAAGTTGGAATAGTGGTATCTGACTTGTTCGTACTTTTTGTTGAGGTCTCGGGTGTCTGGGGATGATTTCAGATGGTTATCGAGAAGTTTGGGAGTTGGAGTTTGCAGCTGAAGTTGCTGAATTCTTGTCATAACCGCACCTACAGTTTGGGGATCGCATGTGCGATGATCCCTGAAGCGAGAATCAGCCTCGGATGTGGCCACACGTGAAGAAAGCAGAAGTTGCAGGTGCGGAGGAAGGATCGCACCTACGTTACTGTACGTGCGGGCATTACTTTGCAGGTGTGGTTAGGGAATTTAAATGAAAATCCGCAAAAGCGGTTGGATAGGCACAGAGGCGGCCCCACAGTTGCGGAAAATGGAACACGAATGCGGTATCGTTGGGCAGAAGGTATAAAAAGGCTCCTTTTACGAATTTTGCTAAGTTTTGCCATTTTTGAAGATAGGAAGAAAGCTGGGGCAGTGATTTTTCAAGGGAAACGAAAGGTTTCAGTTGGGTAAGATTCTTAAGCCTTATTATTTGTGTTTATGGCCATTTTTACATTGTTTAATCATGATATTAGTGGAAAATTAGGGAAAAAAGTTGGGAGATTAGGGCTTGGAATTGGAGGCTTTGATTTAGGGATTTGAAGGGCTGTCTGTGGTTGGATTTTGGTATGTATGAACTCGTAAGAGTGTAATGATACTAGTTTTGTGAATTTTATCGGATTCCGATATATGGTCTGGGGGGTTGGGTCCAATTTCGTGATTTTTGAGTTAAATTGATAATTTTTGTATGAATTTCACTCCTTTAGCGTATATTGATGATTGTATACTTATTTCTGGTTTGGTTCGGGGCATTTGGTGGCTGAATCGATAGGCAAGGGCTTCGTAGGATAGAGTTTGGCTTGGCTTGAGGTAAGTAATGCTTCCAAACTTGGCTATGAGGGTTCAAAACATTGAACTATGTGTCATGATTTCTATTGAGGTGACGCACATGCCAAGTGACGGGCGTGTTGGCATGCACCATGAGAAATGCGGTCTGGATCATTCCACGGCACAGCTTAGTGACTCTTTCTAGTTGATATTTGAGTTGTAATTATGTGATTAAATTGATAAGCTGCAAATCATACTAATTATCATGTGAAGACTTCATGCCAATATTGTTGAGACCCTAGAGGTCGTTTCTTGCTGTCATGTCGTTAGCTTCATTATGTTTTGTACTCAGTCATGTTCATGTATATTATATCATGCCTCGGTCTCGATTATTGCTCTTTGACATATCATATCATTGTTTGGGCTAGTATCAAGACATTTTGAGCTCCTGTGTGTGAGACTGGAAAGTAATGACTGAGTAAGGCCGAGAGCATAATATTGAGTGACAGTATGGGATCGAGCTGCAGACCACAACGAGATATTGATCATGCCTTTTTTGGCTTGATATAGCACTTGCTCTAAGAGAAGCCCCTCCGGATTCTGTACACCCCCAGTGAACGCAGTTGATGTATTGAGGGATGGATCTTCCTTGGACATGGATATTGTCCGAAGTATTGATACCTGGAAATGGATCTTCTCCATAGGGCTGGAATGGCCTTCCTAGGTACTGGATGACTGCAGTTAGTGATGTGTATGTATTTTGGGATGGATCTTCCCTAGGCCGGATGACCATATACAGTACCGAGTGGTTGAGCACTTGTGAGTAGAGGTAAACGTAACACTGATCATGCTATTTGTGCATTGGTACTTAGAGATTCCCCAAGCTTATTACTCTATACTTGTCATGTTGTATCCACTTATTGCTGAGCGTTTACTTGAACTGCAAAAATCGGCTCGTGGAGGAGGCTACTTTGGAGATCGAGCAGGATATGCGGAGCAGCTATCATACCTATTCGAGGATTCATATATGTTTCTTGACTCGTTCGAGGACTAATGTTTGTTTAAGAGGGGGAGAATATAATGACCCAGGCCAGTCGTTTAATGCGTTACCGCTCCGTTTTTCCCATTTCTGCTTCTTTATGTCTTGTTCGGTTGTATTATGTGGTATCAGGTTAGTCGGTTCAGGTTCGGAGTGGTTGTGTAGAGGGATAAGACACTTAGTCTCTTAAGTTGTTCATTTAGTTGGAAAAGTCAATCGGAAGTTGAATTGTGAATGAACGTTCTCAGAATTCGGTTTTTATTATTTGGATAGCTTCGTGAGGTGAGTTGGGACTTAGGAGTGTGTTCGGAATGTAATTTGGATGTCTGTGGTAGATTTAGGTTTGAACTGGAAAAATTAAAATTTTGGCGCTTTCCGGTTGGTAGTTGAAATTTTGATATCGGGGTCGGAAGGGAATTTCGAAAATTGAAGTTGGTCCATTGTGTCATTTGTGATGTGTGTGCAAAATTTCAAGTCATTCGGAGGAGGTTTGATAGAATTTTTTGATTCTTTGTGGAATTCGGAAGTTTTGGAATCCTTAGGCTTGAATCCGAGGGTGATTTGGTGTTTCAACATTTTTTAAGTGTTCTGAAGATTGGTATAAGTTTGAATAGTGTTATATGACTTGTTCGTACTTTTGTTGAGGTCTCGGATGCCTGGGGATGATTTCGGATGGTTATCGGAAAGTTTGGGAGTTGGAGTTTGTAGCTGAAGTTGCTGAGTTTTTGTCATAACCACACCTGCAGTTAGGGGACCGCATGTGCGATGATCCCTGAAGCGAGAATCAGCCGCAGATGCGGCCACAAGTGAAGAAAGCAGAAGTCGCAGGTGCGGAGGAAGGATCGCACCTACGTGACCGTTGGTGCGGGCATTACGTTGCAGGTGCGGTTAAGGAATTTAAATGTAATACCGCAAAAGAGGTTGGATATGCGCAGAGGCAGCCCCACAGTTGCGGAAAATGGAACACGAATGCGGTATCGCTGGGCAGAAGGTATAAAAATGCTCCTTTTACGAATTTTGCTAAATTTTGCCATTTTTGAAGATAGGAAGAAAGCTAGAGCAGTGATTTTTCAAGGGAAACGAAAGGTTTCAGTTGGGTAAGATTCTTATGCCTTATTATTTGGTTTTATGGCCATTTTTAAATTGTTTAATCATGATATTAGTGGAAAATTAGGAAAAAAAGTTGGGAGATTAGGGCTTGGAATGGGAGGCTTTGATTTAGGGATTTGAAGGGTCGTCAGTGGTTGGATTTTGATGTATTTGGTATGTATGGATTTTGGTGTATTTGGTATGTATGTACCAACCCACTGGGGATCTACACCACCTAACATACAAAGCTTCATACAATGCCATCTGAATGCTGGATTGATAACTATTGTTGTAAGCAAACTCCGCAAGTGGTATGAACTGATCCCAAGAATCTCCAAACTCCATCACACACGCACGTAACGTATCTTCAAGTATCTGAATAGTGTGCTTGGGCTGTCCATCAGTCTGGGGGTGAAATGTTGTGCTCAACTCCACCCAAGTACCCAACTCATGCTATACGGCTCTCCAGAACCGTGATGTGAACTGAGTACCTCTATCTGAAATGATGGAAATTGGAATACCATGCAAGCGAACAATCTCTCGGACATAAATCTCAGCCAACCGCTCTGAAGAATAGATAATACACACAGGAATGAAGTGCACAGACTTGATCAGCCAATCCACAATCATCCAAAATAATCCGCTCTCGCTTCCACTTTAGAATATCTATCTGCTGAAGCAAGTCACCCGTTCTCTAATCCTCATATCACCTTCTAAAATTGAGGCATCGAGCTACAAACCCAACTATGTCTTTCTTCATCCTCTTCCAACAATAGCATTGCCTCAAATCCTGGTACATCTTTGCGGCACCCGGATGGATGGAATACAGCGAACTGTGCGCCTCATCTAGGATCAAATCCCGAAGCCCATCAACATTGGGTATGCATATCCGACCCTGTGTCCTCAATATCCCATCATCATCAATGGTCACATCTCCTGAATTATCATGCGGAACCTTGTACTTGAGGAAAAGCAAATGACGGTCATCATACTGACACTCTCTGGTACGATCAAATAAGGAAGTCTAAGAAACCACACAAGCTAGGACCCAACTAGGCTCCAAAATATCCAATCTAATAAATTAGGTGGCTAAGGCCTAAATATCCATCGCCATGAGTCTCTCCGTTGCTGGTAGATAAGCCAAATCCCAAGCTCTCTGCTCGGTGACTCTAAGCATCGGCCACCACGTTGGCCATCACCGGGTGGTACAATATACTGATGTCATAATCTATAAGTAGCTCTAAACACCTCATCTGAGGCAGATTAAGGTCCTTCTGCTTGAACATATGCCACAAACTTCGATGATCAGTGTAGACTCACAACGAACACCGTACAAATAGTGCCTCCAAATCCTCAAGGCATGAACAATAGTAGCTAACTCAAGATCATGGACATGGTAGTTCCTTTCATGCACCTTCAACTATCTGGATGCGTAGGCAATCACCCTACGGTCCTGTATCAACACTACACCGAGGTTAACTTGCGATGCATCACAATAAACTGTATAATAACCCGAACCTGAAGGCAATACCAATACTGGGGCTGTATTTAAAGTTATCTTGAGCTTCTAAAAGCTCTCCTCACACTCTTTCGTCCACCTGAACAGAGCACCTTTCTGGGTCAGCCTAGTTATAGGTGCTGCAATAGATGAGAGTCCTTCAACAAATCGATGGTAATAACCTGCCAAACCAAGAAAACTACAGATCTCTGTGGCTGAGGATTGTTTCGGCCAACTCTGAACTGGTTCCACTTTCTTTAGATCCACCTTGATCCCTTCACTCAATACTATGTGACCCAAGAATGCCATGGAATCCAACCAGAACTCACATTTTGAGAACTTCATATATAATTTCTTTTCCCTCAAGTTCTGAAGCACTGTCCTCAGGTGTTGCTCATGATCTTCCCGACTCCGGGAGTACACCAAAATGTCATTAATAAAGACAACGACGAACGAGTCAAGATATGGCCGGAATACACTGTGCATCAAATGCATAAATGCTGTTGGAGCATTGGTTAGCCAAATGACATAAGAAGGAACTCGTAATGACCATACCGAGTCCTGAGAGTAGTCTTCAGTATATTTGTCTCCCGAATCTTTAATTGATGATAGTCTGAACGTAAGTCAACCTTAGAAAACACTTAAGCACCATGTAACTTATCAAACAAGTCATCGATACGAGGCAAAGGATACCGGTTCTTCACTGTAACTTTGTTCAACTGGCAATAATCAATGCACACATGCATAGAACCATCTTTTTTCTTCACAAACAAGACATGATCACCCCAATGTGGTATACTGAGCCGAATAAAGCCCTTATTAAGCAATTCCTACAACTATTCCTTCAACTCCTTCAACTCAGGATGGGTCAGATGATAAGGAGGAATAGAGATAGGCTGAGTGCCTGGAAACATATCAATGCCAAAATTAATATTTCTGCCAGGTGACATACCCAAAAAATCAGCTGGAAACACATCAAGAAAATCCCTCACTATTGGGACTGAATCAACTATAGGGGTATCAATACTGGCATCTCTCACATAGGATAGATACGCATCACACCCCTTCCCAGAGCTTTAAGAAATGAAATAACCTTGCCGGTTGGTGTAATCTAAAGTACCCCTCCACTCTACTCGTGGTTCACCTACCATAGCCAACATCATGGCTTGAAATGACAATCAAGAATACATAATGGGGAGACAACCAATCCATGCTTAAGATAACGTCAATATCTACCATGCTGAGCAATAATAAATTGACTCTGGTCTCAAAACCACAAAGAGCAACCAAACATTACCGATAAACGTGATTCGCAACAAGAGAATCTCATATGAGTAGAAACATAAATAGGAGAACTCAAAGAATCCCGAGATACGCCCAAATGCGGGGCGAAATAAGAAGACACATAGGAATAAGTGGAGCCTCGATCGAATAGAACTGATGCATCTCTATGATAAATCGGAACAATACATGTAATGACAGAATCTAAAGTAACAGCCTTGGTACGAGCAGGAAGGGCAAAACATCTGGCTTGACCTCTCCCTTTAGGGCGACCTCTACTACCCCAACCTCCACTTCGGGCTGGCTGAGCAGGTGGGGTGGTAACTGGTACTGTGATCATAGCTCGAGGACTTGGTGGAGCACGTTGTGGTTGAGAAATCTATGAAAGTGTGCCTCTCCTAAATCTGGGACAATACCTCACCATATGGCGAGAGTCGCCACACTCAAAACATGCTCTGGGAGGATGTGGAGATTGCGTCTGACTTGGGCCAGGTCTGTTGGATTGAGCACTGATGGCACCTCGTGCAGGAGGCACACTAGATACTAGGGGTGCCTAATAAGGCTCCTGAGGTCTAGGCAGAGTTGGGATACCACTGACTGCTGGAAGAGCTAAATGAACGGGGTGACTCACATGACCCCTACCATGGCGAACTACAGCTGGGGCAGGGGCACCAGAATAATGGCCCAACTCTCGATACCTCTTGTCCTATCTTTTCTCCCTATCGTGAGTAAGCATGGCCTTTACTCACCTAGCAATACTCACCACCTGCTGATACGAGATGTCCATATCAAGCTCACGGGCCATGCTAGTCTTGATTTTGGGAATGAGTCCCTCAATAAATCCTCAAACTCTCTCCCGTACTGTAGAAACCAAAGCCGGGGCATGTCTAGCCTAGTCACTGAAACGGATTGCATACTTCAAAATAATCGTAGTACCCTGGAACAACTACTTAAACTCCGTGTGCCAAGAGTCCCTGGGGCTCTAGGGGACATACTCTCTCAATGACATATCAGACAACTAGGTCCATGAAAGGAAAACTGCCTCAGCTGGACTGTCCAACTCATAAGTCCACCACCATTGATAGGCTGCCCCTTGAAGCTGAATGGCAGTGAAAGGGACCCCACTTGACTCTGCTTTGCCCATGGTATGGAGAATATGGTTGCACTCCTCTAGAAATCCCTGAGCATCCTCTGAGGCTAGGCCACTGAATGTAGGAGGCTTGTACTTCTTGTACCTCTCAAACCTCCGCTACTCCTCTTCTGATGTTGTTGCCCTACCCTCGGGCTGAACTAGGGCTACATGCGGTACTGGTATAACCTCTGAGATTTAATCAACCTGAACCCACTACTTTGGAGTGCAAGCAGCGGGAGTATGTGCTCCTACCTCGATCTGAGATGTGGCTGGAGTAAGGGGAATCAACCCTCCCTGAGCTAAGGTGTTGTACATGCTCATGAATTGTGCAAGGTTTTCCTCGAGAGATGGAGTAGTAGTAGTAGGCATATTAGGTGCCTGGGCTCTGGCTGGAGATGCTGGTGGCTCCTCTGTAGCAGCTCGCGCGGGTGCTTTGGCTGCACCTCGAGCAAGTCCTCAGCCACTACCCCGGACCCGACCTCAGGCGGCTCTAGCAGGGGGCGCGGGTGCTTGGCCATCTCCGGTAGCATGTGTCCTCACCATCTGTGACAGAATAGAACATAGAAGTTCAAAATTTTGAAGTCAATAACCTCGCACGAAAAGGAATCAAATGAAGTGGAAATTTCCTAATAGTTCCATAGCCTCTCGAAGATAAGTTCAAACATATTCCTACCAATTTGAGAGACTCTAATAAACCGGCTTGTGACTCATGACTCTTCTGAATCTAGAGCTCTGATACCAACTTATAACAACCCAAGTTCCCCCTTCGTGAACTATCGTGATGGCACCTAGTCTCTACGACTAGGTATACCTAATAAATTGCAGAAATGTAACAAAGATACGAAAACTTACAATTTAACAATTAAATATAACAAAGAAATTAAAAATTTCGCTCGGCATATACAATAAAGCACTCTCAAACTGAACATATGCACTCCCAGAACCCGAAATCTCATGAATCACAAACTACATAGTGTTTCTAACTCTGGAAATCTAACAACGAACAAATAAGGAAAGTCTATAATTGAAGGAGGAATATAGAGGGACTTCTAGGTCTGCTAACATGGTAGATATACCTAGAAGTCTCTGAGATTGCCTCACTTCGCAGGAAGTATGGATGAGAAGAAGTACCTGGATCTGCACATTAAAAACATGTGCAGGAAAGGCATGAGTACATCACAACGTTACCCAGTAAGTGCCAAGTCTAACCTCAGTTGAGTAGTGACGACATCAGGTCAGGGCCTTACACGTTTTAATATAATAAAATTTAATAGAAAGAAATATCTTAGTAAAGAAGTAAATACTTAAGTTTTAACCAGGAAATAAGCGTAGAAGAATAACAACCCATACACAGCAACAGCAGGGGATCTCCCGGGATACTGTCCTGTAGTCCCAATTGTAAATATGTAGAGGGATATCTCGAGAATACCGTTCCGTAGTCCCAAAGTGAATATGAAGTGCTGAGGGATCTCTTGGACTACCGATTCGTAGTCCCAAAGTAAATATGCAATACAGGGGGATCTTCCGGAATACCGTTCCATAGTCCCAAAGTAAATATACAGCACAGTCAATATAAACAATAGTTATATCAAGGAATATGCAGTTTAAAATTAAGTTTGCATTTAAGGAAAAACATGAATTTCATTAGCACATGCTGCATATAGTTCAAATAAACGGTTTAAAAAACATGCTTTTCTAACATAATCAAGTTAATAAAACATACTAATATAGTTCAACAAGGAAAAGCAAGTTAAGACTTAGTGAAATATTAAGTTTTACAACTAATAGCCCATGTACGCACTCGTCACCTCACGTAGACGACGCTCATATATCAAATAATACCAAAATCCTAAGGGAGGTCCCCCACACAAGGTTAGGAAGGCTACTTACCTCCACCAAGCTCAAATCAATCAGAAATCACGCTCTTGCCACGAGTATCCAACTCTGAGTGGCCCAAATCTAATCAAATCAATTACATAACGTAAATATAACTACAAATAACTAATTTAACTAATGAAATCGAAGCTAGGTCAAGAAATTAGAAAAGCGCCCAAACATTCTCCCCGGGCCCACGTCTCAAAATTGTGTAAAAGTTACCAATTTAGAGCACCACCCACTCACGAGATCACTCGTCCAAAAATTATTCAATTACGACGCTTAAAACGCGATCAAAATCCAAAAATTCGATGGGGGCACTTTTCCCCCGAATTCTCATTTTTACACTCAATTTCCTTGATTATATGGAGAAACGTACTATAGATTGATGAAATATAAACAAAATAGGGTTAGGAATCGTTATCCACTGGTTTCTTCTTCAAAATCCTCACAAAATCGCCTTCTCCCGAGTTCTAAAAGTCCCAAAATTGAAAATGGGATATAACCCTCGACTTGGCCCTTTTTCAATTAAAGATCTCGCTTCTGCGAGGGGTTCACCACATTTGTAGTCACGCACATACAAAAAAATCATCGTAGTTGCGGAGGTCACTTATCCGGGCTAGGGCTGCATTTGCGGTCTCCTAGCCCAACCTGCAGTTCCTGTTGCCTGGTCCATTTTCGCTTCTGCGACTACCCAATCACTTATGCGGCACCGCACTTGCGTTCCCACACCTGCAAGTGCGATTATATCAGGTTCAGCAAACTTCATAAATTTTCCAAGTCGAAATCAAATCCATTAAGCATCCGAAACTCACTTGAGGCCCCCGAGACATCAACCAAACATTCCAACCAATCCCTAAACATCATACGAACTTAGTCGAGCCCTAAAATTACATCAAACAACGCTAATACCACGAACCACCCTCCAATATAAATGTAATGAAGTTGAATTTTCAAAATTCTATAACCAATGCCGAAACCAACCAAACCATGTCTGATTCACCCGAAATTTTGAACACAAGTCATATTCAACACTATGGACCTACTCCAACTTCCAAAATCGGATATCAAAAATTCCACTATCGGCCCAAAACTCCATAAATTCAATGTTAGCTATTTCAAGCCTAAATAAGCTACAGACCTAAAAAAACATAGTGAACATGCCCCTAAGCCCGAAATCACTCAACGGAGCTAACATAATCTTTTTCCGGAGCCGTCCTCACACTGCTTCGACTATGGTTCTCATTTAGGGACTAAGTGTCCCGAAACACTCCGACACTCAAGATGAACCATCCCGACAAATCACAATAGCAGAAAAGACACCGGGAAAGTAGTCAATAGGGGATAGGGGTGATAATTCTCAAAACGACCGGTCAGGTCGTTTCAATTGGTGTTTGACTCGACCTACGTTCCAGCTCATCACTACTTTCAACCTAATTTTAGGCTTGTTACTTTTTTAGTACATGGGGTCGGTTGTACTCATACTGTATTTCCTGCACAGTGCGTGCAGATCCCAAATGCCGATGTTTCTGCGTTCGATGGTTACTGGATTTGAAGGTGTACCTGCGTTCCTACTGTAACTGCCTCTTGTTTACGGTAGCCTTATATTATGAAACTCTGTTTATGTACTGTGCAATTGGAATATGTCTTCTTTTCATGTCAGCTTTGTAAACTCTATTCTTAGGAGCTCATGATTTGTACTACCAATCTTTGAAAAATATAATTGATCCAGATAATTCATTTTTTTGATTGACTTATTAGAAATATTAAAATTGGATAGTTATTAGTTGACTTACCTAAAGGGTTGGGGTTAGGTGCCATTAACGACTAGTGGATTTTGGGTCATGACAATAACTTTACACAAGGATTAACTATACATGGATAGAAAATATATACCAAACATTAAATAACTATAACAAATAAAGAGTTTTAAGAGTCTATACTGTTAAAGAGAACAGTGAAGTTTTCTATGCCTTCTCTCTAGGCACTATTCATTGAATAATATTTCCGTCACTATTCATCGGCTATATCGCCGGATTCCGGTGGTGGATTTTCACAAGTTCGGTGTCACGACATCCCCTTCTCGTCGCGAATACTCTCCAATAGATTTTATACTCAAATCTATAGCCAATTTCTCTAAATCTTGAATCTAGTTTCCGAATTACTGTAGCATTTAATTAACTGTTCTCGCTGCTTAGAACAATGCATTGTGTCATCGAGTAGCGATCTTGGCAACCATGTCTGCGCGGACCTCTCCCCAGCCTTTGGCTATGGGAGAGGCTTCTGATTCAAATGAAAAGTTCAAGCAATCATATGCTTCAACTTTACAAGCAAAACAATCGGCTCCTACTAAAATAGAGCTTTGTCCAGTTATATACGATCATGATAAGCCTATAATTCAATTCACAATGGAAGAGGTTAACAACTTCACTAAAGAAGAAGGATTATATCAGGAAGTTGTTTTAAAGTTCTCTTATGGCAGACCTGATTTAGCGGAAGTGCGAAAGATGTTCTCGTTGCAATTTGATGTTCAAGGTCATTGTAATGTTGGGCAGTTGGAATTTCGACATCTGTTAATCAGATTTGATCTGTACGATGATTATGTTCGCTTCCTTTCAAAGTTGACTGGATATATTAAATCCAAAGGCGAAGAATACTTCTTCAGAACATTTCCATGGTCGTTCAGTTTCAATCCGAGGGAAGAGACATCGATGGCAGTCGTGTGGATATCACTGCCATGCCTGCCTCAAAACTTCTTTGCTAAGAGATCATTAATGTCTATAGCATCAGCTGTTGGAAAACCTCTTGCTTTTGACAAGGCGACGCAGGACAGAACGAGACCTAGCGTGGCAAGAGTTAAGGTTATAGTGGACCTTTTGAATAAACATCCAAAAAAAGGTCATGCTGTAGATTTTAGATTCCGCTTCAGGTAAATCTGTCGAGCTCCATCAACAAAATTGTTTTCGAAAATCTGCCAAAGTACTGTGTTTACTGCAAACATCAAGGGCACGATGTAAAGTCCTGCAAAATCAGAAAAGAAAAAGCCGAAGCAGATGTGGTGATAGAGGATAATCTGGTTAGTGATCTGATTCGTAATGATGGGAATGAATTTGAAAAATTACAAGGGGATGCAAGGGACTATCTAAATGGTAAACGAGCTGGACAACGAGTTAAGGATTTACAAGAAAAAAGATGATAATTCAGGAGTTGAATTAACAAAAGTCGCACAGCACACTGCATAGGTTGCTGAAGCAGTGACTTCACAAAAGAATACAGTATTGAATGAGAATATTGATCATTTTGATTCAGCTATACAACAGGGTATTGTAAAAGATGTTACGAAACAGAATGATGATATTACGTCTACTCAAACTTCTAATGCTGTTAAATCCAATGTGAATGTTTCCATTAAACAGTTGGTGTCCAAAATGCGAGGGATTCCTCCTAATGGACTACTGATGTACTTGTTTCTGGCCAAATAACTCCAGATGCTAAAGCTAGTTCAATACTAAATGATAATATTACACAGTTGTGTAAAAGCATTTCCACAGTTGCATCCAAACTGAATGTTCCCAGTGAACAAGTGGTGTCAAATACGGCAGGGAGGCTTGTGACTGCTGATGTAATTGTTTCTGGTCAAATGGTTCCAGCTGCAGAAGCTAGCTCAACATTGAATGAAGATATTGCACAGATTTGTAAAAATGTTATACTGTTGCATCCAAATTGAATGTTCCCAGTGAACAAGTGAAGACAAATTTGCAGACTGCTATGATCAGTAATATATCAGATGTATCACAGGTAGCAGTTCCAAAGAAGCCTATTGACGAGGTAATGAATTTGGACAATCGACTTCCTAATTTGGCTATGGATGTACCTGCATATTATGTGGAGAGTCCTGGGACAATTCAAACCTCTACAGCTTTTACCACATCAAGTGTACACACTGGACATATCATTGATCTCACTGGACATTCTGATAAGGACACAACCATCGAGCAGCAGATTCCAATCTCTCATGCTGCTCATCTCAGCAAAGCCTCTAATAATTTTCCACAGCAATCTCTTCAAAATGCTTTGCCTAAAAAGCAGTCATCTATGGTTGCATCAAATGTGACACGGCCAGATGCATCTTGCATACCACCAGATGAAAACACCAAAAGGACAGATCAAGTCTGGACAAATTCCTCAGTGTAGAGAATAGCTATTGAACAGCAATATTTGATGCAGAATGAAACGGTTGTGGAATCTGATGAATCACAAGAGAAGTTAACACACGCCAAATATCAAAATGCTCCGAACAGTTTATTGCTTAATGAAGCAGTCACTACAGTTGCTGTAGTGCCAAAGTTGGATTACTCTATTCCAACTCACAGTCTTGCTGATCAACAATACATGATGCAGAATGAAACAGTTTTTGAATCTGTTGAATCACATGAGAAGTTAACACATGCCATGGATCAAAATACTCCTAATATTTCGCTGATTAATGAAGCTGTCATTGCAGCTGCTGTAGTGCCAAAGTTGGATGATACTCTTCCAACTCATAGTATTAAGGAGGTTCAACTGAGAGCCAGGATACAAAAACAGTGTTGGTTACTTCTGATCATACCAGAAAAGAAGAATCCAAACATCAAGATCAATGCTGCAATAATCATCAGTTAGGAGGAGAGGACAGACAGTTACTCATTCAAGTAAATCTAATCCATCTGGTGCAATAGAAGCTGACAACACAAAAATTCAACATCATATGTTACATGAACAGATCTGTACTCTGCAGAATATAATCGACAATAATACAAGGCAGAATGGGCAGATGGCCAATGCTCAATTTTCTCCACCATCAAATTCCATTGGAAATAACAAACAACTAGTTGTTAGCATGAGGGACATGGTCACTAAATCAAAATTGTGGAATGACCAATGAGATTATGACGACGGGGAGAGCTGGGGAGAAGGATTTGCTGCTTTTTCATCCTCAGACGATGATCAAGATTTTGAGGACGACACTGCTGGAGAGGACAGTGAGGGCCAGTTGAAAACTCAAAGGAAGTTTGCGACAAGCAAGTATACTGGTAATATACAAATAGTAGCACTCAGAAAAACCAATTTGAACCATAATGCTCCAGTATTTTTGCCAAGAAATACAATAAAACCAGGTGAAACTTCAACTGCCAATCGAAGCACAACAATTATAGCTATCCAGAATCAGATTATGCCAACTAAGACAACCACATCAATGGGGAATGGACAGCAACAGATTGTTTTATCTAATTCTGCAACCAATCTCCAGAATCAAATTTTTTTTAAAGAGGAGATAGGAAGACATATATATGAAGAAGGGGAGGAAGAAGATATCCTATCGCATTGTAGAGCAGAAGCGTCAAGAAATGAAGATTTATCACCAATGCATAGCAAAAATAATAAGAAGTATCGTCAAAGAGATACAAGTGGAGATAGCAAGATTTGTGAAGATGCTAACATTCGGAGACCCCCAATGAGAATCGCAAAGCAGAAACATCTTTTGCAACCATCTGTTATAAAGCCTAATCGTTCGAGGAACAAGCGTGATTGTTAAAGCCATATTGAAAAAAATAAATCACATCACATTAGTAGTTCTCGGTGTTTATCATCACATTAGTAGTTCTTGGTGTTTGAAGCCTCAATTGGATGAATACGGTAAGGTTAGACCGGTTGTGTTATATGGGTAACAACTCCGGCGATTGTCTCCCTTATTAGGATTTATTCTTATTGTTTTAATTTCCTGTTTTCCATTAATAAAAATCTAACCCTAGACTTCGCCTAGTGGATTGCAAAAGAAAGCCTATAACAACTCCCTTACACCATAATTATTTCTTCTGATACACCATATGACCCTAAGGGGTTTCGGGTTTGATCTTGTGTGCTAAATGATGTAGGGTTTCAATCTTATTGGGCTTGGGAAGGAAAACCTTAGGACCATTATTTAAAATGAGTCGACAAATTTAGGTCATGGATTTACTAGTTCCTATGATGAATATTCGGATGGTTAATGCGTATTCATTTAGGGTGAATGTACTCAAATCTTTTGGAACAATTAACCTAAATAATTTTTCATCTAACCACTTAAATTAAAAATAATCTCGAATGTAAAAAATATGTATAATATTGTATACCGTGCATAATTTATATATCGACTAGAAAAAGTAAACAATGAATATGACAAATTATTTGTATAAAAATCCCAATTTTACATGTACTTAATACAACCCGGAGAAGTAGGGAGGGAGGGAGAGAGAGAGTAGAATAAGGTAGTATGCCTTTGTAGGTAGAAAGGAATCATACTAGGGTTAGTTTGATCGGTGTGTTAACTTTAGGGTTAGTTTGATTTTTGTGTTAGTTATGCGTATGTTATAATGTAAGTATTGTTTATAATGGTAAATTAAAAGGGAAATGTCATTATATATGTGGGTGTCAGTGGTCGGTACGACTGGTTATTTTATAAAATTTGTTCCACATAGTTTTTCGGTTATTCTATTATATATTACAAAAATTAGACCTTTTGAAACCGTCCCAATCATATTGATTTCTCTTTGGTATAGGTATCGGTTCGATTCGGTTAATTTTTGATATTTTTTTAAATATCATGTAAAAGTCACTAGTAGGAGTAGAATGCAAGAATATAGTACTTATCAAAACTATCTAGATATTTTTACATTTGAAAGGGTGATGAATTAAGAAAATATGAAAGATAGATAAAGTATAGATCCATCAATTATCCTATAGCAGCGTAAAAGAAACTAAGTAAAGTAATACAAAGAAAATATAAATCACACGAGTAGAAAGATATTAACCAAGTAGATACTAGGAATCAGGAATAAAGTCTATAGAAGATTGAATATGTCACGATCCAAAATTCAATAGAGGCCATGATGGCGCCGGACACCGCTGTCAGAAAATCGAACCATAAATACTTGATTTAGTTCTCATTTTACCTATTTTTGAAATCATAGTTTTCTTTCAATTTAATAGTAAAAGATGAGATTTATAATAAACAATAATATTTTATACATGTTAACAATGAATAATCCATGATCATCCTATAACCCGGTGGCACGAGTGCATGATCATCAACTAGATAAATAAAATAAAATACAGCACCTGTCTAGAATACAAATTTGGACAGGAATAAAAATACAATTACTCTGAAGGAGACTCTGCTGGCTACGGATCGTGACAGACGATGCAGCTCATCCAAGTCCCTGTTTCAACCATGCTACTGCACCACAAGGCCGAGAAAGGTATATGCATATACAACAAGAGTACAAGAAGTGTAGTATGAGTACACAAACAACACGTACCCAGTAAGTATCTAGTCTAATCTCGAAGAAATACTGACGAGAGGTCGACTCTGACACTTACTAGTAGTCCAACTATAATGTACTAATAACATAATTAGACGTGGATTTCATTAAAGACGGCTGTGAATTCAAGAAAATCATGAAGCAATCAAACAATCTTTTTGTTAATAGGAGATTTCCAAATTCATTTGTCTATCATTTATCAATTTATCTCAAGCCAAGGAGGCAATATCATTATTTATAAATCTCAAGGAAGGAAATTCAAGCATGCGCAAATCATACCGAGGTCGTACGATCCGATCCAATATAATATTTAAATTGTGCACTGATAGAGGGTTGCATGACACAAACCATAAATGCATCTATTTAATCTGCCGAGGGGTTCGGCCCGTTCAATAAAGATAAATACATTCAAATAGTAAATCAAGAATTCATCGAGGAAATAATTATCCAAGGAAATGACAATTTCTCTTTTAACAATCAAGAAAATGATTTTTAGCCTTTTATAAATTTATTAACCAAGTTCATATGATTTAAGCATATTAAATTGACAATAAGGTTGCAAATATTGCAAGTAACGCATACTTTTGGGTCATAGACTACTCAGACTTAAGCATAATAGTAGCTACACATGAACTCTCATCACCTCAGTATACGTATCCCCCGCAAATAGGAGCACATATTTGATTATTTCAACTATGGGTTTAATTCCTCTTACAAGGTTAGAAAGGAGACTTACCTCGCTCCGAAGTTCTATAGCCGGCTCCCAAGCCATTTAAGCAACTCACATCGATGCCCATCGCTCCATAACTAGTCAATAATTAGGAAAACTCATTAATATATGCTCAATTAGTTATTTTAATCTTATTTATAATAATTTCTAACCCCGATCGAAAAGTTGATAAAAATCACCCTCGAGTCCATATGCTCGAATTTCGAAATTTTTTGAAGATAAACTTTACCCATAATTCCATGAACTCAAAAATATGATTTACTCTAAATTCCATGTCCAATTTCGTGGTCAAAATCCAAAAATACCAATTCTCGATTTTTCCACCAAACCCCAAATTTCTACTAATTTCCATATTCTTTCCATATTCCAATTCATGTATTTAACTCATAAATGGGAAGAAATTACTTACCTACTGATGGATAACGAAAACACTCCGCCAAAATCTCTCTAAGCTAGTCTCTTATGAAATATTTGAGATAAAATGAGCCAAAACCCATTTTTTGCAAACTTATACATTGCCCAGGTGGCCTTCTTCGCGAACGCGGCGTAGCCCTCGTGTTCGCGAAGCTCTAGAGCCTCGCGCCTAGAATTCTCACTTCACATTCGCGAACCTTTGATCGCATTTGCGAAGGCCAGCTGACCTTCCCCATCGCATTCGAGTTCCCTTCTACGTGTTCGCGTAGCCTTGGCCGCTGTCATGACCCAATTTCCCCTCCGTTGGCTTTTGTGATGGAATCTAGTCATAGAGACTAGGTAAGACTAATATTTACTAAAGAAAATCTAATAGTCTCGATATAGAAATCCTTACAAAAACATACAAATTCCCAAAACTGGTGGTACTACTCTTAAGCTCTACAAGAGTTTCGCCACAACTTCTAAACACACTGTATGGAAATAAGTACAACAATATGAATACAAAATAGGAAGGTGACTCTGAAGCCTGCAAACGCAGCAGCAGGGTTACCTTGAGTTTTTCGCAGTGCTACTAATGATCAACACCTGGATCTGTACAAAAATATGTACAGAAGTGTAGTATAAGAATACCACAGTGGTGCCCAGTAATGACTAACCTCGGTGGAGTAGTGACGAGGAACAGTCAAGACATTTACTAGTCTAATAAACTGAACAAGTATAAGTGTAGAAACAACAAAACATAATATCTATATAAAGACTTCGCGATGTAGTTAACAATACAGTAATTGCAATAAGGAAAGAAAACAACAAATAACAGCAGAACACCATAATAAGAGCACAGAAAAGTCAACGGAAATACAACCCAAATCCAAAAATCACAAATACAGTACAGACAAGTCATAACTCAGTAACTACGACAATTTTCACATTAGGTCTCAGCCAACAAACTTCAATCAATTAGTCAAATCCTTCGATTGATAAAAATATTTCAAAATATACTTCCTTCAAGTAGATATTTTTCAAAAATAGTTTTTTCCAAAAATAAAACCTCTTTAATATAATCTTTTCAAATAAATATCCTTCGAATATAAGTCACCCTATGACACCTCAACTCATAATCATACAATACGGGTCTCAACACATGAGCCCTAACACTTGGCATCCTGTGCCCTCATCACACCTCATAATCATACTGGAAACTCATGTGCCAAATAGAGCCATTCTCACATGGATGGAAAATAAACAAGGGTATGCGTCTATACTCAGCAATATCAAGAAGACTCTTATCTGATAATGGTGCTTTGCCACATGTATGCTTGTGCAAGTGTCCTAACATAGTTCATACTAGCTAGTAAGCATAAGGAAAAGAATGGAGAGCACATGTAAATGTTTACACAGAGATAGGATCAATGAAAAGCAACAGCTCAGAACACAATGATAATAACAAGGGATCTCCCAAGATACTGTTTCGTAGTCCCAAACGTAAATGTACAGGGGAATGTATCGAAATACTGTTCCGTAGTTCCAAAGTAAATGAGTAGAACATGGGAATCTACCAGGATATCGTCCCATTGTCCCAAACGTAAATGTGCAGGGGGATCTACCGAAATGCAATTCCGTATTCCCAAAGCAAATATGCAGAAGTAGGGGATCTACCGTGATACCATTCCGTAGTCCCAAAGTAAATATGCAGCGCAACCAACAAAGATAACAATTACAGCATGGCAGAAATCTCGTACATTACCACATCAAGTACAATAGCAAAAATGACAATAATATAAAGTATGACGAGTAATTCAACTCAAGAACTTCAAATCACAAAGAAACGGTAGAACTGGTTCACAAAGAATAACCATAGTAAAGAATGTTAGGCATAAAGGGAACAGTTTAATAAGGGAAAACTAATATGTAGCAACGATCCCACTATATACAAGTCAACAGAAAGGAAGCCAACATGAGTCAAATAGTTCCAAATAAAGGTAAGTCAACTAAGATATAGGTTATCTAAACTCCTTTTACGGTTGAACAATCGTGATGGATATTCAACAATTCAAATAATGGTAAGAAGTAGAAGGTAATCCTTACTCCAATTAAGACTAAACAATTATAGGATGAGACAATAATAATTTCAATTAAAAATGAGCAGTTATCAAAAGACAACATGATGATAGAAGATGCAAAATCTTCAGCTAAGTCAAATAAGAGTCAAGTAGGCAGTGAGAGTAAATCCTAAAACAATTAATTCTAACAAAAGCATATAGAAGTGAAACTAGTAAATAGGAACTCAAACATATCATGAAAAACTTCATACACAACGAGTATAAGAACCTAAGAACCCGAAAGGCCAACTTTCCACAAATAAGTCCAATCATGCACTCGTCACCTCGCGTACACAAACTACAATCAACATAAAAGACTTAAATCGTAAAGGGAAGTCCCACACACAGGGTTAGACAAGATACTTACCTCAAAGAAGACACACTGATACTATAAAATGCACTTCTCGGGTAAAAAGACCTCCGAACGGTTCAAATCTAACCAAAATAACTTCAAAACACAACTAAAGCTCATAAGAAACTATTCCGTATCATAATTTGAATCACTTCCATCGTGGCACACAGCCCGGTTCGATCACATCAAATCACATAAAATTATGAGGGCCCTGCCCTGAAATTTGAATCACAAGTAGGGTATACATCAAACCATCTGGAACCTTTCACTAGATCAATTCCGTCAATAAAATTACAACACACTGGCTCCCACACCGGTGGAGAATAAAACTCATAGCTCGTAATAAGAAATACTAAGAAATCACATCAAGCCTACTGTAATGGACAATAGAAATTCACTACTAGCCTCATAACTGTCAATATTGGATAGAAACAGACGATAGATACGGCTATCACTCATAGAACCTCTCAACAGGGCAACACATAAACAGAGTGCTAATCACGAAATGCACACATAAGTGGAGCAAAAACTAGGTAACTCACCCCGATAACCAGAGCTGTAATGAAGTACGGATGGTGCTCCTGTATAACAAACTGAAATCAGTGTTACATCTCGCCATTTAGTACGTTAAAAGTTTCGCCTGCAGTTAATTGACATAGACTCGCGGATGAGATTATCTTGACGTTAACATACTTACGCTGTTTATAACAAGCGATATATAAGTGTTATGAAGTATAAAGGGTATACGAATTAAAGAAAACGAGTTTCGTTGAAAGTGACCAATTTGAAATAAAATACGGATTGAGTGATAATACCCAATAATTATTGAGTAGTACCATGCAATGTACCATATGAACACGTAGTATAATGTATATATGTAAAGTATATAAAATTTGAATAGTATTTTTATATAATTTGAGATAATTTTTAATTATATGAGTAATTAATTATCAAATAACATGACAGTACCTATTTAATTATTAAAGTGTGGGAATAAGATGTGACCCAACCACTTTCCAAACAATGAGTCATGGTCACGTTGGAATAGGGGGCTACCTAAAAGTTAATTGAAATTTAATAAGTAGCTTACTACAATTTGGTTCGATTTTCCTTTTAGACAAGAGAACAAAAGATGTTCTTAATTAAAAAGCAAGAAATATTTTCCTAGTTCAAAACAATTCAAAATAGAGAACTCCAAATTAGTTCAAACAATTCAAAGTAGAAAAGTCCAAATTCTTTCAAAACAATTCAAGATAGAGAAGCTCATTTCGATCAAGAAAAATTCAAAGAAGTAGAAGCTTATTTTCGTTCAAAATACTTCAGCGTAAATCCATCAAAGTTGTGCGGTTACAAAAGTACAGTGCAATCTTCACCACGAACATTACATGGAATTTTTTCAACTCCAGATATGTTAAAGCCATACCTTGTTTCTTTTGGTATGATCCAAATTATGCAGAAGAAACGAGAAAACGCACAATTTTTATAATTACTCTATTCATAGAAATACTAGGAGTATCTATATTCTTGATTCCCCATGAGAATTATTATTATCTTCTGTTCATAGATCTCAGAATAATACGCAGTTGAAAAAAATTTATTCGGAAGAAATATTTAGATTATTACATATTTTTCATGCATTTCACCCATTTATATATGTGCATTGACCCATGATCATATGACGTTATATACGCGTATATATGTAAATATATGTATATGGGTTATGAAAAAATGTTACGACATTATGTACGCCCCACCACCTGATCAGTTGGTATATATTGATGATGTTGTCCACAGTGACCGGGACGATATAATGGGATGTCATCAGTGGCTTGATGATATTGTGTACACACATACCTATGCATGACACGACATTTATAAGCACTTGCATGACATTATGAATGTTTTAGAATTTACAAAGTTATTCAGATTCACATATGGATTTCTTTATTCCATATTTCATCTATGCCTTTGATGTACAGATTTTCATGCCTACATACTCGATATATCTTTTTATACGCCCTATTTCACAGGGCATGCATTTCATGCTCGTAGGTAGGCAAGTTGACGGTCCCCCTTCTTAAATCCTTGATCAACCAGAGTTAGCGTGCTCCAATTGATCTGGAGCTGCTTAGCGTGCTCCAGTTGATCTGGAGCTGCTTTTGATTTTGGTATGATATGTTTATATATATATATATATATATATATGTGTGTGTGTGTGTGTGTGTGTGTGTGTGTGTGTGTGGGTATGACGTGGCTAGTCACGTCGTTGTACAGTAATATTTCTATGATAAGTCTGTAGACAGTATGTCTAGTGGATAGTATTTGACCTTGCCGGCTTCTAGTTTTGAGTTATATAGTTTTCTATAGCAGCCTTGTCGGCTCGCCCTACGTATGTTGCATGTATATGTATGTTTGCATTTTTGGGCAGATTTCCATCATGCACATTATTCTCATAATTCAACAGATACTATTTAGATTTATATCTAAGACGCATGCTTAGGCGTGTTTCACAGGTAGGACTCAGGCACCCATCGCGGCCCACTGGTTTTGATTGTGAAAAAAGTGATATCAGAGCAGTTCTGTCCTAGGGTTGTCTACAGACCGTGTCTAGTACATTCTTGTTTATGGGTGTGTTGTGCATCACACTTATAGACGGGATGCTACCAGATATTTCAGATGGTTACGTTTATTTCTAATCAAGATTGTGCGATAGAACTGAGTCATATGTATCCACTCCTAATCTTTACCTTATTTATGTTTTTAGCGATGCCAATTACTACTGGACGACACGTTCAAGCCGCTAGTACGGGTCAGAAGGCTACGAAAGTGTTAGAAAGAGATATAAGTTACACTATGGAGTCAGATCCATCAGAGATCATGGTTTCTATTGAGTAGGATCCATCAAGGATCTATATGAGTCATTCGTTCGAGCTGTTTTGACCATCCGGCAACAAATTGGATGAGAGGAGTTCTGACCTCACCAAGGCCCTTAATTTCATTATCACAGCCCGTTGATCAGAGTATGAAGGGAATAGTGCATGGAATGGCACAACCGAGTTTCACTCAGACTCAAAACTATGTCAAGGCATGTGTAGACGTCAGCTGATCTGAGGTTTTAGATAGTCCATAGTCTTGGGAGTCCGTCAATCAAGGTTTGACAGTGTATGTTATGGGAATGCAGAGGAAGAGGAGAGTAGTTGGGCCAAGAGGAGGAAGGTAACCGATAAGGATATGAAGGTTCCGCTTCGAAGTGTGTCTGATCGAGGTTCTTATATAGGATGAGGCAATGAACCTCTATTGTAGACTTCCTCCAAGTGTCAGTTTTTGGTTGGTGAGTTCCACCTCTTCTTGGAATATTATCGAGTAAGGGTTCTGAATGTGTTAGGTTTTTTTATGAGGACGTAGGGAGGCCCGTCCTGAGTTGTATATATTATGGCTATGCCTACTTAAAGGTTTTGCAAACATTATCCTGTATATAGTTTTGGGTTTGACATGTCTACGTCCTGATCGACCCCTATTATGAAAGGACCTGATTCTTCTATGTGTTCCTTCTGCTACTTTACAGAATAATAAATGTATAAGGTAAAGAACACAAGTATTTTGACGTGGAAAATACCTGGCTCAAAAGGTAAAAAAACCACGAGCTACTACTTAGTAGTATTTTCCCCAAAACTTCAATAAATCACTAAGCCGAAATAGCATTTACAAAAATCTTTGTAAACATAAGGATTACCTCTAATCCCGTTGTAGCCCATAGCCTCTAACTGTTGCGACAACTTTAAATTAGCTCTAACTTGAATACTCAAAATACTATTACAATTACTTCTAGATAAAGATGAAAGGTACAATATGAAAACACCTACTATAATTGAACTAGACATAAAGAAAGATATATAAAACTCTTTATGTAGCTGGTTCTTCAATCAAGTTCATGTAACTTCAGGTTTGCACACTTGTATCATACACAAACTTCTTGCAAAAATCCTTGATATTTTTTTCTCAATTCACGTTTAACTTCTGCATTTTTGTGCAACACATGCAATGTGAGAATATCCTGCAATATATAGAGTTAGTATATGAAGAAACAACTAATGTTCTAATGCAACTCTTCCTTGGTGGAAGTGTTCTAGTTGATTTCAACTTCTAACTCCTTCCCTATCTTGGATAGTGTTCTTTTTAATTAAGGAGTCCTTCTCTTTATCAATTATGCAACCTGTTTCGATCAGGAGATATTAAATACACCAAGTTAAGCTTATCTCATTCACGAGAATCCTACATGCTCGAATCTGCCCGTTTTTGTGTACCTGAGGGATAGACCTGGTTCATGCCTGAGTTTCCTTTGTCAATTTTCAAAACTAACCTTCACTTGGGCCAAAACATTCCCCCTTTTTGATGATGACGAACTCTATGATTTTCATAAGCTTAGGCCCTATTTCAACTTAGCTCAACATCAACACAATGTTAGAAATATTTTTCCTTTTTATCACTTATCATCAAGGACCAGGTACATTAGATTATAAACATCACTGTTCAAAGTGTAAAGCACAACATGTTTCCCCCTTTTGGAATCATCGAAAAGTTGCATAAAATGTGAGATAACCATATTTTAAAACTTACTCATGGCCACTGGGGATACTTCAAATGCAATTATGAATTAGTCATCATAGATCAAGTTAAGAACTTTAACCATCAAAGAAATATAAACAAATAGTTAGAGCAAAGGACAGCGAATTCCATTGATGATTGATAAGATTCTACCACATAGCATAAGAATAAATAAAAATATAAAACACAAAACAAATGTCCCGAATTGGGTCACTAGTTAATCTACACTAGGCTAGGAAGCTTAAGGCTGGGAACAATTAGGTGCTTGGTTTTTGACTTGGAGGAGTTTTAGCATAAAGAATGCCATCATTATTCTTTTTTTCTCTTGTCAGCTCAGTTCTGAGAGCATCTCTCTTAGTCTCCACCTCAACCAACCTCCTCTTCAGGCTTTCAATCTCAGCATCCTTAGCCCCACTTTCTTGTACCAAGTCTCTGACCTTGCTATTCACTAATACCTTTTTAGATGAACTAGGTTCTCTATGAGTGACATTGACTTCATAATCGTAAGCAAGCAAAGTATTAATCCAAAAATAATCCATGCTTGTACTAACCTCCCACTTTTTCATAGGTACATAGAAATGTGCAAGTACAATTGTGAGAATGAAGCCACAGGGAACGGTACGAGTTCTGGTGCCATTGATAACTCTATCAAAAACCTGGATTGTAGCTTTCAGTCACTTTCTTCTGCATCTCTACAAGGGTTTCCTCTATAGATGAACCATGTTCATCCGCATGTGAACTAAGATTGACTAGCCCTTCAGCAGCCTCCCTTGAACCACTCCCCCCTGACTTCTTGCTACTCTCTAACACTTTTTCTGGGTCAGCTCCACAGATTGCCATTTTAACCGCCTCAGAAGTGGGTGGGGAATCAGCCACTTCTTTCCTTTTTCCCCTCATATCACTACTCACACCCTCACTCTCCTTTTATTTTTCACTTTTATTTTTACCTCCTCTTCTTCTTGATCAGGTATTTCCACATTCATAACAGACCAAACCAAAACAAAACGATTGTCCAGATTTTTAACTAGAACAGAACGTACCTCAGAAGAGGGATTTTGTGCTTTCTCAGAATCAGAAGATACCTGTTCAGTTTTGAAAGAACCATTTTTTCCCTCCTGAGTAGCAAACTTAAAAGAATTTAGTTAGTTTTAATACGTTCAGGAGTCTTGAACGTAACTGGTTCACTTGTAATGGATAAGTTCAAAAGAAATTTGGTATTTGGTAGGACTATGCTCATGATCCAAATATAGTTATTTCAAATTATACAGAATGTAGAAAACATATTGTGTTATCTTGATGAACCAAGTTCTTCAGTAATAATTTTCTTGTGTAAGTCTAAATTTTCCAAAATAGAGAAAGTATCATTAGAGATTAATGAGTCATTTTAACATATGGAACAAGAGTATACTTTGGAAAGTATGAAACTAAGCAAGATTTAATTTAACTATACACAATTTACAGACTTTCTAACAAAATATTTCAACTAGAACAGAACGTACCTCAGAAGAGGGATTTTGTGCTTTCTCAGAATCAGAAGATACCTGTTCAGTTTTGAAAGAACCATTTTTTCCCTCCTGAGTAGCAAACTTAAAAGAATTTAGTTAGTTTTAATACGTTCAGGAGTCTTGAACGTAACTGGTTCACTTGTAATGGATAAGTTCAAAAGAAATTTGGTATTTGGTAGGACTATGCTCATGATCCAAATATAGTTATTTCAAATTATACAGAATGTAGAAAACATATTGTGTTATCTTGATGAACCAAGTTCTTCAGTAATAATTTTCTTGTGTAAGTCTAAATTTTCCAAAATAGAGAAAGTATCATTAGAGATTAATGAGTCATTTTAACATATGGAACAAGAGTATACTTTGGAAAGTATGAAACTAAGCAAGATTTAATTTAACTATACACAATTTACAGACTTTCTAACAAAATATTTCTTTTCATTTTTTTTTTCATTTTTTTTGTTTAACCTTGAACTGGTAATTTTAGGTGATCTCAATCATCACTAATTCCAACCTGTTCCTCTCAAAGTGATATCCACTTAAGGCTTTTGTGAAGATTCAACAGTTTTCTTGTCAGTAGCACAAAACTCCACAGTGATCAAGCCTTTCTCATAGTTGTCTCTAAAAAAATGGTGCCTAACATCTATGTGCTTAGTTCTCTTATGATGAAACGGTTCTTTGTCATACTAATAGCACTATTATTATCACAAAATATAAAGATGCAACCAACATCAATTCCAAAGTCCATTAATTTTTTCTTGATCCACATCAATTGAGCACAACATGAAGCAGCAACAACATACCCAGCTTTAGCAGTAGATAAGACCACTAAATTTTGCTTTTAGTAGTCCATGAACTAAGGAAGTGTGCCATACCCGAGGTGCTCTTCCTATCCACAAAGAAAACCTGCATAATCAGCGTCAACATATCCCACTAGGTTAAAATTAATACCTTTTGGATACCAAAGGCAAAGGTCAGTGGTGCCTTTCAAGTATCTCAATATTCTCTAGACAACAATCAAGTAGGACTACTTTGGATTTGCCTAAACTTGAGCATAAATACCTATATTGAAAACAATATCAGGTCTACTAGCAGTAAGATACAAAAGAGAACCAATCACTGCCCTATACATCTTTTTATCAACAGATGAACCAGGTTCATCTATATCCAATTTTGTGGATGTTTCTATAGGAGTATCAATTTCTTTGGATGTTCCTTCCTGATTTTGTTAATGAGGAATAGGTTCATGGATAGGTTCCCTCGAGGTTTGAGTATCGGTTCCTCTCTAGTCAGTTGCCTAGGGTGGAAGGACATGTTCCTTCACATGTTCCTTTATGTGATGCATTTCAAGCTGGACTATAGTTTCACCATTTGAATTTCTTATCAACCCAATGTCACGACCCCAGTTCACCCTCCATGAACTGTCGTGATGGCACCTAGTCTCTACGACTAGGTAAACCTAACAAAGTGGAAAGTAAATATAAACTTGCGGTAAAGTAATAATTAAAAGCTAAGAATAACCAAGTGAAAGCAGTATATAGGATGCCACTATGCACATACAACACAACAACTCGGAACTTCTAAAACACTCCCAAAACCCGAAAACTCACGGGAACACAAGCCTTTGGAATATCTAACAATATAACTCCAGAATATCTAATAAGTAAGAAAAATGCAGAAGGGTAAATGTTTCAATAGTTAGAAAGGAAAGAGACTCCTCGGTCTGAGGACGGGAAAGATGTACCTCGAAGTCTTTGTAGGAGATGCCTCCCTCAAGGATGTTAGGCCTGGGTAGAAATACCTGGATCTGCACATGAAAAACCTGCGCAGAAAGGGCATGAGTACATCACAGTAGTACTCAGTAAGTGCCAAGCCAAACCTCGGTCAAGTAGTGACGAGGAAGGTCAGGGCCCTAGTGAGATAAATAAATAGTAAAATGACAGGATAAATAAGCAGTATAATTGAGAATCTACAATAAAAATCTATACATGATAATAAGGATACAGTAACAGAAACAGAAATAAGGAAAACACAAGGAAATACCGCTTACAACAAGGATGATAATCGGGGATCTTTTGGTATCCCGAGGATCTCTTAGTATCTTCATCATATACACCAGGGATCTCTTGGTATCTTCACTAAATATTCTAGGAATCTCTTGGTATCCCGAGGATCTCTTGGTATCCTCAATATGTATGCCAGGGATCTCTTGGTATCCCGCATCCTCGGTCCAGATCCTAAACACGTGTAGGGGATCTCCCGGATGCAGTCCCGTAGTCCCTATTTAAAATACACATCAGCAACTCAAGAATATCAAAACAAATACTAAGTCCGTACCAAGTCAATAGTAAATTCTAACCTAACAAGCTTCACGTTATGCAATTAAGGCAGTTTAAGCAAATAGGCAATTAAGTCCACTAAGCATGCTTTTCTAAACTAACACAGACTATGTTTGCAAGTAGAATAAAACATGTAAGAAAGAAACTCAGTTTAAGTACTTAAAGTAAAATTGGATTTTCAACAATTTGCTCAAAAACGCACTCGTCATCTCACGTACAAGACATTAAATTACAAAATATAATATCCTAAGGGGATATGTCCCCCGCACAAGGTTAGACAAACCACTCACCTCGAGCAAGCTCAACTCAACCTGAAACCACGCTTTTGCCATGAGAATCCGACTCCAGATGGCCCAAATCTATTCAATTCAAGTGCATATTGTAAATAACACCTCAAATAACTGATTCTACAATTTAGTTTAAAGCTAATACGCAAAATTAGGTAAAATGACCAAAATGCCCCTCAGTCCCACGTCTCGGATTCGAGTGATAGTTACATTTTCAAAAATCTTGTACATTCACGAGTCTATACATAACAAGAACACTGAAATCGGAGTCCAATTGACCCCTCAAATCCTCATTTAAAGGTCTTTTAAACTCAAGCCTATTTGCCCCTTTTCCCAAAATGTTCACCATTATTTAAGTCCTTAATCATATGAAAACGAGTTATAAAGTCAAGAATGTTACCTCCGAGTGATTCTCCTTTGTTTTCCTCAAAAACCCCTCTCAAAAGCTTTAAACCCGGATGAAAATGGTGGAAGATTGGCTACATTTTGCAAAGGCAACTATTTATATGTGCTGCCCAGCGATTATCGCATCTGCGCCCATGGGACCGCATCTGCGGACCAAAAGTTGCATCTGCGACTTACATTAAATGACCAATTTCCGCACATATGTATACCACTCGCAGATGTGGTTGCACTTCTGGGGAAGATCCATCGCATCTGCGGAACCTGCTGAACAAACCAAAATCCGCTTCTGCGGTCTCCTTAGCCGTATATGTGGCGCCGCATCTGCAGTCCCCAAACTGTAGCTGCAAAAACACCGGAAGCAGCAATGCTACAGCTGCTGAAACACTTCTTCAACCTTCCCGTCAACCACCCGAAATCACTCGAGGAACCCAGGACCTCAGCCAAAAGCACAAATTTCACTTAATACCTTATTCAAACTTGTACCAATCCATAAAACACCTAAAACAACATCCAAACCTTGGATGAATCAAGGATTTAAGCCTAAGAACTCCAAATTTCCTCAAAATATGCATTCGATCAAAACCCCAACCAAACCATCTCCGATTAATTTGAAATTTTGCACACACCTCCCAAATGACATGATAGAACTACTGAAACTCTCGGAATTCCATTCCGTCCCCGGATCAAAATCTCACTATCAGACAGGAAACTTCAAAAAATTCAAACTTTGGCATTTCAATCCTAAATTAGCCACGGACCTCTAAAACACATTCCGATCATGCTTCTAACCCCAAAATCACCCAACAAAGGTAACCGAACCATCAAATTTCTATTCCAAGGTTATCTTCACACTATTTCGGCTATGATCAATTTTCCAACACTTAAGCGCTCATTTACGGACTAAGTTCCCACAACTCTCCGAAACTCAAAGCTGAACATCCTGGCAAATCAAATTAGCAGAAATAAACTTGGGGAAAGCTTTTATTAGAGGATCGGAGCTCAAATTCTAAGAATGATCGGTCAGGTCGTTACATCCTAATATTTGTTCGTCCTCGAACAAGCATAGAGACATACCTGAAATAGTGAAAAGATGAGGGTATCAGATGTGCATATCCTGCTCCGTCTCCCAAGTTGCCTCCTCGACCAGCTGACCCCCACTGAATCTTCATTGATGCAATGTCATTTGATCTCAGCTTTCTGACCTGCCTGTCCAATATCGCCAATGGCTCCTCAATACAAGATAGATCCTTCTCCAAGTGGACTGAACTAAAATCCAACACGTATGACGGATCACGGTGATACCTCTGGAGCATCGATACATGAAATGCCGGATGAACTCTTTCCAAGCTGGGAGGTAAGGCAAACTCATAAGCAACCTCCCCAACACGCCTCAATATCTCAAAAGGTCTAATAAACCTCAGACTCAACTTCCCTTTCCTCCTAAATCTCATAACACCATTCATAGGCAAAACCCAAGAAGTTGTTGCTCTTCAACCAAACAAGAAACATCACGAGCCTTTCGGTTTGTGTAACTATTCTATCTTGACTGGACAGTACGGATACAGTACGGAGTCTATCCTGAATCACCTTAAACTTCTCCAAAGTATCTTGAACAAAATATGTGCCCAATAGTCTAGCCTCACCCGGCTCAAACCAACGCACTAGAGATCTACGCCGTCTACCATATAAGGCCTCATACGGCGCCATCTGAATGCTGGACTGATAACTGTTATTCTAAGAAAACTCCACCGATGGCAAGAGCTGATCCCAAGACCCTCCAAACTCAATCACGCACACACGGGGTATATCCTCAAGAATCTGAATAGTGCGCTCAGACTGTCCATTCGTCTGAGGGTGAAATGATGTGCTCAACTCCACCCGAGTACCCAACTGTTGTCTAACGGCCCTCCAGAATCGTGATGTGAATTGAGTACCTATGTCTAAAATGATGGAAATTGGAATACCATGCAGATGAACTATCTCCCAGATATAAATCTCTGCCAACCGCCCCGAAGAATAAATAATACACACTATGTCTTTCTTCATCCGCCTCCACCAATAGTGCTGCCTTAAATCATGATTCATCTTCGCGACACCCAGATAAATAGAATACTATGAACTATGGGCATCCTCCAATATCAACTCCCGAATACCATCAACATCGGGTACACAGACTCGAGCCTGCATCCTCAACACCCCATCATCACCAATTGTCATATCTCGGGCATCTCCATGCTGAACCTTGTCCTTTAGGACAAGCAAATGAGGGTCATCATACTGTCGCTCCCTAATAAGATCAAATAGGGAAGAGCAAGAAACCACGCAAGCTAGAACCCGGCTGGGTTCCAAAAGTTCCAATCTCACAAACTGGCTGGCTAAGGCCTGAATATTCATCGCCATAGGCCTCTATGATGCTGGTAAATAAGCCAAACTTCCCAAACTCTCTGCCCGATAACTCAAAGCGTCGGCCACCATAGTGGCTTTGCCTGGGTGATATTAAATACTGATCTCATAGTCCTTTAGCAACGCCAACCACCTTCTCTGGCACACATTTAGATCCTTTTAATTGAACAAGTGTTGCAAGCTCTGATGATCCGTATAAATCTCACAAGACACATCGTAAAAATAATGACGCCAGATCTTCAAGGCGTGACCAGTAGCAGCTAACTTAAGATCATATACAATATAATTCTTCTCATGTACCTTCAATTGTCTGGATACATAGGAAATCACTCTACCGTCCTGCATCAAAATCACTCCAAGGCCAATCATCGAGGCATCACAATAGACTGTATAAGAACCCAAACCTGTAGGCAATATCAAAATTAGGGCTGTAGTCAAAGCTATCTTGAACTTCTAAAAGCTCACCTTATACTCTTCCGTCCACTGGAACAGAGGACCCTTCTGGGTCTGTCTGGTCATAGGTGCTGCAATAGAAGAAAACCCCTCATCAAATCGACGGTAATAACCCGCCAAGCCAAGGAAACTGTGGATCTTTGTAGCTGAGGATGCTCTGGGCCAACTCTACACTGCCTCAACTTTCTTCGGATCCACCCGTATGCCCTCACTCAACACCATGTGACCCAAGAAAGCCAAGAAATTCAACCAAAGCTCACATTTTGAGAACTTTTCATATAATTTCTTTTCCCTCAGAGTCTGAAGTACTATCCTCAAGTGCTGCTCATGGTCTTCCCGACCCCGGGAGTATACTAGAATACCATTAATAAAGACAATAACGAATGAGTCAAGGATGGCCTGAACACACTGTGCATCAAATGCATATAAGTTGCTGGGGCATTGGTCAACCCAAATGACATGATAAGGAACTCATAATGACCATACTAGTCCTGAAGGCAATCTTCGAGATATCTAACTCAATCATCAAATGATGGTAACTTGAGTGCAAGTCGATCTTAGAAAACAAGTGCACCCTATAGCTGGTTAAATAGATCATCAATACGTGACAAAGGATAACGATTCTTCATTGTAATCTTGTTTAACTGGCGATAATCGATACACATATGCATAGAACTGTCAGTTTTCTTCACAAACAAGACAGGATCACCCTAAGCTGAAACACTGGCCAGATGAAACCCTTATCAAGAAATTCCTGTAACTGATCCTTCAGCTCCTTCAACTCAGGAGGATCGATACGATAAGGAGGAATAGAAATGGGCTGAGTGTCCGGCAACAGATCAATGCAAAAATCAATATCTCTATCAGGCGGCATGCCTGGAAGATCCACTGGAAACACATATGGAAAATCCCATACTATTAGGACTGAATCAACCGAAGGGGTATCGATATTGACATTTCTCATATAAGCTAGATATGCGTCACACCCCTTCCCAACCATACGCTGAAATTTAAGAAAAAAGAAATAACTCTACTGGGAGTGTGACCTAAGGCACCCCTCCACTCAACATGCGATACATCTGGCATAGCCAGCATCACGATCTTAGCGTGACAATAACAAATAGAATAATGGGTTGAAAATTGGTCCCGCCCAAGATAATATCAAAATCAACTATGTTGAGTAACAATAAATTGGCTCTGGTCTCAAAACCACTAATAGCAACCAAACACAACAAATAAACACGGTCCACAACAAGAGAATCTCCCACGACAGTAGAAATATAAACAGTGGAACTTAGAGAATCCCAAGGTACACCCAAATACGGAGCAAAATAAGAAGACACATAAGAATAAGTGGAACCCGGATTGAATGGAACCGATGCATCTCTATGAGAAACCATGACAATACCTATTATGACAGAATCAGAGGCAACAACCTCTGTACGGGCAGGAAGAGCGTAGTATCTGGCCTGGACTCCTATTCGAGGGCAACCTCTACCTCCCCAACCTCCACCTCTAGCTTGCTGAATAGGTGATATAGCAGCTGGAGCGGTAATCATAGCCTGAGAACACTGCAGTAAGCTATGGCTGAGAAGTCTGTGGAGGTGCACTCCTCTCAAGTCTAGGGCAATCCCTCACCATGTGGCGTGTGTCACCACACTCAAAGCAAGCCATGGGAGGATGTGGTGGCTATGACTGGCTCAGGACAGGTCTGATGGATTGATCTCTTAAAGCACCCCGCGCAGGAGGCGCACCAGAAACCGAAGGTGCATAATAAGGCTCTTGAGGCCTAGGAGGAGCTGGAGAACTGCTGGTTGCTGGAAGGACCAAATGAATGGGGCACCTCATATAACTCCTACCATGACGACCTGAAGCTGGGGCACAAGCACCAGAGAAATGGCCCGACTCTCGAGACCTCTTGGTCTCCCTATCCTCCTTCTCTGTAGCATGCATGCACTCAGTCCTCCTAGCAATGCTTGATACCTACTGATAAGAAATATCCATCTCCAACTTATAATCCATGATAGATTTGATGAGGGGATAAGCCCCTTAATAAACCAGCCAACCCTCTCGCAAATAGTAGAAACCAAGGCTGGTGCATGCCTAGCCAAACTGGTACAACAGACAACATACACTAAAATACTCATAGCTGTTGGAAACACGTTTCAAATGCAATATACTAAACGTGTGTTCTTTTGTAGGTTTTGATGAATGTCAAACAAAGCAAAAAGCGATATATAGCAGTGCTCAAGGACAAGCACAAAATGGATGCATTACAAGAAGCTCAAGACAAAGTTTAGAAATGTTATAATTGAGTCAATATTAATTGTGATCTTGATTCCTCAACTTGGCTCATAACATGGCTTCTCTACTAAAATTATTTTTCCAAAATCATGCATATTTAAATTAAGTGTCAAATGATTTTAAACTATGCATATTTACATTTGTTAAAATGTTTTCCAAACATGCCTCAAAAATCCGAGCTAAGATAATCGATTATGTACTTATGATAATCGAGTATCTCTAAGCCAAGACTGCATGACAATCGATTGTGAATTAATGATAATCGATTGTGAGTAAGTCAGTTAACATCAGGTTTTTGCAAACTGCGTAACAATCGATTGTGTACTTATGATAATCGATTGTTAACTGAGGCAAAGTTTTCAAAACTCATAAAAATCGATTATGAACTAATGGTAATCGATTAGAATGAGAAAAATGTCTCCCAGTGATTTTAAATAAAATGATAATCGATTGTGGCTTTTGATAATCGATTATATATGAGACAGAGAGTTTTGAAATTAATTAATAATCGATTATTCCATTTGATAATCGATTGTTGAAGCTGACCGTTGTCATATTTTCAATTACCTTCAGGTAATCGATTGTTGATATTTAACAATCGATGTTTTGCTTAAAATCCGGAAAAGATTTTCTGAACGTTGTTAAAATAATCGATTGTTGATTTCCGGACAATCGATGTTTTATGCCAAAAATTGGAAAGGATTTCTTAACGTTATAAATAATCGATTATTGATTTGAAGTAATCGATTGTTGACGTAAAATCTGGGATTGAATTTTTAATCTGATAGGCAAACAATCGATTGTTTAGTCTTGACAATCGATTGTCACTGAGTAATTTCAGCAATCCTTAATTGGCAATTAGACAACGGTAAGACTGAGTTTTTCACCTATAAATACAGCTTCAACTCAGTGTTTTCACAACAACAACATATACAATTTGAGTATTTTCATTGCTAAAAGCTTTCTTACATTGATCATCATTTTCCATTCATCCATAAAGCTTTTTGAAGAGCCATTCTATTGAGCTAAGTTGTTGTGATCTTGAGCGTACTATTTCTACTCATATCTACTCATTAAGGAGTGCTTTGTAAAGTGAGTGTGTTTTGTGTGAGAATTGCGATTCTCGTTTGTTGAGGAACTTGTGATTCCTCGGTTGAAGTCTTTGGGATTGTTATCCCCGAGCAGTTGAAGTCTTTGGGATTGTTATCCCCGAGCGGTTGAAGTCTTTGGGATTGTTATCCCCGAGCAGTTGAAGTCTTTGGGATTGTTATCCCCGAGCAGTTGAAGTCTTTGGGATTGTTATCCCCGAGCAGTTGAAGTCTTTGGGATTGTTATCCCCGAGCAATTGAAGTCTTTGGGATTGGTATCCCCGAGCAATTGAAGTCTTTGGGATTGTGATCCCCGAGCACCTAGGTGAGGCTTGTGTCCTCAGCTGTAACGGTTTGTTAAGCACCCGTAAGCTTGACAAGTTTAGTGGAAATCTCGAGAGAGTCTCTCGGGGACTGGACTAACCACGTTTGTGGCCAACCAGGATACATCATTGTGTAAGTTTATTCTACTGCACTTGTTTTAATTTCTGCAAAGTTTTTAAATTCCGCACTAAAACGCTTAATAATTTTAAAACGCTATTCACCCCCCCCCCTCTAGCGTAAAGCGTATTGTCCAACAATTGGTATCAGAGCCATACTCTCTGAAAGACTTAACCGTTTGAGAGAATCTTTCCATGGCTTCTACTCTAGACTCTTTTGCAGGTATTGATGAAGGACAGTGCCCCACAAATTGTGCTTCTTGTGTAGACCTTAAGAATGAAGTAGGTAGATTAAAAGGCACACTAGATAAATTCAACTCCTCTCATAAAAACTTGAATGTGGTGCTTGATAACTTGAAATCAACCAAGCATGGAATAGGCTTCATAAATGAAGAAGAGGTTGATGCAAAAACCCAACCACCTAGAGCTCAATCTAGGATTAATAACAAAAATGCCTTTCCTAAAACAAACATGCATGCTAGACAAAATATTAGGAGACCTAGACATGACCTTCCGCCTAGCAATCGTCACCATAGACATGATGCATATTTTAGGCACAACAGTGATCATGCTAGAAGATCCCGAAATGTTCAACCTAGAAATGATTATGGTGCTCAAATTAGGAGAAATGAAAATAGAGTAAACAATGTGCATTATTCTAGCTACTATGAGCCTAGACGCATGCATAATCCAAATGTGACATGTCATTATTGTAGACGAATTGGTCATATTGCTCCCGCATGCTTTACTAGACATAGACATGCTACTCAAACATATCATTATAGTATGCATAACCCTCAAGGACCCAAAATGGCATGGGTACCAAAAGAGCATTGATTTGTTTTGCAGGTGTGCTTGAAGGAATCAAGTGTAGTGGATACTCCAAACACTTGACGGGAGACGAATTCAAAATTCCTTCAATTAAAGCACAAAGAAGGAGGAAGAGACGGAAAAGTCGGTTTAGGCATTTTTTTCAAAATCGGAAGTATTTTCGAAAAATTTAAAAGACAAAATACAAGGAAGACAAAGGCAAAATTGTGGAAGAAGCTTCTTAAATTGAAGAATGAGCCAAAAGACCAAAATGAACGGAGGATGTTCAAAATCAGGTAATTGGCAAAGTCGAAGGGAAGGTAAGTACCCTAAACCCTCTTAAGAACATCCTTAAGAGTTCACGTTTTTCACCCGACTACACTAGTTTCAAAGTTATTATTTCATTTATAGATTACTGACTTGAGCGTCGGAGATGTTTAATTCTATTTTGCAGGTATCCCCCAAAAGGTAAGAGGAAAGTATAAATTGTCTTGATACAAGAAAAATCGATCATAATCGATTATTTATGCTTACAATCGATTATCAGTATCAATAATCGATTATTTGTTGATTCAATGTTTTTTTGTCATGAAATCTTGTTGAATGTTTACATTGCTTGATAGAATTAAGTCTCATCATTTTAGCATCCCCCTTCCAAACAATCGATTATTTGTTCTGCCAATCGATTATTTGCCAAAATCCAAACTCTCTGTGAGTGAAATAATCGATTACTATATATTGACAATCGATTATCTGTTTTAAACTTATGTACCGTTTTGGCTCTACAATCGATTCCTGTCAGGTCATAAATATGAAAAACAATCGATTACCAAGTTTGACAATCGACTATCTTTTTCAAATTTTTTTACCGTTCTGGCGTGTAATCGATGTGTCAGATCATTTTCATTAATGACAATCGATTATTCTATTCAAACAATCGATTATTGAACGGTCAGTGAATTTATTTTTACCGTTTCAGACTTCAAAGCTCTTCAAATCTCTTCAAATCTTTTCAAATAAGTGTAAGATTCATTCCTTCTCTATATATAGGCTGCACATATGCTCTTGTATACTCACTCAAGCCTCCCAAGCATCAAATTATCTTGTTATCTTTGAAAAATCCTAGCACATCTTTTTCAAAAATGTCAAGCCGCAACTCCAAACGTGCTCGTTCCAAACAAGGTGCTTCTTCTTCTCGCCATCCATATCAAGATGGATCGGTTCTATTCTTTGAATCCGATGAAGAGCTCACCCGTTTCTTAACCAAATTTGAGAAACGCCTTATTCTCCCTCCTCGCTTTTCAACAAACGCTCTTGTTGCACCATTCATTCCAGCCGCGAATATGCTAAGAGAGTGCCAACTTTTCAATTTCCTACTCCTTACTCACCCCTACTACAACATTACTTTGGTTGAAGCTTTTTACTCCAACCTTCACAAAGATGATGAGGGTGAACTCGTTACCAATGTTAACGGCATTTCCATTCTAATTTCTGAAGATAACCTCCACCTCATTGCCGGCATTCCGCATGATGGTGAAGACATCTACCAGTACATAAATGATGCCGGGGACATGATTGATGAAGCTAATCTCTTCCGCCAAGCCGGAGTCGCCTATGATGAGTCTTCTTCCCGTCGTCCCACCATAAAGGGTATGGACCCGAGTTATCGTTTCATTCTCTATTTCATCACTCGTGTTCTCAAACCCCGTAAACTCAATCACACCACCATTTCCCAAGAGGATGCCAAATTTCTTCATGCCATTATCACCGGTGTTAAAATCAATTGGTGCAAGCTTATTCAATCTCATATGTTCAATGCCACCAGAGATGACATACCTCTCCCCTATGCCCTCTTAATAATGAAATTTCTTGAAGCTTCCGGGGTCAATATTGCTAATGGTCCTCTCAAAAAGAGCACCAAAATCTGGGAAATTTCGGAGTCTTCCTTTCATCATGATGGTGATCATGCTCTCGCTCCTCCTCAAAATCGACAAGCCCGTCGTGCTCATCCTCCTCAGGAGCCTACCCTCCGGACTATCTCTGACCAAATTACTCAATTAACCCGTGAGGTCCATGGTTACTTTGATCACGTGCATTATGCCTATGCTCAGGTGGTGCCATATCAAGTGCCTCCCAATGATGATGAAGGGGATGGGGGTGATGAATGATGAAATTGTTGTTTTTTGATGATGTGAAATTGTTGTTTTTTGATTTGTTTTTCCTTGGTTGGTTAGTTGTTGTTCGTTTTATTGTGTTTGGCTCCACCCATGTAATGTTATTTTCCAATAAATAAACTTTTGTTTATTTCATATTTTTTTGCATATTCTTCTCTTGTATATATTTTTGCTAATGGCAAAAGGGGGAAGAAACGGGATATCAAGAAGTATGCTATATCACTCTCAACTTCATTCATACTTAAAGTGAGGGGGAACATGAATTGAGGGTGAACATCAAATTGCATACTTTACACTTGTCTTGGATTATCAAAATAATTATTGCATATATCCCGCTTATGTTTGCCATTATCAAAAAGGGGGAAATTGTTGGAAACACGTTTCAAATGCAATATACTAAACGTGTGTTCTTTTGTAGGTTTTGATGAATGTCAAACAAAGCAAAAAGCGATATATAGCAGTGCTCAAGGACAAGCACAAAATGGATGCATTACAAGAAGCTCAAGACAAAGTTTAGAAATGTTATAATTGAGTCAATATTAATTGTGATCTTGATTCCTCAACTTGGCTCATAACATGGCTTCTCTACTAAAATTATTTTTCCAAAATCATGCATATTTAAATTAAGTGTCAAATGATTTTAAACTATGCATATTTACATTTGTTAAAATGTTTTCCAAACATGCCTCAAAAATCTGGGCTAAGATAATCGATTATGTACTTATGATAATCGAGTATCTCTAAGCCAAGACTGCATGACAATCGATTGTGAATTAATGATAATCGATTGTGAGTAAGTCAGTTAACATCAGGTTTTTGCAAACTGCGTAACAATCGATTGTGTACTTATGATAATCGATTGTTAACTGAGGCAAAGTTTTCAAAACTCATAAAAATCGATTATGAACTAATGGTAATCGATTAGAATGAGAAAAATGTCTCCCAGTGATTTTAAATAAAATGATAATCGATTGTGGCTTTTGATAATCGATTATATATGAGACAGAGAGTTTTGAAATTAATTAATAATCGATTATTCCATTTGATAATCGATTGTTGAAGCTGACCGTTGTCATATTTTCAATTACCTTCAGGTAATCGATTGTTGATATTTAACAATCGATGTTTTGCTTAAAATCCGGAAAAGATTTTCTGAACGTTGTTAAAATAATCGATTGTTGATTTCCGGACAATCGATGTTTTATGCCAAAAATTGGAAAGGATTTCTTAACGTTATAAATAATCGATTATTGATTTGAAGTAATCGATTGTTGACGTAAAATCTGGGATTGAATTTTTAATCTGATAGGCAAACAATCGATTGTTTAGTCTTGACAATCGATTGTCACTGAGTAATTTCAGCAATCCTTAATTGGCAATTAGACAACGGTAAGACTGAGTTTTTCACCTATAAATACAGCTTCAACTCAGTGTTTTCACAACAACAACATATACAATTTGAGTATTTTCATTGCTAAAAGCTTTCTTACATTGATCATCATTTTCCATTCATCCATAAAGCTTTTTGAAGAGCCATTCTATTGAGCTAAGTTGTTGTGATCTTGAGCGTACTATTTCTACTCATATCTACTCATTAAGGAGTGCTTTGTAAAGTGAGTGTGTTTTGTGTGAGAATTGCGATTCTCGTTTGTTGAGGAACTTGTGATTCCTCGGTTGAAGTCTTTGGGATTGTTATCCCCGAGCAGTTGAAGTCTTTGGGATTGTTATCCCCGAGCGGTTGAAGTCTTTGGGATTGTTATCCCCGAGCAGTTGAAGTCTTTGGGATTGTTATCCCCGAGCAGTTGAAGTCTTTGGGATTGTTATCCCCGAGCAGTTGAAGTCTTTGGGATTGTTATCCCCGAGCAATTGAAGTCTTTGGGATTGGTATCCCCGAGCAATTGAAGTCTTTGGGATTGTGATCCCCGAGCACCTAGGTGAGGCTTGTGTCCTCAGCTGTAACGGTTTGTTAAGCACCCGTAAGCTTGACAAGTTTAGTGGAAATCTCGAGAGAGTCTCTCGGGGACTGGACTAACCACGTTTGTGGCCAACCAGGATACATTATTGTGTAAGTTTATTCTACTGCACTTGTTTTAATTTCTGCAAAGTTTTTAAATTCTGCACTAAAACGCTTAATAATTTTAAAACGCTATTCACCCCCCCCTCTAGCGTAAAGCGTATTGTCCAACAATAGCACCCTGGTGCAAATGCTCAAACTCTATGCGCCATGCCTCCCTAACGTTCTGAGGAACACACTCTCTCTGGAATAGATCAGAAAACTGAGCCCAAATCAGTGAAGTAGCCGCATCTGGACTGTCTAACTCATAGGTGCGCCACCAATCATAGGCGGCTCCTCGAAGCTAGAAAGCAGTGAAAGAAACTCTACTCGATCCAGAGATACCCATAGTACGGAGAATCCGGTAACCCTCATCAAGAAATCCCAGAGGATCCTCCAATGCTAGGCCACTGAACTCAGGAGGCTGTACCTCTCAAACCACAGCTGCTCCTGCTCAGAAGCTGCTACCATGCCCTCGGGCTAAACTGGCACTACAAGCACTACAGGAATAATCTCAGGGAACTGCTCAACATGTAATCACTGCTCAGGAATGCGAGCGGCGGGAGTCTGTGCTCCTCCCCTGACATGAGATGTGGCTGAAGCAAGGGGAAGCAACCCTGCCTGAGCCAAAGTGTGTACAAGCTCATGAACTGTGCTAGAGTCTCCTTAAGGGCTATAGTAGTAGTAGTAGTAGGTGTATCAGGCTCCTCGACACCGGCTGGATCTATCGGGGATACCTCGATGACATCTCGCGTAGGTGCTCTCGCTACACCATGTGCACGTCCTCAGCCTCAACCCTGGCCCTAGCCTCTACGGCTGCAGTAGGGGTGCGGGTGACTGATCATCTCGAGTAGAACGGGTCCTCACCATCTGTGAGAGAATAGAAGATAAGAGTTTAGAATTGTGATGTCAAATTATCACACGACAATGAAATCAAATAAAGTGGAATTTTCCTAACAATTACGTAGCCTCTCTAATAGATACGTACAGACATCTCCGTACTGATCACCTTGTCTCTAAATAACCGGCTTGTGATCTGTGACTCCTATGAACCTAGATCTCTAATACAAAATTGTCAGGAACCCAGTTCGCCCTCCGTGAACTATCGTGATGGCACCTAGTCTCTACGACTAGGTAAGCCTAACAATGCGGAAAGTAAATATAAACTTGTGGTAAAGTAAAATTTAAAAGCTAAGAATAACCAAGTGAAAGCAGCATATACATGCCACTAGGCATACACAACACAACAACTCTGGACTTCTAAAACACTATCCCGAAACCCGATATCTCACGAGAATACAAGCCTTTGGAATATCTAATAGTGTAACTCCAGAATATCTATCAAGTAAGAAAAATACAGAAGGGTAAATGTTTCAACAGTTATAAAGGAAAGAGCCTCCTCAATCCGCTGACGTGACAGATGTACCTCGAAGTCTCCATAGGAGGTGCCTCCCACAAGGATGGTAGGCCTGGGTAGAAGTACCTGGATATGCATATGAAAAACATGCGCAGAAAGGGCATGAGTTCACAAAAGTGGTGCTCAGTAAGTGCCAAGCCTAACCTCGGTGGGGTAGTGACGAGGAAGGTTGGGGCCCTACTGAGATAAATAAATAATAAAATGACATGTATAATTGAGAATCTACAGTAAAAATCTATACTGGATAATAAGGATACAGTAACGAAAACAAAAATAAGGCAAACACAAGGAAATATCGCTTACAACAAGGATGATAACCAGGGATCTCTTGGTATTCCGAGGATCTCTTAGTATCCTCATCATATCCGCTAGGAATCTCTTGGTATCCCGAGGATCTCTTGGTATCCTCAATAAATATGCCAGGGATCTCTTGGTATCCCGAGGATCTCTTGGTATCCTCAATATGTATTCCAGGGATCTCTTGGTATCCCACATCCTCGGTCCAGATCCTAAACACATGTAGGGGATCTCCCGGGATGCCGTCCCGTAGTCCCAATTTAAAACACACAGCAACAACTCAAGAGTATAAAAAAAATGCTAAGTATGTAACAAGTAAATAGTAAATTTAGCCTAACATGCTTCACGTAATACAATTAAGGCAGTTTAAGCAAATAGGCAATTAAGTCCACTAAGCATGCTTTTCTCAACTAACAGAGGCTATGTTTTCAAGCAGAATAAAATAGGTAAGAAAGGAGCTCAGTTTAAGCACTTAAAATAAAGTCGGATTTTCAACAATTAGCTCAAGTACGTGCTCGTCACCTCACGTATAAGGCATTCAATTACGAAATATCATATCCTAAGGGAAAATGTCCCCCGCACAAGGTTAGACAAGCCACTTACCTCGAGCAAGCTCAACTCAACCCGAAACCACGCTTTTGCCATGAGACTTCGACTCCAGATGGGCCAAATCTATTCATTCAAGTGCATATTGTAAATAACACCTCAAGTAACTGATTATACAATATAGTTAAAAGCTAATACGCAAAATTAGGTAAAATGACCAAAATTCCCCTCAGGACCACATCTCAGATTTGGGTGAATGTTATATTTTTAGAAACCTCGTACAATCACGAGTCTATACTTAACAAGAACATTGAAATCAAAGTCCAATAGGCCCCTCAAATCCTCATTTAAAGGTCTCTTACACTCAAGCCCTAATCACCCCCTTTTCCCAAAATTTTCACCATTATTTAGGTCTTCAATCATATGAAAATGAGTTATAAAGTCAAGAACGTTACCTCCAAGTGATTCTCCTTTTGTTTTCCTCAAAAACCCGTCTCAAAATCTTCAAACCCGGATGAAAATGGTGGAAGAATGGCTAAATTTTGCAGACGCACCTATTTTTATGTTCTTCCCAGCAATTACTGCATTTGCCCCCCTGGGACCGCATATGCGGTCCCGTTTCTTCCGACCAAATGTCTCATCTTCGTCTTTCATCAATTGGCCAATTTCTGCACCTGCGGTCTACCACTCGCAGATGCGGTTTCGCTTCTAAGAAAGATCCATCGCATCTGCGAAACCTACTGAACAAACCAAAATCTGCTTTTATGGTCTCCTTAGCCGCATTTGCGACGCTGCATCTGCGGTCCTCAAAATGCAGATGCAAAAATACCATAAGCAGCAATGCTACAGCTGCTACAACACTTCTTCAACCTTCCCGTCAACCACCCAAAATTATCCCGAGGCCCCCGTGACCTCAACCAAGAGCACCAATATCACTTAATACCTTATTCAAACTTTTACCAATCCTTAAAACACCTAAAACAACATCGAAACCTTGGATAAATCAAGGATTTTAGCCTAAGAACTCCAAATTCCTCAAAATATGCTTTCGATTAAAAACCCAACCCAACCATCTCCGATTAACCTGAAATTTTGCACACACCTCTAAATTGTCATGAAAGAACTACTTCAACTTGTGGAATTCCATTATGACCCATGGATCAAAATCTCACTATCGGACCAGAAACTTCAAAAATTTTGAACTTCGGCATTTCAAGCCTAAATTAGCTACGAACCTCCAAAACACATTCCGATCATGCTCCTAACCCCAAAATCACCCAACGGAGCTAATAAAACCATCAAATTTCAATTCCGAGGCTGTCTTTCCACTATTCCGACTATGGTTAATATTCCAACACGAAAGCTCTCATTTAGGAACTAAGTATCCTAAAACTCTCTGAAACTCAAAACCGAACATCTTGAAAAATCAAATTAGCAGAAATAAACTTGAGAAAAGCAGTTATTAGGGGATCAGGGTGCAAATTATAAAATGACCGGCCAGGTCGTTACACCCAATCTCTTCGTTATTTTTTCCTCTATCTCAGAAAGAATGTTAGTTTAATAAATAATATATACATATTTTACACACATAGTTCCTTTACTATATATCTTATAAGATTTACTATGCGAATAATATCCCAAGAATATTCTCTCATCACTTTTGGGATCATATTTACCTAGGGAGTCTTTGCCATTATTGTGCACAAAGCACTTGTATCTAAATGCCCTAAGATGGGATATATTTAGCTTTCTCCCTTTAAGTGACTCATATGGAATCTTCTTAACAAGAGATCTAGTCATGCAACTATTTATGATGTAGCATTTTCAAATTCAGAAACTTTAGCATTTTCAAATTTAGTTTCATGATCAGACCTAATTGATGCAAGTTCATTACCTAGCTGTTTCTGAGTTTTTCTAACAAAAGAAGTAAACATGTCAAATGATTCATCTTTAGATGTTAAAAACAATGTCCAAGTAAACCTAGAGTAATCATCGACAAGCACTATCACATATCTTTTGCCACATGTACTTAGTGTTCTCATTAGACCACAGAGATCCATATGGACCTGTTCCATTGTTCTGGTGGTGCTTACCACTTTCTTGCATTTAAAAGAGGATCTTACCTGCTTCCCCCTTGTACAAGCCTCACAAACTTTGTCTTCCTTGAACTTGATGTTAGGCAGCCCTATCACCAGATCCTTGGATACTAATTTGTTGAGTTGACTCAAACTTGCATGTCCGAGTCTCTTGTGCCAAAGGAGGGGATCATTGCCCAACACAATTAAACAAGTGAGTTCATTTTCTGAAAGTGTGGGCAAATCTAAAACATATGTATTGTTTACTCTTTTTTCCTGCAAAACAATCTTATCAGTGGTAAGATTAATCACAAAACATTTGGTAGAGGAAAATGGTTCCAAGTTACCTCCATCACATAATTGTAATACACTGATTAGACTGTACTTTAGGCCATCTATCAAGTAGACATTCTTAATAGAGTGATAATCAGTCTTACCTACCTTTCCAACCCCAAGTATCTCACATTTCTTTCTATTTCCAAATGAGACATTACCTCATTTGAGGCCTCAAGTGAAAGGAACTGGTTCTTGCTTCCTATCATATGCTTTGAGCAGCCACTATCCGTTTACCATATTTGGTTGCTCCCCTTCACTTGGACCCGCAAAAGGAAATCAATGATTAGTTTTAGGAATCCAAACTAGCCTGGGTCCCTTTCTTTAGGCAAAAGGGTAAATTAGATTCTTTTTAGCCCAACCTGGCAGCCTATTTTTCCCTTGAACAAATTCTTTATTCTTTTGAATAGCCTTTTCTTTTGCAATACCTTCACTTATATAGTGACCAATTTTACCACAATGTGTGAAAATTTTGTTCTCAGGAAGTGTGAGGTACTTGCTTATGGGATCCCACTAAGGTGTAGGGTCCCGTAGCCAAGTCCTCTCTTGTTTCTACTATGATGTTCTTGTAGCCATGAAAGTGCATCAGAGTACCTATTCCATTTACAAGTTCTGTCTAGATCATGTTTGACCTTTCTTAGATCCTCCTTTAGAACTCTTATCTGCTCATCTCTTTTGTACAACTCATCTTTCATTTTCCCTACATTTTGTTCTAAAGTGAGCTGTGTGTGATAAGATTTCTTTTTACCTGTTCCTAATTTCAACTTTAGATTTTCAGATGTAAGCTCTAGGACAGTGGTGTCAAGTTCATGAACCTAGTTCTTTAACTCAACATTTTTACTTTCACTTTCACTAGCCCTAAGTTCCAGATTTTTGCACTTAGCTTTCAAAATCACACACTCCTTAGATAGCTATCCCTTTTCTTTTTCTATATCTTCAGATTAATCAATGAAATCTAGGAATAACTCAGATAGCCTTTCTTTAAACAAAAATTTAAGCTTTTCTTTGAGAAGAATTATACTTACCGCAGATTCCTCATCGGATTCTCCAGTTTCCATAAGTGTTTGTTCATCTCCATCTTAATCCTCTAAGTCCTCATGCTTAGATTTCTCCCTAGGAAACAACCATAGCCTTTGTTGATCCTTTGTTCTTCTTGGGTTGAACATGTTCCTTCTTTATGTTCTTTCATTCAGCTCTTTCCTTGTTCCATTCAATTTCCCATTGACGGCAGTTTTTGATGTGGTGATCAGTCTTCCCACACTTGTAACACCTCTCATTGGTTTGTTTTTCAAGAACCCTTTCCTCTCATTAGGTACTTCTTGAAGTCCTTTATGATTATGGCCATTTCATCTTCCTCTAGATCAGCACCTTCAGTGATTCTGAATGTCAGGCTCCTTTAGTTCTTAGGTGCATTCATCTTCATGGTTTGACTTCTAAGTTCATAGGCAGTGAGATTTCCAATTAGCTCATACAACTTAGGAGTGGAAATGTTTTTTGATTCATGGAATTAATGATTTTTCTTTCCCAAGAGACTGGCAGAACACTTGTCAAAATTTTCTCAACTTTGTCTTCTTCAAAAATAACCCTTCCAAGAGACTTAAGTTTATTTTCCAGTGTGGTGAACCTTGTATACATCTTTTGGATTGTTTTCCCTTCCTTCATGGTAAAATTCTCGTATTGAGGATACAACACTGTTCCTATGGACCTCTTCACTTGAGATGTTCCTTCATGAACTGCTTGCAAAGTATCCTAGATTTCCTTAGAAGTGGTACATCTTTGAATTCTACTTTACTCGTCTGGACCAAGTCCACACACAAGCCATTTCTTGGCCTTAGCATTCTTTTTCTACTTCTTATAGTCCTCAGCATTACCGTCAGCTCTTGTTTTTGGCACGTCTACTCCTTCAACATTCTTTTTCATGGTGGCCAGGGGACCATCATTGACAATTGACTACCCCATTCCCATTCTTTCTCGATGCGGATCAAAGCCTAGTTTCGTAGCCAAGGGGCGAAGACGTGCCGGGTTTACCCGGAAGTCCGAATTCTATGGTAGAGAACGATTTTCCATACCCCATAGTCTTCTCCGATGATGTGATATCTCATCCTATTTTTCCACCAAGAGTAATACTAGACATTAATGAGTGGAGGCCTATCAGTGGATTGCCCTTCCTAGTTTCCAGGCGGTGCGCTCATTTTGATCTGCTCCTAAGGTTTTAGCCTCTTCAAGGATAACCTGCTCTGATACCAATTGATGTTTTATACTTTAATACCACACAAGAGGGGGTGATTTGTATGGTGATAAATTTTTCGCTTAACTGATTATGGAACGACATGGTTCTTCTATGTGTTCCTTCTGCTAGTGTTGTGAAATACTAAATGTAGAATGTATAGAACACAAATATTTTTACGTGTAAAATACCTGGCTCAAAAGATGAAAACCCAACGACCTACTACTCAGTAGGATTTTCCCCAACACTTCATTAAATCACTAAGCCAAAACATCATTTAAAAAACTCTTTGTAAACCTAAGGATTACCTCAAATCCCGTTGTAGCACACAACCTCTAACTATTGCGACAACTTCAAGTTAACTCTAACCTAATTACTCAAAGTACCTATTATAATTGCTTCAAGATAAATATGAAAAGTACAATATGAAAACACCTACTAGAATTGAACTAGAAATAAATAAAGACACATAAAACTCTTTATGTATCTGATTCTTCAATTTGGTTCATGTAGCTTCAGGTTTGCACACTTGAATCACGCACGAACTGCTTGGAAAAAGCCTTGTTGTTTTGCTCTATTTTACATTTAACTTTTGCATTTTGTGCAACACATGTAATGTGAGAGCATCATGCAATTTGTAGGGTTAGTAGATGAAGAAATAACTAGAGTTCTGATGCAACTCTTCCTTGGTGGAAGAGTTCTAGTTGATTTCAACTTCTAACTATTTCCCTATCTTGGATAGTATTCTCTTTGATTAAGGAGTCCTTCTCCTTATCAATTATGCAACCTTTTCAATCAGGAGATATTAAATACACCAAGTTAAGCTAATCTCCTTCACGTGCATCCCACATGCTCGAATCTTCATGTTTTTGTGCACATGAGGGATGGACCTGAGGTATGGACCTGGTTCATGCCCGAGCTTACTTTGTCAATCTTCAAATCTAACCTGCACTTGGGCCAACACAATATATATGGATGTGGCTCGAAATGGCCTGTGATAGATTTGATAATAAACAAGGATAAAATACGTGGTGTTCGGTGGGGAAGAACTTGATATTATAATAGGTATGGATTGGTTGGCCTTTTGTTATGCTAATATCAAGTATATATCAAAGATGGTTTGATTTCAGTTTCCAGGAGAGCCAATTTCAGAATGGAAAGGTAATACGACATCGCCAAGAAGAAATTTTATCTCCTATCTCAAGGCAAGGAAGATAATTAGAAAGAACTTTATTTATCAATGAGTTCGTGTTTGGGATGTGGAAGTAGAGTTAACAACCATTCAATTCTTTCCTATAGTTAAATGAGTTTCTCGATGTATTTCCCGACGAACTTTAGGGTCTTCCGCTAGAGCGAGAAATTGAGTAGCTATTGAACTGCTACCATATACGCATCCAATATCTATTCCTTCATATAGAATGGCCCACGCAGTAGTAAAACCGTTGAAGGAACAACTAAATTATTTTCTTGAAGGTTTTATCAAACTTAGTACGTCCGTGGGGAGTACCGATATTGTTTGTGAGAAAGAAAGATAGCTCCTTACGAATGTATATTGATTATAGGTAGTTGAAGAAGGTTACAATCAAGAATAAGTACCCGCTCTTCAGGATTGATGATTTATTTGATCAGTTACAAGGTGCCAAGTTTTTTTTAAAGATAGACTTGGGGTTCGGGTACCATCAAGTAAGGGTTAAGGAGGAAGATATTCCGAAGACAACATTAATTCCGAAGATAACATTCAGGACCAGATACGGGCACTTCAAGTTTCATGTTATGACGTTCGATTGGACCAACGCCCGGCAGTATTCATGAATTTGATGAACCATGCGTTCAGGCCCTTTTTAGACCTGTTCTTAATAATATTTATCAATGATATATATCGGTATATTCTCATTCAGAGGTTGAGCATGCAGATCACTTGCGTAATGTGCTCAGAGTTCTACAAAAAGGGAAGTTGTATGCAAAATTCTCTAAATATGAATATTGGTTGAACGCTGTAGCTTTCCTTGGGTATATCATTTCGGGTGAAGGCATCCGGGTGGATACACAAAAGATTGAGTCCTAGACCCACAACATCGATGGAGGTTATTAGTTTCTCTGTTTTGAAGGTTATAATAGGAAACTTACAAGGAATTTCTTCTCTTCTAAGCACCTTCGACCAAAGCGGTATGTGGTGTCTCTCTTAATGTTCTGGAATAACATAAGTAAATCTATGATGCAAGTAAGTTGAAGCAAGATTGCGAATAAGCATAAATAGATATATGTAGGTCGCAAGCTAATGTATGGTAGAGTGACAAGGTTTTAGGAAGACAGGAGGTAGGATAAGAAACAATGAGTGAAAAGATAACGAGAATGGATAAGTCCTTGGGGATAAGCTCATAAGAGAGCTGATGGTTTCTCTAAATTATAAAGGCTCAGTATAGCCTGAATGAAGTCAAATAAATCTAAGACTAGTAACATTTGGAATAGATGAAATATTGCCCTGGTAATGGAATAAGGGTGTAATTGTGATAAATAAAGGATAAAGTTTTGGCCTTTGAAGAGGGAAAATTTCATGAATTGTGAAGGATTAGAATAACCCTATAAGTAAACTCAGAAGGAAGCCAAGTTTTAATGGACCGATGCTTCCGAATGGAATTCCCAAGCATTGAAGGACAGATTAAATTCAACACTGGTCCCAACGCTTCCAGAAGGGACTGATGGGATGTTATCTATTGTGACGCTTCAATTATTGGATCGGGTTGTATGTTGATGCAATATGGTAAGGTTGTAGCTTATGCTTCTAGACAACTAAGAAAGCACGAGAATAACTACCCGACCTATGATTTAGAGTTTGCCTTGGTGATTCATGCACTAAAGATGTAGAGGCACTACTTGTATGGCATTCCATGTTGATATCTATGCAGATCATAAGAGCCTCCAGTATATCTTCATGAAAAAGGAATTGAAGTTACATCAAAGAAGATGGCTGGAGCTACTTAAAGATTATGACATTGATATTTAATGTCATCTGGGGAAAGCTAAGGTAGTAGCCGATGCCCTCAACCAATGATATATAGGTAGCCTGTCATATTTACAGCTAGAAAAAAAAGGAGAAAAGCCCATGAGGTTCACCAGCTAGCTAGTATTGGAGTTCGGTTACTAGACTCAGGTCATATTGGAATTTCTATTGAGGATACGGTAACATCCTCGTTAGTAACTGAAGTAAAGGAATGCCAGTATGAGGATCGTATGTTTGTTCATTATAGTGATACCACCCCTTATAAGTAGAAGACATCATTTGAAATTATAGAATATGGGGTCCTCAGATATCGAGGACGATTATGTGTCCCTAATGTTGCAGGGCTACATTGGCAGATTATGAGAGAACCCCACTATTCTCGTTATTCTATCCATCCAGGAGCAACAAATATGTATCTTGATATCAAGGAGGTATATTGGTGGGACGGAATGAACAAGGATATAGTGGAGTTTGTTGCTCAGTGCCCTAGCTGTCAACAGGTTGAGATTGAGCATCAAACGCCCGATGGATTATTGCAGGCTATGGAGATTTCGACTTGGAAATAGGAAGTAATTAATATGGATTTCACCATGGGCTTACCACGTGCCCAAAGAATGTTTGATTCTATATAGGTGACTGTTGATAGGCTTACAAAGTTAACAATTTTCTGCTTATTATGACTACCTATTCCGCAGAGGATTATGCTAGGGTTTATATCAAGGATATAGTACGACTGCATGGTGTCCCTGTATCTATTATCTCGGATAGAGAAACTCAATTTACATCTGATTTATGCATGGTGTCCCTGTATCTATTATCTCGGATAGAGAAGCTCAATTTACATCTAATTTCTGCATGGTGTCCCTGTATCTATTATCTCGGATAGAGAAGCTCAATTTACATCCAATTTCTGGAGGTCCTTCCAAAAAGGATTGGGGACTCAGGTAACTCTTAGTACAACATTTCATCCCTGCACAGACGGACAGGTTGAGCGTACTATTCAGACAGTTGAGTCATGTTACTTGTTTGTGGGATTGGTTTCAAAGGTAGCTGGGATGATTATCTGCCGCTTATTGAATTCACATATAATAATAGCTACCATTCTGGTATTCGGATGGCTCCATATGAAGCTCTTTACTAGTGTAGGTCGCCTGGGTGGTTCGATGCTGGGGAAACTATATTAGTAGGACCAAAATTGGTGCAGCAGGCAATCGAGAAAATTAAGCTTATACAGGAAAGGCTATTAGCAGCAATCTTATGCGGGCGAATTGGAATTTCAGGTGGACGACTAGGAATTCCAAAAGGTATCACCGATGAAAGTTTTCATGAGGATCGAAAAGAAAGGAAAACTTATCCCTGGGTACATGGGACCATAGAGGATCATACACAAAGTAAGCCAGGTAGTATATGAGTTAGACTTGCCTTCGAACTTGGAGTATGTACAACCAGTCTTTCATGTGTTTATGCTCCGTAAATGTACCGCAGATCTTTCCGGAATTGTGTTAGTTGACGATGTTCAGGTCACAGAGCAACTATCATATGAAGAAACACCCATTACTATATTAGACGGATAGATTCGGAGATCGAGAACTAAAGACGTAGCTTCGGTGAAAGTACTTTGGAGAAACAACAATGTGGAAGAAATGACTTGGGAGGTCAAGGAAGACATGAAGTCTAGATATCCTTACTTATTTCCTCATCCATAGAAGGGTCCGACTGAGACATCATAACCATAAGGTACGTGTATAAATTCTTGTGTTGGTTATTGTCATTGGACGTGTGAGGCCATTGTCATTATTCATAATTGTGGTCCTGTGTGGCGTTGGGTTATAAGCTTCTACGAGCAGAGTTAGTAGTAGTGTTGTTACAAGGGTGAATCAGCCGAGGTTATATAGATCCCGGAGAGTTAAACATTCGAGGAAGAATGTTTCTAAGGGGCAAAGGATGTTACATCTCGTGATTTCGTACATTAAAAGTTTTGTCTTCAGTTAATTGACATAGACGCGGGGATGAGATTATCTTGAGGTTAATATATTTACGCTATTTATAACAAACGATAAATAAGTGTTATGAAGGATAAAGGATACACGAATGAAAAAAATAAATTTCGTTGAAAGTGGCCAATTTGGGATAAAATACGGGTTGAGTGATAATATCCGATAATTATTGAGCAGTACCATGCAAGGTACCATATGACCACGGTAGTATAATATGTGTGTGTATATATATATATATATATATATATATATATATATATATATATATATATATATATATATATATATATTAAATAATGAGTAGTATTTTTAGGTAATTTAAAATAAATATTAAATTATGCAGATAAATATTGATTAATTACTAAAAAATGGGACATTACCTAATTAATTATTAAAGTGTGGGAATAAGACGTGGCAGCCAACCACTTTACAAACAATGACCCATGGTCACGTTGGAGTAGGTGGCTACCTAAGAGTTAATTGAAATTTAATAAATAGCTTACTGCAATTTGGTTCCATTTTCCTTTTAGACAAGAGAACAAAAGATGCTCTTAATTAAAAATCAAGAAACATTTTCCTAGTTCAAAACAATTCAAAGTAGAGAAGTCCAAAAATTAGTTAAAACAATTCAAATCCAAATTCTTTCAAAACTATTCAAGATACAGAAGCTCAATTCGATCAAGAAAAATTCAAATAAGCAGAAGCTTGTTTTCATTCAAAATACTTCAGCGTAATTCCATAAAAGTTTTGCGGTTACAAGAGTACGGTGCAATCTTCGTCAATAATATTTATGGAGTTTTTCCTACTTCAGGTATGTTACGGCTATCTCTTCTTTCTTTTACCATGGTCCAAATTATGCAGGAGAAACGAGCAAATGCACAGTTTCCATAAAGTACTCTATTCATATAAATACTAGGGGTATTTATATTTTTGATTCTCCATGTGAATTATTTTTATCTTCTGTTCATGGGTATCAGAATAATATGCACTTGAAAAAAAATTATCCGGGAGGAATATTGAGATTATTATGTATTTTTCATGCATTTTACACATTTGTACATGTGCATTGACCCATGACCATATGACATTATATACGTGTTTATATATATATATATATATATATATATATATATATATATATATATATATATATATATATATATATATATATATATATATATATATGTGTGTGTGTGTGTGTGTGTGTGTGTGTGTGTGTGTGTATGAGACATGAAAAAAAGTTATGGCGTTATATACGCACCATCACCTGATTAGTAGGTATATGTTGATGATGTTGCCCACAGTGGCCGAGACAATATACTGGGATGCCCTCAGTGGCTTGATGATATTGTGTACACCTATACCTATGCATGATACGACATTTGCACGTACATGCATCACATTATAAATGTTTCAGAATTTACAAAGTTATTCAGATTAAGGCTGTATCCGGTTCCGGTTCTGGGTCTATTTGGGTAAACGGTTCCGGTTCTGGCGGTTCCCGGTTCTGGCGATTCCCGGTTCTGGCGGTTCCGGTTCTGGCGGTTCCGGAGCCGGAACCGGAACCATACGGTTTCGGAACCACCCGGTTCCGGTTCTGGCGGTTCCGGAACCGCGGGTCTGGCGGTTCCAGGCGGTTCCCGGCGGTTCCGACCTTTTTTTTTTTTAAATTAAATATCTTGTATAGTTGTGATTAGTATATTGTATAATATATTTTTATATGGTGTACTATGTTCTTACTATAGCATATATTGTGTTTGGAAATTAGTATATATTCAAAATAAGTAGTGTATATTTTGTATATAAGTAGTATATGTTGTAGTAAAGTAGTATATATTGTATATAAATAATGTATATTGTGTAGTAGTTAGTATTAATAGTATTATGTGTTGTATGTTATATATTATATGTTATATAAATATTTTATATTGAAGGATTGATATAGATGTAAAGAAAAAGAAATATTGAGACAAATATATTCCAGTATATGATAAAAGGCATATTTATTGACCAAAATGGCATATCTTTCTTAGTCTTCCTTCCCCAAATGGAATGAGCATAACATGGTACTAATACCACCATTAAAAGGAAAAAAAACTAAAAGAAGACATGCCAATGTACAAGTTACATCATAATTTATGTATTATTTCTAAAAAATCTCATAAAACCTTCAAGGTTTGGAGGTGGTTGTGTTGGCGGTGGTGGAAATGAAGCTTGTTCATCGCCACTTCCGGGTGAAGATGATTCTTGAGCAAGTTCTGCTAGCATTTCTTCATAGCACTCATCTATTTCGGGTTGAGATTCAGCTAGCCCAAAGTTTCTTCTTTCAGAGCGGATCCAATCTCGGAAGAGCACTGATTTTTCCAAGCTGTCCCGCATCGACGCTCTATGATCTCCTATTTGTAGTCTGGCTTGACTAATACGCTCTCCGATGCAACAGTTGACGCTTGAATGGACAGAACATCCTGAGCCATCCTTGCAAGAACGGGAAAATGCTTTTCCCTTGTCTTCCACCAATCCAAAAGGTCGAAAGATCCGTCTGGATTATCATTCTCTAGCCCCTGCGACAAATAAACTTGAAGTTCGTTTAGATGGGAAATATTATCTAAATTCTCACCTTGAGTACCCCTGAACTCTGTCCACGATTTAAGAGCTGTTAAGCCAGCAACTCTTTTAGACGATTGTGACGTGGACGAAGTAGGAGTTGGAATATTAGGCCTAGCATGCTCTAAGGCCTGTTTATAAGCATTATAAATAGTTTGAGCATTCACTGTAATTGATGCTTTCGCATCAGATAGTGTAGCCATTTCTTCTGGTGAAAGATCTAAACATTGATAAATACTAGTATACCAAAAGTTAGGACCTCCTGCTTTCATAGTAGGGTTTAACAAAGCAGCCACACCAAAAATAGGAGGGATTGGAAAAAAAAATTTAAATTTCTTTTTCATTTCAAATATTGCATTTTCATAAATTTCCCCTCCCTCGTTAAAATCAGCAAATAAATTAGCAAGTGCGGCAATATATACTAAACAGTTTGAAATTGTAGGATAATATTGGCCAGATAGAGCAGTTGTAGCCACACTAAAATGTTCTAAAAAATCTAAAAGAATCTTAACGTTATTCCAATCTTGATTAGTTAGCATATCATTATCTTCATCCTCACAATCCCTATAATTATAAGTAGCGGTTATTGGGTTTCTATATTTGTACGCCACTACTAAGCTTTCATACATGTAGTTCCACCTAGTCGGACAAGGTTTAGGAACCTTTCTTTCTCTAAGGCCACTTTCGTCACATTTTTTATAATATTCTCTAAGTCTACTTCTACGGTTTGAATAAAAAAGCCAATTAAGAGCGAATTTAACTTTTTCAATTTCTATGTTTAAAATTCTCATACCATCTCCAACAATTAAATGATAAATATGGCATATACATCTAACATGGAAAATATTTGTAAAAGCAGGATTAAGTTTTCTAGTTAAAATACCTATTGCAGTTGTGTTGCTACTAGCGTTATCCATGGAAATTGACATTATTCTATCACTAAAACAAAAATATCTACAAACATCATAAACAGTGCTAGCAATAAACTTACCTGTGTGCCGTGAATTAATTATTCTATATGCTATAATGCGTTTTTGCATGGTCCAGTCTTCGTCTATCCAATGACTGGTCACGGTTAGACAATCATTTCCACTTCTACCAATATCAGTTGTAATAGACATGCGATTACTTATATGAGTAAATAAATAGCGCAAGTACTGTTCGTATTCATGCTTATATTTATAAATGTCGGCCTTAACTGTGGCGCGAGGCCAACCTTTATATGTAGGATTAAATACTCGTCTAATATATTGAATCCAAGCAGGATTAGAAGCAAAAGAATAAGGTAAACACATAACAGTAATCATTTTAGCTAATTCTTCACGATCCTTATTAGGATCGTAGTACAATATACCTCTGGTGACAGTGTTTATTCCTGGTTGAACCATGTTAGAACCAGTACTTTGGTTAATTGTAGTATCAGGACTTGACTTCCCCTCTTGTTCCGCTTTCATTTGAAAATATCTAGCCTTATCGCTAGGATGTATATATATATGTTTAACTAAACTACCTGTTCCGCTACGATCACCCGTATACCTATGAACAAGTTCTTTACCACAAGTTTTGCATTTAGCCCTAGTAGGTGTATCATCTAAATCTACCGGAGGTTGGGTTTCGTCATCATCATCACCCTCATTTCCCTCTGATATTGGTGCATTAGGATAAAGCAAATTCATAATATCATCATCTATTCTATCACCGACTGCTATATCATGTAGAAAATTAACATCGCTAAATTGAAAACACGGGTGATCACTATCAAGTATTCCTAAGTTTTCATTAGTATTTCTAGGTTGGCTACTAGTTTGAACTTGTTTATCTTTTCTAGGTCCGGGAGCCGGGGGAGGGGTAGGATTTTGGCGACTACTTTCACCGGATTTAGATGTACCTTTTCCGAACATTTTTTTCAATGAAAATGCCATACTAATTATAATTAAGGAAAATATCAACACACAACAAATATTCTTAGCACGTAAGAGTTGAAACGAGTTTACCGGATTGACGAACAACTTCTTGAAAATTGACAATCGTTGTAATTGAACACTTGAAAACTTCAATTCAACAACTTCACAATGTTTCACGAATTTGCAACAAAAATTAAGCACTTGCACATAAAGATTGAAAGAGAGCTTGAGAGAGATTAAGAGAGATTGAGTAAGATTGATGAATTGGTGAATTAAAATGAAAGAATGAGGGGGTATTTATAGTTGAGAAATGGGAAATTGTGTAATTATATAAAGTTTGGGGTTAAATTAAATTTGAGGGGTCAAATGGCTAAATTTTAAAAATGCCAAACGGCTATTTCTGCAATACCAACGTTCTGATTTTCAGAATTTAAAAAAAAAAATTTTAAAAATATGGCCGTTGGGAACCGGATAGAACCGGAACCGGAACCGGACCGGTTCCGGCGGTTATAAACGGTTCCAAACGGTTCAGAATTTAAAAAAAATTTTTTTTTTAATATCGGAACCGTTTAGAACTGCCTGAACCGGTCCGGTTCCGATTCCGGTTCTGGCGGTTCCGGTTCCACGGTTCTAAAGGGTGGAACCGGCCCGGAACCGCGGAACCGGAACCGTATAACCGGAACCATTTAGAACCGCGGAACCGCCAGAACCGCGGTTCCGGTCACGGTTCCGGTTCGGAACCGTTACATGGTACAGCCTTAATTCAGATTCACAGATAAATTTCTTTATTCCATGTTTCATCTATGCCTTTTACATACAGAATTTCATGCCTTGCATACTCGGTATATTTTTCGTACTGACGCCCGATTTCATGGGGCTTGCGTTTTATGCACGCAGGTAGGCAAGCTAACGATTCCCCTTCTTAGGATCCTTGATCACCGGAGTTAGCATGCTCAACTTGATCCGAAACTGCTTTTGATTTTGGCACGATATTTTTGTGTGTATATATATAGGTATGACATGACTCAGTCCCATCTTTATACAGTTATATTTCTATTGAAGTCTGTAGACAGTATGTCTAATGGGATAGTATGTGGCCTTGCCGGTTTCAAGTTTTGAGTTATATAGTTGTCTATAGTAGCTTTGTCAGCTCGCCCTATGTAAGTTGCACGTATATGTATGTTTGCATTTTTGGACAGATTTCCGTCATGTACATTATTCTCACAAAATTAGCGGATATTATTCTGATTTATATCTCAGATGCATGCTTAGGGGTGTTTGACAGGTAGGACTCGGGCATCCATCGCGTCCCATCGGTTTGGGTCATGACAATCATACCTGAATGACATTATCTGGCGTAGCGGCCTCAAGTCTACTGTACGAAAACACATCAACAGGCCGGGCCTCCCCCTCATAGGCGCCCTCTACTCGCCTGAATACCCCCATGTGACGCATATGTCCGAAGTCTGGGACAATGTCTTACCACGTGGCTAGTATCTCCACATCAAAGCAACCTCGCTGCTGATATGGTTGTGGAAACTATGCAGTATGGGTACTGTGAGACCCATGAACACCTGAATCACGGTGCGAAGCCTGAAGTGCAAGTTGAACTGCTGACCTAAGAAACATCTACCATGTTGCACCCTACCTCTAAAATAAGGACCAGCAGATCTCTCCGATCTATGAGGCCTCCTCGCCTCCCGGAACTCTCTCTCCTGATCTCGCTTGTTCTCTCGCTCGCAGCCCTACATGCCCTCCAACCGGTGAATGATACTTACCACCTGCTAAAATGAAACATCTAACTTCAATTCCCGAGCCATACTGGACTGAATATCAAGCCTGAGCCTCTCAATGAATCTACTGAATCGCTCTCTAACAGTAGCAACCGAGGCAGGTGCATGTCTGGCCAAATCATAGAATCTGATGGCATACTCTATACTGACATAGTGCCATAGCGCGCCTGCTCAAACTCCACGCATCATGCATCCCAAAGGGACTGAGGTGAAAACTCTCTCATAAACATCTCTGAAAATTGACCACATATAAGCGTAGCTGCATCGACTAGGCTACCCAACTCATATGCCTGCCACTACTGATAAGTCCTTGAAGTTGGAACATAGTAAAAGCAGCCCCACTCGTCTCAACAATACCCATAGTGCAGAGAATGCGATGGCACTCCTCTATGAAACCACGTGCGCTCTCAGAAGCCAAACACTGAATGTAGGAGGGTCATATTCGTTGAAACCTGCAAATCTAAATTTCCCTTCCTCAGATGCTTCTTCGCTAACCATGGGTTGAATTGGAACCAAAGACCATATCTCCATGACACCTGGAACCTGACCAATGTCAACTTGCGGCTCTAGAGTGCGGGCTGCAGGAGTCTAAATCCCTCCTCCCGTCTGTGAAGCAGCTGGTGCAACCAGAATCAACCATGTCTAAGCCAATGCACCAAACATGCTCAAGAAATGTGCTAAAGTCTCCTGAAGTCCGGGGGTAACAACAGGCGCCTCCAGTACCTATCCCCAACAGGAGCTATTGACGGTGCCTCAACTGTTGCTCTGGCAGGTGCTCTAGCTGCAGTACGTACTCCTCGTCGGCCCCTGCCTCTGCTTCTGGAAAAACCTACTTCGGAAGTAGCACCATCGATAACTGCAGATCATGTCATCACCATCTGTGAGAGAATGGAATGAGAAGAGTTCAAACTCCAAGACCAATAAGATCTCACGATAGGAATGAAAGAAGTGAGATTGTCCTAATAGTTCTGTAGCCTCTCGAAGATAAGCTTAGACGTCTCTGTATCAATCCGCAAGACTCTACTAAACTCGCATACGACTCGTAGCCTAGAGTTATGATACCAACTTGTCACGACCCAATTTTCTCTCTGTTGGGTTTTGTGATCGCTCCTTGTCTTAGGGACTAGGTAAGCCTAATATTTACTGAATAACAACAAAAATAAAGAAAACCTAACAATCTCGTAATAGAAATTCTTGCAAGAACTTACAAATCCCTAAAATCGGTGGTACAAGTCATAAGATATATAGAGTTTCCCTACAACTTCTAAACACAATTGTATGGAAATAAGTACAACAGTGTGAATACAAAATAGGAAGGTGACTCTGACGCCTGCGAACGAAAAAGCAGGGTTACTTTAAGTCTCCTCGGCAAGAATCCGCACAGCTACTAAAGATCAATACCTGGATCTGTATACAGAAGTGTAGTATGAGCACACCACAGCGATACCCAGTACGCATCAAGACTAGCCTAGGTGGAGTAGTAACGAGGAACAATTAAGACACATACTGGTCTAATAAACTGAACAAGTATAAATGTAGAAACAACACAACTTGATATCTATAAAGACTATGCGATGCAGCTAACAATACAATAATTGGAATAAGGAAAGAAAACAACAAATAACAGCGGAACACCATAATAAGAACACAGAAAATTCAACGGAAATACAACCCAAATCCTAAAATACAAATACAGTAAAGACTATTCATAACTCAGCAACTACGGCAGTTTTCACATTAGGTCTTAGCCGTCAAACTTCAATTAATTAGTCAAATCTTTCAATTGATAAAAATATTTTGAAATATACTTCCTTCAAGTAGATATTTTTCAAAAATAGTTCTTTCAAAATGAATACCTCTCGAATATAATCTTTTCAAATAAATATCCTTCGAATATAAGTCACTGTGTGGCACCTCATCTCATAATCAATACGGGTCTCCACACCTGAACCCTAATACTTGGCATCATGTTGCCTCATCACATCTCATAATCATACTGACAACTCACGTACCAAATAGATCCATCCTCACATGGAAGACAAATAAACAAGGGTGTGCGTCTATACTCAACAATATCAAGAAGTCTTCAATCCGATAAGAATGCTTAGCCATGTGTATGCGTGTGCAAGTGTCCTAACATAGTTCATACCAGCTAGTAAGAATAAGAAAAATAATGGACAATGCATATAATGTTTACACAAAGATAGGATCAATGAAAAGCAACAACTCAAAACGCAGTGATAATAACAGGGGATATCCCAAGATACCGTCTCGTAGTCCCAAACATAAATGTGCAAGGGGATCTACTTGAATAGCGTTCCGTAGTCTCAAAGAAAATGTGTTGAATAGAGGGATCTATCAGGATACTATCTCGTAGTCCCAAATATTAATGTGTAGGGGGATCTACCGGAATATCGTTCCATAGTCCCAAAGAAAATATGAAAAATAGGGGGATCTATCGGGATACTGTTCTATAGTGCCAAAATAAATATGCAGCGCAACCAACAGAGTTAACACTTACAGCACGGTAGAAACCTCATACATCACCACAATAAGTATAACATCAAAAATGACAATAAAACAAAGTACGTGGAAATAATTCAACTCAAGAACTATAAATCACAAAGAAACGGTAGAACCAGTTCACAAAGAATATCCACAGTAAAGAATGTTAGGCATAAAGGGGACCATTCAACAAGGGAAAACTAACATGTATCATCAGCCCCACAATATACAAGTCAACATCAAGGAAGCTAACATGAGTTAAATAGTTGCTAATAAAGTCAAGTCAACTAAAATATAGGTTATCTAAAGTCCTTTTAAGGTTGAGCAATTGCAAAGGATATTCAACAATTCAAGTAATAGTAAGCAGCACAAGATGATCCTCACTCCAATTAAGACTAAACAATTATAGGATGAGACAATAATAATTTCAATTAAAAATAAGTAATTATGAAAAGATAGCATGACGACAGAAGAGGCAAAATATTCAATTAAGTCAGATAAGATTTAAATAGGCAATGATAGTAATTCCTAAAGCAATTAATTCTATCTAAAACATGTAGAAGTGAAACCAGCAAATAGGAACTCAAACGTATCACGAACAACTTCATACGCAATGAGTATAGGACCTAAGAAACCTAAAGGCCAACTTACCACAAATAAGTTCGAGCACGCACTCGTCACCTTGCGTACCCGAACTACAATCAACATACAAGACAAGTCCTAAGAAGTCCCCTACACAAGCTTAGGCAAGATATTTACCTTAAAGAAGATAGACCGATACTCTAAAATCACTTTTCGGGTGAAAAGACCTCTGGACAACTCAAATCTAACCAAAATAACTTCAAAGCACAAATAAATCTCATAAGAAACTATTCCGGGTCATAGCGGCTCAATGAAGAAGAAAAATAAAGGCTGCCCATGTTGGTCATCTCGAACATGAGAACAAACTCGCGAACGTAGAGAATAGAAGACAGAAACCAACGTGAACGCATAGGGAATCATACGAACACGAAGAGTAACAACCACCAGTGCTCAGGTCTGGTTTCTACTATGCGATGAAGAATAGTGGATGCGAACACGATGAAGAAAATATAGAGAGCTACGCGATCGCGCGGTGTATTACGCTAACGAGAAGAAGGAAATTGGGACGATCAGCAGAGACTCTTCGTGAACACCGAAGGAGCTTCGCAATCGTGAAGAAGGATATCAGACACCAGAACCAGTTGTTCAAAACCAAGGGAAAATGACCCTTAACCCACCCGGAACACAACCGAGTCCCTTGGATCCCGTCTAAACACACAAACAATTTCTATTACCTAAAACGGACTCGCTCAAGGTCTCAAATCATGTCAAACCCCAAAAATGATAATAGCACCATGAATCGAGCTTATAAAGTTCAAAATCTTCTAACTTCTAGGACTCGCACTGAAACCTATTACATCAACTCGGAATGACGCCAAATTTTGGAGACAAGTTTAAAATGACATAACGGAGCTTCTCCAACTCTTGGAATCGTATTCTGACCCTGATATCACAACTATGGGTCAAACTTCTCCATTTTTCAAAACTTAACTTTTTCAACTTTCGCCGAAATGTCTCAAAATTACCCTACGGACCTCCAAATTAGAATCCGAATGCAGAATAAGTCCAGAATCACCATACAAATCTGTTGAGATCATCTAAAACTTATTCCAACGACGTTACACAAAATTCAAATCCGATCAAATTCTCATCGCTAAACTTTCAAAACTAGATTCCTTCTTCCAATTCAAATATGAATCATCTGGTAATTGAATTCAACCATACATGCAAGTCGATACACAAAATATGAAGTTGTTCAAGACCTTGCACCGCCGAATGGAGTTTAATTCTCTAAACGACCAGCCGGGTCATTACAGCTGCATTCGCAAGGCTTGTCCAGCTCTTGCCTTGCGTTCGCATTTACTGGCTCACATTTGCGAATGCCAAAACCAGCAGCCCCATAATTTCCTCTTCGTGAACGCGGGACTTCCTTCGCGCTCGCGAAGAAGGAAACTAGACACCAGAATCAGTGTTCCAAAACAGCTCCAAATGATCTGAAACCACCCTGAAACACACCTAAGGCCCCCGATACCCCATCCAATCACAGAAACCAGTCCCATAACATAACACAAACCTGCTTGAAGCCTCAAATCATATCAAACAACATCAAAAACATGAATCACACCCCTAATTCAAGCTTAATGAACTTTATAACTTCAAACTTCGATATTTGATGCCGAAACATATCAACTCACATTTGGTTGACCTCAAATTTTACACACACGTCATATTCGACATTAAGAACCTACTCCAACTTCCGGAATCGGAATCCAACGCCGATACTAAAAAGTCCATCTCCAGTCAAACTTCTCAAAACCTTCAAATTTTTACTTTAGCTAAATGACTCCCAAAAGACCTATGGGCCTGCGAGTCTACTTTTAGATGCGCTCCCAATACCAGAATAATCATACAGAGCTATTCCCAAGCTCGGAACCCGAAATGGACATCGAAAACATTAAAAGTTATTACAACCCAAATTCATGAAATTCTTCCCAAAATGCTAACTTCCACAATAGGCGCTGAAATGCTCCCGGACCATTCAATATCCAATCTGGACATACGCCCAAGTCTGAGATCATCATACGAACCTGTTGGACCGTTCAAATCCCGATTCGGAGGTCATTTACTCAAAATCAACTCTTAGTCAGATTCTTCCAACTTTAACCTTCCAAAATGAGAATTCTCTTTTCAAACAACTCTGAACCATCAAACCTCATGGCCTCAAACCATTGAACAACGCGCTAGAGCTCAAAATGACCGATCACGTTGTTACAGAATATTTAAAAAGATAAATCTAAATCATATGAAAGGAAACATATTCAATACATTGTAGTCTCCTACTCATAATCGCTACAATACCTTGTGTCTTATCTTCCTAGTAAATATGCAGGAAATAATTAAGTTTCAATAGGAATAACATAATAGATTTGGGAATTAGGATTTTGGGTTTAATTATTTGTTGGATTGCAACTATTTTCATAATTCCAAGACCTAAGGAAACATTTGCTTTATTATTTTTAAAATAAATATATAGATATATTTTTCACATATAAATTTATTCAGTACAGTTCGATATTTTTTCGGTTTATTTTCATAAAATAAAAAATCTACCCTAATTATTGGTACGGCTAGATTTATATAAAAACCAACGATTTTTTTAAAAGAAACCTAAAAATTGGTTCAGTAAAATATGGTTCGGTCAATTTAGTCGGATTTTAAATATCCATTGACACCTTTAATTGTATAGCCGCTCTTAAAATAATAGCCGAAAATTATATATTTTTTTGTTTATATATACATTTTCTATGTTATATGCAATTTTATATACTTTTTTGGTTAATAAATATAAATAATTTTTTGCACGAGTTAAAAGTGATAATATCCCAAATCATAATGGATATTGGTATTGGTGAATATTAATGTATGGATTGTTATCTAGGAATTACCAAGTCTGTAGATATTTTTATCTTTAAATAACTTTATCTACATCTGTTGTGCATAGATAATGTCCTATATAGGTTAAGCTTCATGGTGTCAACCAAAATTTGTAGTATTACTTATGCTAACATTATTCTTTTATGGGCCAATCAAATACTGAATTAATTATTGAGAGACTTCCGTTGATACCAAATCAATATTGTTGTTGTTTTATGCAGGATTTAATGAAGATATTGTTTTGCTAGTCTGGTCAACAATACGTCTCCTTATGCATCATAATCGGCAGTTTTATCAAAAGGCGAGTTCTAAACGTTGAAGTTTTATCTTATGAACCAAAATTGTATTAATTATATGAAATTTCAACATGAAATTATTTTTTCTTATACTGCTAACCATATTAGATGGATTAAAATTTGACCATAGTGGTCGTCCTCAAGAGAAACGATAAGGAGTCAACCAAGCTGTAATCATACCTACGGGGCGAGACAACAAAAATCACCTCGGTCATCGTCGGGGTCAAACCATCAGAAAGAATACATCACAGAACAAGCTTCGTGTTCGAATAGAAGATGAAAGATACAGTCATAAGAAAGCACACAGATCAAAGACCATTGAATAAAGGAAAACTTATAGAAATGTCCATATAAGTTTTAACCCTCTAGCCAATATTCCAGAAATCGAAACAAATAAGGAATTATTTTAATGGGTATAGTCGAAATTCATTGAAAACATATAGGTAAGTGAATATACAAAATTTGAGGAAGATTGGAGGTGATTTTGGCTGGTTTTGTATCAAAATTAATAATTAAATCGATGTCAAAAAATTCTTCTGTGACACATGTATCAAACATGTATCACACATGTATCTCACACACAGATATACATGGATATACCTGTGATACACAATCGATACAAATATGATACATATGTGATACACAGTGTGATACACGTATCAATTTTTTAATATATTCAGTTTTTACTTCGAATTTTCAATTCAAACCACCTCAAAACTTCACCAAATCATCCCAAAACTGAGATTCAAGCTCCTTAAGATATACTCAATCTATTCTAATCGCACCCACTCAAAAGAAAGTAAAATTTTGATAAATTTTTTTGCTACAAATAGCTAATTGCCCATTTTGACTAATATTAGCAATATTTTATTAATTGGTCAATTTTTGTAATGAGCTACTTCTAAATGGTCATAGCTAATAATTTCCCTTGAATAAAAGGGAAGAGGACTATATACATGTGAGGGAGCTCAGAGAAGAGAGTGGATATTCTTTGGAGGAGACCAACCACATCAAACAATAGAGGAATCTCTTGTTTATCTACAATTACTTTATCTTCCCCTTCTTTGCTCCCTTGTTCATGATGTACCTCTGCTCTGGATGTAAGCTCATATCTCATGTTTGATGTACGATTATTACACTAATAAATCTTATACATTCCTACTCTTCTTTATTTCGCACTTTATATGCTTGGATGTGATATTAATTATGTTTGGATAAGATTTACCTTCTTTATTATCAATAATTAGTTTGACAAAAGAGTTTTAAAAACTTTTCCCAAATAATTTGGTGCCATCTGTGGGGATTTCTTAGCCAAATTTCTTAGTTTTCTTCATATCTAAAACCGGCAAAATGTAACCACCTACTAGAAAGAATTGTAAATAAACCTTGCATGCTAGTCTAGATCAGGCTACTACGTAAAAGTAGAAGTTATAACCAATATCCACGCAAAACCCAAATCTCGCCAGTAGCAATAGATTTAGCATGATGTACGCACGTTCAAAATAGGATCATGGTCATCTAGCGTGACCACATATCCATTTCACATATTCACCTTGTATATTATCATATGTTCCCACCTTTTATAAGAGGGCGACAGTTTGATGCGTGGTCCTTTGAAAGACTAGGCACATTCTGCCCTTACATTCCCCCAGACATCGGATGGTCCATGAATAAATCATGACATGTCTTCCTTGTTGTGGGTACCAATTGAAGGAGATCGGACCGGGACTCGATTTCAACACTTCATCAAGTGAGGTGAGCCCAACCCGCGTAAAGCTTAGATGCTGCTAAAAAAATAGAACTGAACACGGCCGCCAAATCTAAAACCACCATTCCATCAACCATTCAAACACTAGGCAGAGCAAGCAATGCTAGAATGTCATCCCCTTTCGCCAACCCGATGGATCGAGGTACGAAAATTTTTATTTTGGTTTGCCTTTTGTTGTTGGTTTAGACAGGAAATCGAGCGCCCGCACGGGCAAGTGAGAAAAGGAGCATTCCAACTAGAAATAATGGAAGGAAAACTACTACCAAATAATTGAAATGCAGGCCCACCTCAAATACCTCAACTCCAGAAAGAGGATGCACCTCAAGTCATACTCTATTTCCCTCACCCGGTTTTCACTCCAATTGAGTTCTCAGGAAATTTCTAATAGGACGACGAAGGGGATGTCTCGAAGTTCAAGGTTGATTCATCACCCCGCCTATTGACTACTTCCCCAGATTGGGCGATGAAGAGACTAGATACATGAAAACTTCTCCAATATATGTATGAAACAAACATCTACAACACTCTAGTGAGCGAACAACAACATTTTATACTCCCCGTCATCGTATTCTCCAATGTAAGAATAATTAAACAAACTGGGACTCACCCAAGAAACGCAAAAGTTAAGCAAAACTAGGACTCCCCCAGGGAACCGCCAAAATTCTTATAAGAAAAAAGTAAAATCGAGTACGCCAGGATCCACTCCGACGTATAGACAGAAAATATGGTGACCTATGATTCTCCAAAATCTGACAATGACACAACGGGTTTAATATTTAGACCTTAGCTCGAAATAACACCCATGCAACCAAGGGCCATTGCCTAAACAAAGATTTGACGTTGCTCGAATCACAAAGGGTTAATATTTTGACCTTAGCTCGAAATAACACCCCTATGGCCAAGGGACATTGTCAAAAGAAGAATTCGACCTCTCTTGAATCATAACGGGTTAATATTTTAACCTTAGCTCAAAGTAACACCCCTACAGACAAGGTCATTGCCAAAAGAAGAACTCGGCCTTTATCAAATCACAACGGGTTAATATTTCGACCTTAGCTCGAAACAACACCTCCATAGCCAAGGTCCATTGCCAAAAGAACATTTTGACCTTGCTCGGATTACACATTAACATTTCAGTCTCGAAATAATGCCTTGGCCATCCACCGTCGTCAAACAAATTTTTTTTTGTTTCTCAAACTTGTCCAAATGAGTTAGAAATTGATTTCACTACAAGTCCCAAGTTTGATCTCGCTCAAATACATATGAAAAGAACGACTTTGCCTAAATCAAAAACTCAATTCAATCCCCCTTGAATGATTCATGTGGAAACTGACTTCGTCCAAAATGATGAATCCGAATTCAACCTCGTTTGAATCAAAGATGATTCCGCCTAAAGCTACAAAACAAAATTCAATCTTGCCCAAATATGCAAATCTGAAGAAACTCCATTCGGACTCACACGACGAGACACTACTCGATCCGGTTAAAATTGGTTTCCTAAACGAAAAATTAGGGATTCTCTATACAAAAGTCTGAAGGTCTACGCCAACACAAAAGATGTAAAGTAAGGGGAAGGGAAATAAATACAAAGGACGTACAACAACAAAACACCCCTTTTATTTATACACTTGCACAATGGCCGCACCTGACACACGGGCCAAATTAACCCAATGCAAAAGAAAATAACAAAAAAACAACAAAGAAAAATAAAAAACATAGACTAAGGCAACAAATTTTTACTCAGCGTCATCGTCGCCATTCTCACCATCATTATCTCCAAGAAATTCCTCCTCAGATTCAGCATCCTCATCGACCTCTGGTATTGCAGGATCCTAGCCGCAGATGTCACCAGCCTCTCATTCCTTCATCCGGGCTCCTTCATAAGCGACTTCAGAAATATCACCTGCCTCCCACAAAAACTTGTATATGTCCCGTTGGGCCCCAGCATGAACCCAGAGCTCGTGCAAGTGGTGAGGCACAACAACAGAGGCAAATTCAACTTGGGAAAATAATTGTGCCTTTTCGGCCTCAAGTATAGCGACCCGATCTCCCAAATTTGAAGCTTCTTGGTCAATTTTTCCAATGCGCTCTTCATGCCTCGCCTCCTTTAGCGTGGTCGTTGCCCTCTCGGATTCCTGCTCAGATTGAAGGACGCGGATAATGTCCTCTAACGCTGCCGCCCTTGCTAAGGTTGATGCACAAGCACTCTCGGCGCTCTCCAACTCCAACACTTTCCTCTCCAGCTCGGCTAATTTCCCCATCCATTTTGCACTCAAAGCCTCAACTCTGATGGCATTTTGATCGAGCTCGGACTACAATGATAGCACCTTCGCCTAAAGATTCTCACACTCTGCGGCGACCCTCTTTCCCAACTCGAGTTCCTCATCCTTTACATGTAGTAGATACTCGAGCTCACTGTGCCTGCTAATGGACTGCATTAGCTCCTGATACCTTTTCTCCAGCTCCTCCCCGAGAGATTGATTGTCGGCGCTGGCCCTGAGCCGCTCATGCATCCCACGGCACTTGTTGCAGTAGCACCGATACTTTTCCAACATCATTAGAAAATATTGGCCCGAGTGTCGGCCCTACAAGCACTTTCGATCTCCAGTATCTAAGACTAAAAGCAAAAAAACAAAAAAGAGAAATGAGTCGGTAAAGGCCAAGGCCGACAAAAACAAAAGGAACACAAAAAAAGAAACAAAGAGGAGAAACTTACCCTGAGGCCCATAGCAGCCACTTCATGTGTCAATACGACGTCAGCAACGTCCCAAGAGCCTCACACTCTACGACAGAGCATAAATGGTCATACTGCGGCACCAAGCCCTCCATGTCCCACAGAAGATTAAGCTCCGATGCAATCTCAAGTTTACGGGAGGGACCTACGCACTAACCATAGTAAGGGTAAAGCACTCCTCGAGAATCCTAAAATCATCAAGATCGAGGTCAAAGTCAGACTCGTAGTCGTCGACCACGACACCCTTTCCCCTCTCTGTGGCCGAAGAAGAAGCTTGATTCGGTTCGAATGATGAAGGCCCACCCAAAACTGCAATATCAGCCTAGGGACTCCAACTTCCCATCGTAATAGCCTGTTGATTGTTCATGATGGTCAAGGCCTCCACCGTCGGGTTGGCCTCGGCCACCTGGTTTGCCTTTGCGGTTGGGATAGCATCACTGCCAATTTCAAACACTGTCAAGGGAAGCTCAACCCCAGAAGATTCTGCGGATGAAGGCGACACTTCAAACTCCACTCGCCATAACCACAAGATTTACCCATTGAGCGGGTAGCAGGGGCCGGAGTTCCGGGTTAAGGAATAATTTGCGTGCACAAGGCCTCGACCGAAGGAGTAGATTGAGATGCTCTTGATGTAGTCCAGTCAGCAGACCTTAGTGCGGGACGATCAGAGGGTGTCGTTTGGCAGAACTCAAGTGGAGGAGCCCTCGCCTATCGAACTCTCTCTACTAAAGGAGAAAAATGACCATGTAAGAAACGAGATCAAATTACAAGGCAAAGAACAAGGAAACTGCAACGGGCCGACTTAGCAGTGAGATGCTTACACCCATATCTCTCATAGAAGGACACCCACTCACGGACCTCCGCCGTATGGGGAATAATAACATTAACCCATTTGCGAATTTTGTCAATGGGCGGGGGAGGCAATCTCTCCAGTGTGAATGCAGAAAATGAATTAGCAATACCACCTAAAAGGAATGGTCAGCCACTACCTCAAGGGGAATCGTAAATTAAACAAAAAAAAACTTACGGGCAAAGTTCCACGTCTCGGGAAAACCTATTGGGTCTGCCATAAGGTTCTCAATCCGTGTGAAGAAATAACTCTCCCAGAAATGACGATTAGCCTTGTCATCCATCATTGACACCAAACTCTTTGTTTCTCGGTGACGCATGTAGATCATCAAGCCTCGAATAAGTTGGGGAGCAAAAATATTAAGCATATGCCCCAAAGTGATCTCTCGAACGACAAGCTCTGCATACTTGAGCAGCATGAGGAAGAGTTTTGTATACGTATGGTAAAAGCTGAGCCGATTACACCTTCTAGAAGCGGCACAAATCTATCACTAGGGAGGAGAGCGGAAGCGTATACCCATCAACAAAGCGGTACGCGTACAATGCGTAGCACCCTAGGTGGTGCAGATGCACAATGTCTGTTCCCGTCACCGGTACCATTTCAATATGATTCGAAATTCCTAGAGCTGTAAATATGGGCTTGGCCCGTGATTTAACAAGGCTGGGTTAGAATTTTTGAAGCCCGTTTAAAACGGGGCTTTTAAGCCCAACCCGAGTAAGCTCGTGGACCGTGAGGCTTGACTGAGGCTGGGCTGGGCCGGCCCGTGGACCTAATATAATATTTATTTAAAAAATATAAAAAAATATAAAGTACATTTCCTTTAGAGATGGAAAGTCAGAATTGGATCTTTACTAGGAGGAACCAAAACTTGATCTTGAGAAGTTTCAAGAGATGATGATGTCATGTATTGGAAGGACCATTCTAGAAAATATGTCGACCTTCCAATGATGGTGCGTGATGTACTTAGCATTCTTACTACAATTGTACCATTGGAATCAACATTTAGTATTGGTGGCGTGATCTTACAAAGTACAGAGCATTTATTGAAAATATCCAAACACTTTACTACTCGAAATTGGCTGCACAGCTTTTCCCGAACTCAAACTGGTAATATTTTTTATGTGAATTTAAATATTATTAATATTCAAAATTTAAGCAATTTTAATATTTAGCTAATTAATATTTCATATGAAAGTGAAGATGTTAAGACAACCTTGTCGTAAGGGAATTCAAATGTGTTTGATGAAGATGATGTATTGGATATCTCATAAGCATCATGAACGTTCTCTACAATAGTTTATTTTAAGTTTTGACTTTTAGTGAATAAAATATAGTTTTGTCTTTTACTTTTTTTAATATTTATTGTGATATATTGGAACAATATAAAAAGTTATTAAGTTTTGTAAATTTTTTCAATAAGATATTTTTTAACTTTTAAATAATTAACTTTTTTAGGTCAAAACTTAAAGAAAAAATATAAAATTATATTTTTTAAAATAATGGGCCAGCCCTTGGGGGCCCGCAGCCACATAGGGCTAGGGTGGACTGACCATTATAAGGCCCATCGAAATGGTGGGCTAGCCCAGCCTAGCCCGTCAATTGCTATAGCCCGCGTGGGCTAGGATGGGATAGCCATGCCCGACCTATATTGACAGCTCTAGAAATTCCCTACTTGGTCTTAAGCGCCGTAATCTTCGCTTCATGATGTTCCTGACAGGGCTGTTAAAATCATTTCATAATTTCCCCGGACAGGGCAGTATTTCAGCCGTTGTTGGAACCCCTTCGTCTTCCGCCGCCTATGCTTCTTCTCTGAGAACAGGTGCACCATTTTTCGGCACCCGAGCTTCGACGAGTTTGTCCGTGTGAGAAGAATTACCAGCCATTTGTCCTGATTAATCGGAGTAAATGAGTAAGAGAAAGGAAGAGAGAAGATGGCGTCGTCAATTTTTGACTTGCAGGAGAATGAACTCAGAAGTTTGAAGCATTAAAGAATGTAAAGGTTTGTAAAACTCCTCTGATAAGTCAAAAATTGTAGCTATAGAATGTTATTTTCACCTATTTATAGGAACATAAATGTCCTCAGTGGGAAACCTTAGAGTCGTCAATCAAAATTGATAGGGCACAGAAACTTATGTGATTTCTGAGAAACATGCACCATAATGACTGGCTATTCATGATGCATCGAATCAATTAAACGGTTCAACTTCGAATGGACTCAACGATCCAATGGTATCATTGAAGCGTCATGCTGCCATCTTAATCCAAGGGTCTCGCTCAAGGCATAAACATTCAGATTTCTCCTAACTTTCGAATCGACAAAGTCTGCCCGTTGAGCCCGCTAAAAAGCAACCTCGACAGATGGACGGACTAACTGTATAGGTCAAAATCTGACCATAGTGGTCTTCCTCAATAGAAATTATAAGGGGTCGACCAAGCTGTAATTTTTCCCACGGGGCGAGACAGTAAAAAGCACCTCGGCCATCGTCGGGGTCAAACCATAAGAAAGTATACATCACAGAACAAGCAATGTGTTCGAATAGACGACGAAAGGTATAGTCATAAAAAAGCACGTCGGTCAAAGACCATTGGATAAAAGGGAAATGGACTATATGTATATGAGGGAGCTCAGAGAACAGAGGGGTGATTCTTTGGGAGGAGAGTGACCATAACATACAATAGAGGAATCTCTTTTTAATCAACAATTACTTTCTCTTTCTCTTTCTTTTGTCCCTTGTTCATGATGCATCTCTGCTTTTTTTATCTAAGCTTATCTCACATGTTTGATGTACGATTATCACATTAATAAATCTTATGAATTTCTACTTATCTTTATTTTGCACTTTATTTGCTTGGATCTGATATTAATTATGTTTGGGGTAAGATTTACCTTCTTTATTATCAATAATTAGCTTGAAAAAAGAGTTTTAAAATATTTACCCAAACACATATGACCCTTTAGTGTGTGCATTTCCAATTATTGCAAAACAAGCAACAATATATAATATCCAAATATTATATTAAATATTTAAAACTATATCTATGGCCAGATATTATTCTACTACAGAAGCTATACACCTTATTAGGAGGTTGGTTGAACAGTACAGGGATAGAAAGAAAGACCTGCACATGACGTTTATTGACCTAGAGAAATCATATGACAAGGTTCATAGAGAAGTTTTCTGGAGAATCTTGGAGGAAAAAGGCGTGTCGGTTCCCTACATTATGGCAATTAAAGACATGTATGATGGGGCAAAGACTCGGTTTAGGTCAGTAGGAGGCGACTCTGAGGATTTTTCGGTTGTCATGGGATTACACCAAGGTTCTGCGCTTAGTCCGTTCCTATTTGCCTTGGTGATGGATACGTTAGCACACCACATTCAAGGGGATGTGCCATGGTGCATGATATTCGCCAATGACACAGTTCTGATTAATGAGTCGCGAGCCGGTGTTAACAAGAGACGGGAGGTTTGGAGACAAGCTCTTGAATCTAAGGGTTTCAAGATTAGCATGATAAAGACGGAATACCTGGAGTGTAAGTTCAACGCTGAGCAGGGGGAAGTGGGAGTGGATGTGAGGCTTGGGTCACAGGTCATCCCGAGTAGAGGGAGCTTCAAGTACTTTGGGTCGGTTATCCAGGGGGAGGGGAGATCGACGAGAATGTCACACACCGTATTGAGGTAGGATGCATGAAGTGGAGGATAAGGTCTGGAGTATTGTGTGACAAGAGAGTGCCATTGACACTCAAAGGTAAGTTCTTTAAAGAGGTGGTTAGGCCGGCCATGATGTATGGGGTTGAGTGTTGGCCGGTTAAAAACTCACATATCCAGAAGATGAAGGTAGCATAAATGAAGATGTTGAGGTGGATGTGCGGGCATACTAGGATGGATAATATTAGGAATGATGATATTCGGGAGAAGGTGTGTGTAGATGACAAGATGCGGGAAGCGGGGCTCAGATGGTTCAGACATGTTCAGAGAAGAAGTCCAGATGCTCCGATAATGAGGTGCGAACGGCTGGTTGTGGAGGGCACGAGAAGAGATAGAGGGGCGGCCTAAGAAGTATCGGGAGGAGGTGATTAGGCAGGATATGTCGAGGCTTCATATTTCCGAGGACATGGTACTTGATAGGAATATGTGGAGGTCGAGTATTAGGATTGTAGGTTAGGAGGTAGTTGAGTCTCGCCTTATGCCATAACTTTGTGAGACTAGTTTGGTAGGGATACTACTTTGTTTTTGCTTTGTATCCTTATTCTTGAGTTCATGTTGTTCCTATTTTTCATATTTTTTTTCATGTTGTTACTGATAGTCTTCTTTTGTCTTTTTGAGCCGAGGGTCTTTTGGAAACAACCTCTCTACTCCTTCGGGGTACGGGTAAGGTCCATGTATACACTACCCTCCCTAGACCCCACTAGTGAAATTTCACTAGGTCGTTGTTGTTGTAGTATCTATGCCAAGATTTCTCTGAATTCTTAACTAGAAAATGTTTCGCCAAATTGTTTTCTTGTAAAGCAATAGATGAACACTTAGACTTCCTACAAAGATTCGATTCCTCTTTCATTCACCCCGGTGTCTATCAATCCACACAAGAAGGGGTTTCAAGAAATTACATTTTATTTACTACACAAGAATACACTGATTTCTTTGCCCTCTCAAGAAAAAATAATCAAATTGTAAAAACTTGCATAGCCACACTCGATTTATTTTTTACCAAAACAACAGACTAATAGACAATAATAGGATGCGCGATGATGCAAGTATACCGTGAACCACTCTCCCTAGGCTAGCTGTTCATATACTATGGCTGTTATTTTCGTGTATATTGCGTATACCAAAGCTTCAGCAACTATTTTTCATGTCCCCCCAAGACTCAAATTTGCAGCTAGCCAGCAACAAACTTCATCAGTCTCTTCAGGAATTGTGTAGTGACCAAGCCTATTGAAGGAAAAAAGAATACTTGGAGATAAATCTTGAGGAACATCTGAACTTTACCGTGTAAAAAAAGAACAAATCAGGAAATGTATAGTTACCCCTGATAATTCCTAAAGGTCAGATTCTGAAAGCCGGATGAGCTTAAAATTCTTGCAGATTTTTCTCCATGTTGATATGCCACAACATCATCACCTGAAACAAGAACCATTGTGTATTCCATTTTCATATTTTAACTTCATGTTCAATGGCATAACTCTGTGGCACAGATAGTACAACACCAAGAGTGCAAGTTTCCTGTTGACAACTATGGCCAACGAATTATAAAAATTACAGTATGTGGATTACCACGGACTTTAATATATATCCTATTGATGTTCCCAGCCTCCAAAAAGAGTTATATTTTTATTTTTATTTTTTGGAAAAAATAAGTCAGACAGTGGAATTCTCAATATGTAGTACATGTTAACTAGATCAGTAGCTAGGAATTAAGGACTGGTCAATCAAAAGTAATTTATCGACAATATTCATGGGGAAAGGCAAAAAAAGGAGAAAACAAATAATTATAGTACCACAAACTTGTCTGCAGATACTAGCAGTATATTGGATTATAACCATTTCTCAGTTGCTTCAATTTATTCATGTCTTAATAACTACAAAAGCTTCTTCCAGATTACAATCTCTAGAATTCGCCACTGTTGTCCCTAGACTTACAACCTAGTGAAATGAGGACAAAACAGAGTGATAGCTAAACAAATTTTGTAACTACTATATCCTGTCAACCAACCTTTCCACATTCTGAGATTTATCTAAAGAGAACCAAAAATTATCAAGATGGTATCCCACAGGAAGTCCCGTATTAGCATTTTCTTGTACAACATGCGATTATGTGACTATTTTTTTTAGAAGAACCTTAAGATGTCTAGAGGTCTGCGCATTAGGGCATCATTAAGAGTAATGCTGGTATTCCTTATGGTCATAGTATTGGAATCTGATCAGACCAACAACAAATGGCTGAATTTACATGAGTAACACCCTGACAGGTCCTTCATATATTTGCATTCTGAAAAGTTAATATATGCTAAACAGTGAAAATTTGCAGAACTTTAAGACTCCGATATTTTGAAAGTTTGCTATAAAAGTACCAGTGCCATGACACAGCAAAATTGGCAAGGATGCTGCACGTCTTCCAGCATCATTCATTCCTTGCATTCGGTTCCTTAATGTCCTGGAAAAAAAACAGATATTAAGCGGAACATATTCCACGGGAACAAAAGCTGCAGATATCTCTAACCAAAGAAGTTCTACCTTGAACAAGGAAGCCAGCCACTAAGGCCAACAACTGCACTCAGGTTCAGTGGATAAGGACTTCCATTACCATATTGCTTGAATGCATGGCATGTGGCCGAATAAAGAGCAGCTGCAGCTCCCATACTGAATCCTCCAACACATAATTTAACTGAAGATGAAAGAAGGAGTTACGTACAGGTATGCAATGATGAACTACCAAATCAGATATCACCTCAGAGTGGATTTTAAAAAAATCTAGAATGTATGCTGATGAAATCATCTTCTACATATGATGTTTGAAGCACCAGTTTTATCTTGCATAAGATTTTTCTTTTTTTCCTTATTTGTTCTAAAAGAGTTGAAAAGAAACATACCATCAGCTGGCTCTGTTGATAAGAGATTTGCAACATGTGCCGCAGAAAAATCTAAGCCTTCCAAATCATCAGGAGCATCTTCTGAAATATCTCCTACGTCAAACCCTATAATGATTCAAGTTAATAAATCCTCTGTGGTTTATCTTTATCCGTAAATAAGCAAAAGACAATGAAGAGTGAGAAAACATTGATAAGCAAGCATACAACAGTATAGAATATATATACTCATGAACAAACAGATCACTACAATGGTGCTGTAATCAAGGCTTACAAGCAGTGCAGGGAAATCCACCAAAGGCAGCAACAGGACGAGTAGGAGCAGTTGGGCAAATCCATTTGACCTGCAGCCCATTTAGAAAAGGTAAGATACCAACATGTCACTACAAATCTCGATCTTATTAGATAAATCACACTGCATAAAAAATATTATCACATCCTTACATTAGGAAGTGGAAGGCTTTCAAAAAGCTGGGACCAGCTGCAAAGCATATAAGAGAGAAGAATTAGCAGCAGTTTCTGGCTATGTTGCTCGGACTCCTCAAAAAAGTCAATTGGTGCGTGTCGTATCCTCCAAAAGTAGTGTGTTTTTGGAGGATCCGACATGGGTGTGGCAGCATATTTTGAGAGTCTACGCACCATAGGTTTCTGGTAGCTAATTCAGCAAGATAATACAAGTTGGATCAAATAAGCAACATATAAGAACTGACAACTTTGTGCATGAAAATGTGAAGAAACAACTTGGAGACTAGTGATGCATTTAGCCCGGGGACCACAAAGAATCTGGAGAACCAATTATATGAAGAGGTTTATGGAAAGGGACAAATTAGATTACATTCTTTAATTTGAAAACTTATGGGCCTAATCTTAGTCTTAGTGATATATTAGTCACTGACATCATGAATAATTAACTCTATTTTGTTTTGTTTAATTGGTTTATAGGACAAATCAGGAAGTGAACAAGTGGTCCTGGTTCAATATCTGGCAGCCTGATCCCTAAGTATCAAGTAAATGATCCAAAGAGACAATGACTTATTCCTATCTTACTCAGTCTTTAATATATTTGGACATAATAGAGGTGACAACAACAACAACTACTACCCAGTATAGTCCCACAAAGTGGGGTCTGAGAAGGGTAATATGTATACAGGCCTTACCCCTGCCAGAAAGGGCAGAGAGCCTGTTTCCAATCGACCCTCGGCTCAGGGAAGGAAATGAAAAACATAAACAAAAAGTTACAGTAGAGCCTGATAGTGCAGGTTACAGAAAACACTATGTAACAACTGACACACGATGTTAATCATAAATTAATACTAATTTATACATCAATTAACAATTTTTGTGACAATCTTTATGGCGGCTTTACTGTCCTCAAAGGCGTCACCTTGAGAGCGCAATTAATTCTACTAATAGAAATAGTACCTTGAACCTTTATCACCTAAACCATGTAGCCAAACAATAGTTGCTTCATGCTTTCCTTTGGGCCAAACAACATGAGTCCTTCCAAATTCAAACGATGTTTGACTTGTTCTGCTACCTAAAAGCATTGCAACGTCAACATATTTTAATCACTCGGCTAACTTGTCCTGATTTGCTAGAGCATAGTACTTGAATAGTAATCAGATTTTAGAAAAATTCTCATTTCCTATGTGCACGGGAAAATGAAAATAAACCCACCAGAACCTGCTGTAGAGCCACTGAAGCTCATTGCTATATCCAAAAAATGTCAAATTTTAGATTTGGTCCCACTGAAAGGTGTTCCTGCAATGCAATGCAATGCCAATAATCAACATTAAGCACACCTCTATTTATACACCATTTCAGGAAGGGTGAAAATGGAATACAAGCCATGAATCTTTCCTATATGAGATTAAGCTTACACCAGTTACACTTTGTCTAAGTTTACCTAGAAATGGATTTGGTCCCACTGAAAGTATGTCAAAAAAGGTGAGCCAAAAAAGCAATTAACTTTATGAGCAAAGAATCTATGCAGAAATCAAAGAAGTAAATGAACTGCTACTCATTTGTTGAAATGCAATACTTAAAAAGAATCAATGCTTCTACACATTTGGACAAACCCAAGAATATTTTTCAAGAAAAGATATATTCCTATTTTCTCCATATAAGCATTAACAAAATATGCCCATTAAGTAAATTCCCACAAGTATAAAGATCTTGAAACATGAAAAGAGAAATTTACAATTTGAGTTGGTGAGAAAAAAAATAGAGGGGTTTAAGCTGACCTGCACTTGGGGTTTAAGAGTTGAATAAAGTAATATAAAAAGTTAATAGACTTTTATGTCTCTACCTCTCTGTCTCTCTATGTTGTAGCCAGTGTATGCTTATGGTCATTCACTTTTTGGATTTAGCCTATTTTCTCGAGTTTGAAACAAAAATGTGATTATTTTGGACTCAAAAATTAAAATATATTAAAAAAAACTTGGTGATCATTTGATATATAATGCCTTTTTAAAGGGGCTATATACCTTAATGGGCATTTGCTCATTTAAGTATAGTACCTTTTAAAACGCGCTATATTTTAGGTATAGGTTAATTATTAAGACGTTATAGTATAACGTTTTAATAAAGGACGCTATACTTAAATAAAACGTCGTCGCTAACCCTTTCCCCAAAGAACGGAAAACAATCCCTCCCCTCCCCCACCCCCCATCCCCGCCCAATTAAAAAACAAAACCAGTTGTCCCTCATCCTTGTTGACGAAAAAAGCTCGAGTGGAGTTTACCGGTCCCACAAAAATTATAGATTCTCGGTCCCACATTCAAGCTAAGGCGTTATTCCGTAGTGTTTTCAGCTCAAATTATCAGATCTTCAACTTTCCAAAAACTTTAAATCAAGGTATCCCGACTTACTTTTTTGTTAAAACTCATATAAAAATGTTTATTAGTTGTTTTTAATGCTCTATTTGTTATTTTGTGATTGTTTTGCGATTTAACTAATTTATTATTTTTTATCCGGACAATAGTATTGGTGTGCTAAAAAAATTAGTAAAATAGAAAAATTATTATTAGTTGTTAAAAAATTAATTAAATACATTTTACTATGGTATTTGTATTTTCGTGATTGTTTTGTGATTAAATTTATTTGTTATTTTTATTCGATTTAGATTATTTATTTGCTTAAAAATTAGTAAAATAGATAATTGTTACTTTAGTTCTGTGTAGTGGTATCTTGTAACCTAATATAGTGCTCGTATTTGTAATGTAGTTCCCTTTTAACATAGTAAAATGTAGTGTCATTTAGCGTAGTATCCTTGTAGTTATTGAAATTAATTATTTAAGTATCTCTTATATTAAAAAATATGTAAAAAAAACTGATAGTTCACAAACAAGCTCTCTCCAATTCTAGTCAACAAACGTAAGAAAATAACATGAAGAAACAACAATATTTGTCAAACCAAGTATTGTTATATGAATATTTAATAATTAAATCTTGTATTATTATGAAAATTAATTATTTAATTCTATTATAGTAAAAAATAAGTGAGTAACAAACAAATATATAAAGTAATAAAACTAACTATAAAATAATAAAACTAACATATACAATAATAACAAACATATAAAATAACAGACTTGTTGAGTGATAAATCGGGGAAATTTTCTTATCATGAACACAAGAATTCAAGATACCTTGGTGCTACTGGGTCTCGAATATCGAGTCCGGAACCAAAATATGAATATTTAACAATTAAGTATTATATAGTTATGAAAACTTATTACTTAATTTTATTATAGTCAAAAATAAGTGAGCAACAAAAAAACATTTAAAAAAATAAAACTAACATATTAAAGTAACATATAAAATATAAATTATAATATTGAAAATGTATCAACCTAATTAACAATATTGTAAAAATATCGAATAAAATTTAATATTAAAGACATTGCAATATATTTAAGTAATGAAAAGAAAATTAATGTAATTAATATTGTTCAAATTGCAGAAGTCGTCATGGAAGCTCCGCCTTTGCATCCGGGACCTGCCTCACTAGAGCTACTGTTGCTACAGGTCGAGCATATGTCTTCTTACATATGGGAGGGACAGTTATTGGCCCAGACGTTTCGCGCCAGAAGAGTAGATAATATGTGGGACTTTCTTAGAGCCTACCATGTCCATACATGTATAGTCAGATGCCTCCAGGATACGGGTTTTTATAGGATTGTTGAGATCAGTCGGCTATAGCTGGAATGGTCGTTGATCATGGCTTTGATAAAGTGGTGGCGACCGAAGGCGCACACATTCCATTTGCCCATTGGCGAAGCCACTATCATGTTGCAGGACGCGGAGGTTCTGTATGGGATGCGGTTGATAGACATCCCGTTGCTTTGTTGCATGCCATCAGAGAGTATACAGGAGATCTGTACCTAGAGATGTTGCAGCGGCTCGCTAGTTTCCAGCCAGTGGGTAAGGGTGCATTGGTTGGGATAGTTTTCTGCAATTCACACCCATCTGGCTACATCTGGAGGTGATGCATGCTGACATTACGAATGATACACCGGATCTTCATATTAACTGGTACATGAGGTTGTTGTTGCTGCTTATGTTTGGAGGGGTATTGTTCCCCGAACACTCCGGAAAACCTAGTCAGCTTGAGATTTCTTCATCATCTTGAGCGGCTAGATGATTTACATGACTACAGCTAGGGTGATACTATTCTAGGTTACTTGTACATGCAGATGTGCCGGGTGAGCATGGGCACCCAAAGAGACGTTGCAGGATTTTTGCCGCTGCTGCAGGTGAAATCATATTCAAATACTTTCTTCATTATAACATGCATCCTAAAAATATAACTTAAATTTTAAGTCCAAATTTTATATTAGGTTTGGGTCTGGAAGCGGTTCCTGCAGTTGCAACCACCTCTACCACCCATCGCTCCGGGTGCACTACCTCTACTATTTCTCCCTTTAGCTGAGAGGTAGATTGATAGACAAGGATACTGACACGAGTACGAGGCTCGACATAATCTCTCCTATTGTAGGGATTTGTTGGATTTGCTGGAGACCGCGCAGATAATTGTATACTTAAGTTTACTTGGCTTGGATTTATATGTATTGTTTATACTCACGATTCTTGTTTTTACGTAATAGTTCATTTGTAGACCATATAGGGATGAGCTAATAGTTGGCTTGCCATATTATTGCTCAACCGGATGACTTATGTGGAGCTCTTCTGTCCCGTTGATATGTCTCGATATTGTCGAGCATCATGCCACCAAGCGAGTCTTTCGCCAGTTTAGTTGACCGCAGCTTGTACCTCCACCGCCTACTTGGATTAGGCCATATTACCAGCGAGGTGATTGTTCCAGGGTTGACCAGACATATGTGGCATGGCTAGAGTTGCAGATCGAGATTTGGGACCAACGGCATAACCCGATTCCGCCACCTCCACCCGAGCATATAGACAGTGAGTATTAGTATATAGTCTAGTACATAATCATTACCCGACTTTTTGTCGGGAATCCCATTCATCGTGCTGGTGGTCGGTTCGCTCCATACGTTGGGAGACATGAGGCACTTGTATGTTATTTTGTATACTTAGTTATAACATTAACCTAGTGTTCCATAATTAATATTTTACATGTTCTGCAAGCAATTGGTTGATATCTATTTTACCAGTTGGGACTACAGATGCAACAGCATACCGGCATGGGAGCGACCACTTTGCATGAGTATGGCCGGTTACAGATCTAGATTCCCGAACATTGCAGCGAGCTTGAGATGATGAGCGCTTAGGATACAAGGCTGATTATGTGGCACCAGAGAAGTACCAACATAGGCTAGCACTAGCACCTTAACGTGGTCGACGTGGCAGGCGCTCCCAAAGAGGTAGGGATGTCCTACGAGGTCGTGGGTGTCGGCGAAGAGGTGATCCTAGCAAGGGGCATTGACGCACTTGCTGAGGATGTTGGAGTTGATTAGCCCGGTGACCACCCTGATCTAGACCATGATCCTAGAGATATGCTCTCATTCAGTCTGAGCTTACTCTAAGGACTTTGCAGGTGACCATGTCAGCTCCATTGTTGATCGCGGGCACGTCTATTACCTTACATGACTGGGATGAGTATTTTCCTGCCCATCCAAAGCCAATGATGATTGCAGATGATCGTCCGGTACGAGATGCGGAAAGTGGGCGCCTACTGAGTTATGGCTCATCACCAAGGGATGATGGGAATCTTCATGGGATTTGGTTAGTTTGTTTACTATTATTTATAGTTGTGTTTATCTCAATGATAAGTCATAAATATCTAAAGCCTATTTTTTAAGCCATCGTCCTCACCCGTCATGGAGGCCACTTTGTGCGACACTGACATGCCTGAGACGGATGATTATATTCAGAAGCACACTGAGACCATGATAAAACATTTTTAAGTTTTTTAGCTAACACGTACATTACTATTATATATTTCATTTACTAAAATATCTTATTATTCTGTAGGTTACTGCTTGACCGACGACCCCTTCTACTGATCCGGCCAGCCTTATTGTCAATCATGCTGCAGCATATCCTCCGATTAAGAGGTGACATGATGAGGATAATCCCGATAGTGTAGCTGGGTGGGATGAGATACGCCTCAAGACAGCGGCTACCTTAAATCATAAAGGATATGGGACACATTGATTTTTTTTAGTTTTATGTGCATATGACATTCAGTAAATAATAGCATCATTATTTATGGTTTACATTATATGTGCACTATTTTTTTATTATCCAAACCAGCTGAAGGACATTTACAATGGTCATGTCATATTTGTGAGCATATGCCACATTTACGCGCATAAACGATATCACCAACATCCATTTGGTTCCGTATGTGCGTTATTTTTCGAACTTGTTACTGAAGCAAATACTTCTTATTACACACCAATTTAAATGGTTTCGGCATCCAATAATGCTCAGCACCCACTGGCTGCAATTATCTACTATAGGTATTTAAGTATGCAGCATCACTATACTCTTTATCAACGTAGTTGGTTGCCGCAAAACCTATATGTTGAAAGAACTACATGGCATACGAGTACGGGATGTGGTAGATGGACCATTTCCTACAAGAGCATAAACTTCTGGCTTCATTTATGGTTTGTGTATTACTCCCCCGGTTATGATGGATAACGGTGCGAACTTCAAAAATATTTTGCTCATTGCAATATTGTAAATATGAATGCCAATGTGCTTGCCTCTTGCATTTCTCAAATCATTTCATTGGTATTGGCATAAATTCAACGCCTCTTTCCATCAATGATGATGTACCTCTAGCACTTTCAACAAACCTCTCTACCATCTGCTTGAATGACATCCGCACCATGGCAGTGACACGCGATCAACATGCAGACTTCAATAACCCATTGGTAGACTGACACATTTGTAGTCAGAATTCCCTATCGTGTGCCACCATCCGCATGCAATATCCACTTGTCAAGATTATATCGCGTTAAACAATGATATGCTCATTCGTCTTCCTACCTCATCAATTCCATGCGCCTCCTGAATTTACACTCTTGGTGATATGTTGAAGCCATTCACATTAAATCATGCAAGTCCTTGGTGGGATATACCTTCTAGAGATTAGCCTTCAGGTGCCTCATATAGAAAAGGTGGTATGCATATTGTTTCTGCCATGTGAGAAAATGCTATACAGTACTTAAACTACCTCCATGCTGATCAAAATATTAGACAAATACATGAATGTTGTCAACCAACGTGCTCCTTCAAGTGGTTTATAAATAGTGTCCACGTCTCTTGGCTTTCATTGGCACAAATAGAAAAATCTAGGAAAATAACTTCCATTAGAATCTACTGCAACGGTTTTATCATACTTTCCATAGACATGAGTGCTGTCTATAGATATTATTAGCTAGCAATGCACAAAACCATCAATTCCTACATATCTAAATATATATTCTGGTATTCTCGGACTCCGCTTAAGCTTCCATTCAACAATAGTCACGACTATGCGCATCTTCCAGAGGTATGTAAGAAGCAAATGAGAAGTTGATATAATTTAGTGTGAACATATGAGGTATGTAAGTATTTACCTAGTATATCTCACTATTAACTAAAGTCATATTCTAACCGACACCCTAAGTTGATCTTGGTTTGGAAGTTAACCTTTAAACCAAGAGTATTGGTTGATCCAATAATGAAACATTTCGCCTTCCATTTAACAAGCATCAAATACGTCTTTAATAAACTATCAAAGCAATCGAGAGTTAATGTAAAATGTTACGACTTCATCTGTAACTAAGTATCAATTATTTTTTCAGCATCTACGGCTAGCGATTTACCATAAGTTAGAAGTGTAACGACCCGACTGGTCATTTTGAGTTTTTACATTTTTGCTCGCCAGTTCTCGGGCATGACTAGCCCCGTGTGATATATATGACTTATGTAAATCATTGGTTTTGATTTTTAGGGTAATCGGGATGAATTTGGAAGAAAACTTTTCAGTTTGAAGCTTAAAATGGGAAACTACCAGCTATGTCCATTTATAAGTAGCTCATTACAAAAATTAGTCAATTCATAAAATATTACTAATATTAGCCAATTAGTTATTTGTAGCAAAAAAAATATCAAATATTTGCTTTATTTTGAGTGGGTGTTATTAGAATAGATTGGGTACAACTTAAGGAGCTTGAATCTCAGTTTTGAGATGATTTAGTGAAGTTTTGATGTGGTTTGAATTGAAAATTCAAAGTAAAAACTGAACACAAAAATAATAATATGTGTATCATACTGTGTATCATTTGTGTATCACATACGTATCATATTTGTATTAACTATGTATCACATATATATCCATGTATACCTGTGTGTCAGATACATGCGTGATACATGTATCGTAGAAGAATTTTTTGAACTTGATGTAATTATGAATTTTGATACAAAACCAGTTCAAATCACCACCAATCTTTCTCAAACTTTGTATATTGGCTTATCTATATATTTTCAATGAATTTCAACTATACCCATTGAAAAAGTTCTTTCTTACTTAGATTTTGGGAATATTGTATTTTTTGTATTTCATCACGTTATTTGCTAACTTATGTATTAAATTTTGTTTCCGTCTTCTTTGAGAGAAATAATCCTATTTATTTGGCTTTTTATTTTTTATTGGCTAGTTTTGATAAGTATATGACTAATGACTAGATGTTAGTAAGTTGAGACTTATTTGGAACACTTGTGTAAGTTACTCTAATAAGTTGAAAGGTTTGACCAAATTTTAACTTGTTAGTATATGATCTCAAATTGAAATTTTTATGATTTGGATAGATCCGTTAGGTGAATATGGACTTAGGAGGATGATTGGAATGTATTTTGGAGATCCGAGGAAGGTTTAGGCTTGAATTGGTGAAATTGGTATTTTGGCATTTCCCGGTTGATAGGTGAGATTTTGATATCGAGGTCACAATGAAATTATGGAAGTTGGATTAGGTTCATTTTATTATTTGTGATGTTCGTGCAAAATTTCAGGTCATTCAGACGAGGTTTGATAGACTTTTTGATCGAATTCGGAATTCGGAAGTTTTTAGGATTCTTAGGCTTGAATCCGATGATGATTTGAGTTTTGATGTTGTTTTGAGCGTTCCGACGGTTGGAACAAGTTTGAATGATGATATGGGAAATGTTGGAATGTTTAGTTGAGGTCCCGAGGGCCTCGGGTGAGTTTCGGGTGGTGAACAGATCAACTTTTGGATTTGAACTTGGCAGTTTTGCTGGTTTTTGTTGCAGAGATTTTTGTTCATCGCGTTCTCGGTCAGGGACTCACGTTTGTGAAGAGTTTTCTCAAGGTGGTGAATTCCATTCTTCGCGTTTGTGATTTGGTTGTCGCGTTCGCGATGTATTGATGTTTTGTTCTTCGCATTCGCGCTTCGGTGTTCGTGTTCGTGTAGTTACGTCTCCAGTAGGTATCACGTTCGTGAGGTTTGTGCTGTGAACGCATAGAGCATTTTTGGAGCCGATTATTTTCTTCATCGTAGACGCGATAGTCATCTCGCGTTTGCAAAAGAGGAAGTCTTGGTAGTTTTATAAAAGTACTCTATTTCGAGGATTTCGGTCATTTTTGCATTTTTGGAGCTATGGAGCTCAGGAGAAGATGATTTTGGTGGGAATTTTCAAAGGAGTGATTGGGATAAGTGTTCTTTACCCAAATTTGGTTAAATACCATGATTTCTCCTAATTTTTATCATTTAATTTGGGAATTTGGAATGATAATTGGAAGAAAAATTGGAGAGTTGAATTGGGGATTTGATGGTCCATTTGAGGTCTAATTTCAATGTTCTTGGTATGTATAGACTTGTGGGAGAAAGATGATTCTATTGATATGATTTTTATCGGATTCTGAGATGTGGGCTCGGGGCTCGAGTTTGGCCAATTTTGAGATCTGTGATGTAAATTGGATATTTTGAGCGCTGATTGATAAGAGTTGAGTCATGAGTGACTGAGAGGCTTACCTCAGGGGCTATATATACATGTATATGAGTGATGCCTTGCCTTAGGGACCTGTTTATGAACTTACTATATTGCACTCCACCTTAAAGTGTATTTCAGTTGAATCTATTGATTAAATTACTACATTCACTCATCTTTAGACCGAGCCTCTATTGAAAATGTTAAACAAATACTTTAAGCAACTTTCATTTTAACCTGAAGTTTTTACGAGGCGTTAGGAATTTAGTCACTGATTTGGACTTATTACTTCCTCTGAGATTTCTAAGTTATGAAGTGGTTATGAATTTCTATTTGTAGAGGGGCTGTATACGAACTATGTTTTGCCCGAAGGGCCGATTATGATTTTTATCACTTTTACTGTATATTTCATTAAACCTCTATTGAAAAGGTTAGAGAGATATTTTTCTAAAGGATTTTATTGAAATTGGAAATTTAACTAAATGATTTGAATGGTATCCTATTTTGGGAACATATTGTAACTACTATGGGACTGTGACGTGGGTTAATGTGATTTCTTATTGCTTAGTCTTCATTTACTTTTATTACTTATTGAGTTCGCGTACTCGCATTACTCCCGGCACCTTGTGTGCAGATTCAAGTATTTCTGAGCTCGGTGGCAGGTTCAACGGTATGTAATGACCCGAACCGTTATCACGTGAGTTATCGCCCTATTTTCCCCGTTTTATGCTTCTATATGTTTCATTGTATGTGTTTAGAGAATTTAAAATAATTCGGATAGAGTTCGGTTAGAAATGAGACAATAAGTCTCTTTATGAGGAGGTTAGTTTGGAAAAGTCAACCGAATGTTGAGTTATAAGTTAGAGGGCTCGGAATGGATTTCCAATGATTTGACTAGTTTCGGGTGATGTTTTGTGACTTAGGAGCGCAATCGGAATTTAATTTGGAGATCCGGTGTAGAATTAGGCTTGAATTGGCTAAGTTTGAATTTTGAAAAATTCTGGTTGATAGGTGAGATTTTGATCTGGGGTCGGAATGGAATTCCGACAGTTGCAGTACCTCTTTTAGGTGATTTTGGATATGCGTGCATAGTTTCAAGTCATTCGGAGGTGTTTAGTTAGATGATTTTAGTGTTTACGATAGTGACTTTATGGCTCGACCAAGTTTAAATGAGGTATTAGAGCATATCTATGCTTTTGGTTGAGGTCCCGAGAGCCTTAGGGTGATTTCAGATGGTCAATCGGGCTATTTTTGAACTTAGAGGATTGCTGGTTTTCTGTTGTTGGTGTTGCAAAACTTTGTGCTTCGCGTTCGCAGGAGTATGTCGCGAATGTGTAGAAGGAATTGGAAAGCCAAGAATTTTGGCCTTCGCGTTTGCGAAGGGAGGGTGCGCTCGCGTAGGTTGGCGCCGGTTTGCCTTCGAGTTCGCTTCTGGCTCCATGCAATCGCGAAAAGGGAATGCTGGAGGTCCTGAGTTGTGCTTTGCGTTCGCGTCCCTGGCACGCGTTCGCAATGAAGGAGGAAATAGTGGCCTTCACGTCCGAGAATGGGCACCGCGTTGGCGATGAGGGAAATTGGCCAGTTCATTTTTTTGCCATCGCGGACGCGAGATGGCATTGCATTCGCAATGAAGGGGTGTTCAGCTGGACAGAATGTTTTAAGGTTTAATTCATCCGCGACCCACTTAGTATTTCCACCATTTTTACTCCACCAAGAGATCTTTTTAAGCGATTTGAAAAAGGGTTTTTAACGGGTAATTATTGGAGGAAAGTCTCTTGACTTAGAAACACTATTTTAGTGAAGAATTAACACTCAAATTCATGAAAGTGGGTTGAAATTATGAAGAACTAGGGCTTGGTTTTTTGAAAATGAATTTTAGGGATTTGAAAGGCCATTTGAACTTCGTTTTTGGTGAACTTTATATGTATGGACTACTGGCGAGACAAGGAATCCATTGATGTGATATTCAGAATTTTTCAAGAAATGGGCTCGGGGCTCGGGTTTTTCCAACTTCGTGAATTTTAGTGCTTTTCGAGTATTTTTGATTGGGTTATGTTTCTTTAGCCCATATTTATGTATTCATTGTGATTTTGACTAGAGGTGAGTAGGTTGTATAGATAATGTCCTGAGGGTTTTGAACCCCTGATTTATCACATTGTGACGCTATATTAGGGCGTGACTCGCACTCCATGGCATGTGTGGGGTTTGTTTATGACTGTGGATTGTGACTTGGTCAATCCCAAACAAGAATTATACTATATTGGAGACTAATACACATCCTGTATTGAATATATCTGGGATTATTGCCTTGTTTAGGACCTTATGCCGATCTGTAGCATTCTCAGAGGATGAATATCTTTGTGATAGCATAATTTGTATAATCATTGATCTCAGTCCAGTGCTTAACCACTGTAATGAAATGCTAAGTCACTTCCTGAAATTAAATACCTAAATTATATTTTTCTTAATAATTTCAAGCTGGGAAATTAATTGAATCTGTTATGTGACTCATATGCATGATGTGGACTGAGTATGGATCTGGCTGCACGCCGTAGTAATGATATGATGATATTGCGCTTGGGCTGTAGGATCCCCTCCGGAGTTTGTACATACCCCCAATGAGCGCCATCGATGTTAAATGGATCGGGTTGTATGCGGCAGCGGGTCATGTGCATTGCATTGCATTGTTGCATTGTACTTGTCAGATATACTTGATATTGTTTTGTTGTTGGTTCGTAGTTAAGGTGTCAAACTGTTAGTTTTAGCTTTACTTTGTGGCATTTTGTTGATTTCTTATCTTCAAACATTTTATATGCTTATTACTCACTGAGTTGGTAGTACTCACCCCCTACTCCATGCACCTTGTGTGCAGATTCAGATGTACCGGAGGCTTAGCTGAGTAGTCGTTGTCTCCAGAAATTATCAGAGTTGTTAAGGTAGCTAGTTGACATTCGCAGGACCTGGCTACTCTTCCTATTTCAGTTTTACATCTATATATACATTTCGAGACTTGTGTATTTTCGTTCAGATATTATTATCTAGTTGTTTTAGAGGCTCTAGACTCGTGACCCCGGATCTTATGAGAGTGTTTATTTAGATTTCGTATCTCTCCGTATTATTTTATTATAAATATTGGATTATTATTCTAAAACTCTTATATTTTTCCTTAAATTGTTGCTTTTGAGATTTATTGTTAAATTGAGAGTGATTGTTGGTCAGGCTTGCCTAGCTTTAGGGTTGGGCACTATCATGACTGGGTTTGGGTCGTGAAAAGTTTGTATCACAGCCTAGGTTACTAGGCTTTGCGAGTCATGAGCCGGTTTAGTAGAGTCTTGCAGATCGATACGTAGACGTCTGTATCTATCCTCGGGAGGCTACAGAACCTCTAGGAAACACTTCACTTTCTTGAAATTCATATCTGGTGGCTTGTTGCTATGAAAACTAAATTTCTATATTCTATTGTCTCGCAAATTGCGATAACCCGTGCTAACAGACGTTGCGGACGACCACCACTTCCACCTACTAGGGGTCGTGGTCATGGATGCGGTTGTAGTGGTGGTCGAGGCAGACGAGCAGGGGCAGCACCTGCAGACCCACCAGCTGCCCAGGTCCAGGACCAGCCTCCAGCTGTAGATGAGCTCCAGCGGCACCTGTTCAGGCACCGACAGTGCCTATTGTGATTCCTGGTCTCTAGGAGGCTTTGGCTCAGATCTTATCTGTCTGCACTAGCCTGGCTCAGCCGGTTTCAGCCACTACAACACTGGCTACTTCTCAGACCGGGAGTGGTCATCAGACCCCCGATGCTTGCATGCCCGAGCAGGGTGTCCAGTGATTGCAGACATCAGTTGCTACAGTTGTTCCAGTTGCACCAGTTGTTCCAGGTGTTCCAGTCGCACCAGCTCCAGCTCATGTGGTTCCAACTATGTCGGATGAGGAGCAACATCGTTTGGAGTGGTTCGGTAGCTCCAGCCTCCGACATTCAGTGGTGTTGAGGGTGAGGATGCAGAGGGTTTTCGATAAGTACCAGTGTATGCTTTGTACTGCAGGTATTCTGGAGTCTAGTGGAGTGGATTTTACTATTTTCCAGTTCACAAGGCCTGCATTTACTTGGTGCGAGGAGTTTGAGAGGCGTAGGCCTATTGGGACAGTTTCCCTCACTCGGTAGAAGTTCTCCAAGGTATTTTTGGAGATGTATGTGCCCTAGTCTCACAGGGAGGAGTGTTATCGTCTGTTCGAGTGGTTGACTCAGGGAGATATGACAGTGACTCAGTACGAGTTGAGGTTGATAAAGCTAGCTCGGCATGCTACTTGGATGATCCCGACAAATCGAGAAAGGATCAGGAGGTTCATGGATGGCCTCAACTATCCGATCCGCATATTGATGACTAGAGAGAGGGCTTCAGCAGCTACATTTGAGGAGGTAGTTGATGCCGCACGACTGATTGAGACAAATCATTGTCGAGAGTGTATGGAGAGGAAGTCCAAGAGGCCTCGAGGTTCAGGTAATTTCAGCGGTGCTCCGACTAGAGGCCAGTTCCAGCATGGTAGAGGACGTTCCTTCAGACCTCCTTAGTCAGGTCGTTCAAAGTCCAATGGGTCATCTTCAGGTCGGGGTCATCAGGGACATCAACAGAGCCAGCCTTCCCTAAGTGCCCTCCCAACTCAGAGCTCTACTCTTGCTTCTTCAGCCTAGCGTTCATCTGCAGCGAGGGGTTCCCATCAGTCCCCTTCTCCAGCTCCAGGTCATTGCTATGAGTGCGGTGAGTTGGGTCATATGAGGAGACAGTATCCTCGGCTCCGTAGTAGACAGTCTCAGCAGAGGGATCAGCCCTCGTCTTTTACTCCGGTTCTTCGGCACCCACTTAGTCAGCTAGGGGTGGAGGCCAGGTAGATAGAGGTTTCCCACGGGTGAGGACCGTGATGGCGATGGTCAAGCACAATTTTATGCTCTTCCAGATAGGAGGGACGCTATTGCATTAGATGCTGTCATCACAGGTATTATCTCAGTCTGCCACAGGGATGCTTCTATCTTATTTGATCCCGAATCTACCTATTCCTATGTATCTTAATATTTTGCTCATCACTTGGGTACGACTCATGGTTGTTTTTCCTTACCTGTGCACGTATCTACCAATGTTGGTGATACTATTATTGTGGATCATGTATATCGATCGTGTTTGGTGACTATTGGGGGTCTGGATACCCAATTTGACTTGTTATTATTGGTCATGGTGGATTTCGACGTGATTCTGGGTATGGATTGGCTATCTCTGTACCATGCTATTCTAGATTGCCATGCCAAGACAGTTACGTTGGCTATTCCAGGTATTCCGAAGATCGAGTGGCGAGGCGTGATTGATTATGTACCCAGCAGGGTGATTTCCTTCCTAAAAGCCCAACGGATGGTTGGGAAGGGTTGTTTGTCGTACTTGGGTTTCCTGAGAGATGTGAGAGCTGAGGCTCCTAGCCTTGATTCAGTTCCCGTTGTGAGGCATTTCCATGATGTGTTTCCAGCGGACCTGCCGGGCATGCAGCCGGATAGGGACATTGATTTCGGTATTGATCTGGTGCCGGGCACTCAGCCCATCTATTTCCCTCCATATTTTATGGGACCAGAGGAGCTAAAAGAGTTGAAGGAACAGCTTCAGGACCTCCTAGATAAAGGGTTCATTCTTCCGAGCGTGTCACCTTGGGGTGCACCGGTGTTATTCGTACAGAAGAAGGATGGCACAATGAGAATGTGCATTGATTACATACAGCTGAACAAGGTGACAGTGAAGAACAAGTACCCCTACTCCATATCGAGGATTTATTTGATCAGCTTCAGAGAGCAAGGGTATTCTCTAAGATTAGCCTCCGATCAGGCTATCACCAACTGAAGATTAGGGATTCAGAAGGCACTAGGAGTTTCTAGTGATGTCATTTGGGCTGAGTAATGCCCCAACCGCATTCATGCACCTGATGAACAGCGTATTTCGGCCATATTTAGATTCTTTTATGATCGTGTATATTGATGATATTCTGGTTTACTTGCATAGCCAGGAGGAGCACGTGCAACACTTGAGGGTGGTACTGCAGAGATTGAGATAGGAGAAGCTTTGTGCAAAGTTCTCTAAGTGTGAGTTCTGGCTTAGTACTGTGGCTTTTCAGGGACACGTGGTGTCCAGTGATGGTATTCAGGTTGACCCAAAGTAGATCTAGGCGGTGCAGAGTTGGCCCAGACCGTCCTCAACTACTGAGATTCGGAGTTTCCTCGGCTTGGCGGGTTATTACCGCAGGTTCGTCGTGGCTTTTCATCTATTGCTTCGCCTTTGACGTAGTTGATGTAGAAGAATGCTCCGTTTGTGTGGTCGAATAAATGCGAGGAGAGCTTCCAGAAGCTCAAGCCGGCTTTGACCACAACTCTGGTACTAGTATTGCCATCAGCTTCAAGTTCTTATACGGTGTATTGTGATGCTTCGAGAATTGGGATTGGTTGTGTATTGATACAAGCGGGTAGAGTTATTGCTTATGCCTCTCGTCAATTAAAGCCTCATGAGAAGAACTACCATGTTCATGACTTAGAGTTGGGTGATGTTGTTCTTGCCTTGAAGATTTGGACGCATTATCTATATGGTGTATCTTGTGATGTGCATACGGACCACCGCGGTCTTCAGCACTTGTTTAAGCAGAAGAATCTTAATTTGAGACAGTGAAGGTGGCTTGATTTACTCAAGGACTATGATATTACCATTTTGTATCATCCCAGGAAGGACAATGTAGTGACCGGTGCTTTGAGCCTGAAGACTAATAGTATGTGTAGTTCGGCATACATTCCAGTTGGGGAAAGGCCCCTTGCAGTTGATGTTCATGCCTTGGACAATCAGATGGTGAGGTTAGATATTTCCAAGCCCGGTCGGGTGATGGCTTGTGTGGTTTCACGATCTTTGTTGTAAGACTGCATCATAGAGTGCCAGTACGATGACCCAATTTTCTTGTTCTGAAGGATAGGGTCCAGCATGATGGTGCCAGAGATGTGACCATTGGAGATGATGGTGTGTTGCGGATGCAGGTTTGGATTTCCGTGCCCAATGTGGATGGGCTCCGGGAGTTAATATTGGAGGAGGCCCACAACTCACGGTATTTGATTCATCCGGGTGCCGCGAAGATGTACTAGGAATTGAGATAGCATTACACGTGGAGGAGGATGAAAAAGGATATTGAATTATGTGGCTCGGTGTCTCAACTGTCAGCAGGTCAAATATGAGCACCAGAGGCCCGGTGGTGTACTCCAGCGGATGGATATTCCGGAGTGGAAATGGGAAAATATCACCGTGGATTTTGTGAGTGGTCTTCCTCGTACCTCGAAGAAGTTTGATTCGATTTGGGTGATTGTGGATAAACTGACCAAGTCTGCGCACTTCATTCCGGTATGCACTGCCGATTCTACGGAGAAGTTAGCAGAGAGTTTCATCTGAGAGATCATACGGTTGCATGGGGTCCCAGTTTCTATTATCTCAGATAGGGGTACTCGGTTTACTTCCCAATTTTGGAGGATGTTTCATCAGGGTTGTGCACACATGTACAGTTGAGCACGGCATTTCATCCTCAGACGGACGGATAGTCTGAGCGTACTATCCAGATATTGGAGGACATGTTGCGCGCCTCTGTCATTGATTTTGGAGGTTCTTGGGCTGAGTTCTTGCCATTTGCGGAGTTTGCTTATAAAACAGCTATTAGTCCAGCATCCAGATGGCGCTGTTTGAGGCCTTATATGGGAGACGGTATGGATCTTCGGTTGGTTGGTTTGAGCCTGTCGAGGCTAGATTATTGGGGACAGAGTCAGTTCAAGAAGCCTTAGAGAAGGTGAAGGTGAACCAGGAGAGACTTTGTACAGCTCAGTCGCATCAGAAGAGTTATGCAGACCAGAAGGTTCGAGATGTATCTTATGCGGTGGGCGAAAAGGTCTCGTTGAAGGTTTCTCCAATGAAAGATGCTATGAAGTTTAGAAAGAAGGGGAATCTTAGTCCACGATTCATTGGACCCTTTGAGATACCTAGGAGGATTGGGGAGGTGGTCTATATGCTTGTGTTGCCACCCAGCTTGTCGGGAGTTCATCCGATGTTCCATGTTTCTATGCTCCAGAAGTATGTTGGGGTCCCGTCTCATGTATTAGTCAGCACGATACAGTTGGATGAAGACTTGACCTATGATGAGGAGCCGGTGGCTATTTTGGGTCGCCAAGTTTGAAAGCTGAGATCTAGGGACATAGCTTCGGTGAAGGTGCAATGGAGAGGTTGGCCCGTGGAGGAGGCCGCTTGGGAGACCGAGCAGGAGATGCGCAGCAAATATCCTCACTTGTTTGAGACTCCAGGTATGTTTCTTGACCCGCTCGAGGACGAGCATTTGTTTAAGTTGGGGAGGGTGTAGCGACCCGATCCGTCGTCACGTGAGTTACCGCCCCATTTTCCCTATTTTATGCTTCTATATGTTTCATTATCTTTGTTTGGAGAATTTGAAGTAATTCGGATAGAGTTCGATTAGAAATGAGACAATTAGTCTCTTTATGAGCAGGTTAGTTTGGAAAAGTCAACTGAATGTTGACTTATAAGTTAGAGGGCTCGGAATGTATTTTCGATGATTCGACTAGTTTCAGGTGATGATTTGTGACTTAGGAGCGCAATCGGAATTGAATTTGGAGGTCCGGTATAGAATTAGGCTTGAATTGGCTAAGTTTGAACTTTGGCGAATTCAGGTTGATAGGTGAGATTTTGATCTAGGGGTCGAAATGGAATTCCGTTAGTTGCAGTAGCTCCGTTAGGTGATTTTGGATATGCTTGCAAAGTTTTAGGTCATTCGGAGGTGTTTAGGTTGGGTTTTAGATCAAATGCAACTTTTGGAAGTTTTAGTTTAACTTAGGCTTGAATCCGTGATAATTAGATGATTTTGGTGTTTACGATAGTGATTTTATGGCTCGAGCAAGTTTGAATGAGGTATTAGAGCATATCTGTGCTTTTGGTTGAGGTCCCAAGGACCTCGAGGTGACTTCGGATGGTCAATCGGGCTATTTTTGGACCTAAAGGATTGCTGGTTTTCTGCTGTTGGTGTTGCAGAACTTTGTGCTTCGTGTTCGCAGGAGTATGTCGCGCACGCATAGAAGGAATTGGAAAGCCAAGAATTTTAGCCTTCACGTTCGCAAAGGGAGGCCGCATTCGCATAGGTTGGGTCCCGTTTGCCTTCGTGTTCGCGTCTGGCTCCACACGTTCGCGAAGAGTGGGGGGTCCTGAGTTGTGCTTCACGTTCGCGTCCCTGGCACGCATTCGCGATGAAGGAGGAAATAGTGGCCTTTGCGTTCGCGGATGGGCACCGCATTCGTGATGAAGGAAATTGGCCCAGTTCATTTTTTTGCCATCGCGGACGCGAGATAACATCGCGTTCGCGATGAAGGGGTCTTCAGCTGGACAGAATATTTTAAGGGTTAATTCATCCTTGACCCACTTAATATTTCCACCAATTTTACTCCACCAAGAGAGATTTTCGAGCGATTTGAAGAGGGTTTTCAACGGGTATTGATTGGAGGTAAGACTCTTGACTTAGAAACACCATTTTAGTGAAGAATTAACACTTAAATTCATGAAAGTGAGTTGAGATTGTGAAGAACTAAGGCTTGGTTTTTGGAAATGAGTTTTGAGGATTTCAAAGGCTATTTGAAATCCATTTTTGGTGAACTTTATAAGTACGGACTCGTGGCGAGACGAGGAATCCGTTGATGTGATTTTTGGAATATTTCAAGAAATGGGCCCACGGCTCGGGTTTTACCAACTTCGTGAATTTTAGTACTTTTTGAGTATATTTAATTGGGTTATGTTTCTTTAGCCCATAATTATGTATTCGTTGGGATTTTGTTTCAATTCGACGCGCGAGGAGGTTGATACAAAAGGAAAAGGCATTACGGGACAGTCTATGGACGGTTAGAGGTGAGTAGTTTGTATAGATGATGGCCTGAGGGTTTGAATCCCCGGTTTATCATATTGTGATGCTATATTAGGGCGTGACTCGCACTCCATGGCAGGTTCGGGGTTTGTTTATGACTGGGGATTGTGACTTGGTCCATCCCGAACAAGAATTATGCTATATTGGCGACTGATACGCACCCTGTATTGAATATATCTAGGCTTATTGCCATGTTTTGGGTCTTGCGTCAATCTGTAGCATCCTCAGAGGAAGGTTATCATTGTGATAGCATGAATTGTATAATCATTGATCTCAGTCCTGTGTTTAACCAATGTAATGAAATGCTAAGTCACTTTTTCTGAAATAAAATACCTAAATTATATTCTTCTTAATAATTTCAAGCTGGGAAAATAATTGAATCTGTTATGTGACTCATATGCATGCTGTGGAATGAGTATGGATCGGGCTGCACGCTGTAGTAATGATATGATGATATTGCGTTTAGGTTGTAGGAGCCCCTCCGGAGTCTGTACACACCCCCAATGAGCGCCATCGATGTTAAATGGATCGGGTTGTATGCGGCAGCGGGTCATGTGCATTGCATTGCATTGTTGCATTATACTTGTATGATATACTTGATATTGTTTTGTTGTTGGTTCGTAGTTAAGGTGTCATACTGTTAATTTTAGCTTTACTTTGTGGCATTTCGTTGATTTCTTATCTTCAAACATTTTATATGCTTATTACTCAGTGAGTTGGTAGTATTCATCCCTACTCCCTGCACTTTGTGTGCAGATTCAGGTGTACCGGAGGCTTAGCTGAGCAGTCGTTGTCTCCAGAGATTATCAGAGTTGTTAAGGTAGCTGCTTGATGTTCGCAGGACCCGGGTACTCTTCCTATTTCAGCTTTACATCTATATATACATTTTCAGACTTGTGTATTTTCGTTCAGATATTATTATCCAGTTGTTTTAGATGCTCTAGACTCGTGACCCCAGATCTTATTGGAGTGATTATTTAGATTTCGTATCTCTCCATATTATTTTATTATAAATATTGGATTATTATTCTAAAACTCTTATATTTTTCTAAATTGTCGTTTTTGAGATTTATTGTTAAATTGAGAGCGATTGTTGGTGAGGCTTGCCTAGCTTAGGGTTGGGCGTCATCACGACCGGGTTTGGGTCGTGACACGGAGTTAGCAAGGTGGCTGCGTGGCGGTCGCAGCCCTGCTTTTCTCCCTCCTTATTCTTCCTTGATGTATTCTTTTAATTTTCCCCTCCATATTGGTCTTGCTGTTGTTAGACTGTTGTAATAGATGCTCATGATTAATGAACCCCGATGTCAGGCTTATGTATTTATTCTGCACTATTCATTTAAACTTAGATCATGAGATTATTGATTCATAAATGGTTAAAAATAACTTTTATTAAATAATTGTTGATTCGAAAGTTGTCTCGATTAGCCTAATTTCATGATAAACGTTATTACGACCGGGTCCATATTTGGGTCCTGACAAGAAGCCTACCTTAGGCAAAGATTTATATTTGCCGTGATTTATTCAATGAAAAAGCACTCAAAAATCAAAATAAAGGAGATTCTCATCTGTAGCAACTTGCAAGTAGACAAAATTCCATTCAATCTCTTCATTCTTCTATGTATTCTTTTTTTTTTTTTTTGTGAAAACAATATGTTGACAAGGTTATGACATTTTATCCTTTAACATGGAGAATCCCTCAAATTCGTGCTTAACAACTCAAAAGAAATACATTCGAATCACTAGTTTTTGAATATTCGAATGTTATCTCAGAAAATGGAAAGGATGCAATTGATGCTATACCATAGAAGTGACGATCATATGGCGTTTTTATTTTGGCATTGCATCACAAGTTACGGTAGTTGTCATTTCTTGTATGAATAAAACAAAGAATTGCATGAGCTGATCATCCTAGGAATGGTACATCTGGTGGAGGACATATTCCTAAATTCATCTTATACATGATCTTTTTCTTCTTTCTACGAATTTCGTTGAATATTTTTAATCCACCTGTTGAGTAAACAAGATGTCAATTTTTTCAAAGTAAATAGATATTCAAGAGTCGTTTGGTTGGAAAGAAATTATCCAGGGATTAGTTATTCCATCTTTTTATGTGGATAAAAAATACTATAATTCCGGGATAACTAATCTACGAATTAATTATACCGCAATTTTCTCCCAACTAAATATAGGAGAAATTCTTTTTAAATTTAATCACGATTAATTATTTTTTATTCCTTGTATCAAACGAGTTTAAGTAGTCCAAGTTAATGAAGGAATATGAAGCCGAATTTTTAGATTGAATATTTTAACTTTTGGCTACTGAGTATTACTTCTAGGTGCAGACTATATTTCAAGGAAATTGACATTCATGTTACAAGAAAACATTGAGAATAAACAAAGAACAGTTGCATGGTAAATGTCACCAGCTAGGTTGATTCAGTTGGAGGAAATTTTTTACCTATTTATACCATATAGCAAATCTTATTATCAAAAATATTCATAATATTGTATTTACTCGCATACTCCATAGTTTGTCTATAAAATCTGTACCAAACCAAAAATAGATGAATTCCACCCTAAAAACGCGCCAAAATAGAAGGAATCAGATTTAATGGTGATTCTATCACTATTAATTTCGAGATTTAAAACGGAAGCAAATTCATTGCAGCGTGATTCTCTCATTCTCCATGTATTTTCCACCATTGATAGCCATTAAAAAGCTTGAAAGGTTTGAATTCAAATTTGAATTTTCAAAAATCATTATTTGTTTGGATTGGGTGTTGTTGTAAATAATTTGGAATATGTTTAGGAGTTTATATCTAAGTTTTGAGGGGTTTTGGTGAAGATTAGACTTGGTTTTGACTGAATTTCATATTGAAACTCGTCGAACAAGAAGAGGACATATTTCTAGAATTGTATTTAAATTGTAGATAAATTGTAGAATTATAGATAAATTGTAGATTGAATAAAACTTCTACAAGCCTTTTACAATTATGTCGAAAATGCCAATTATGCTACAATTGAAATGAGAATTGGGATATTAAAGTCAATGTATTCAGTTTGTAGATATAATTTCTACAAATAAACTACAAATCAGTTTAAGTATTGTATAAAGTTGTATTGTTACATTTTTACTACAATTAAACTACAATCTTGTGTCAAAAAAATTTAAGCATACCAAATTTCAATTTATGTACCATAATTCAAATTAAGGGTATAATTATTGCTTCATTTATTCTAGGCATGATTTTAGGAGCATATATTCACTTTAGGTGTATATTTAACTTATACCTTCAAGACTTAATCTTTTGGATACTTCAAAGTAGAACTCATCGTAGGATAATCTCCATTTCTAATCTGAATCTAATTCCTAATAACTTACAAAGGATTAATACAATAGGCGTTTGGACAATATTTGGTAAAAGATGAAATTTGAAGTTGACAATAAAAAGAATATTTGTAAATTTGAGCTTACATACAATACAAATATCACTTGAAAAACAGTGAGTAATTCATGAATACTATAATACTCCATCATTTATAGTTAAAAGAGGCTTTTTGTTTAATCTTAGGCATTTTAAGTCAAAACTCATTTAAAAGAAAGAATAAAAGAAAAGCAGTGGTAGGAGCTCAGTACGTACATTCCAAAATGGCAGAGGCGGATCGAAACTTTGAAGTTTATGGGTTCCTATAATTTCACCGAAGATCATCCAACTAATTATATATTTCACAAAAGTCACTTATTTCTTATTTATCACTGAAAAGTTACTCAAAATCAGAATATTTTGTAGAAGCTTTAGTCGTTTTGGATTTGTGAAAACATAAAACAATGCATCTACAATTAAAACTAGAAATAATCTACAATTTATCTACATGATATCTATAAACTGGATACATTAAATTTTAAATCCAATTCCCCTTTCAATTGTAGCATAATTGACATTTTCGACATAATTGTAGAAGATTTGTAGAAGTTTTAGTCTTCCCAATCTACAATTTATCTACAAATTATCTATAATTTATCTACACTTTATCTACAATTCTACAATTTATCTACAATTTATTTACAATATCTGGAAATATGTCTTCTTCTTCTTCGAATTTCAATATGAAATTCAATTTATCTAAAATTTATCTACAATTTTTGAAAATATGTCTTTTAATCATTTAGCTATTGTATGAAAGTTGAACAATATTGTATAAAAATTATATTTAAGTTGTATGATATTTTAGTTATATATAACTGAGTAAAATTACGTGCGAAAATTGTAGATAAGTTATATAATATATAATATTTTATAAAAGATTGTGGAATAATTTTCTATTTTTTCTTTTTGTAAAAAAATTGTTTTTGCAAAAGAATAATTTTTTTTTGAAAAAATCTTCTTCAAATATCTGAAGATATTTGTGTTCTTTTTCTTATGTGAATCAATAGAACGAACTCTTTAAACTCATTTGTACACTAAAGAATAATTGATATCCTAAAGAATAAATAACGACTAAATTTCATAGGTTTTCTTAACATTATTTTTCCTGTTCATTCAAAATAAAATATTGTAATTTGGCAACTTATATACCTAATAAATTTAATAGTGATTACCGTATATTAAGGTGGAGGAAACATAAGGAAAGAGAAGAGGAGGAAAAAAAGGGAAAAGGAATATATGCTCCTAAAATTATGCCTAGAATAAATGAAGCAATAATTATACCTTTAATTTGAATTATGGTACATAAATTAAAATTTGGTATGCTTAAATGAAATAAACACAAACCTTAAACATGGGAGGTAATAAAGTTTGCTATATGGTATAAATAGGTTAATTCATTTGAATTTTCGAGTTTAATTTTCTCAAATAAAATAACAATAGAAAAACTAAACTTAAAATTGTAGGTGGAATTAGATGAATATTTAGTGGAAAGACCCTACATGCTCTTAAAAACACCAAATTTGTAGTTTAGTTTATGCGAGGCCGTGATGGTGTTCCTCATACAATAGAAATGTGGGTTCAATTTTTTGTTTTTTATTTTTTAATTCCTTCCAATTTAAGAGGATATATAGTGTTGTGGATTCAATTAATTCTGACTATCAAGTGATTTTAATATTATTTAATAATTTATTAGTGTTGCAGATTCATAATAGCATTACCGGGGGCGGATTTATATGAATAATTACGGGGCACGTAAACATATAATCTTCTTAACAAATTAAATATTTTATGTACATATTTTTAAAATTAGTATATGAACGAACATTTCAAGAGGAGATTCAACGAATTCATAGAGTTTTTCTATCTATTGATTTATTCTCCCGTTGTTTCATGTGTGTTTGTTTGGTAATTATCTTTTGTTCTCTTGTAATGGATTGTAACAATAAACGTCATAACTAGAGTTGGGGAACCTATTATTGTTTGATTATAATATAACAATTTTCAATATAATGAATCTTGGTGTATTGCTATTTGTTTAACTTCAATAATTTTTTTTTTCTCTTACCAGAATACTATGTCCTGTCTTCCATCATGAAGATTGCCATATTATCTATTTAAAACTCAATCAAACATTGAAAGATGATTTAGAAAAAGATTCACTAAGGCAAAATATTTTTCAGGAAGAATATTTATTATAAAAGAATTTTACATTACACTGAACACATCGTGAAAGAATTGTATGGATTGGAAAGCATATATGCTATGAAGCATATTGCAAAAAAAAATGCACCAATTGGTTTTGTGGCTCTTTACAAATTTGTTTTAGTATTATATATATATATATACATATATATATATATACATATATATATATATATATATGTATATATATATATATGTATGTATATATATATATATATGTATATATATATATATATATGTATATATATATATATATATGTATATATATATATATATATATATATGTATATATATGTATATATATGTATGTATATATTGTTGTATTTTGTTATTAATAACAAAAGATGTGTGAATGGAAAATGTTAAAAAAAAATGAAGGGAAGTGAAATTTTGAATGAGTTCACTTTATTAATACACTTTGTCCGTTGTTGGTAGAAGGAAACAAAATCTTTGTATATATATAGAGAAGCTCTTCTTTTAGCTCTTAAAGAATTAAGAGAAGGCAAGCTTCGCGGCGTCGGCGTCGTCGCTCGGCTTAGGTCAAAAATTGATTGATTAATCTTTTTAAAAAAAATTATTTTCAAATATTTAATTAATTAATTAAATTAAATTAACGAAAATAATTTACATATGTTGTAGTTGTTCTGAAAGGTTGCTAACCTTTTCAGAAACAGTATCAAACCTGTTCCAACAGCTATGGATGTTCCGAAAGGTTGCCAACCTTTTCAGAAACAATGCCAAATGGGCTATAAATATTCCTTCATATCCCAGAGTATTTACTTACAAAATTTTCTGATCTTCTTCTATTGCACATAAAAATTTCAGTATGTTTTATAGCCTTCAAGTGGTTCGCTGTTGTAAGCATTTAAATTTTATGGGATTTAAATCCATAAAATAATTTGGACTTACTAAATTGAAGATAATAGTCCAGATAAATATCGTAGCTAGTAAATTGGGTTATCTCAATATATATGTATTGGGTTAGTCAATTTAATTGATGTACAAATTAAATTATAATCACACTTCATCTGCCCAAGGTCCAAATAGCTATTAGCCCATCTTAAAGCCCAAACTCATGCCATGTGTCAAGTGATGTGGTAATCCAAGTCAATATAACGAGCCAACGAAATCATGTCATGTTGCAAGTGATCTGGCACTCCAAGAAAAGTAAATGAGCCAATGAAATCATGACAAGTGTCAAGTAATATGGCAATCCAAGCCAAATAAATGAGCCAATTAAATCATGTCAATTGTTTGGATGGCACTGGTCAATTCAACTAGACCAATCAAATCGTAGAGCCACATCATTCCCTGCAACTATAAATAGAGGATAAGGCAAGAAGACATTAGAAGTAATAACAAGAAGTAAGCAGAGAGCTCGTGGATCAAACACCTCAGATTTCTCTACAAGCTACAAATTCAAGCACTCAAGCTACAAGTTCAAGTTCAAGATCAAGAACGAAGCCAAATCAAATACCAAGGCGTTCAAGATCAAATTACTTGTTTTTTTTGCTATTTTGGTTTGCCGGGTCGCTCGCTATTCGGATTGGGAGTGTTTTGGGATACTTAGCCCTAAATGAGAGCTTAAGTGTTGGAAAGTGGTGCATAGTCGGAACACTGGGAAGATGACCTCGGAATGAAAATCTGATGGTTTCGTTAGCTCCGTTAGGTGATTTCAAGGTCGGGAGCGTGTTAGGAATGCATTTTGAAAATCCGTATCTAATTTAGGCTTGAAATGCCAATGTTTGAATTTTTGATATTTCCTGTCCGACATCGAGTTTATGATCTGAGTGCCAGAATGGAATTTCAGAAGTTGCTGCAGCACCGTCATGTCATTTGGGACGCGTGTGCAAAATTTCAGGTAATTTGGACAAGTGTTGGTTAGGTTTTTTATCGAAAGCGTATTTTGGACTAAATTGGAGTTCTTAGGCTTGAATAATTGATTTAATCGAGTTTTCGGCATTTTTTTAGGTGTTTTAAGGATTGGTACAAGTTTGAATAAGATGATAGGTGGCATTGGTGCTTTTGGTTGAGGTCCCGGGGGCCTCAGGATGATTTCCGGTGGTTAACGGGAAGAATTTTGAATTCTGCAGCAGCTGAAGCTTCTGCCTTCGTGTATTTTTGCTTCTGCAGCTTGATAACCGCGGATGCGGATCCATAGAAGCGGCTTTTCAACCACAGACTCGAAAGAAGGGCAAGTCAGCTGGGTTTGCACAAGTGGTGGAATTTCCGTAGAAGCGGAATCGCTTATGCGAGTGTATGACCGCAGAAGCGGAATCCTGGAGTTTAAGTGAGGAGTCACAGAAGTGTCTCGTGGTTCGCATGTGCGGCGCATGTGTGGAACCGCAAAAGCGGTCCCTTGTCCTCAGAAGCGGAAAGCATGTTCTGTAAAGGGGAAATCCGATGGTTTATTTCAGAAGTTAGAGAAATCAAAATTTAGCTCGACAGAAGGCGATTTTGGGTGGATTGTGACAAGAAGATTAGTTGGTAATGTTTCCTTAACCTCATTTAGTTATTTTTTATCAATATCTAGTAAAATCCACCATTACAATTCGAATTCAAGGTCAAAACTGGGGGAAATTGGATGAAACTTCTTAGACTTAATTATTGTATTTTGAGTGGGCATTTGACCTTCGATTTGGGAGATTTTAATATGGTTAGAATCGTAAGAGGACGAGGTTCTAAAAATGTGAAAATTATTCAATTCTGAGTCGTTGTCCTGAGGGTTGTTTTGGTCATTTTACCTATTTTCGCACCTTAGCTTTAATTTTAATAGTGTAATCTGTTACTTGCGATGTTACTTACGTCATGTAATTGGATTGAATATATTTGGGCCATTCGGAGTCATATACTCATGGAAAAGGCTTGGTTTCCACTCGATTTGGTATCGGTTCGAGGTAAGTGGCTTATCTAACTTTGTGTGGGGGACCTCTCCCCTTAGGATATATTACTTGTTATATTAAATGCCTTATACGCGAGGTGACGAGCGTGTATTGAGCTATTGTTGAAAAATTCGTTTTACTTAGAATACCAATCTGTGTTTTCTTGCGTATTTTCCCATTTTAAATGCAATTTAACCGTGTTAGCTTAAGAAAAGCATGTTTAGCTGACTTACTTGCTTATTCGCCCAAACTGTATTATCTGTCCTCCGTAAATCATGCTAGACTAGAAACTCTATTAATTTTTCTTACTCAACATTATGCAATATTTGAATTGTTGTGGTGTGTTTTATGATTTGTGACTACGAATGGCATCCCAGGAGTTTCCTCTGCACGTGTTACATTCTAAGACTGAGAGTGCGGGATACCAAGAGATCCCTAGCAAATATATGACTATAAAATGGAGGATACCAGGAGATCCTCGGGATAGTAAGAGATCCCTCGTGAATAAAGGGAGGATACCAGGAGATCCTCGGGATACTAGGAGATCCCTCATGCATATGATGAGGATACCAGGAGATCCTCGGGATACCAGGAGATCCTCGGGATACCAGGAGATCCCCGATGATAAATATCCGATTGTGGTTTGTACTTCTATTTATTTACTGTGTTTGTTCTCGGTTACTATTTTATTTATTATCTTGCTAGATTCTCGTTGTAGATTCTATTCATGTTGTCCTTCTTTTATCATTTTTATGATTATGTTTTATCTCAGTAGGGCCTCGACCCACCTCGTCACTACCTGACCGAAGTTAGGCTTGGCACTTACTGAGTACCGCTGTGGTGTACTCACGCCTCTTTTTCGCATGTTTTTCATGTGCAGACCCAAGTACTTCATCCCAGGAGTATCATCCTGGTAGCGGAGATCATTAGTGGAGACTCCAGGTATATCTACCGCGTCAGCAGGCCCAAAGTCTCTATTCCATTCAATCTGTAGTACATTGTCCCCCTTCCCTTATTTTCGTTTGTTTAGATACTCTGGTGTAGAGCATGTTATGACACTCTTTTAGCCTGTGTTGCCTGTGAGATTCCGGGTTTTGCGAATTATTTCAGAATTTTAGTGTTAAAGTGTATGTGCCAGGCGGCAACTTTATACATTTCCTTATGTTATTTCATCTTAAGTTATTGCTTTTCGTAAAGGTTTTAATTTTCGCAATGTGTTAGGGTACCTAGTCATGAAAACTAGGTTCCGTCATGACAGGTTCATGATCGGTGAACTAGGGTCGTGAAAAGTTAGTATCAGAACTCTAGGTTCATAGGAGTCACGGAACATAAGCCGGTTTATTAGAGTCTCACTGATCGGTACGGAGACGTCTGTACTTATCTACGAGAGGCTATGTAACTTTTTAGGAAAAATTTTCACTTCATTGAATTTCTTGTCGTGCTATATTTTGACATCGACTCTTAAACTTCTGTCTTCTATTCTCTCATAGATGGTGAGGACACGTGCTACCCAGGACGATTAGACACTAGCACCCCCTCCTGCAGCCGCTAGAGGCAGGGGCCGGGGCAGAGGTCGTGGACGTGCATGTGGTATAGCTAGATCACCTTCGTGAGCTTTCGGTGAGGTACTGCCAGCAGATCCAGTCGGGGCTCAGGCACTTGACATGCCTACAGCCACTCTACTCCATCTGTTTAGGAGGCATTGGCATAGTTTATGAGCATGTATACGATGCTGTCAAAGGTAGGGTTGCTTCCCCTTCCTGCACCCACATCCAGGCCAGGGGAGGAGCCCAGACTCCCGCTGCCTGCACTCCTGAGTAGAGAGTGCATATGCAGTAGGTCCTGGATATCATCCATGTCCAGCCTGCAGTACCGGTTCAGCCCGAGGATGGGGCACATGCTTCTGAGGATGAGCAGTGTAGACTGGAGAGGTTTAAGAAGTATGACCCTTTGTTTTTCAGCGAAATAGCTACAGATGATGCCTTGGGATTTTTGGAGGATTATCACTGCATCTTTCGCACTATGGGTATTACTGCCTCGAGCGGGGTTTCTTTCACAACTTTCCAGCTTCGGGGAGCCGCCTATGATTGGTGGCGCACCTTTGAGTTAGACAGTCTGGACGAGGTTGCCTCTCTTATCAGTGCATGGTTGTTGGATATGTTTCAGAGGAAGTTTGTTCCCCAGAGCTTCAAGGACGCATGGAGCGCGAAGTTTGAGCATTTGCGCCAGGGTGCTATAACCGTTTTAGAGTATGCCATCCGTTATTCTAGGTTGGTCAGACATGCACCGGCCTTGGTTGCTACTGTCTGCGAGAGGGGCACCGGTTTATTGAGGGTCTTATTCCATCCATCAGATCTATCATGGCTCGCGAGTTGGAGGTGGATATACCTTATCAGCAGGTAATGAGCATAGCGAGGAGGATCAAGGGTTTGCACGACAGAGAGAGAGAGGAGAGAGAGGCCAAGAGGTCTCGAGAGTCGTGTCATTATTCTAGTACCGTACCCCTGTAGCAGGGCATCATGGTATGGGCTATATGGGTCGCGCAGTTCATTCATCTCTTCCTTCATTTAGCAGTACTCCAGCTCCTCCTAGATCTCAGGAGCCTTACTATGCACCTCAAATTTCTAGTGTGCCTCCTACGCGGGATGCTTTCAGAGGTCAGTCCAGCAGGGATGGATCCAGTCAGTCACAGTCGCACACCCTCCCATATTTTGTTTTGAGTGTGGGGCACCCGCCATGTAGTTAGGGATTTCCCTAGGCTTGGGAGGAGTGCACCTCCAAAGCATTCTCACCTGCAGCATGCCCAACAGGATTCTCAGGATATTGTTCTAGCTCCAGCTGCCGCCACACCTGCACAGTCAGCCAGGGGCGGAGATCAGGGAGATAGAAGTCACCCTCGAGGGAGGGGTTGGGCCAGATATTATGCTATTCCTCCTCGCACCAAGGCTGTTGCCTCCGATTCTATTATCACAGGTATTATATTGAATAGTCACAGAGAGGCATCGGTTCTATTCGATCTAGGCTCTACCTATTCTTACGTGTCATCTTATTTTGCTCCGCATTTTGGTATAGCCCGAGAGTCATCGATCTCTCCTGTTTATGTTACTATTCCCGTGGGAGATTCTCTTGTTGGACTGCATTTATCGGTAGTGTTTGGTTACTATTCGTGGTTTTGAGACTAAGACATATCTTTTATTACTCGATATGGTTGATTTCGATATTATCTTGGGCATGGACTGGTTATCACACCATTATGCTATTCTTGATTGTCACGCTAAGACCATGATGTTGGCTATGCCAGGTGTTCCGCGTATTGAGTGGAGTTGTACTTTTGATCACACTCCCAGTAGAGTTATCTCTTTTCGTAAAGCTCAGCATATAGTTGAGAAGGGGTGTGCGGCGTGTTTAGCTTATGTGAGAGATGTCAGTGCTGATACCCCTTCTGTTGATTCTGTCCCAGTGGTACGGAATAATCCCGATGTTTTCTGAGACGATTTTCCAGGCATGCCGCCCGATCGGGTCATTGATTTTGGTATTGATTTATTGTCGGGCACTCAACCCATATCCCCCCCCCCCCTTACCGTATGTCTCCTTCTGAGTTGAGTTGAAGGATCAGTTACAGGAATTTCTTGATAAAGGATTTCATTCGACCCTGTGTTTCACCGTGAAATGCTCCTATCTTGTTTGTGAAGAATAAGGATGGTTCTATACGTATGTGCATCGATTATAGTCAGTTGAATAAGGTTACAGTGAAGAATCGTTATCCTTTGCCTCGTATTGATAATCTATTTGACCAGCTTCAGGGCGTATGGGTGTTTTCTAAGATTGATTTGCGCTCAAGTTACCATCAGTTGAAGACTCGGGAGTCAGATATCTTGAAAAGCGCACTTAGGAATCGGTATGACCATTACGAGTTCCTTGTTATGTCATTTGGGCTGACCAATGCCCCAGCAGCTTTTAGCATTTGATGCACAATGTATTTAGGCCCTATCTCGACTTGTTCGTCATTATTTTCATAGATGATATTCTTGTACACTCCCGGAGTTGGGAAGATCATGAGCATCACCTGAGGACAGTGCTTCAAACCTTGATAAAAAAGAAATTATATGCAAAGTTCTAAAAATGTGAGTTTTGGTTGAGTTCTGTGGCATTCCTAGGCCACGTGGTACCGAGTGAGGGCGAGGCCGTGCAGAGTTGGCCCAGGCCCTGCTCAGCTACAGAGATCCGCAGTTTCCTTGGCCTGGCGGGTTATTACCGTCGTTTTATGGAAGTGTTTTCATCGGTTGCAGACCCTATGACTAGATTGAACCAGAAGGGTTCTCCTTTTCAGTGGATATATGAGTGTGAGACGAGCTTTCAGAAGCTCAAAACATCTTTGACTTCATCCCCTATTATGGTATGCCTATTGGTTTGGGGTCCTATACAGTTTATTGTGATGCCTCACGAGTCGGACTTGGAGCGGTGTTGATGAAGGACGGTAGGGTGATTGCCTTCGAGTCCAGACAACTGAAAATACATGAGAAGAACTACCTTGTCCATGACCTTGAGTTAGCTGCTATTGTTCATGCCTTGAAGATCTGGCGTCATTATTTATACGGCGTGGCTTGTGAGATTTACACGGATCATCGGAGCTTACAACACTTGTTCAAGCAAAAAAGATTTGAATTTGAGTCAGAGGAGATGGTTGGAGTTACTGAAGGATCATGATATTACTATTCTCTATCACCCAGGCAAGGCAAATATGGTAGCCGATGCCTTGAGTCGCCGGGCGAAGAGTTTGGGGAGTTTGTCATATTTATCAGCTTTAGAGAGACCTATGGCGATGGATGTTCAGGCCTTAGTCAGTCAATTTGTGAGACTGAATCTTTCGGAGCCCAGTCGAGTTCTAGCCTATATGGTTTTTCGGTCTTTATTATTCGATCGTATTAGGGAGCGGCAGTATGATGATCCCCATTTACTTTTCCTCGGAGACACGGTTCAGCATGGCGATGTCAGGGATGTGACCATTGGAGATGACGGGGTGTTGATGATGCCGGGATGGATCTATGTACCCAATGTTGATGATATTCAGGAGTTGATATTGGCAGAGGCTCATTGCTCGCGGTATTCTATCCATCCGGGTATCGCGAAGATGTACCAGCACTTGAGACAATATTATTGGTGGAGGCGGATGAAGAAAGACATAGGGGGTTATGTAGCTAGATGCCTCAACTGTCAGCAGGTGCAGGCTGAGCGCTAGAGACCGAGAGGGTTACTTCAGTAGATGGAGATTTCGGAGTGGAAATGGGAGAGGGTAACTATGCTTTTTGTAGTTGGTCTCCATCTGACTGTGAAGAAAATCGATTCTATTTGGGTTGTTGTAGATCGGCTGACCAAGTCCGCTCATTTCATACTTGTGTGTACTACTTACTCAGTGGAGAGTTTAGCAGGGATTTATATCAGATAGATTGTCCGACTGCACAGTATTCTAGTTTCTATCATCTCGGACATGGGTATCCAGTTTACATCATAGTTCTGGAGAGCTGTTCAGCAGAAGTTGGGTACCCAGGTGAATATGAGTACAACATTTCACCCTTAGATGGACGGACAATTCAAGGGCACCATTTAGATTCTTGAAGATATGCTCCGTGCGTGCGTGATTCAGTTTAGAGGATCTTGGGATCAGTTCTTGCCATTAACTGAGTTTGCTTACAATAACAGTTATCAGTCCAGCATTCATATGGTGCCGTATGAGGCCTTATATGGTAAGAGATGCAGATCTCCGGTGGGTTAGTTTGAGCCAGGTGACGCTAGGCTGTTGGGCACTGATTTGGTCTAATATGCGATAGAGAAGGTTAAGGTGATTTAGTAGAGACTCCGTACAACCCAGTCTAGATAAAAGAGTTACGCGGACGGGAAGGATCGAGATATTTTCTTTATGGTTGGTGAGCGGGTTCTACTTAGGGTCTCGCCTATGAAAGGCGTCATAAGGTTTGTGAAGAAAGGAAAGTTGAGTCTGTGGTTCATTGGCCCTTTTGAGATTTTAAAGCGAGTTGGGGAGGTTGCCTATGAGCTTGTTTTACCTCCCAGTTTGGCCGGGATTAATCCTGTATTTCATGTCTTGATGCTTCGGAGATACCACGGTGATCTGTCTCATGTTGGAGTTCACTTCAGTCTAGTTGGACAAGGATCTGTCCTACATTGAGGAGCCAGTGGTGATATTGGATAGGTAGGTCCGAAAGCTCAGGTCAAAGGATATAGCTTCAGTAAAGGTTCTCTATGCTCGTTCAAGGACGAACGAATGTTTAAGTGTAGGAGGATGTGACGATCCGACCGATCATTTTTGGAATTTATGCCTCGTTCCCCCATTAACTGCTTCCCAAATTTCATTTATGCTATTTTGGTTTGCCGGGACGCTCGATGTTAGGATTCGGAGTGTTTTAGGATACTTAGTCCCTAAATGAGAGCTTAAGTGTTGGAAATTGGTGCGTAGTCGGAACACTGGGAAGAGACCTTGGAATGGAAATCTAATGGTTCTGTTAGCTCCGTTAGGTGATTTCGGGGTCGAGAGCATGTTTTGAATGCATTTTGGAAGTCCATAGCTAATTTAGGCTTGAAATGTCGATGTTTGAATTTTTGGAGTTTCCGATCCGATAGCGAGTTTTTGAACCAAGGGCCGCAGCACTACCATATTATTTGGGACGTGTGTGCAAAATTTCAGGTCATTCGGATGAGTGTTGGTTAGGTTTTTGATCGAAAGCGTATTTTGGATGAAATTGGAGTTCTTAGGCTTGAATCTTTAATTCAATTGAGTTTTCGGTATTGTTTTAGGTATTTTAAGGATTGGTACAAGTTTGAATTAGGTGATCGGTGGTATTGGTTCTTTTGATTGACGTCCCGGGGGCCTCGGGATGATTTTCGATGGTTAACGGGAAGAATTTTGAAGTATGCAGCAGCTGAAGCTTCTGCCTTCTGGTATTTCTGCTTCTGCGCCTTTGACCATAGAAACGGAGCTGTAGAAGCGGCTTGGCAAATGTAGAAGCGAAAGGAGGGCAAGCTATCTAGGTCCGCAAAAGCGGTGGAACTTCCGCAAAGTGAAATCGCTTCTGTGGGTGTATGACCGCGGAAGTGGAACCTAGAGTTTAAGTGAGGAGTTGCAGAATCGGCTCGTGAACCGCATTTGCGGGACCACAGAAATGGTCCCCTGTCCGTAGAAGCGGAAAGAACTATTCTGAAAAGGGGAAATCCGAGGGTTTATTTCAAAAGTTAGATAAATCAAAATTTAGCTCGAGAGAAGCCGATATTGGGTGGATTGTGACAAGAAGATCAGTGGGAAATGTTTGTTTAACCTCATTTAGTAATTTTCTATCAATATCTAGTTAAAGCAACCATTAGAATTCGAATTCAAGGCCAAAATTGGGGAAACTTCGATGAAACTTCTTAGACTTATTATTGTGTTTTGAGTGGGAATTTGACCTCCGATTGGGAGATTTTTATATGGTTAGACTCGTGAGAGTACGAGGGTTCTGAAAATGTGAAAATTATTCTATTCCGAGCAGTTGGCCCGAGGGGAATTTTGGTCATTTTACCTATTTTTGCGTCTTAGCTTTAATTTTTAATAGTGAAATCTGTTACTTGCGATGTTATATACGTTATGTAATTGGATTGAATAGATTTTTGGCCATTCTGAGTGGGATACTCATGGAAAAGGCTTGGTTTCCACTTGATTTGGTACCGGTTCAAGGTAAGTGGATTGTCTAACTTTGTGTGGGGGACCTCTCCCCTTAGGATATATTACTTGTTATTTTAAATGCCTTGTATGCGAGGTGATGAGTGTATACTTGAGCTAATCGTTGAAATTTTTTGTTTTACTAAGAATATTTAAACTGTGTTTTCTTGCGTATTTGCCCATTCTAAATGCAATTTAACCTGTGTTAGCTTAGGAAAAGCATGTTTAGCTGACTTACTTGCTTATTCACCTAAACTGTATTATTTGTCCTTCGTGAAGCATGCTAGACTAGAAACTCTATTAATTGCTCTTACTCAACATTATGCAATATTTGAACTATTGTGGTTTGTTTTACGATTTGGGACTACGACGACATTACGGGAGTTTCCCCTGCACGTGTTACATTCTAAGACTAAGAGTGCGGGATACCAAGAGATCCCTGGAACATATATGACAATAAAATGGAGGATACCAGGAGATCCTCTAGATACTAAGAGATCCCACATGTATAAATAGAGGATACCAGGAGATCCTCAGGATACTAGAAGATCCCTCGTGTATATGATGAGGATACCAGGAGATCCTCGGGATACCATGAGATACCCAATGATAAATATTCGGTTGTGGTTTGTACTTCTATTTATATACTGTGCTGGTTCTCGGTTACTGTTTTATTTATTATCTTTCTAGATTCCCGATGTACATTATATTCTTCTTGTCCTTCTTTTATCATTTTTATGATTATGTTTTATCTCAGTAGGGCCTCGACCTTCCTCGCCACAACCTGACCGAGGTTAGGCTTGGCACTTACTGAGTATCGTTGTGGTGTACTCACGCCTCTTTTGGGCATGTTTTTTTATGTGCAGACCCAGGTACTTCATCCCAGGCGTATCATCCTCGCAGTGGAGGGCATTAGTGGAGACTCGAGGTATATTTTCCGTGTCCGCAGGCTCGAAGTCTCTATTCCATTCCAGCTATTGTAGATAATCCCCCTTGAGCACGTGATTTTTGCCCTATATATGAATAATTCCCAAAAATCCAAACAAAATAATTTTTCCCTATTTTTACAATTTTTGTGCATTTTTGTGTCATTTCTTGATAATTGTTGCATTTTATTTGTGCATGATAATTCACAAATATATTATTTAGAAATAATATCACATTTTAGCATTAATTGGAGGTTAATTTTTTTTAGCTCAAAATATGAAAAAAAAATCACAAAAAAGGGTAGTTCATTTTACATTTTAATCATTTTTATTTGGAATTTGTCGCAAAATAGATTTTACTATAATTTTAGGATTTATTTGGTTTAGTTTAAATATATTAGGAATTTTGGGTTGCTGCAATTTTATAAAATAAGAAAATAAAAATTAGTTATAATTAAAATACAAAAATGAAGAATAAAAAAGATAATTGAAAAAAAAAGAGGAATAAAGAATAAAGTGGAAGGTTGTTAGTAGCAGACATTTTCGGCCAGTCCCTTTCGAAAATTTGAGCCCAAATTCAATGACCCCTCAGCCCAACCCCGTTCCAGCCCAATTACCCCCAAACCCGGTCCAGGTTTGATAGGAAGGTCAAACGACGCCGTTTTGTTGTTTTAACCCAAGCCGTTGGATCTTGATCCAACGGACAGAAGTGTTCTAAGATGTTCCCTATAAGACTGTCCTAACGACCCCCCACCCCCATTCTTCATCGTCTTTCTCACCCCTAAGAAAACCTTGGAGACGCCGCATCAAATTCCTCAGTCGCCGGTGGCGGCGCCACCCCCAAACTCGACCAAAATTACACCAGAACTCCCCATCCTCTCCCTCATCACTAATCCACACTTGAAATTCCTCGAATCATAGTGTAACTTCTCGAATTTATGATTTTATTTTTCGACCAAATAGGAATTTCATCCAAACAAGACCTAACTGATACCAGATAATCTATGGACCTTCCCCATCCCAAGCCTATGGTTGTCTTACTTCGAAACTCAACAGGCCGTCCCCAATTTCCGATCTAGGTTCAAGGTCAATTCTGTTGGAGGCTTCAGGCGTCGATGTGATTTCTTAATTTATGTTATATGTTTATAAACATATAACATTAATTAAGAAACCAATCGCGGCGATTTTGTCATGTGTAAATTTTAACCGTGAGTTCCTTCTGTCTCCTTTAATCTTTTATTCTTCTTGTTCATCTCGTTTCTTGGTAGTGGTTTCACGTTTAGTTGCTTAACGAAGATAAGTTGTTAGTTGGTCATTTATGCTTTTGTTATAATGAAGTGTAGTGTTCCTCAATTCGTTCTAGTGTTTAATCCTGTTTAGTTAGTATAATTCGACTCGATTAGGTTTTGTTCGTTTTAATTTCAAGTTTCATTTTGAATTCAGCAATGATTGATTCTGTAGGAATATATAAGTAATTTGGTTTCGTTCTTTATGTTTGATTCAGTAATTCTAGGTTTCAATTTAAATGTGCTTGTGATTTCTGCCTTGAATTTTGTCAGATTTTAATTGAATTAAATTAGTATTCTTCTAGTTTTGGGCTTTAATTCAGTTTTTAGTAAATGAGGTTTGGGAGTTGTTTGGGAATTGGTTTCAATTATGTTAATCTTAGTGTTATTAAAGAATTTGTTTGGGTATAGCTGAGAGTTCACTATTTAGTTAACTATAGTCAAGTTTAACAAGGGTAAATTGGATAAAGGGCAAAGAGGAAAGGGCTGCACTAATTTTAAGAGGTTTCAGGGACAGTTTGGGCATGAGAAAAGGGTAGAATCTCTTAGAATAGTAAATTTATAACATGGGAAAGGGTAGTATAGGCATTATATAGCTAAAAGAACCTTCCAAGACTTTCCTAATGGGGCTTTTCTGTAGGTTTTAATAACTTTGATAGTAGTAAAATGGGAAACAAGTTAGAAAGTGAGGGGTCGAAGTGGAAAAAAAGCAGGGATTGAAGTGAAAACTGAAATTTGGGGGGCTCCCTACTTTACTTCTATAAAAAGGCATTAGATGCCTTGTAAAAGGGGCTCTTCTTTTCAGTCGAAAATTTCCAAATATACTGCTCAGTTTTCAGCTTTAAAAGTTGAAGTGTAGTTCATAAATTAGCTTTTAGTTCTCCTTAAGTTAAAAAAAACCCAAAAACAACAAAATTTCTTCAGAAAACACCAAAATGTACTGTTTCATTAGACTGTAGGTTTGTTTTGATAATCAAGTTCATAATTTGCATTTCTGGGTTCTCTCGTTGGCCTGTTGAAGTTTTATGGTTGATTCACATTGGATTTAAAACAAATTTTGGGTTCATTCAAGTCTATTTTGGTGGTTTGTTGTTGCTGTTGAGTTTTATATTGTGTCTGGGTCGTGGTTTAAATGAATTTTCTGGGTTATCCTAAAGTTTGTTGTGGACTTCTGTGCTTTTTAACTATACTGTTACACTTTCTTTGGTTGCTGCTCAAGTTTGCTGCTGACTTCATTTGCTTCTCTTTGAATTTTGATTCCCAGGTACACATCTATGAATTAACCTTGATGTAGCTATGGATTGAAGTCTAAATGAAACATTGCCAAAGTTCGTGTTCACTTGAAAGTTGTTCAATAGTTGTTAGTTATGATTGATGTTAGTTAGCTTGTTTGGGTATGAATAATAGAAGAACTTGGATTATTATTTGGACTCCAGATTGTGAACTATGTCGAATTAGTGGGCTGTGGATTGCAGCATGTTAGAATTGGCGGACTGTAAAATTGGGCATAAGAATGTGATTAAATGTGGACTATAATTAGGACTAAATTGAAGTTATTTGGACTATTTGGATTCTCAAAAGGATGGCTAGTAGTTCAGGTTGGTTTGATATGTTTTTAGTACAGCATAATATAGTGTGTATAGTTTAAACTTTCCTTGATATGCTTAAGTGTTAATTTGTTTTTATAAACGGTTCGTGTTCATGAATATACTTGAAAAATAATTCCTTGATAAGGTTAGCTTTAAGTATTGGTTTTCAGCATGATCTGTAGTCATTTGAAGCTGTTAATAACTAGATTTTGCGTTAATTGTAGCTGGAAATAATAAACCTTTTTTATTCAGTAGTTAAGGTTTAACACCCTAGCCTGTGTACAACTTGATATACATGTTGGAATGATACTCAGATTGTTGTTGCTAGAATCGATCTTCTTCCCTTTCGAGTTGTCTCAGTCAGTTTGGCTTGGGCTGATTCCAGTCCCAATGGTCATAATCAAGGCCAGCAGGCACGTCAGTTGCTATTTGGATTTAATTATCCGCAGTTTTGGAGGCACGACACATGCTGGTCTCCCTCTTCCATTTTATTCTTGAGGGCCAGCTTTTGGGCCAACATTTGGGCCCAATTTCTTTTAATAGTCTTAGGTCTTAATTGATCTTTTAAATTCGGATGAGATGAGCCTCGCCAAAAAAAAAATAATTGCGGGGCCCTCAATAAATTATTATAAGAATTGATTAGAATATGGGAGGACCGTTTAGCGAATTTCATGGCCTTCCCCAAAATAATAATACGCTAGAATCTTTAGATGCGTTTAACTAAAATACTTTCTTAAACTCAGGTGTGCATTGATGCAACTCAAATTCAAATCTCGGCGAAGTCGAAATGTGTTAATAACCACGGGTTCCTTGATGGCGACGGGGTTAGAAACACGTTATCATGACGTCATAATTCTTAAAAAACAAATAATGATTGAAAAATGGTTCAAATTTGGAGACGAGCCTCACCGAACAAGAATAAATGTGGGGTCCTCATTAATTGGCTGTTTAAAAATGGTTAGAAGTCTGAAGGGCCGTTTAGCGAATTTCAACGGCCTTTCCCAAACAATATCCTTAAGCGCGATTTAATTAAATTACTTTCTTAAGATAGGGTGTGCATTGATGCGACCCAAATCCAAATCGACGAAGTCGAAACGTGTCGACGATCACATGTACACTGGTGGTGACGTGATTAGAAATACGTTTTCATGACGTCGAAAGTCTTTTAAGATAAATAATGGTAAAAGCGGTATATAAATAAAAGGGCACAAAAAGTTAGCATTTAATAAAATCGGATAAAATCAAATACAACAGTTGAGCGACCGTGCTAGAACCACGGAACCCGGGAATGCCTAACACCTTCTCCCGGGTTAACAGAATTCCTTATCCGAATTTCTAGTTCACGGACTATTAACATAGTCATAATCTTCCTCGATTCGAGATTCAAACCGGTGACTTGGGACACCATTAATTTTCTAAGTGGCGACTCTAAATGTCTAGTAACCGAATCCCGTTCTGATTGTCCTTTAAGTGGAAAAACTCCTTCACACCCTTTTGCGGGATGAATCTGCAATGGGGACGCCAGAGCTGTCACACCTCCTTTTTTCACTATACACCCCCGCAAAGGGGCGTGAAGGAGTTTTTCCACTTAAAGGACAATCGGAACGGGATTCGGTCATTAATAATTCAGAGACGTCACTTGAGAAATTAATGGTGTCCCAAGTCACCGGTTTGAATCCCGAACCGAGGAAGATTATGGCTCTGTTAATAGTCTGCGAACCAGAAATCTAGACAAAGAATTTTGTTAACCCGGGAGAAGGTGTTAGGAATTTCCAGGTTCCATGGTTCTAGCACAGTCGTTCAACTGTTAAATTTGATTTTACCTGATTTTATTACATGCTAACTTTTTGTGCCCTTTTATTTATATACCGCTTTTACCATTATTTATTTTAAATTCCTTGCGACGTTGTGAAAACGTATTTCTAATCACGTCACCACCAGTGTACACGTGATCGTCGACACATTTCGAATTCGTCGATATTTGGATTTAGGTCGCTTTAATGCACACCCGATTTTAAGAAAGTAATTTAATTAAATCGCGTTTAAAGGTTCTAACAGGATATTTTTGGGAAAGGCCGTTGAAATTCGGTAAACGGTCCTTCCAACTTCTAACCATTTTAAACAACCAATTAATGAGGGCCCCACATTTATTCTTGTTCGGTGAGGCTCGTCTCAAAATTTGAACCATTTTTCAATCATTATTTGTTTTATAAGAAATACGACATCATGAAAATGTGTTTCTAACCCCGTCGCCATCAAGGAACCCGTGGTTATTAACACATTTCGACTTCGCCGAGATTTGGATTTGCGTTGCATCAATGCACACCCGAGTTTAAGAAAGTATTTTAATTAAATGCGTCTGAATATTCTAGCGTAATATTATTTTGGGGAAGGCCATGAAATTTGCTAAACGGCCCTCCCATATTCTAATCAATTCTTATAATTATTTATCGAGGGCCCCGCAATTATTTTTGTTTGGCGAGGCTCTTCTCATTCGAATTTCAAATATCAATTAAGACCTAAGACTATTGAAAGGAATTGGGCCCAAATATTGGCCCAAAAGTTGGCCTCAAGAATAAAATGGAAGAGGGAGACCAGCATGTATTATGCTTCCAAAACTGTGGATAATAAAATCCAAATAGCCTCAAACTGACGTGCCTGCTGGCCTTGATTATGACCATTGGGCCTGGAATCACCCAAGCCAAACGGACTTAGACAACTCGAAAGGGAAGGAGATCGATTCTAGCAACAGCAATCTGAGTATCATTCCAACGTGTATATCATGTCGTACACAGGCTAGGGTGTTAAACGTTAATTACTAAATAAAAAACATTTGTTATTTCCAGCTACAGTTAATGCAAAATCTGGATTAACAGCTTCAAATGACTACAGATCATGTTGAAAACTAATACTTAATGCGAACCTTATCAAGGAATTATTTCTCAAGTATATTCATGGACACGAACCGTTTTAAAAAACAAATTAACACTTAAACATATCAAGGAAAGTTTAAGCTACACAAACTATATTATGTTGTACTAAAAACATATCAAACCAACGTGAACTACTAGCCATCCTTCTGAGAATCCAAATAGTCCAAATAACTTCAATTTAGTCCTAATTATAGTCCACATTTAATCACATTCATATGCCCAGTTTTACAGTCCACCAATTCTAACATGCTGCAATCCACAACCCACTAATTCGACATAGTTCACAATACGGAGTCCAAATAATAATCCAAGTTCTTCTATTATTCATACACAAACAAGCTAACTAACATCAATCATAACTAACAACTATTGAACAGCTTTCAAGTGAACATGAACTTTGGCAATATTTCATTTCGACTTCAATCCATAGCTACATCAAGGTGAACTCATAGATGTGTACTTGGGAATCAAATTTCAAAGAGAAGCAAAAGAAGTCAGCAGCAGACTTGAGCAGCAACCAAAGAAAGTGTAACAGTATAGTTCAAAAGCCCAGAAATCCACAACAAACTTGAGGATAACCCAGAAAATTCACTTAAACCACGACCCATACACAATTGAAAACTCAGCAGCAACAACAAACCACCAAAATAGACTTGAATGAACCCAAAATTTGTTTGAAATCCAATGTGAATCAACCAGAAAACTTCAAGAGGCTAACGGGAGAACCCAGAAATTCACATTATGAACTAGAGTATCAAAACAAACTTACAGTCTATTGAAACGGTACATTTTGGTGTTTTCTGAAGAATTTTTGTTGTTTTTGGGTTTTTTTAATTTAAGGAAAACTAAAAGCTAATTTATGAACTAAACTTCAACTTTTAAAGCTGAAAACTTAGCAGTATATTTGGAAATTTTTGGCTGAAAAGAAGAGACCGTTTTACAAGGCATCTAATGCATTGTTATTGAAGTATAGTAGGGCAGCCCCCCAAATTTCAGTTTTCACTTCTGTCCCTGCTCATTTTCCACTTTGACCCCTCATTTTCTAACTTGTTTCCCAAGTTACTACTATCAAAGTTGTTAAAACTTACACTAAAGCCCCATTAGGAAAGTCTTGGAAGGTTCTTTTAGCTATATAATGCCTATACTAGCCATACCCTTGTTTTAAATTTACTATTCTAAGAGATTCTACTCTTTTCCCATGCCCAAACTGTCCCTGAAACCTCTTAAAATTAGTGCAGCCCTTTCCCCTTTGCTCTTTGTCCAATTTACCCTTGTTAAACTTGATTATAGTTAACTAAATAGTGAACTCTCAGCTATACCCAAAGAAATTCTTTATTAACACTAAGATTAACACTAATTGAAACCAATTCCCAAACCTCAATTACTAAAAATTGAATTAAAGCCCAAAACTAAAAGAATACTAATTTAATTCAATTAAAATCTGACAAAATTCAAGGTAGAAATTACAAGTACATTTAAACTGAAACCTAGAATTACTGAATCAAACTTAAAGAAGGAAACCAAATTACTATAAATTCCTACAGAATCAATCATTTCTGAATTCAAAATGAAACTTGAAATTAAAACGAACAAAACCTAATCGAGTCGAATTATACTAACAAAACAGGATTAAACACTAGAACGAATTGAGGAACACTACACTTCATTATAACAAAAGCATAAATGAAGAAATAACAATTTATCTTCGTTAAGCAACTAAATGTGAAACCACTACCAAGAAACAAGATGAACAAGAAGAATGAAAGATTAAAGGAGACAGAAGGAACTCAAGGTTAAAATTTTCGCACGACCAAATCACCGAGATTGGTTTGCCGTTTTTGCAAAGTCAACCTTCCGGCGTCCCTTTCGGGAACATTCGGCTATTTTTGCAAAAGCAGCATCACTCGACTTCTGTGACTTTTATATTTTCAATTTTTTTACAAAACAAATTTGAAAGAGAACGTTGATAGTTTTATTTTTTAGTCGAACATAAGTTTTTCTTTTCCTTAATCGCCTTAATAAATGTGCAGGATGAGCACGATGGAAAATGAACCTTTTTCAATATTGACCAAAGTCCCTTTCGAGTTGAAATTATGGTGGAATGACTTGGGCAAAGAGGGGCAGGATGAGGTGAAGAAATATCTGAAGGGTTTCACGGGTATATTAGACATAAATCTTCGAGGTGATATCATCAGAGCACTAGTTACTTTCTGGGACCCGGCACATAATGTTTTTAACTTCTCGAATTTCGAGTTAACTCCAGCGTTGGAAGAAATAGCTGCGTATAATGAAAATGATGAGGTTCTACTAAAATAACAATATCTGCTTGCTCCAAGAGCCATCACAGTGCAACAAGTTTTTGATATGTTGAAAATACCCAGAACAGTTCACAATCCAGATTTGGCACAGGGTTTCTGCACTTCCCGATTCATATACGACAGATACGGCCATGTGGGAGGGTTCAACAACCCGGATATCCAGCTATGCAGTAAAAATAACCGTTGGAAGTGGGATGAGCACAGAAGAGTGGCTTTCATGTAACCTTTTGGGCATCTTAGTGTTCCCAAGGAAAGATGGGAATATCAATACAAAGGTGGCCGAGATCGTTAGTGCTCTGCTTAGTAAAAGTGGAGGTGCTCTTACACCTATGATTGTGTCCGACCTATTCCGAGCTCTTACTGCCTGTAAAGCCGGAGGCACGTCTTTTGAGGGGTGCAATATGTTGTTACAAATGTGGATAATCAAGCATATGTGCTACCATTCCCAGTTTTTGAGTTATGGTTCGCCCAATAAAACTTGTATTGGGGAGTTTTACTCCAGAATTAACGGGGTTAGTTTGCCTGGAGGTGTAAAAGCATGGGTATCGTACTTCCGAACAACCAGAGCCAATCAGATACAGTGGAATTTGGGATGGTTGCCCGTAGGAGAAATCATATACATGTCAGCTGTCGGGTCACATTTCCTACTGATGGGCCTGCATAGCATCCAGCCTTATGCTTCTTATCGGGTTCTGAGACAAAAGTGGAATGAAGGCTCCACCCGAGGAGGATTTGAGCACCCAAGTGATTGAAATTACCCAGGATGGACAATTTCCTGAAGAAAGAGTTCGCCAAGTGTGGAATGAAGGCCAATGTTTACAAGCAGATACTTGTGTGTTGGATCGGGCCAGGGGTGAAGTAGCACCAAATTACCACATGTGGTACAAAAGAGAACTAGAACACCAAAGTCCGGCTAAAAGACCCCACTTCCAAGATTTTGCCGAAACATCACGAGAGCAATGGGATTGGTTGGCAAAAGAGGAGAAATATCAGGCTGAATATTGTAAGTTGAAGCAACAGATTGCAAAATTGACTTTCGAGAACAGCGTGCAAGTTGCGGCAGACCAAGGGGAAAAGAATATGTTAGTTCAAGAAAATGAGAGGCTCAAATTGCAGATCCAACAAATGAAGGTAGCCGCCAAGAATCAACAGAGGAGTATATCAGATGAAAGACTCATAAAGGGTTTGAAAAAAGAGATCAATGAGTGTCGAGGCGAGTTGGAAAGATTGAAGAACATCAGGATGGAACTCAAGGCATAATGGGCTAAAAGATCCAAAGAGCAACGTCAATACCTCCAACAACTGAAAAAGGATCATGTAAAAGTTGTGGCTAACTTGCAGGAAAAAGTAGTGGCCCTTTAAAATAAAATGGTAAAGCAGGCTAGAAGCTTTGAAATTGAGAGCTGGCATTGTTATGACTTACTAGCCCAAATGGAAGTAGAGGTGCAGCAGTTACAAGATCAACACATCCAAGACTCTCAGGCAGTGAAAACATGCAGTGACCAGATAAGGCGCTTGATTACGGAGAAAAGGCAAACGAGGAACAGGATAAGGGCCATTGGTTACGCCATTTTTAGGAGATGCCAGGCATGCGAAGACATGACCCTGTCTAATTTCGTCCAGGCTGTTATGATATATGTGAAAAGAACTATGAATGATTTGGACAACTGGAAAGGGATTTGGCACCTAGGTCCGCGGCGAGGCCGAACGACGCCCCGCGGACACCTAGACTTGAAGCATTAGAATATGCCTAGTTAGTATTTGTATTTTCCTAGTTTTGAGTCTGTTTCTCCATCGGTCTTTTATATGTCAAAATAAGTCTGCAGTTTTGGAGTTTGTAGTTGGTCTTAGTAGGCGTCTTTCCGTTTGCAAAGTGTTAGTTTGTAATAGTTTGTGTTATAAATGAAATATTGAAAATTCCCAAAACTTGTTTTCATTTTATTCTGGCATTTATTTTTATGAACTACGCTTGGTCTGATTCGTGTGGGGTCACGATACGTAGGCAATCTCCATAGGATTCTACCGTAAAGAAAAGAAAAAAATGGAAGGAAAAGAAAGGAAGAAAAGAGTGGAAAAACAAAGGCGAGAATAAAAGAAAAGAAAGAAAAGAAGAAGCGGAAAAACAAAGGTAGGAATAAGAGTGGAAAAAAACAAGAGCGGAAAAACAAAGGTGAGAATAAGAAAGAGAAATAAAAGAGTGAGATAGATTAAAAATGAAACAAAAATGCCAGGATGATACATGTGGTCGAGCAAATGCATAATAGAAATGATTAACTGTATAGGTGCATTCATGCCAACGTACGGTTATCAAATCCGTTAAAACTAATGATTAACCAAGTGGTTGCTTAAATGTGTGAGTTCAGGAAGGTATTTAGTTGATTGGCAGTTCTGGAAACTCACTCGTACAACACCTGGTCTAAAGATAAGATGACATGACAGGACTCTGACTCCCATATTGTGGACCCAACAAAAAAGGTCGAGGTGAATGATGTGGTTGCCATGAAAGAAGAGATGAGGAAGTTGAAAGCACAGATGGATGAAATGTACTAAGCTTGGTCTTAAGGACGCCCGACACCTTTGTGCCCCGCCAACCCTTCCTATATCCCACCTTTAGTGCAAGCTCAAGAGCCTCCTACTCCTAACACCTCTCCTTCCTTCCCATATCACACCCAGGGCTATGCTACCACATCATACTTTCCTCTAGCTCCACCACCCAAACAGAACCCTCCTCCACCTTTGGCTCCAATATTTGTGGCACCTCCTCCAGCCACATTACAAAGATCATCTAGTGAGCCACTATTCCAAGCTCACGGTGCTCAACATTACCCTCCTGAACCCTCTTTTAAAACTCCTGAGCTGTACACCTATACCCCTCCTTTTAAGATCCCCGAAGAATTTGAGAAACCAGTTAAGAATGTACAATAAGAATAAGTAATTCGTAAAGTCAAAAGCCTTGAGCTATCCTTCGGGAACATGCATGGTTTAGGCAGCCAGGTCAGCGTAGCATACAAAGACCTATGTCCATTTCCTGATGTTCAGTTGCCTACGGGGTTTAAAATGCCTAAATTTGACTTGTATGGGGGACAAGGTGACCCGGTCGCTCACCTCCGAGGATTTTTTAGTAAGATGAGAGGTGCCGGAGGAAAAGATGAATTGTTGATAGCCTACTTTGCAAAGCTTGAGCGGGTCTGCATTGGAATGGTACACCAGACAGGACCCTAGCCGATGGTACACTTGGGATGACCTGGCACAGGCATTCATTGGCCACTTTCAATATAACCTCGAATAGTCCCTGATTGGCTGTCATTGCTGAAGTGTGAGAAGAAACCAGGAGAAAGTTTTAGAGAGTTTGGTTGTCGATGGAGAGAGCAAGCTGCAAGAGTGGATCCCCCAATGAGGGAAAATGAGATGGTAGATTATTTTCTGCAAATGTTGGAGCCGACATACTTTGGTCACTTAGTGATTTCTGTGGGTAAATCATTCAATGAGTTACTGAAGATGGGCACTATGATTGAAGAGGGTTAAAAGTCTAACAAAATTTTGAGTTATTCAGCGCTGAAAGCAACCACGCAGGCCATACAAAGCGGTATTGGTGGTGTGATAGGTAAGAATAAGAAGGAAGAAGTTGCCACGGTGGAAGCTAGCACCTAGTCCAGGTCCAGCAATCCTCCCCCCTACTACAGCCAACCAAGACCCAACCACCCAAACTACCCATACACCCCATACGGCCCTCACAACACTATTACCCACCACCAGAGCCCCATTTCTCTACTCCACCATGCCCAGACATACACACAACCCCTAACACATCCACAATGGCGTGCACCGGCTCCCCAAAACACATATACAGCTCCACAAAACACCCATCCACACCCCCGGGCTAACAGACCAGAACCCGGCTTTCGCCCGAACAAAAATTTTCGGAATGAGAGGGCCCCAAACAAAAGAACTTTTACCCCATTGCGAGAATCTTACATCGCTTTATTCCATAGACTGAAGCAGTTTGGAATGTTAACCCCAATCGAGCCCAAAGTACCAAACCAACCTCCCAAAAACCTGCACCAGTCCTTCAGTTGTGAGTATTGCTTAGGAATGCCTAGGCATGAAACTGAATAATGCTGGAAGTTGAAGAATGCAGTACATGAGCTTATTAACAGCCGCCGTACTGAAGTACAGGCCCCCGAAGCGCCAAATATCAATCAGAATCCGCTGCCAGTGCATCACGAGACTAACATGATTGAGTTGGTACACAAGGATGGGGAAGTGAAGAAGCCCTCACGAACCGTGATGATGATTTGTGCTGTTGAGGATAGTTCAAAAGAGAAGCCGAATGGGGAACAGACAGGGGTAAAGTTGAAAGGTACAAGTGACAAGCCAGTGGTAGTGATGGGGAAGGAATTATCTTTTGTTGCGAAGAAACCAGAACCAGTTAAGTTGGTAGTACCAGGGGCGTCACCTGCGCCCGTGGTTGTTGTAAAAGGTGCTTACATAGAGCCATTAATAGTCAAGCCAGTGGTTCAGCTACCCATGGTTGACAGTAAAGCTGTGTCGTGGAAATATGAGAAGGTGATAGTAACGTACAAAGGAAAAGAGATTGAGGAGGAGAGCTGTGAGGCGCAAAGGTTGACTCGATCAGGGCATTGCTTTGCTCCCGAGGAGTTGAGAAAGGCTAGGACTACTAAAAACAGTCTAGCCTCGGTCAAAAAAAGTCTATTACAGAGGAGGAAGCGGAGGATTTCCTAAAAAGGATGAAGGTACATGATTATTCTATTGTCGAGCAGCTGAGGAAAACACTCGCCCAGATTTCGATGTTGTCATTGTTGATACACTCTAATGAACATCGCCGAGCTTTGATGAAAATACTAAATGAAGCCCATGTACCTGATAAGATTTTATTGAACCACTTGGAAAAAATTCCTAATAGGATCTTCGAGGTAAACAGGATAACATTTTTGGATGATGAGTTGCCTGTGAAAGGAACAATCATAATAAAGCCCTTTACTTGACAGTTAAGTTTAAAGATTCAGTGTGAACAGAGCATTGGTAGATAATGGGTCTAGTGCCAACATGTGCCCGATGTCGACACTAAACAAGCTAAAGATTGATAATGACAGAATTTGCAGAAACAGTGTGTGTGTCCAAGGCTTTGATGGGGGCGGAACAGACACCGTAGGGGACATTATCCTCGAGTTAACTGTTGGACCAGTTGAATTTACCATGAAGTTTCAGGTGTTGGACGCTGCGGTATCATACAATCTGTTGTTGGGAAGGCCGTGGATCCATGCAGCTAAAGCAGTGCCTTCTCCACTGCATCAAATGGTCAAATTTGAATGGGACAGACAAGAGGTGGTGCTACACAGAGAAGACCCCATGAGCACTGTAGATGGTGATATTGTTCCCTTTGTAGAAACTGATGATGATAAAGAGCCATGGGTCTATCAGGTTTTTGACACGATCAATGTGAACAAGGTACCAGAACGGAAAAGCATCCCATGTCCCCGAGTAGCAGCCGCAACTGTCATGGTGATTTCAGAAACGATAGGTAATGGGTTTGTCCAGGGAAAAGGTCTGGGTGCCAAGTTTCAGGGCATTGTTCAACCTGTATCCTTGCCCAATAATGTAGATACCTTTGGGTTGGGATTCAAGCCAACAACAGTAGATAACACAAGGGCCCGCAAGTTGAAAAAGAAAGCTTGGGTTCTACCTAAACCAATTCTGCGTCTGTCGAAGTCCTTTGTCAGGCCGAGGGTCAAAAAGTAATTAGCAATACAAGCGACGGGTTCATTGATGGGAGCGGAGGGTAATTTGGATGAAGCGTTTGAAAGGGTATTTGCAGAAGCAAACATGGTTCAGGCCGGTGAGGGTTCCAGTAATGTAGACATTCAGTATGTTGGGCCACATGCTAGGATCATTAATTGGGAAGCCACTCCTCTGCCAGTTCGGACGGAGGCGTGGTAGTGGGACTTTGTTTTTCTTTTTGTTTTCACCTGGATTATTCCAGGGTTTGTAATCCTTGTGACTATGTTCCGTCCATTTGGATGAGCTAAGCCATGTTCTCTTTACGTCTTAATGAAATGCAATTTCCTTATTCTTAAATAATTTTGTTTCCATTTTTCTTTCTTTTTTGTAAAGTTCTTTTTATGCTTATATCAATGACATGACATGCACGAGGACTTCTCGGCCCGGTCTTATAAGCCAACCTAACTCATAAATAATAATACAAGAAATTGAATGTGATGATGAAGAGGAATATGATGATGATGAAGACTAAGAGGAAATTAGTAAGGAATTAAAGCACTTTGAGGAAAAACCCAAACCGAACTTAAATGACACAGAAGCAGTTAATGTAGGGGACAAAGATAACGTCCGTGAAACTAAAATAAGTGTTCATCTGGAGCCGCAACTCAAGGAAGAAATAATTGCGGCATTGTTGGAACATAGAGACGTTTTTGCTTGGTCCTACGATGATATTACGGGTTTGAGTACCGATCTGGTGGCCCATAAATTGCCCATGGATCCATCACTCCCACCTATTAAGAAAAAATTGAGAAAGTTCAAAACAGACATAAGTGTGAAGATTAAAGAAGAAATCACTAAACAGTTCGATGCAAAGGTCATTCGGGTCACACGGTATCCCACCTGGTTAGCTAATGTTGTGCCTGTGCCAAAGAAAGATGGCAAAACCAGGGTGTGTGTTGATTATCGAGATCTCAACAAGGAGAGTCCAAAAGACAAATTTCCATTGACAAACATCCACATATTAATTGACAGTTGTGCCAAACATGAGATTGGTTCTTTTGTGGATTGTTATGAGGGTTACCATCAGATCTTAACGGATGAGGAGGATGCAAAGAAGACGGCATTTATCACGCTGTGGGGAACATACTACTATCGAGTCATGCCATTTGGTTTGAAGAATGCTAGGGCAACTTACATGAGGGCTATGACAACGATCTTCCATGATATGATACATAAAGAGATTGAGGTCTACGTAGATGATGTGATTGTGAAATCAAGGAAGCAGTCTAACCATGTCAGGGATTTGAGGAAATTCTTTCAAAGTCTACGCAGGTACAATCTCAAGCTCAATCCTGCGAAGTGTGCTTTTGGTGTGCCATCGGTAAGGTTGCTTGGATTTATAGTCAGTCGTCAGGGTATTGAATTGGATCCATCAAAGATTAAGGCCATTTAGGAATTGCCGCCTCCAAGAAACAAAACTGAAGTGATGATTTTGTTGGGAAGATTGAACTATATTAGCAGGTTGATTGCTCAGCTCACAACTACTTGTGAACCCATTTTTAAATTTCTAAAGAAATATGCGGCGGTTAAATGGACGGATGAATGTCAGAAAGCGTTTGATAAGATAAAGTAATATTTGTCAAATCCGCCCGTGTTGGTTCCGCCAGAATAAGGGAGGCCTTTGATCCAGTATCTGACGGTCTTGGATAATTCATTTGGCTGTGTACTGGGGCAGCATGATGTCACAGGCAGAAAGGAGCAGGCAATCTACTATCTCAGCAAGAAGTTTACATATTACGAGGTTAAATACACTCATCTGGAGAGGATGTGTTGCGCCCTAACTTGGTGGCACGAAAGTTGAAGCATTATTTGTCGCCCTACACTACTTACCTCATATCTCGGTTAGATCCACTGAAGTATATTTTCCAGAAGCCTATGCCCACAGGAAGGCTTGCAAAGTGGCAGATTTTGCTTACATGGTTTGATATTATCTATGTGACACGGACTGCAATGAAAGCACAGGCCTTAGCTGATCATTTAGCTGAGAACCCTGTTGATGATGACTATGAGCCTTTGAAAACTTACTTCCCTAATGAAGAAGTGATGCATATTGATGAGTTGGGGCAGGTGGAAAAACCAGGATGGAAATTGTTCTTTGATGGAGCGGCAAATATGAAAGGCATGGGAATAGGAGTAGTACTTATTTCTGAAACAGATCAGCACTATCTTGTTGCGGCTCAGCTTCGTTTCTATTGTACGAACAACATGGCGGAATATGAAGCATGCATTGTGGGGTTGAGATTAGCTGTGGATATGGGCGTCCAGGAAGTCTTGATCATGGGTGACTCAGACCTACTGGTTCACCAAATCCAAGGAGACTGGGAAACACGGGATTTGAAATTGATACCATACCGACAGTGCCTGCACGAGCTTTGTCCACGGTTTCAGTCAATAGAGTTCAGAAACATCCCAAGTATACATAATGAGGTTGCCGACGCTTTGGATACTTTGGCATCAATGTTGCATCATCCAGATAAGGCTTACGTAGATCCATTGCAGATTCAGGTCTACGATCAAAATGCTTATTGTAATGTGATGAAGAGGAACTTGACGGTGAGACATGGTTTCATGACATAATGGAGTATATCAGGTTGAGAGTATATCCGGCATAGGCCACCGGTGATCAGAAAAGGGCTATTCGTCGATTGGCAGGCGGATTTTTCCTTAGTGAAGGAGTACTGTACAAAAGAAAACCAGACCTTGGACTGTTGAGGTGCATGGATGCGAGGCAAGCCACCACTATCATGACTGAGTTACATTCTGGAGTCTGCGGACCACACATGAGCGGATATGTTTTGGTAAAAAAGATATTACGGGCAGGTTATTATTGGCTTACAATGGAGCGGGATTGTATCAACTTTGTACGAAAATTTCATTAGTTCCAAGTGCATGGAGATTTGATTCATTCTCCACCGCTAGAATTGCATACGTTGTCAACGCCATGGCCTTTTGTTGCTTGGGGCATGGACGTTATTGGGCCGATTGATCCAGCAGCGTCAAATGGCATATGTTTATTCTGGTAGCAATAGATTAGTTTACCAAATGGGTGGAAGCAAAGACGTTCAAGTCTGTGACTAAGAAAGTTGTGGTGGATTTTGTGCATGCAAACATTATTTGTCGGTTTGGTATGCCAAAGGTGATTATCACGGACAATGGGGCAACCTCAACAGCCATTTGATGAAGGAGACATGTGAGCAGTTCAAGATTACTCATCATCATTCTACTCCGTACCGCCCTAAAGAAAATGGAGCGGTTGAAGCGGCCAACAAGAACATAAAGAAAATACTGCGGAAAATAGTTGAAGGGTTTAGACAGTGGCATGAGAGGTTGCCTTTTGTATTGTTGGGATATCGCAGCACCGTTCGTACATTGGTGGGGGTGACTCCTTATTCATTGGTGTACGGTACCGAGGCAGCTAACACCCGCAGAAGTGGAGATCCCGTCACTTTGAATCATTGCAGATGCTGAAATCGACCATGATGAATGGGTAAAGACCCGTCTAGAACAATTGAGCTTGATTGATGAGAAAAAGTTGGCATCAGTGTGCCATGGTCAACTGTACCAATAAAGGATGGCAAGAGCGTATAATAAGAAAGTGTGTCCAAGGAAATTTGAGGTCGAACAGTTGGTGTTGAGGCGTATTTTACCTCATTGGGCAAAAGGAAAATTCGCCCTGAATTGTTAAGGGCCATTTGTAGTAACCAGGGTGTTGTCTAATGGTGCATTGTATTTGACAGATGTAGAAGGGAAATGCGTAGAAATGGCCATCAATTCCAATGCATTCAAGAGATATTATGTATGATTTCTTTATTCGGAATGTACTTGCTTGTATTTGGCATATTTTAAAGATTGAGAAGAAGAAGGCATTTTGTTCTGCTGTCCAAACACTTTTATCCTTTGTTATCCCTTTGAGCTTAATTATTTTCGTTCATACCCCTCTTTCGGAATCAACGGCACAATCAAGAAACGCAGGTGTCGAGCATAGAGTAAAGGAAAATGAAAATGAAAAAGAGAATGATTGAAAGAAAAAGATGCAAGAAAATAAAAATAGAAAAAAAAAGAAGAAAAGAAAACAAATGAAAAAACAAATGAAGGGAAAAGAAAGAAATGAAAAGAAAAGAAAACAAAAGAAGAGAAAAATCACAACAAAGTTAAATAAGATAAAGTGAACTACGTTTGACTTGATCCCGAAAGGGTACGTAGGCAGCCTTACTCCGAGGTTCAGTCATACCAAAATAAAATTCCAAGAGTCCCCAAGCAAATACTGGGGTAGAAGTTGTGGTTCGTTGTGAGATATTAGACTTTGAAAGTTGTAAATATAACCTATTGTGAAATTGTTTTGAGCCTTCTATACCTTTCTTTCTAACCCATCCAAAGCCTACATTACGGTCCAAAGAAAGACCTTCTGATCAATTTTGAGAAATGCCAAGTCAAGCAGGGAAATGTGATTTGCAACAAGGACAACACTCTGGTCCAAGCCAAGAAGTAAAAGATAAAAATGAGAGAGCCTTATTGGTGAAAACCCTCACGGGCACCGTAAGGCAACAGGAGGTGAGAGAAAATACAAATGAGAGAGTCCTAGCGGTGAAAACCCTCACGGGCACCTTAGGGCAAAAATGAGTTTAAGAAATGGCAAGTAAAGAAAGTCTATAGGTGAAAACTGTATCGCGGCATCGCAGGATAAATGAGGTTAAGGTTTGGGTAAAGTAATCAAGTGATGGAAGTTCTGGGAAATGGAGTAAGACAACTGAAAAGCTGGATAGTTGGATTGGTTGGACCAGTTAGTCCGAAATGCAGCTCACGACTATTGGTGCTAGTTGTTGCAGTGCAGATAAGTTTCTTTCCTTTTCTTCTTCAAGTAGTAATCTGGTTTTGGATTCTTCTTATCCTTAACCCATAAAATTATTGCATTTCATTCTCTTTTGGGGATTTTTTTGTCTAAAATGTTTCAGTGTTAGTTTTGTCAAATGAAAAGGGGAAAGGGATTTCAAAGACCACTACCAGCTTTCGAAGGTTATAATTCATAAGGTGGCCAGAGCATGTTAGCAACAACGGGATGTAAAGTGAGATAGGCGAAATCGCTAGAAGATTCATCGGCAGAATATTTGGGAAATATTGGGAAAATGAGGAGATACAGGCAAAAGAGTCGGAAAGGTAAAACAACAGGGGAAGTATAAAAGCATTTAGGTTGTCAGAATTGGGGAAGGTGAAAGTCGTTCAGGAAGTCAGGCAGTTCAAAGGAGGTCGAGCAACACAAAGCAAGGCAGTGGAAGGATGATGTAGCGAAGAATTTCATCAACTAACCACCATTTTTAAACTAACAAAATTTTCGGCGATTGAAACAATGGCAGAAAAATTGTTTGGCGGGAGGAATTCTCCATGAAACAAAAGCAGGCAGTAATCAAGTTTAATCGCAAGCGTGACATAGGTAAAATGCAAGAAAATGAGGAGTGGCATGAAGAGATGTTGAAGTCAGGAGCCCTCCTGAAAAACAGAGGAGTACATTTTAGTATTTAAATGTTAAGCGTTATGTGTCAGTTTCATCGCGGTGCAAGTTTTAGTTTCAATTCAAGTCTTAGTTTCATCACAATTCAAGTTTTTAGTTTTAGTACGTGGTAACAAGCCCCAGTTTTCCCAAACTGGGGTAGAAAATTTTCGTTGTCTTGTCTAATTTGTGAAATCAGGAGCCCACCTGGAAAATAGAGGTCTACATTTCAAGTTTTAGCAGTCAGGAGTCTGCTTGGAGAATAGAGACGCATATTTCAGTTTCAGTAGTCAGGAGCCCGCCTGAAGAACAGAGGCATGCAGCCAAATTTCAGCCATCAGGAGCCCTCCTGAAGAATAGAGGTGATGCAAGTCAAGTTGTTAGCTTTAAATCAATTCCGTTGTCTATTTTGTGAAATTAGGAGCCCGCCTAGAGAAAAGAGGTCCGCATTTCAAATTTCAGAAGTCAGGAGTCCGCTTGGAGAATAGAGACACGCATCTAGAATTGTGGAAGTCAGGAGTCCGCCTGGAGAAAATAGACATATGCTTCAAATTTTAGCAGTCAGGAGTCTACCTGAAGAACAGAGACATACAATTCAAGTTTGGAATTAGGCGCCCGCCTGAAGAATAGAGGTGATATAATTCATTTTTTTAGTTTCCCGTCAATTTCCTTGTCTATTTTGAAGTCAGGATTCCGCTTGGATAACAGAGACATACAATTCAAAAATCAGTAGTCAGGAGCCCACCCGGATAACAGAGGAATACTTTCCAATTCAAATTCAGCAGTCAGGAGTCCGCCTAGAGAACAAAGACATACAATTCAAAAATCAGTAGTCAGGAGCCCACCTGGATAACAGAGGAATACTTTCCAATTCAAGTTCAGAAGTCAGGAGTCCGCCTGGAGAATAGAGACATAAAATTGAAGTTTTAGCAATCAGGAGCCCGCCTGGAAAATGGAGGTGTTAAATTTCAAGTTGTAATTGAATTAAGGAGCCCACCTGAAGAATAGAGGTATACAATTCAAGCTTCAAAATCAGGAGCTTGCTTGTGTAGCAGACGTATTTTGATCAAGTTTTAGTCAATATTCTTTGAGATTCGGTAACAGCGCCCAGTTTCTAAAGCGGGGCAGAAAGTTTTCTTTGTTTTGTCTATTTTGAGGAAGTTAGGAGCCCGCCTGAAGAACGGAAGTATACGATTCAAGCTGTGAAGTCAGGAGCCCCCTTGTATAACAGAGTCAGGAGTCTGCCTGAAGAATAGAGGAATACATTCCAGTTCAAGTTTATTCAAGTTCAGCAACGTGGAGGGAAGGAACAACATCGCAATGCACGATTTTAAGTAACAACAAGAGAAAGTACAAGACAACAAGGAAGTACAAGAGCAAGTTTGAAGAATTTAGATAGGATTTTTGTAATTCATAGCTTAGGTTAGCTTCCCTTATTTTTGACATGGTGTAATAAGGAAGGTCAGCGAGCGGTAACAGCAGCAGCAATCGCAGTGAAATCACGGCTCCTGGTAGTCCCAGCTACCAGACACTCCCGAACTACACTGACCTGATTCCTCCTTAGCCCAGGATATGTAGGCAACCTCTAAAGCAGGATGCGGTCAAAACTTTTCAAAATGCTTTGCAAGGGAATTTTCAAACGGGCAAAAATCGCTCGTATTTGCTCACTTATCTTTGCCCAAAAACATTTCATGTTTCCAAGCAAAGATGGGCAGTTGTGAGCACGTGATTTTGCCCTATATATGAATAATTCGCAAAAATTCAAACAATATGATTTTCCTTATTTTTACAATTTTTGTACATTTTTGTGTCATTTCTTGATAATTATTGCATTTTATTTGTGCATGATAATTCATAAAAAATATAAAAATATGCATTTTTGCATTTAGGAATTAATATCACATTTTAGCATTAATTGGAGGTTAATTTGTTTTAGCTCAAAATATGAAAATAAATCACAAAAAAGGGTAGTTCCTTTTACATTTTAATTATTTTTATTTGGAATTCGTCGCAAAATAGAATTCACAATAAATTTAGGATTTATTTGGTTTAGTTTAAATATATTAGGTATTTAGGGTAGATGTAATTTTATAAAATCAGAAAATAAAAATTGATATAATTAAAATACAAAAATGAGGGATAAAAGTGATAATTGAAAAAAAAAGAGGAATAAAGAATAAGGAGGAAGGCTGTTAGTAGCAGCCATTTTGGGTCAGTACCTTTCAAAATTTTGAGCCCAAATTCAATGACCTCTCAGCCCAACCCCGTTTCAGCCCAAATTACCCCCAGACCCGATCCAAGTTTGATAGGAGGTCAAACGACGTCGTTTTATTGGTTTAACCGAAGCCATTGGATCTTGATCAACGGACACAAATGTCCTATGATATTCCCTATAAGACTGTCCTAACGACCCCCCACCCCACCCTCATTCTTCATTGTCTTCCTCACCCCTCAGAAAATCCTAGAGATGTCGCCTCAAATTCCTAAGCCGCCGGTGGCGGCGCCACCCCCAAACTCGACCAAAATTACACCACAGCTCCCCTCCTCTCCCTCATCACTAATCCACACTTGAAATCCCTCCCATCATAGTTTAGCTTCTCGAATTTATGATTTTATTTTTCAGCCAAACAGGAATTTCATCCAAACAAGCCCTAATTAATACCAGATAATCTATGGATATTCCCCATCTCAATCATATGGTTGTCTTACTTTGAAACTCAACAGGCCGTCCCCAATTTTCGATCTAGGGTCAAGGTCAATTCTGTTGGAGGCTTCAGGCGTCGATGTGATTTCTTAATTTATGTTATATGTTTATAAACATATAACATTAATTAAGAAACCAATCTCGGAGATTTGGTCGTGTGAAAATTTTAACCGTGAGTGCCTTCTGTCTTCTTTAATCTTTCATTCTTCTTGTTCATCTCATTTCTTGGTGGTGGTTTCACGTTTAGTTGCTTAACGAAGATAAGTTGTTATTTGTTCACTTATGCTTTTGTTATAATAAAGTGTAGTGTTCCTCAATTCGTTCTAGTGTTTAATCCTGTTTAGTTAGTATAATTTGACTCGATTAGGTTTTGTTCGTTTTAATTTCAAGTTTCATTTCGAATTCAGCAATGATTGATTTTGTAGGAATTTATAAGTAATTTGGTTTCCTTCTTTAAGTTTGATTCAGTAATTCTAGGTTTCAGTTTAAATGTGCTTGTGATTTCTGCTTGAATTTTGTCAGATTTTTAATTGAATTAAATTAGTATTCTTCTAGTTTTGGCTTTAATTCATTTTTTAGTAAATGAGGTTTGGGAGTTGTTTGGAAATCGGTTTCAATTAGTGTTAATCTTAGTGTTAATAAAAAATTTGTTTGGGTATAGCTGAGAGTTCACTCTTTAGTTAACTGTAGTCAAGTTTAACAAGGGTAAATTGGACAAAGGGTAAAGGGGAAAGGGTTGCAGTAATTTTAAGAGGTTTCAGGGACAGTTTAGGCATGAGAAAATGGTAGAATCTCTTAGAATAATAAATTTAAAACAGGGGTAAGGATAGTATATGCATTATATAGCTAAAAGAACCTTCGAAGACTTTCCTAATGGGGCTTTAGTGTAAGTTTTAATAACTTTGATAGTAGTAACTTGGGAAATAATTTAGAAAGTGAGGGGTCAAAGTGGAAAATGAGCAGGGAGTGTAGTGAAAACTGAAATTTGGGAGGCTGCCCTACTTTACTTCTATAAAAAGGCATTAGATGCCTTGTAAAAGGGTCTCTTCTTTTCAGCCAGAAATTTTCAAATATACTGCTCAGTTTTCAGCTTTAAAGGTTGAAGTTTAGTTCGTAAATTAGCTTTTAGTTTTCCTTAAATTAAAAAACAAACCCAAAAACAACAAAAATTATTCAGAAAACACCAAAATGTACTGTTTCATTGGACTCTAGGTTTGTTTTGATACTTTAGTTCATAATTTGCATTTCTGAGTTCTCCCGTTGGCCTATTGAAGTTTTATGGTTGATTAACATTGGATATCAAACAAATTTTGGGTTCATTCAAGTCTATTTTGGTGGTTTGTTGCTGCTGCTGTGTTTTCAATTGTGTATGGGCCGTGGTTTAAGTGAATTTTCTAGGTTATCCTCAAGTTTGCTGTGGATTTCTGGGCTTTTGAACTATACTGTTAAACTTTCTTTGGTTGCTGCTCAAGTCTGCTGCTCACTTCATTTGCTTCTCTTTGAAATTTGATTCCCAGGTGCACATCTATGAATTCACCTTGATGTAGCCATGGATTGAAGTCGAAATGAAATATTGCCAAAGTTCATGTTCACTTGAAAGATGTTCAATGGTTGTTCGTTATTATTGATGTTAGTTAGCTTGTTTGTGTATGAATAATAGAAGAACTTGGATTATTATTTGGACTCCGGATTGTGAACTATGTCGAATTAGTGGGCTGTGGATTGCAGACTGTTTGAATTGGCGGATTGTAAAACTGGGCATAAGAATGTGATTAAATGTGGACTATAATTAGGACTAAATTGAAGTTATTTGGACTGTTTGGATTCTCAGAAGGATGGCTAGTAGTTCATGTTGGTTTGATATGTTTTTAGTACAACATAATATAGTGTGTGTAGTTTAAACTTTCCTTGATATGTTTAAGTGTTAATTTGTTTTTTTAAACGGTACATGTGCATGAATATACTTGAGAAATAATTCCTTGATAAGATTAGCTTTTAGTATTAGTTTTCAGCATGATCTGTAGTCATTTGAAGCTGTTAATCCAGATTTTGCGTTAATTCTAGCTGGAAATAACAAACTATTTTTATTCAGTAGTTATAGTTTAACACCCTAACGTGTGTACGACTTGATATACACATTTGGAATGATACTCAGATTGATGATGCTAGAATCGATCTTTTTCCCTTTCGAGTTGTCTAAGTCCGTTTGGCTTGGGCTGATTCCAGGCCCAATGGTCATAATCAAGGCTAGCAGGCACGTCAGTTTGAGACTATTTGAATTTTGTTATCCGCAGTTTTGGAGGCACCATACATGCTGGTCTCCCGCTTCCATTTATTCTTGTAGACCGAATTTTGGGCCAACATTTGGGCCCAATTCCTTTCAATAGTCTTAGGTCTTAACTGATCTTTGAAATTCGGATGAGATGAGCCTCGCCAAACAAAAATAATTGCGGGGCCCTCGATTAATAATTATAAGAATTGATTATAATATTGGAGGGCCGTTAAACGAATTTCATGGCCTTCCGCAAAATAATAATACGCTAGAATCTTTAGACGTGTTTAATTAAAATACTTTCTTAAACTCGGGTGTGCATAGATACAACCCAAATCCAAATCTCGGTGAAGTCAAATGTGTTAATAATCACGGGTTCCTTGATGGCGACGGGGTTAGAAACACATTTCATGACGTCGTAATACTTATAAAACAAATAATGATTGAAAAATGGTTCGAATTTGGAGATGAGCCTCACCGAACAAGAATAAATGTGGGGCCCTCATTAATAGGTTATTTTAAAATGGTTAGAAGCTGGAAGGGTCGTTTAGCGAATTTCAACAGTTTTTCCCAAACAATATCCCATTAGAACCTTTAATTAAATTACTTTCTTAATATTGGGTGAGCATTGATGCGACCAAAATCCAAATCTCGACGAAGTCAAACCGTGTCGACGATCATGTGTACACTTGTGGTGACGTGATTAGAAATACGTTTTCACGACGTCGCAAGTCCTTCAAAATAAATAATGTAAAAGCGGTATATAAATAAAAAGGGCACAAAAAGTTAGAATGTAATAAAATCAGATAAAATCAAATACAACAGTCGAGCGACCGTGCTAGAACCACGGAACCCGAGAATGCCTAACACCTTCTCCTGGGTAAACAGAATTCCTTGTCCGGATTTCTGGTTTGCGGAATGTTAATAGCTTCATAATCTTCCTCGGTTCGGGATTCAAACCGGTGACTTGGGACACAATTAATTTTCCAAGTGGCAACTCTGAATTATTAATAATCGAATCCCGTTCCGATTGTACTTTAAGTGGAAAAACTCATTCACGCCCCTTCGCGGGGGTGTATAGTGAAAAAGGGAGATGTGATATCCGCTTTCCCTTCTTTTCATGTTTTTTAGATACTCTGGTGTAGAGCATGTTATGATACTCTTTTAGCATGTGTTGCCCCTGAGATTCTGGGTTTTGGGAATTGTTTCAGAATTTTACTGTTAAGGTATATGTGCTAGGCTACAACTTTATGCATTTCCTTATGTTATTTCACCTTAAGTTATTGCTTTTCATAAAGGTTGTTAATTTCCGCAATTAGGCTTACCTAGTCGTGAAAACTACGTCCCCTCATGAGAGGTTCATGATCGGTGAACTAGGATCGTGACAGTGGTCAAACCCAAATTCAAGTTCAAGGAGGAGATTCAAGATCAAGCTTTACAAGCCCTCGAATCAAATCAAAGTCAAGCTTATTAAGATACTTTACATTCGTGAAGACTCAAAGGAATACCATAGAGATTGTAACACTTTCATTTATTGAAATCAAATACCACATTCGTTACGCAATTTTCTAGTCTTGATTATTTATTTTTCTCAACGCAAAAAAACTGTTGTTACATCTGTTTATCGGTGTTTTTGGTACCATACTCCAGCGAGTTAAATCGTTCTATCCTGGGAGGATATATTTTAGCACCTCGGATACTTGAGGAGAATAATTTCCTTAATGACACACTGTGTATTTAGTGGGCTCGATTTCTTCCTATACTATTTTCAGAATTTATTTTGAACTTCCTATGTTGTTTTTAGAATTTACTTTGACGTTCTAGTTCTAATAACTTTCTATTTTTGTTTTTTAGACAGTTTATTGTTTTATTAATTTTACAGCAATACAGTTTAGATAACAATCTTAAGAAAATTACTTTATTATACTTTGTATTCTGTTTGTGAAGATTAAAACCTGTGTGATTTTCTACTCCGTCTGAATTTTACTATTCTGATTTGAAGATGTAAAAACTTCATTAGAGTATTGAAATTCAGAAAATAAAAACTTTATCGTTTTCTGTGAAATAATATATAAAAACTTCAGTTTTTTACGTACTGTTTACTGATTATAATATTATTTACTATTCTGATTTTTCCATTTATTGAAATCTTTTGTTGTTGATAGTGAGAAATGGCAATTGATAACGGAAATCCTTCTGCGACTGTTCCTGCAACGACGATAGCCTCGTCAAGCCACACTGTTGTTCCTCCGACCGAGAAACCGAGAAAATTTTCTGGAGCCAACTTCAAAGGATGACAGCAAAGGGTGTCCTTCTGGCTTACCACACATTGTATGAGAAATCACTAGTGAAAAGTCTCCAATACTTGCTGCGGACATGCCGAACAATGAGAAGTTCGTGATTGTTGAGGCGTAGAGGCAGACAAATTTTCTTTGCAAAGGCTATATCTTAAGTGCTTTAGAGGATGACTTGTACAATGCATATAGTGCGATGAATACTTCGAAAGAATTATAGGACGCACTTGAGAAGAAGTACTAGACGGAAGATGCATGCTTGAAGAAGTTCGGGGTTGCCAAGTTTCTAGACTATAAAATAATAGACAACAAAACTGTGGGAAGCCAAGTTCAGGAGCTTCAACTTATTTTTCACAACCTTATTACTGAAGGTATGGTCGTGAATGAAGCATTTCAAGTGGCTGCAATGATTGAAAAATTGACTCTTCATAGAGAGATTTCAAGAACTATCTTAAGCACAAGCACAAAGAAATGAAGTTGAAAATCTTGTGATACGTCTAAAGATTGTGGAAAATAATAAAACAACCGAGAGAAAGTCTCGTGGAAAGTCAACGATCATGGGAGATAATATCGTTGAGGAGACTGCTCCAAAAAGTAAGAAGAGGAAAAGGTCTTCTACACAGACTAAGGAGTAGAACAAAAAGAAATTCAAGGACAACTGCTACAATTGTGGAAGAGTTGGTCACAAAAGTCCCGATTGTCATCTCCCGAAAAAGGATAAGAAGAAGGGACAAGCCAACATAGTGGAGAAGAATGATGACATCTATGATCTTTCTGCAATGCTTTCAGAATGCAACCTAGTTGAAAATCCGAAAGAGTGGTGGATTGACTCTGGAGCCACTCGACGTGTCTGTGTTGTCAAAGAAGCATTTGCGACTTACTCTAATGCTAGTCCCGAATAAGAGATATCCATGGGAAATAGTGCAACATCTAAGATTAAAGGTTGTGGGAAGATATTCCTGAAGATGACTTCTGACAAGGTGTTAACGCTCAACAACGTTCTTCATGTTCCTTCTATTAAGAAGAATTTAGTTTCTACTTCTTTACTTGTAAAGAATAGATTCAAATGTATATTTTTTATGATAAAGTTGTTGTAAGCAATAATGAAATATATGTTGGAAAAGGTTACCTCATGGAGGGCCTTTTCAAACTCAATGTAATAGTTGTTGATAATATAAATAAAATTTCAGCTTCTTCTTATTAATTGGAGTCAAATGATTTATGCCATATTCATTTAGGACATGTCAATTATAAAACCTTGCGAAAGTTAATTAATTTAGAAATATTGCCTAAATTAGAGTTTAATAAATCAAAATGTCAAATTTGTGTTGAATCTAAGTTTGTAAAATATCCTTATAAGTCTGTCAAAAAGAATTTAAATTCTTTAGACTTAATTCATACTGACATTGAAGTCAACACCATCTCGAGGTGAATAAAGGTATTTTATTAGTTTTATAGACGATTGCACTCAATATTGTTATGTTTATTTTGCTTAATAGTAAAGATGAAGCAATTGAAGCATTTAAGCAATACAAGAATGAAGTGAAAAATCAATTGAATAAAAAAATCAAAATGATTAGAAGTGATAAAGGTAGAGAATATGGATCTCTACTTGTAAACATCTATTCGGAATATGGAATTATCCATCAAGCTACTGCACCTTACAGATTTCAATCCAACAGAATTGCGGAAAGGAAAAATCGAACAATAAAGGAAAAATGATTTTTTTATTAATAAGTTTCGGATTACCGCAAAGTTTATGGGGGGAAGCTATCCTTACAGCTAATCGAATACTCAACAGAGTACCCCATAGTAGTGGCGTATTCTAGGCCTCGCCTGGGCCTAAATGGGCCAAACGGGCCGGGCTTAATGGGCCCGAGCTTAGCGGGCTTGGGCTCTGGCTGTCCCGGGCTTCGTGGGCTCAACGGGTGAGACCATCCCGTGACGAGCCTAAGCCCATATACTATATATATCTACATATATATATATATATATATATATATATATATATATATATATATATATATATATATATATATATATATATATATATATATATATATATTCCTTTATATATTTTCTTATAGTATATATTGTATGTTATGTATAAATATTCCCTTATATATTTTCTTGTAGTATATATTGTATGTTATGTATATATATTCTCTTATATATATTTTCTTGTAGTATATATTGTATGTTATTTTTATATATTCCCTTATATATTTTCTTGTAGTAAATATTGTATGCTATATATATAATATATTATAGCTTATAAATAATTCCAAGTTAAAGACAAAACAAAATGTTGCAAAAAGATAATCAAGGGCATGTCTTATGATTTTTATTTCAAAAAATGGCATATCTTTCTTAGTCTTCCTTCCTCCCCCCCCCCCCCCCCTAGTGGAATGAGCACAACAAGTTACTAAGACTACCATTAAAAGGAAAAAACTAAAAGAAGATGTGCCAAAGTATAAGTTACACCATAATATACATTGTATCTCTAACAAATCTCATAAATCTTCAAAGTTTGGAGGAGGTTGCGTTGGTGTTGGTGGAAAAGTAGCTTGTTCATCACCACTTTGGGGCGAAGCAGAATCCTCCGCAAGTCTCGTTATCATTTCTTCATAAGCTTTATCTATCACCGGTTGTGATTCCGCAATTCCAAAGTTTCTTCATTCCGAGTGGATTCAATCTCTGAACAATATTGATTTTTCCAAGCTCTTTCTCATAGACGCTCTATGATCACCTATTTGAAGTCTTGCTTGACTGAAAACTCTCTCTGATGCAACAATTGAAACTTGAATAGATAAAATATCCCGAGCTATCCTTGCAAGAACCGGAAAATATTTTTCCCTCGCCTTCCACCATTCCAAAAGATCAAAAGAGCTGTCTGGATTCTCCTTTTCAAGTCCCTGAGACAAATAAACTTGAAGATCATTTAGATGTGAAGTTTCATAAATATTTGAATACAAAAAATGAGGACCTCCCAATTTCATTGTAGGATTTAACATTGCAGCAATACCATAAAGTGGAGGGATATGAAAAAAATATTTTTTAAACTTTTATTTCATTTCATTTATAGCAAGTCGATAAATTTCCCCACCCTTCAAAAATTCAACAAACAAATCAGATAGTGCTGCAATATAAACTAAACAGTTTGAAATAGTAGATAATATTGCCCAGAAAATACATTTGTAGCAATTTGAAAATGTTCTAAAAAATCTAAGAATTTTAACATTCGTCCAATCTTGAGTAGTAAACATTTCTTCATCATCCTAACCACCTACCCGAGCATTAAACATTGCATTAATTGGGTTTCTATATTCATATGCAACTACAAAACTTTCGTACATATAATTCCATCTAGTCAGGCAAGGTTTAGGAACCTTTATTTCTCTAAGGCCATATTCATCAAATTTTTTAAAATACTCTCTAAGTCTACTTCTACATTTTGAATTAAAAAATCCAATTAAGAGCCATTCTAAACTTTTCAATTTCTAAATTTAAAATTCGCATACCATCACCGACAATTAAATGATAAATATGACAAATACATCTAACATAGAAAATATTACTAAATGCAGGATTTAGTGTTGTTGTAAGTATGCCTATAGCGCTAATGTTATTAGAAGCATTATCCATAGAAATTGCCATTATTTTATTTTCAAAGAAAAAATATCTACAAATATCTGCAACAGTGTTAGCTATAAACTTACATGTGTTTCTGCATTGTCCACTCCTCATCTATCCAACGACTTGTAACAGTTAGATAATCACAATCATTACAACTTCTACTAATATCAGTAGTAATAGAAATACGATTAGGTATATGAGTAAATAAATACCGCAAATATTGTTCATATGCATGTTTATATTTGTAAATATTGCTCTTAACTGTTGCGCGAGGCCAACCTTTATAAGTAGGATTCAAAACTCTTCTGATATAATGAATCCAATTAGGATTAGAAGCGAAAGTACAAGGTAAGCACATAACGGTAATCATCTTTGCTAATTCTTCATGATATCTATTTGGATCGTAATATAAAATACCTTCGGTCACAGTGTTAATTCCTGGTTGAACTAGATTTGAACCTGTACTAGGGTTAACCGCAGAATCTGCACTTGTCCCTCTAGCTGCACTTTCATTTGTAAAAATCTAACTTTATCTCTAGGGTGCGTTTTTAGGTGCCTAGTCAAACTAGCCGTCCCGCTACGGTCTCCATTATATTTATGCGCCAGTAATTTCCCACAATTTTTACACTTAGCTTTACTTTGTTCTCTTACTTGAGTAAAACAATTCCAAAGTAATGATGTTTCTAGGCGTTTAGCAGGTTGTCTATTAAAAGTTGGAGTTTATACAGGTGGGTCGGCCGGTGCATCAGTTGGGTTATTAACAGGACTAGCGGGTGTATCATCTAAATCCGGTGCTTCGGTTTCATCATCATCATCCTTATTTTCCTCATTAGTTTCTAAGATAGTTTCACTAGGATAAATAGCATTCATAATTTCATAATCTAATCTTTCACCTGTGCAACATTATGGGAAAATTCATTATAGGTAAATTGAAAAGAAGGGTGATCACTATCAAGAATTATGGGAGGAGGATGACGTCTAGGTTGGCGACTACTTTCAACTTGCTTATCTTTTCTAGGTCGGGGAGCCGAGGGAAGGGTAGTTGGTTGGCCACTACTTTCACCGGTTTTATCTTTTCCCTTACCAATAACACCAAATAATTTTTTCAAAGAAAATGTCATATTAATTACAATTATGCAAACTAAAAAAGACAAAAATATATTCTTAAAACATAAGAGTTGAAACGAATTTACTGAATTGCCGAACAACTTCTTGAAAATTGAAAATTGTTGAAGACTTGAAGACTTCAATTCACCAACTTCACAATTTCTTACGAAAATGCAACAATAAAATAAGCAATTCTAGTAGAGAGATTGATGAATTGATGAGTAAAAATAAAAGAATGAGGGGGTATTTATAGTTGAGAATTTGAAAAAAGTGTAATTATATAAAGTTTGGAGTTAAAATAAAGTTTTGAGGCCAAATGGCTACTTTCTAAACATCCAAAAGGTCAAAATGGCAGCCCAAATGGTTACTTTTTAAATTTTGACCGTTGGAATTTTTAAATATTTTTTAAGAATCTAGCTGTTAGGCCCGCTATGCCTGGCCCAGGCCTGCCAGCCGGTCTCGGGCTTAGTGGTCCCGGGCTCGTGGGCTTTCTATGAAGAACCGGCCATCCACGAGCTTTAAAGAACTGTTAGGACCGGCCCACACTGCAACATTACCCTACAGAAAAACACAATCTATTCCATATGAAAAATAGAAAGGAAGAAAACTCAACTTGAAATATTTGAAAGTGTGAGGGTGTCTAGCAAATGTACAAGTTCTTTTACCTAAAAGGTTAAAATCGGACCAAAAATAGTAGATTACGTTTTCATTGGATATGCTACAAACAATAAAACATGTCAGCTTTTAGTTCATAATTTCGATAATCCCGAGATTCATCTTAATAGGTAATGGAATCAGATAATGTTTAATTCTTTGAAAGCATCTATCCGTATAAAACTAAATGTGAGTCGTTAAGTAAAAGACCTAAACGACCTCGGGAAGAACCAAAGGAAAATACTCCAAGTATTGAAAATCCAAGGCGTAGCAAACGTCAAAGAACATCTACTTTCTTTGTACTAGATTTTGTGACATTCTTGCTTTAAAATGAGCCTCAAACTTTTTAAAAAAGCTATGTCGTCTTTCCAATTCAGCGTATTTGGAAAGAGGCAGTCAATAGTGAGATTCAATCAATTTTGGATAAACATACATGGGAATTGGTTGATCTTCCCCCTGGAAACAAGCCTTTAGGTTCGAAATGGATCTTTAAACGGAAAATTAAAGTTGATGTCACTATTGACCAATATAAGGCAAGACTTTTTGTCACAGGTTATAGACAAAATGAAGGCCTTGATTACTTGACATTTACTCTCCAATAATAAGGATAACATCTATTAAGATGTTAGTGGCAGTAGTAGCCATATATAGTCTTGAAATCCATCAAATGGATATTAAAACAACTTTCTTAAATAGAGAATTTGAGGAAGATATTTACATGGAACAACCTAAGGGTTTTGTGGTTCCTGCTAAAGAAAAAGAAACTGTGCAAACTTGTTAAGTCGCTTTATGGACTTAAACAAGCACCCAAACAATGACATGCATAATTTGACCAAACAATGTTGGCAAGTGAAATTAAAATCAACGAGTGTGACAAATGTATTTACGTTAAAAATACTCCCGGTCATGAAGTCATTGTTTGTTTATATATTGACGACATGTTGATAATGAGCAAAACCATGGCAGACATAAATTCTACAAAGCGCATGTTGGCTAGCAAATTCGACATGAAAGACTTAGGAGTTGCTGATGTGGTCTTAGGAAAGAATTCACAAGACTCCACAAGGTCTATCATTATCACAATCTCACTACATTGAAAAGATAGTTGACAAGTTCAAGTATTTGGATTTCAAAATTGACATGACTCCAATTGGCGTGAGTTATGCACTTCAAAAGAATAAAGGTGAAAATGACTCACAACTGGACTATGCAAGAGTATTGGAAAGTTTTATTTATATCATGAATCGTATGCGACCAGATATAGCATGTGCTATTAGCAAACTAAGTCGATTTACAAGTAATCCCAATCAAATACATTGGATGGCAATGAAATGAGTTTTAGGGTATCTAAAACATACCCAAAATTATGCTTTGCATTATAACAAATATCCCTCCGTGATCGAGGGATATAGTGATGCAAATTGGATCACCTGATCATCTGGAATTGAAACCATGAGTGGATATGTTTTCACAATTAGGGGTGGAGAAGTGTCTTGGTAATCTTCCAACAAACATGCATCACCCATTCTATAATGGAATCTGTATTCATAGCTTTAGATAAGGTCGGTGAAGAAGTTGAATGACTCCAAAGTTTCTTGGAAGATATTCCATTTTGTCCCAAACCTTTTGCACCTATTTCTATATATTGTAATAGTCAAGCGACAATAGGTAAGGTAGGAAGAGTTATGTATAACGGAAAATTTAGTCATATATGACGGAGACAAAATAACATTAGACAACTACTCTCTAGTGGTGTTATCACAATTGACTACGTAAAGTCAAGAGATAACGTGTCAGATCCACTTACAAAAGGCATATTCAGAGAGGCAGTTGAAAGATCATCAAAGGGAATGGGGTTAAGGCCTAGGACAAGTCATCATGGTGGTAACTCTACCTAGCATACTGGAGATCCCAAGAACTATGTTCCAAGAGATCAAACAAAGTTATGAATGTCGGTTCAACATTGTCAAATAACTCAACCCATTCTCTTGATGAAGACAATGTTAAAAAATGAGTAAAGCATTAATGCTTTTTGATGAGTCAATAAAGATTTTTAATGATTTGCTAAGTTTGAAAGGATATGACGAGATAATGTGTCGTTAGGTTTACACATTTAGAAATCAACTATGTAGTGTGAAGTGCAAGTCGCTTCAAGGGGAATGAATTAAAGGCCCATTCTCTAAGCACTTATGAAATCAAGTGGTGTTCGTGACTGATAGCCTGAAATGAACACAACCGTGAGAACATAGATGGTTAAGGATTGATTGCGTGACTTATATTGTCTAGGTATACAACAAAGCTCGACGGTTCAAAATTATCAATTCTACCGATTGACCTAGTATATCCCATATAAGTTCACTACTGAAAGTTCAAAGGGAAACCTACTTATTCAGATATAATTAATTCTTGCATGTAAAACATACACACGTCCGTGCATTCTTTTAAGTTTATAGACATTCACCATTCATGTGGGGATTGTTGGATTTTGTTATTAATAACAAAAGAGGTGTGAATAAAAAATGGTAGAAAAAGAAATGGAGGGAAGTGAAATGCTGAATCAGTTCACTGTACTAATACACTTTGTCCTTCGTTGGTAAAAGGAAAGAAAATCTTTGTGTATATATAGAGAAACTCATATTTTAACTCTTAAAGAGTTACGAAGAAGGCAAGCTTCGTGCCGTCGTCATCCTCGCTTGGCTCGGCTTCGGCTCGGATTCGGTCAATTCTTTTCAATTAATTAATTAATCAAATTGATTAACAAAAATTCAATCCAGAATAACCCATGACCCGTGACCCGGTCCAGTTCATTTCTTTTTCGGATATTTTAAATCCGTTTGTTTTTCCTGCAATATTTTTCCACTTGTTTCAACAGTTGTGGCTGTTCTGAAAGGTTGCAAACCTTTTCAGAAACAGTGTCAAGCATGTTCCAATAGCTACGACTGTTCTGAAACGTTACAAACCTTTTCAGAAATAATGCCAAATGGGCTATAAATATTCCTTCAAATCCCAGAATATTTACTTACGCAATTTTCTGTACATAAAGATTCGAGTGTGTTTTACAACCTTCGAGTGGTTCGTTGTTCATCGCCGTTTTTGGTACCAACACTTTAGTGAGGTAAATCGTTCTAACTTGGGAGGATATATTCCAGAACCTCGAGTACTTGAGGGGAATAATTTCTTTAAGGACACACTGTGTATTTAGTGGGCTCGATTTATTCCTATACTATTTTCAGAATTTATTTTGAAGTTCCAATATTGTTTTCAGAATTTATTTTGACGTTCTAGTTCTACTAACTTTTTGTTTCTGCTTTTCAGAAAGTTTATTGTTTTATTAATTTTACAACAATAGAGTTTTGATTTTATTTTTATACATATATATATATATATATATATATATATTAAAATCTGTGTTAATTAATTTTCAACATAAGGAGGTAAGGTTGCATATTTTTCTCTTCCACATAATTATTTCTGTTGGAGCTATTAATTGAAAAAGGAGAAAATGGAAAAAATTTGACTCCAAAATTGTGCAACTTTATTCTTCATTAAACTTTTCCCCTTAAAAACTAATGAAGCTCAAACTCGAAGGTAACTTTAAACCAAAGTAAAAAGTAGTTGAAGGTAAATTTTGTAAAAGAATTTAACTATGTGGAATAGACACAAACTAATTTACTAACTGTAACAAATGTACGAAAAATAAAAAAATTTGATCGATGGCAAAATTAAGCAATTTCTGATTGCACAAGGCCAAAACCCAAAACTAACAAAACTAATCCATAAAATAACCCACTTAAAAAAAAGGAAAAAACAGCTCCAAATAGTTCGGTCTCTCTCTCACACACATACACACAGCAGCAGCATTGAGTCAGTCCACCGGCGGGTGGCGAAAGAACAATGGGGAGGAGATGGTTTCGTCGCAGCAGCTCCAATATGTGCAAAGACTCCACAAATGGGGCCCGATCCCTCAACTCTTCTCCTTCTCCCTCCACTGCAACGTCGTTTCAGCAAACCACTACCCTCTTCTCCCACTCCGGTAATCCCCCTTATCCCTTTTATCTATACATTTATTATTACTTTGAATTGGAACTGAATTGACCCTTGAAATGTGCATAGAGTTTCTATCATAGAACAAGAGAGTTGAAAACTCAGGGTGTGTTTGGCATGAAGGAAAGCGTTTTTCATGAAAAATAATTTCCGAAAAAATGAGTGATTTTATTGCTAATTTTTCATGTTTAGTTGGTGAGCGAAAAGCTTTTTCCGCAAATGTTTTTATCGTGTTTGTTTAGAGAGTAATTGTTTTTTAAAAAATAATTTTTTACCCCTTTCCCCCAAATCCCATGTTCCGTGTGCTCCCTGTCCCCCCTCCCTCCCCCAGCCCTAAATACTCAATGTTTTTGGGACTCTATTTTTTTCAAGAATTTAATTATTCTTTTAAAAATTCACACAAAACCAAAAAGGACTAATGTAATGCGATACTTTTTCATTCAAAAATAACATTGAAATTTGTGTTACATAACTAAAAAGAAAATATTCTTTTTTTGGTTGAAAAAAGAAAGTACCTTTTCTACTACATGAAAAAAAGTATATTCATTTTATTTTGTTAAAATGAAAGAAAATACTCATTTTGTTAAAATAAAAAAATACTTTTTACTATATTATTTTATTGAAATGAAAGAAAATATAAAAAGTATTTTTTTGTTGAAATGAAAGAAAATACTTTTTTACATCGTGAAAAGAAAATACTCGTTTTTTTGAAATGAAAGAAAATACTTTTTGCTACATCATTTTGTTGAAATGAAAGAAATACGTTTTCTATATCATAAAAAGAACTTTTTTTTTTGGTTTAAATGAAAGACGATACTTTTTACTACTTCATTTTATTGAAATGAAAGAAAATAATTTCTACATCATGAACAGAAAGTACTTTTTTTGTTAAAAACAAGATATTTTTTAGTAATCATTTTGTTGAAATGAAAGAAAATACTTTTTCAATATCATGAAAAGAAAGTACCTTTTTCTAGAAACGAAAAAAGATACTTTTAACTACATTTGAAATGAAAGAAAATACTTTTTACTATATTATTTTGCTGAAATGAAAGACAATATAGAAAGTATTTTTTTTTTGTCGAAATGAAAGAAAATCTTTTTTACATCATGAAAAGAAAATACTCGTTTTTTTGAAATTAAAGAAAATACTTTTTGCTACATCATTTTGTTGAAATGAAAGAAAATATGTTTTCTATATAATAAAAAGAAAGTATTTTTTTTTGTTTAAAGGAAAGACGATACCTTTTACTACATTATTTTGTTGAAATGAAAGGAAATACTTTCTACATCATTAACAGAAAGTACTTTTTTTGCTAAAAAGAAGATATTTTTTACTATATTATTTTGTTGAAATGAAAGAAAAATGCCTTTTCAATATCATGAAAAGAAAGTACTTTTTTTTTGAAATGAAATAAATGCTTTTTACTACTTTATTTCGTTGAAATAAAAGAAAATACTTTTTTTATATCATGAAAAGAAATATTTAAACCAACCAAACATAAGAAAATCTGAAAATAGTTTCGTACCAAACACACCCTTAATGCCAATTGCCACTGGGCATGAGCGTGAAGAACTTCAGGCTGAGCTTAAGGTATATGGGCCTACTTGGTTTAAACAACAACAACAACAACTACCCAGTAATATCCCACAAAGTAGGGTCTGGGGAGGTTAATATGTAGACGAGCCTTACCCTTACCCGAAAGGGTAGAGAGGCTGTTTCCAATCGACCCTCGGCTCAGTGAAGGATAGGAAAAACAAAAACAAAAACAAAAGGGTATTAGTAAGTCCAGCAGAAATAACGTAAATAATTATCTAAACATAAGAACCATAAATAAAATAGCATGCAATAATATCATACAGTAAGTACCATAAATAACTACCATAAGGGTGACACAATCCAAAACACAAAACATCTATGGATAGCCCTGTCAAGTCTCACCCAACCCCGGGTGAGTAGTACGAACAACTCTAGGGGCCCCTATCCTGCAACCCTGATACTAGACCTCCAGACTTTCCTATCAAGGGCCATGTCCTCGGAAACCTGCATTCTAGCTATGTCATGCCTAATCACCTCTCCCCAATACCTCTTCGGCCTCCCTCTGCCTCGCCAAACGCCAACCATTGCCAGTCGTTCACAACTCCTCACCGGGGCATCAAGACTTCTCCCCCGCACATGCCCGAACCACCTTAGCCTCGCTTCTCGCATCTTCTCATCCACCGGGGCCACCCCCACCTTCTCTCGAATAACCTCATTCTTAATCTTATCTAACTTGGTGACATTCACCTGAGCATGCTCATCTCCGTAACCTTCATTCTCAGAACATGAGAATTCTTCACTCGCCAGCACTCTGCCCTAACCACAGCTCTATAAAATTTCTCCTTGAGTTTCTGTGGAACTTTCTTGTCGCACAAGACTCCTGATGCAAGCCTCCACTTTGACCACCCCGCTCCTATACGATGAGTGACGTCCCCGTCAATCTCTCCATCCCCCTGAATCACCGACCCAAGATATCTGACATTGTCCCTCTTGGCGATGACCTGAGATCCAATCATCACGTCCCTGCCTACTTCTCTCGGCTCGGCGCTAAACTTGCACTCCAGGTATTCTGTCTTAGATCTGCTTATTTTGAAAACCTTAGACTCGAGAGTCTATCTCCATACCTCTAACCTCTCAATAACACCGACCCTCGTCTCGTCTATCAGGACTATATCATCAGCCAATAGCATATACCAAGGCACATTCCCTTGAATATGTCGGGTTAGAGCATCCATCACCAAGGCAAACAAGAGAGGGCTAAGCGCTGATCCTTGATGGAGTCCCATAACCACTGGAAAATGGTCTGAGTCGCCACCCACCGTCCTAACCCTAGTCTTAGCTCCATCGTACATGTCTTTGATTACTCTGATGTAGGCTTCCGACACGCTCTTCGCCTCCAAGCACCTCCATAACTACTTAAATATGTCACATAACTTAAAGTAAAAGTTATGGTTAACAATGCATACCAAACCTGCTGTAAACTATTTTGTTATGAACGAGTCAGAACTTTTCTAGATATCTTTGACGAAATATTACCTCAAAGGAAATTCCACTACCAGAGGAATGGTCCGTCACTGAAAGGGCGCCGCGAGGGTAGCGGAAGCAAACTGGCCGGTCATCAATAAGGGCAATAGGACATAAATGCTATATCAAACGCCCCACATTATGTAGGACCATCAAATCCAACTAATCTAGCACTTGTAATAATAAAACGCACAGGAACCTTCTGTCGACCTACATCATGAATGACTTAAGGATGCCAGTAAAACATGAAGAAAACATTAGAAAATTATAGTTTATCTTAACACTCTAGTGCTCAATTGAGAACATTTCTTTGGTACAACATATAAAAGATCGTAAATTAATTGTGCCTGGACAAAATTGAAGTTGGAAGCTTTCAAAATGTAGACAAGTTGAGAACAGAATTAATTTTACCACATACCAGCTGACAGATTCATCGCAGAAAGTGGAAACATGCTATTCATAGAATAGGGCCTACTTGGTTTGCATTCTGAAAATAATTTGATTAGGTAACTTATTATTTTAATCTTTTGATTAAGAAATTTCCAGCTTTATAAGCTGATAAGTCATATTTCATTAAACGTGAGTTTTATGTATAGTAAATGAAGATCGATTTTGATGATGGAGGTGGTGGTTTAATTGAAAATACTGATTAGGCGAGCTAAAAGAATTCAACCTCAAATCCATAATTGGAGTCAGTATGTAGAATTGAACACTTCTATTATTTTGATTTAAGTGATTTTTCTTTTTATCGAGTATACTATTGATATTTACTAACTTACGAAATGATGTTCTGACTGATTGGATTCTGAATTTAGGGGAGAGATATTTTGGAGATGGATTATCCGATTGGACCATTTGGTACCAAAGTTAGTATTTGTTCAACTTTTATTTTACATCTTGAAGTAATTCTTATATTGTATATTAATATTTGTGGTGTTCTGAGAGGTTAAGATTAAGAGCAAAAGATATGAAGGTTTCTTTTAGTTGATTAACATATGTGCAACTGTTGAACTGTAGGTTACATGTGCAACATTATTTAGTGTGTGTGTTATGACAGGAAAGGATGATCTGCGGAGCAATTAGGTGTTGGTTAGACTAGAGTGAGTAACGCAATTCAGTTGTGACCTCTTGAGTTCAATTGAACACTTTGAAATGAGACTGCATAAACCTAGAGGATTAGCGCATGTGGTTGAGCGATTGTGGCTACCTTAAATTGGAGAATACTAACCTTGACTGACTGCCTTTAAAGGAAAATTCATTTATGATACTTGACTCTGTCAAACGGGTTTATATTTTGTGAGAAAGCACGGGAGAAAAATATAACTCTTGATATTAAACATGATACAATGAGCCCTATATATAATACACATAACCTAACCTACTCCTAATACACTTTGGATTAGGGTTCTACTATTTACATATCTAACACTCCCCCTCAAGCTGGTGCATATAAATCATATGTACCGAGCTTGTTACATATGTAGTTAATACGAGGACCAGTGAGGGACTTGGTGAAAATGTTTGCAAGCTGATCATTTGACTTTACAAACTTTGTAGCAATATCTCCTGAGAGTATCTTTTCTCTGACAAAGTGATGACAGTCAATCTCAATGTGATTAGTTCTCTCATGGAACACTGGATTTGACGCAATATGAAGAGCAGCTTGATTATCACACACAAGTCCCATCTGACTAACATCACCAAATTTCAGCTCTTTGAGCAACTGTTTGACCCAAACTAGCTCACATGTCGCCATAGCCATTACTCGATATTCTGCTTTTGCACTAGACCGAGCAACCACATTCTGTTTCTTGCTTTTCCAAGATACCAAATTTCCTCCTACTAAGACACAATATCCAGAAGTAGAACGTCTGTCAGAAGGTGATCCTGCCCAATCAGCATCGGAGTATCCAACAATCTGCTCATGGCCTCGATCCTCAAACAATAAACCTTTACCTGGAGTTGATTTTGTATACCGAAGAATGCGAACAACTGCATCCCAATGACTATCACATGGCGAACCCATAAACTGGCTCACAACACTCACAGGAAAGGAAATGTCAGGTCTTGTCACTGTAAGATAATTTAATTTACCAACTAACCGCCTATATCTTGCAGGATCCTTAAGAGGCTCCCCCTGTCCTGGAAGAAGTTTAGAATTCGGATCCATTGGAGTGTCAACAGGTTTACAACTTGTCATTCCTGTCTCCTCAAGAATATCTAAGGCATACTTCCGTTGTGAGATCACAATACCTGAGCTAGACTGTGCGACCTCAATACCCAGAAAATACTTTAGTGTGCCCAGATCCTTAGTCTGAAAGTGTTGAAAGAGATGTTGCTTCAATTTAGTAATACCATCCTGGTCATTGCCGGTAATAACAATGTCGTCAACATAGACCACTAGATAAATACAGAGTCGTGAATCAGAATGCCGATAGAATACAGAGTGATTAGCTTCACTCCGAGTCATGCCAAAGTCCTGGATAACAGTGCTAAACTTACCAAACCAGGCTCGAGGAGACTGCTTTAGACCATAAAGTGACCGGCGCAAGCGACATACAAGGCCACGAGACTCCCCCCGAGCAACAAACCCAGGTGGTTGCTCCATATAAACTTCATCCTCAAGGTCACCATGTAAAAATGCATTTTTAATGTCCAGCTGATACAGGGGCCAATGGCGAACAGCAGCCATTGAGAGAAAAAGGCGGACTGATGCTATCTTAGCCACAGGATAGAAGGTATCACTGTAATCAAGCCCAAATATCTGAGTATATCCCTTGGCAAGAAGACGAGCCTTAAGACGATCAACCTTACCATCTGGACCAACCTTGACTGCATACACCCAACGACAACCAACAGTAGATTTACCTGAAGGAAGAGGGACGAGCTCCCAAGTACCACTCGTATGTAAAGCAGACATCTCGTCAGTCATAGCCTGTCGCCACCCTGGATGAGACAATGCTTCACCTGTAGACTTAGGGATGGAAACAGAGGACAAAGAAGATAGAAAAACATAATAGGGTGATGACAAACGATGATAACTTAAACCAATATAATGGGGATTAGGATTAAGGGTGTTCCGTATACCTTTTCGAAGTGCAATCGGAAGAGACAAGTCCGCAGTAGGAGCAGGGTTAGGTGCAGGACGTGAATCAACCTGGCCGGATGCTGGGCGAGGACGACGATGATATGTCAAGAGTGGAGTGTCTTGTGCAGGGAGTCTAGGAGGAGCCACAGTAGACGTTCCAACGTTTGGAATGGGTAAGACTTCTGTAGCGGAAGGTGAAGAAGGAGATATAGTAGACTCCCTAAAGGCCGGTATAGGTAAAACCTCAGATATATCAAGATGGTCAGAATGGTCAGAAGTGGTAAAGAAAGGTTTAGACTCAAAAAATGTGACATCGGCTGACATAAGGTACCTACGAAGATCAGGTGAATAACAACGATAGCCCTTCTGAGCACGAGAATAACCAAGGAAGACACGCTTGAGAGCACGAGGAGCTAACTTATCTTTCCCAGGAGCTAAGTTATGAACGAAACAAGTGCTCCCAAAAACACGAGGGGGAACAGGGTATAAGGGTGACTGGGGAAACAATACCTCATGCGGAATCTGATTCTGGGTGGGAGATGAAGACATCCGATTAACCAAATAACAAGATGTGAGAACTGCATCGCCCCAAAAATACAGCGGAACATGAGATTCAATGAGAAGTGTGCGAGCAGTCTCAATAATGTGCCTATTCTTTCTCTCTGCAACCCCATTTTGCTGAGGGGTATAAGGACAAGAGGTCTGATGAATAATTCCATGAGAAGACATAAACTGCTGAAATTGAGAGGATAAATATTCTAAGGCATTATCACTGCGAAGAGTGCGAATAGAAACACCAAATTGATTTTTAATTTCAGCACAAAAATTTCGGAATATAGAAAACAACTCAGAACGATCTTTCATTAAGAAAATCCAAGTACATCTTGAATGATCATCAATGAAACTAACAAAATAACGAAATCCCAAGGTTGAATATACTCTATTAGGACCCCATATATCCGAATGAACTAAAGAAAAAACAGACTCTGCACGACTCTCAATACTACGAGGAAAGGAGGCGCGGGTATGTTTTCCGAGCTGACATGACTCACACTCTAATGTGGATAAACTGGACAAACGAGGCACCATCTTCTGAAGCTTGGACAAGCTAGGATGTCCTAAACGACTGTGAAGTAGGTCTGGAGGATCTGCAACTAGACAGGCCTTAGAGGATGTTAGTGAGTTAAGGTAGTAGAGTCCGTCTGATTCAAGTCCTGTTCCAACCGTCTGTCCCGTACTGCGGTCCTGCATAATAGAAGAGTCATCAATAAAATATATTCCGCAATGGAGGGCACGAGTCAAACGACTCACAGATGCAAGATTAAAAGGACAACCAGGGACATAAAGAAAGGAATCCAGAGTGACAGAGGGTAGAGGATTTGCTTGTCCAACTCCTTTTGCTTTAGTTTGAGATCCATTAGCTAAAGTAACGTTGGGAAGAAACTGTGAATACGCAATATTTGACAAAAGGGATTTATTACCAGAGATATGATCAGAAGCAGCTGAGTCCACAACCCATTGTTCAAGAGGACTAGACTGGGAAACACAAGCAAAAGAATTACTAGCAACAGAAGTATCAGGCTGAGCAACAGTGGCTACTTGTGGAGACGTCTGCTTACTTGCTCGATATTTAAGGAACTCATTATACTCCCTTTCAGATAAAGAAAATCCCTGGTTACCTGCAGGCTCGGTCTGAGCAACATAAGCATTTTTTGTTGGTCGACCATGTAAAGAATGGCACACGTCACGAGTGTGACCAAGTTTATAACAATAAGAACACTTGGGTCTAGATCTTCTAAAACGACCTCCTCCTCGTCTATACTCCATAGTATGAGAAGCCCGATTGTCCACGGATTGGGAGACGAGGATAGATGAATCAAGTGTCTGTGATGAGTTCACTGGGTGACTTGGTGCTGCAGCAAGGCGAAGTAAGCGAGAGAATAATTCATCAACTGTGGGGACAGTCGGACTAGCCAAAATCTGATCGCGTACTGAGTCAAGATCATTAGGAAGCCCAGCAAGAGTAAGAACTAGAAACAGCTTTTGTCGTTGCTCTTGCTGCTTTGCAACGCTAGCAGAAACTGGCATCAACATCTCAAATTCCTCCATAACTGCCTGCACTTGACCCAAGTAAGTAGACATATCTAATTCCTGTTTCTTTAAATTTGTCATCCGCGATATCACATCATAGAAACGAGATATGTCATTAGTGTATAAAGTACGAGCCTTTTCCCAAACCAAATAACATGTTTGGAATGGACGAAACAAGGGCATCAACTTGGAATCAATAGATCGCCACAAAATACTGCATAATTGAGCATCAATCTTCTCCCAATGTGCTTTGGCTTTTTCATCTCCGTCACTAGACTCCTTGGTTAGATGATCCTGAACACCTTGGCCTTTACACCACAACTCGACAGACGAAGCCCAAGCTAGGTAGTTTGAACCTCCCATTAAAGGTTCTGAGGTAATCATAATACCGGAACTGCCAGAACCCTGGTTTCTAGACCCGAAAGCATCTAGTCCCAAAGACATCTTTGGATTATCAACTGAAAACTCGTTGAAATTGAAACAGAGAACTGACAACTGGCGCTGCCAGAAAACTGCTGTAGCTGCCGGAAAAATTCAAAGTTGTCGGAATTGAAAAATAAAAATATGGATAGGCTTGGAATTCAAGGTTGAGCAAACTGTGCTGAAGAAATTCTGGCCGGAAAGTACTGTAGCTGCCAGAAAAGTCAATAAAGTCGCCGGAAAAAACTGAAAGTTGTCGGAATCGAACGAAAAAAGGATAGGTAGGGTCGGAATTAAAGGGCGAGCAAACTGTCCTGAAGGAGTCACCGGAAAAAATGGCCGGAAGAGGTGCCACGTGCCGGCGCGTGGGCTCACGCGCCGAGGGTGTTGCCGGCGCGTGGGGGCGCGTGAATGGTTCTTTTCCGGTGATTTTTTCTGGGGTTGGTCGGAATTCTCTTCCGAACCTCGTGGTGGTCTCGGATTTTGCACAACACCAACAAAAAAGGTAGTTTAATTACGGACAGCCTCTTAAGTCGCCGGAAAATTGCACGGCGACGAGGTTTTTCTTCCCGGAAGTAGCTGGAATGACGCACAGCTATAATATTCTCACTGTAGCTCTGATACCATGTGAGAAAGCACGGGAGAAAAATATAACTCTTGATATTAAACATGATACAATGAGCCCTATATATAATACACATAACCTAACCTACTCCTAATACACTTTGGATTAGGGTTCTACTATTTACATATCTAACATATTTTATTCATCCATAAAAGTCCTCAACTCTTTAATATTAGTGACTTGGATTAGCTGAATACATATTTCCCCTGAGTTAACTCATACTTGATTCCATTTTTTGGACTTTAACAAAAGCATTTCCGAGACAAATTCTGTGGTGAAATTCCTTCCACCGAAAAGTGAAGTGTGCAGGAGCTCATTCTTTGACTTCACTGCGTTTTTGTTTCCCCTTTAATGGGCCTTAGAGGATGCAAATCCGAATAAGTCGAGGCTCCAATAGGGGTACTGGTTGATTACAATCATCATATATGAATCTGTCGCACTGTAATCTCTTTCTTGCTTGAGATACTGTATTTTTTTGGGATGTGAATCTAACGTCTCTTCTCCACAGCACATTCGATTCCAAAAACTGATTATGCTTCTTTCACAAATCAAGTTCGTGGAATGTATTGTCCGCTTTGGGCCTAGGCCCTCACAGATTTGTCTTTCGGCCTACACTGCATCGACAGTGGTGGATCTATGGGTATAGGGACGGGTCACGTGAACCCATGCTCCTCTCTCTAGGCTATGTGAATCATTGGTTATTTTTTAGTAAATGTAGTTATACTTAATGTATGCCCCATGCTCAAGATAGCACTTTGGTGCACTGGCTAATGTGTGCCCCTTTGACTCCTAGGTTGAGGGATCGGAACTCATGCCCCTTTTTCAATTAAAATCTTTTTACTTTCTGTTTCCTTTCTTTCTTTTCTATTTCTTTATTTTTCCCATTTGTTCTTTTCTCGTTTGACACTCTTTGACCTATTTTTACTAGGTTCCAATTTTCTATTTCTATTTCTTTTTTTCTTCTGTTTTTTCCCTTTTTGTTCTATTCTTTTGGGTTTACTCTTTGAGATTTTTTTAATTTTAATTTCAATTTTCCTGTTTTTATTTGGCTCTTTTGTTTGCCTTTTCTTTCTTTCTTTTTATGGTTTATTCATGAAGTTTCAAAGCTCAAAATGAATCGAGATTCTAATTTAGTGTTGAATCTCTATAGTTTCAAGTTTCATCTTTTTTTCATCTGCCATTCTGCATTTGAATAGTTGTATAATTTTGCTACATGAAACTAAGATATTTTTACCTATAAATAATGATGTCACTATTGATCATTTTCAATGTAGGAAAACTATTCAAGGCCGTTTGAAAATAAAATAATTTTCTTTTTGTGTTAATGATATAAACTATAGTTTACTCGTTCAAGTTCTAGCATGGTAATAAAATCAAATCAAACGACGAATTAAAACGGGTAACTAACATCGCGGAAGAATAAAAAAAAAAGTAATAGTGCACCCATCCTCGTGAAATCTTGGATACGCCTCTGCGCATCGAGCCCCAAGAGCTCATGTATCATGTGAGCTTGTATCATGCCTTATAAAGGTCGACACCTTCCTCTCCCATTCCGATGTAAGATTTGCCTAAGATGACATGTGCACCCTTTTTTCAGAAGCTTGTCAGCCTAGAAGTCTGTCCGTCCTGCTCCCTCCTTGATGCAAGATCAAAGGTTCCAAGAGCCGAGTCCTGATTTACTATTGTTCATCATGTTCCTAGAGAAGCAAGTAGCAAGTTTGGGATCCTGATCAATCAATCTAAAATTTAAAATTCCGAGATTTAGAACTACAACTCTTAAACGAGATAATGAAGAAATTAAGGTGCAACTAGATGGCTTGACGAAATCGATGGTGCATGCGGTCGAATTGGTTGAAGGTTTGGTATTTGAAACCTAGTTACCAAATCCGCCACAATGCCTACAAACTCCACCAACAAATAATATACCCGTGCTACCCCCACATATACCACTTCAATATCCACCAATTCAACTACGTAGAGCAGAAGGTAGTGAGCAAGTGGAAGATGTTGAAATTGACCAAAACATGAGAGTACCAAGGTACCATGCCTATTATGATAGATAATCGAGGGAATGGAAAGGACGAAACTAATGAAGACCAATATCAAAGAAGCGAGGACCAAGCATTGGATCCGCAAATTGAGGAGTTACCATCGAAGTTTTATGATGATCCATTAGAGAACCCAACTATGTATGTCATTGACTTTCCTCCGCCTTTTAGATATGCTCAATACAATATTTACTTGATTGTTGACTATATTATTCAAGACAAGGCAACATACTGTGTTAATTTTAAAGTCCATAGAAATGTTGACTTGATTGTTGACTCTCTTATTCCAGATAAGGGTGTTTAACGGATGGGCCGGGCCGGTCTGGGCCTGTATTTTTTGGACCCGTACGGGTTTGTTTCCGGGCCGGTTTTGGGCTTGGTCTTAACGGGTTTAACGGGTTCTGGTTCATCCGGGTAAAAATTGAACCGTAAGGGTTACGGGTTGAGGGGGCCGGGCCTGGTTTAGTGTTTTTTTTTTGGGAATTTTGTATAACTATTGTAAGTTATATTAATACTTTGTATTAATTTAAAGAATACAAGGAAGATGGGAAAAAATTGCACATATATATTGCAAGTACTACATTCATTTCAAAATTCAAAAATTAAAGTTTGCATTTAAAAAGTAAATTAACAAAAAATAGTAAAACTAAATTTTCATGCATAATAAATTAATAATACTTTAAAAGTTCAAATTAATCTAACAAACTAAAACATTAAGCATAAATACGTCTAATAATTTTAAAATAACACAAATTGTCGAAAAATCTTAAATTCGAAATTCCGGAGAACGCTCAAGACAATACTTTATATGCCTCCTTAAACTGTCTGTGCCACTGCCACACTCTAAACGAAAATTTAAGACCAGACCACAATTTTTGCACTTTAATTTCTGATCTTCTTCATTTTCTTCTACCACATCAAAGTGTTGCCAAACATGTGAGCGCATTCTAGAAGTACGAGACATGATTTAACTTGAGATCTAAAAATTGAGAATTTGAGATTGAGAATTGAAGTTTTGTAAAGTAGAGAATGAGAAAAATTGAGATTGAGAAATGAGATTTGAGTGAAAAATGAAGAAGAGGGGGAGGGGTATTTATAGTTTTAAAGAAGGTTAATTTTGTAAATTCAAAAAGGGTTAAAATTAAAAAAATGACTATTTTTGCAATTGATCCGTTGGCTAACAGATCATTTCAACTTCTGACAGTTGCCAACGGATAATGGGCCCCACACAATTGAAAAATTAAAAAAAAAACAAAAAAAATCCAGCCCTTGGTTCCGGGCCGATTTAATTAGGGCACTGTTCATATGGATCGATTTTAGCTGGTCCGGTTAACCGGTAAAAAATAATAAACATTCCAACCCCCTCTACTCCACCTACCCAACCCACTCGGCCCATTATGAACCGGACCGGTCCGGTTTCGGTTTTAACCGGTCTTGGCTAATCCGGTTCCGGGTCAACCGGTCCGTTAGACACCTTTAATTCTAGACAAGGCAATATATTGCATTAATTCTATAGTCCATAGAAATATGCTAAAACAAGAGGAAAAATTACCTACTAAGAAGTGGATAATGGAGAGTTTGAGGTATATCGGAGAAACAAGATATCTTCACCAGTGTTGTTACACGCGACCTCTTCCTCGCCTAAAGCGAGAAGCGATGCGAAGTGGGTAACTAACCTACTAAGAAGTAGATAATGGAGAGTTTGGGGTATATCGGAGAAACAAGATGTCTTCACCAGTGTTGTTAAAATGGACCGCTTCCTCGCTAAAGCGCCATCTGGCGCTTCTCTGATATGAAGCGTACCAGGTACACAAAAGCGATCGCTTCCCCTGAAAAATCGAGAAAGCGAACAAAGCGACAGAAATGAGCGCTTCTCTTTATAACTGGGCTGCCAATGTTAGTTAACCAAAAAGGCTCTCTTTTTTTAACCTCAAAATCATCAAGTTTGGTTCCACGTATGTGATTTCTTCCTCCTCCTTCTCGTGCTCTTCTTCTTCTTCTTTCACTGTTTCAATATCAAAATAGCAGCGAAATGCTAGCGGAATTTTTCTTCCCCTTCAGTTCTTCTTTTTCTCATTCTCCTCTTCTTCATTTTCTTTCATTGTTTCGATGATAAATTGCAGCGAAATGCGCTCATTTTCGTTTCAGTTATACTGCCATTTTTTTCATACTTACTGTCATTTTTTTCATATCATTTATTCTTGGTTGTCTATGCAATATTTATTTTATTGTCATTCTCCTCCTCTTCTTCTTCTTCTTCTTCATTATCTATGTAATATTTATTTGAATATTCCTTTTTTAAATTCCGCTTCACTTCAAAAAAGCAAGCGCTTCGCTTCTCGCTTCTTGCTTTAAGAAATAATGGGCTTGTCGCTTTTCCTCGCTTCATGCTCTTCACAACACTGGTCTTCACCTCATAAATATATATGGCCGTCGTCAAAGCAACTGTTGGTAGACAAGCATAGCAATTGATGCAGTCTCAAGAAGCGTGTTGATCTATGTTAGATATGTAAAATATCCTTGTATAGTATAGCTATAAATAAGGACCTCTTGTATTGTATTGAACACACAATATATTAATACATATCATATTTTCTCTCGTGTCTTCTCACATGGTATCAGAGCTATCGTGAGAGATTTATCGCTGTGGATAAATTTCAGCGATTCCCGAAACCCTTTTTCCGGCGACTTTCAAAGTTGTTTTGCGTCTGCTTTGTCTCTGTCAGTGTTGTGTAAGAAAAATCCAACACTACCACAAGATTAGTCACTGTCCGGTGACCAAACCTAAGTGAAAATATCTGGTGGTATTGTAGCTTTCGGAAGAAAATTTTTCGGTGAATTTCCGACGTTGCGTAGGCTACCCCCGGCCATTTTTTTGCGACGTCTCTTCAGGACAGATTGTTTCCCTTGTAATTCCGAGCCTATCCATTCAGGTTACACCAAATTCCGACAACTTTTATATTTTTCCGGCATGAATAGTGATTTCAAAAGTGGACTTCCAATCATTTTTGAAAAAGTTCCTTCAGAACAGTTGGGTCGTCTGTTATTTCCGATCCTACCCCTACTGTTTTTAATTCATTCTGACGACTTTCAATTTTTTCCGGCTGCTGCAGTAAAAATCCGAGAGCTACAGTATTTCTGAAGTGAACAGTATTTTTCGGTGCAGAACATTGTTCTGTTTTCCTTCTATAAACATTGTTTTCTCAGCAATTTCTTCAGTTTTTCCAAAAGAGTTACTAATTTTCACTATTTCAAGTTAACCCTACTAATATTAATTGTAGCGGCATGGGAACTGATGCTTCTAATAGTCAGATGGTTTCTTTAGTGGATTATTTTGAGTTTCTTCCGTACAAAGCAGGTAAGCAGACATCTTTTGAGATAGCTTCCCTTGTTCAGACACGTAATAGCGTGACTTGTGTCTCTCAATCTCTATCCTCTGAGTCTTAGGTCATTGATTTAGGTGCATCAGATCATATTTTTGGTAACAAATCTCTTTTCACTACTATTTCGTATTCTCAATCTCTTCCAAGAGTCACAATGGCCAATGGGTCTCAAACCATGGCAACTGCAATAGGTCAATCTTGCCCAATTCCTTCCTTACCTTTAGATTCAGTTCTTTATGTCCCTAATAGTCCTTTTAATCTCATAGCTGTTAGTCGCCTAGCCAATTCACTTAAATGTGCCGTTTTATTTCTTTGATGACCATGTTTTTATACAGGAACGTAATATAGGGCTGATCATTGGTACCGGGCGGGAATCAAATGGACTTTATTACCTTATCCTCGCTAAATCACATGGACTCACATCTTGTCTTCCTTTAACAACTTGTCATGTTACCGATTCACCAGATTTATTATATAAACGGTTGGGACATCCTAGTTTGTCAAACTTCAGAAAATGGTACCTGGTTTATCTCATTTGTCATCTCTAGAGTGTGAGTCTTGTCAGCTCGGTAAGCATACTCGCTACTTTGTTAGTTTCATTGATGACTATTCTAGGTGCACCTGGATATTTTGGATAAAAAATCTATCTGAGTTGTTTTATATATTTCAGACCTTTCACGCTAAAATTCAAAATCAATTTGGGGTTTCTGTTCGGACATTTTGTAGTGATAATGCCCGAGAGTATTTGTCTTTCCCATTTTAGCCGTTTATGAAATCTCATGGGATTATTCATCAAACATCTTGTCCGTACACATCTCAACAAAATAGGGTAGCTGAAAGAAAGAATAGACATCTTATTGAAACTGCTCGTACCCTATTCATACAATCTCATGCTCCGTTGCGTTTTTGGGGGATGCAGTTCTTACATCTTGCTATCTTATTAATCGTATGCCATCTTCAGCTATCCAAAACCAAGTTCCATTCTCTGTTATTTTCTCCGCTTGCCTTTGTTCTCTCTTCCACTTCGTGTCTTTGGAAGCACTTGTTTTGTCTATAACCTTACTCCAGGAACAGATAAGTTAGCTCCCCGTGCTCTTAAGTGCGTATTTCTTGGTTTCTCGAGAATACAAAATTGGTATCGATGTTATTCTCCTGACCTCCAACGGTACCTTATGTCTGCTGATGTTACCTTCTTTGAAACCCAATCATACTTTACAGGTCCAGGTAATCACTTAGATATTTCTGAGGTACTACCGGTCCTTTCTTTTGGAGATTCAGTCACTATCTCACATCCATCTTCCTCTACATCTCCGGCTCCACCACCTATAGCTCTCGTTCTACCATCTATAGCTCCAGGTCCAATTGCTCCACATAATCCGGTTCAACCTTCTGCAGTTCCGCCATTCTTGACTTATCATCGTCGTCCACATCCAACATCACGCCCATGTGATTCATGTCCTGCATCAGATTCTACACCTACTGTGGACTTGTCTTCTCTTAGTCAATCAATTGCACTCCGCAAAGGTGTACGGTCCACACTTAATCCTAATGACCACTATGTTGGCCTAAATTATCATCGTCTGTTGTCACCTCATTATGCTTTTATATCTTCTTTGTCCACTGTTTCTATTCCAAAGTCTACAGGTGAGGCACTATCTCATCCTGGATGGTGACAGACTATGATTGACGAGATGTCTGCTTTACATGCAAGTGGCACTTGGGAGCTTGTTCCTCTTCCTGCATGTAAGTCTACTGTTGGTTGTCGTTGGGTTTATGCAGTGAAAGTTGGTCCGGATGGCCCGGTTGATCGGCTTAAGGCTCGTCTTATTGCAAAAGGATATACTCAGATTTTGGGCTTGATTATAGTGATACTTTCTCTCCTGTGGCTAAAGTAGCATTTGTTCGTTTTTTTTGTCCATGGCTACTGTACGTCATTGGCCTCTTTATCAGTGAGACATTAAGAATGCTTTTCTCCATGGTGATCTTGACGAGGAAGTTTATATGGAACAACCACCTGGTTTTGTTGCTCAGGGGGAGTTTAATGGTTGTGTATGCAGATTGCGCAGGTCACTATATGGTTTGAAACAGTCCCCTCGAGCATGGTTTGGTAAGTTCAGCACAATTATTCAGGAGTTCGGCATGACTCGTAGTGAGGCTGATCACTCTGTGTTTTATCAACATTCTGCTCCGAGTCTGCGTATTTATCTGGTAGTTTATGTTTTGTTATTACTGGCAACGATCAGGATGGTATTACTAATCTGAAGCAACATCTCTTTTAGCACTTCCAAACTAAGGATTTGGGCAGACTGAAGTATTTTCTAGGTATTGAGGTCGCTCAGTCTACCTCAGGTATTGTTATTTCACAGCGGAAGTTTGCCTTAGACATTCTTGAGGAGACTAAAATGACGAGTTGCAGACCTATTGACTCTCCTATGGATCCGAATGCCATTCTTCTGCCTGGACAGGGGAGCCTCTTAGAGACCCTATGAGATATATGAGGTTGGTTGGAAAATTGAATTACCTCACAGTAACTAGACCTGACATTTCTTTTCCGGTGAGTGTTGTAAGTCAATTTATGGATTCTCCCTATGATAGTCACTGGGATGCAGTTATTCGTATTCTTCGGTATATAAAGTCAGCTCCAGGCAAAGGATTACTATTCGAGGATCGAGGCCACGAGTAGATTGTTGGATACACAGATGCTGATTGGGCTGGATCACCTTCTCATAGACTATCTACATCTGGATATTGTGTTCTAGTAGGAGGTAATTTGGTCTCATGCAAGAGCAAGAAACAAAATGTAGTTGCTCGATCTAGCACCGAAGCGGAATATTGGGCCATGACTATGACAACATGTGAGTTAGTTTGGGTCAAGCAGTTGCTCAAGGAGTTAAAGTTCGGAGAAATCAGCAGGTTGGAACTAGTGTGTGATAACCAAGCTGCTCTTCATATCGCATCAAATCCGGTGTTCCATGAGAGGACTAAACACATTGAGATCGACTGTCACTTTGTCAGAGAAAAAAATACTTTCAGGAGATATTGTTACAAAGTTTGTAAAGTCTAATTATCATCTAGCAAATATTTTCACTAAGTCTTTTACTGGTTCTCGTATTAGTTGCATGTGTAACAAGCTCAGTACATATGATGTGTATGCACCGGCTTGAGGGGGAGTGTTAGATATGTAGTCTTGTCCCACATTGGAATAGGAGTAGAATATCCTTGTATAGTATAGTTATAATAAGGACCTCTTGGATTGTATTGAACACACAATATATTAATACATATCATATTTTCTCCCGTATCTTCTCACAATCTATATGCTTAATTCAAAGCTTGACATAGAGTAATTTAAGTTACATTAAGTTTTGACACCAATAACTTTATATCGTAAGCTGAAGTTTGCGAGCCTACATAAAAAGATTACATGGAAAATGTTTGGTAGAAAGTTAAAACATAGAAAGTGGGATTTAGTCGCCCCATGCTAAATTTGCTTATAACATGAAGAAGCTCTATGATAAGCTAGCGAAGTATAACTTGAAACCTGGTGAGTATTGAGTCCTCATTCTTTATTTTAGCAAATATTGTGCCATTTATGGAAGTTGTTATACTTGAGGACGAGTCTTTTTCAACTAGGGGGAATGGTGCAAGATCAAGAAGGCCAAGAATCCAAGTAATTCAAGAAGTCCAAGAATCCAAAAAATTCAAGATGTCCAAGAAATTTCTTTTCCATAAAGATTAGGATTTCTTGTTTCTTATTTCCTAGTAATCTAATTCTTGTTGTAATAGGATTATATTTGTAGTTCTAGTTAACTAGGACAGTTAGTTGGTACTAAGATTCCTTTTCCTATTTTGGTTAGGATATATTTTCTTAGCCTTATTCTTATTCTAGTTTAATTAGGATTAATTTTCCTTAATCTTATCAATTTTACTCATTGTAAGGCCTATTTAAAGGATTCAATATGTTGAAAATAAATATTGGCGACTAGTTTTTCTAAGCTCTTGCTTGAAAAAAAATATGATTTATCTTTTATTTCATTCTTACTCCTTTATTCAACGCTTCTAATAATTTTGCGGAATTAAAGAACGAGTGGGTAAGGTTTTTTTCATCTTATATTCTTCTCTCGTGAGTTGGAAGAACGCTTTCGCTAGTTTTGTGAAAGGCTTTAGCTGGGTACTTATGGTTTTCTCTCTTCTTCGTATTTGAGAGGTGCAAAATCTTGAAAGTACGTCCCTCATCAGTTTGTTCTTTGTCGTGGGCTTTACATATACCCCTTTATCGTACTGAGGGAGCTTCGACTCTGATACTATATTTGTCACGACCCAAGCCCATGGAACGTATTGTTCGCTTTGGGCCTAGGCCTGCATGGATGACTTTCGGGCTATGCCACACGAACTCTAAAAGCGCGCGTACCATGTGAACACGTGTCATGCCTTATAAAGCTCTTCACTTCCCTCTTCCATTCCGATGTGGGATTCGCATAAGGTGACATGTACATTCCTTTTTCAAAAGCTACCTAACCTAGAATACTGCCAGTCCTACTAAACCCACCTTCACCAGCTCGTCTTCCGTCATGAGCATCAAACTTCTCTCAATGTGAAAATTATGTTCCCGATGAAGTCTTTCCATCATTTTATAATATTTCTCCAAATTCCACGCCCAAAAGGAGGCGCAATGTTTTTAATCTTCCATCCCCCTTTCAAAATATCACACATTTCTGCTATTACCTTCCTCCATAGAACGTGCTTCTCAATCCTGAATCTCCATAACCATTTTTCTAATACGACCTTGTTGAAAAACATAGAGATCTTTCATCCCAAGACACCCCTTCCCCCAATTTCGTTGGAGATGTAACGTCCTCCTATTTGAGTATGAGAAGCTTCCTAGCCCCATTTGTGGAGTCTTATAAGAAGTTCCGTTGGAGCTTTTCCAATTTACCTGTGATATTCCTTGGTGCGGCAATGACATAAAATACATAGGGATGCTCGACGGAGTCTACTTCCTTCAATCCTTTTGATAAATACCTCTTTTTATATGATGGTAGCCTCTTTTAAACTCTCTTAACCACCGGACTCCATGTTGCTAGGTCTTTATTGGGAGCGTGCAAAGGTAAGCCAAGATAAGTGACTGGAACTTGGAAGAGCTCCAACCCTATAATTGAGCACGTGTGCTAATCGCATAGTATTATCCACTTCATCTATTGGAATAATCTCACACTTATTGAGGTTGATCTAGGGCTTGCACTGCCTCGTACCACATAAGAACCCTTCCAAGAAAATTTAACTGGTAAATTTCTGCTTCAAACTAACAGAAGTGTCATCTGTGAACATGAAATGTGAAACCCTTGTCCTCTGATTGTTGCAGAGTAGCCCCTCAAGTGACCACTTACCATAATTCTATCCATCATTGTAAGTTTTTCCAATACCAAGACGAATAGCATGGGAGGCAACAAGCTCCTCCGTCTCAAGCTCCTCGAGCTGCTAATGAAACCTCTCCCATTTACTAGGATCAAGAGTGACAGTTGATATGCAGAACTTGATTCACTTTCTCCTAATTCTGAATCTCATCTTTAACATTATATAGTCTAAGAACTCTCGATTCACATGATCATATGCCTTCTTAAGATCCTGTTTACACAAGATCTCTCTTCCTTCTGGAGCCAACCACTTCGTTTGCCACCAACGCCGTGTCTAGCCTTTGTACGAACCCATTCTGAGATGTAACACTGTCTCATCAAACACTTTCTTCAATCTACTAAAAAACTTCTTAGATATTATCTTGTAGATGCTTCGCGCTAGACTTATACGCCTGTAGTCCTTAATATTCATTGCTCCTTTCTTTTTCGATATGATGGCTATGAATAATGCGCCAAGAATTCTTTCGAATTCTCCGGTCTCCTTTCCTTATGAGACATTAGAACCAGCTATAATTTTTCTATTTTCTGTGAACTTTAATCAGTTCAACGCAACCTAGTTTAGTGATGCAAAAGACATCCCACCTAGGATAGTCGAGTTCACCTCCAAGAATTAACTGCTAATACAAAAAAGAAAAAAAGGGAAAAAACAGAAGAAAAAAGGAGCTCTGTAATGACTGTGATGGTAATTACTTTGGATTACTGCCTCTGTTCTATCACTATTGAGGACAACCAAAATTCAAGGTAGACATTAGTCTCTCAATTTCTTATTACACATAACTAACAATTTTCTGCCAACTCTTTAATGTCACTTCCTTGAACAGTACAACTCCACAAGAGTATATCTGGAATCTGGTGTAATATTAGATATCTACTTTAACTACCTTTTGTTGAAGTCACTTTATGTAGCATAACTTTAGTACTTTACTCAGCAACAGCATGTTTTTAAGTATATTTTCAAACACACAAGAGTACTAACTGAACTAATACGCCTTTTCCATAGGAAGCACCTGCAGTTGTTAAGTCTGTCTATGACAAAAGAATACTTGGATGCCCTGGTGCTGAAGGAGGTTGGTTAGCTCTTCGTTTTTTCAAACTGCTGTTTTTATTTGGCTATGAACAAGGGGGGTTTTTTAGCTTTCTTATTCTCCCCTCCTGCTTTTCGTCTGCATACGTTAACATAAATGTACTGAAGAAACCTCATTTTGCTGAATCTATTTTGGCCTTTTCTTTTTTAAAGATGAGCATGATGTGGTCTGGTTTTGGTTGGAGAAAGGCAAGCCTCACGAGTACCCGTCTGTTCTCAATACTTCAAGGTAGGTCAGAGTACTATCTGCAGATGCAGGAACCCTTCTGAAGTGTTCAAGAAACATTTTACTGATATTGGATTTTTTTACAATGCACCTACACAAACTAACTAGTTGATTTGATATTTACAGCCAGATGTTGTTGGGCCTGGAGGGCCTCCCGATGTTCATGGAGATGATCACTAAGTTGAGTTATAGGTTTTAGCATTAGAATAAACTCATTTGAGAATGAGGAGATTATTGACGGCTGGGAAACACAGACTGTTTCATACTTAATGAAGAGGTCGAAGTTGAAACTTTAGCTAGTGAATCTCATAAATTTATATTGATTTTTTGCTTCCATGGACTAGTCATACCAGAGGCTGGATTTTCTTTTAACCTGTCCATATTTTTCTTAAATAAATTGGCTATTTTTTGTGCCAATTTCAAATATTTTACTAGCTCATACTACTTCTGTACCTTCTTTACTTACATTTGATTATATGTTTGATTCATGGTTGTGATAATCATTTCTGTCCATCATTGTAATGTTGTTGCTTTAATTCCCAACTGAGCAACATATAAGTGAAATAGGTTAAATCGCAACCATTCAGCTTCATTTTCCTTGCACTTTGTATGTTGTTTAAATGCCCGTATTGTTAAATTTACAGCTTTTGGTGTCTTCAAGAATGTGCGTTTAGTACAGGAGGACGTCTTCTTGATTCATTTAGGAGTTCATTAACTCCTAAATTGGTGCAAGCTCTAGTGTGTCTTCAAGATTGGCTTCGAAATGAAAAATTAAAACAACCCATTAGTGTTGAGGAAGATTTTGATAAAATTGAGCAGATTGAACAAGGTAATAATATTGTTACTATATTTGTTGTATATAAGTGTTGTTGATATGCTAATATTTATCGCACGACTCATTATTTTAATTTGTTTTCTTCAGATTTAGCCAGCAATGGAAAAGACCCTTCCGTAACTGACGTGTAGTGTTAATATATTGGTAAGAATTCGAATTTAGGCCAATGTGCCCTCTAACATGTGACATATACACTTTCCTATCTGTTTGCCTTCCTAGCTTGCTGAGTATACTTGGTTCCCTGAAATAGTATTTATATGTAGTGGAGGTTGTATTGTGCTAAGTTTATAAGAAATGAGTGTAAAATACACAAGTACATTATTTTCTAATATTCATAACTAACTTATGAAGGAAGTTTCTAATGAAATGGGATGTGGTATAAGATTTCCATGCTTCTGTTGCTATATGATCTGTTGAATCTATGCTGTGTACTCTTCTGAATAAAAACTGAATATTGGATGTCAAAGAAAGTGACATGTTGAGATTTAAAACAAAGGGATTCTGGTTTTAAATTCTAGATAAGAGCATTGGTTGCAGTTCAGTATAACTAGAGGTTACTCATTTTTGAAATTTGACTTCTTTATTTTTGATCATTCTTCTTGCTATATTGCTTTCTGATTAGCACACTTGATGCAAAAATTATAAATGCTTGCATTGTTTGGGTTGCAAGACGCCCACCTGATTATGCTTTTATGGACTTTGATGACCAAAGAGATGCAGTTCAAGAGGCTCAACTATGAGACTGTAATGGCTGCCATTTCTTTGAAGTTGAGCATGGACATGGTTCCTATGGTGGCTGCCATTTCTTTGTTGCTGTTAGGGAGTTCTGGCTTTGAAGTTACAATTTGGTTTGTTTTTGTGATAAAAATGAGATTTCCTGTAGGAGTGTGGATTCCAGTTGAGCAGCAACTTTTTCATTCTACAGGTTGCCAATATTATGAATTATAAGGCTGTAGTTCTTATGCTAAGTATCATCCTAGTTCATCTTCGTTTATTGTGACTTTAATTGCTGCAGATTCGTATGTAATCAGCCCAGTTCTGCTTTTTTAACAGCCAAATGCTGCAGATTCGTATGTAGTCAGCCAAATGATGTTTTCTGTTTTTTTTAACAGACATGTAACTCTGGTGTAATTTTACAACAACAACTACCCAGTATATTCCCACAAAGTGAGGTTTAGAGAGGGCAATACGTACACATGCCTTACCCCTACCCAAAAGGGTATAGAGGTTGTTTTTGACTGACCCTCGGCTTAGAGAAAGAGAGAGATAATCAAACAAAACAAAATATCATTAGTAAATCTGGCATAAATTACATTAATAATTATCTAAACATAAAACCAAAAATAAAATGACATGCAATAATACCAATCAGTCACTACCATAAGCACAATACAATACATAAATCAACTATTTAATTTCTAAATATGTATGTTAAGTCGATAAACCGCCCAATAACCGCTCGATAAGGGCTAAACTGATACCAATTAATACATTTAAAAGTCGATAACCGTTAAGCCAAACCGTTAAGAGTAAAAAGCCGCCCAATCCGCCCGATAAACAGCCCTAGTGTCTTGTCCCGTAGCAACTGATTTAAAGAGCATAAAAATGTCTAAGAAGGTGCTATTGATCCTTTTAAGAATATTTCACTACATCTGACTCATTTTTGCTTTATAGAATAGAACCTTAATTTATGATGAGGACTATATATTGTTTTATCTCCTTGCCATGGTATCTATAGGTCCAAGAGAAATTTACTGCTCTCTCAATGCGTCAACGACCTTAGAATTTGACGAGGTTGGTATATTTAGGTGATTCATTAGTTGACAAACTTGAGTGTCAAGTGTCAGTTGGCTTATTGTTCTTGGATTGATGTGAATTGTGATACTAAGACTGCATATTCTGTTGCTGACTATGTCTTCTGATTAAGTTACAATATAGGCAAAGAACTATGTTATCATCGAAATCCCATGTATTAGAATTGCCGACGATACGAAATATCCATTTCTTTAGCAGAGACTGATTATATTGGCTGTTTATGCAAACGAATTTGTTAAATATCATGTAGGTTGAGAATCCAATGATAGGAGGTCGTCATCGGTATTGTCATTATATAGTTAAGTTGAAGTTCTCATGGCCCTTAGTGAATTAATGGCAAGTATGAGGGCACGGGAGGCAATTGCTGAATGCCTTAGTGAATTGCAGTCTGAATCCCATGAAAATCAGCAGAAAGCTCTGCTGACCTTGGCTTCAATCACAAAGGTGAGCCCTCAAAATAGGAACTTGTTAGCTCAAGCAAATGGTTCCATTTCTACCTTGCTCAGCCTATCCATGTCTCCCTCCTCTTCAACTATTCAACTTCTCGCACTTTCCATTCTCTTCAACCTCTCACTCAATCCTAATCTGAAGCAGTCTCTAGCAGACATGGATAAAATCCTGTTTCTCAACTCTGTGATCCTATCTTCAACTTCAGTTGAACCAAGCAGGATAGCAGCTTCACTACTCTGCAGTTTGGCAATGCTAGATAAGAACAAGGCAAAGTTTGGAGTGGCTGGAAGCGTTGAGTCTCTTGTTAAGGCAATCTCGAGACCAAGAGGCCCTGCTTCTCATCACTTTCTGAGCACATTAGCTGAACTGGTGCAGTTTCATGGGAATTGCACGGTGGCTGTCCGAGCGGGGGCAGTTCCGGTTCTGATCAAATTAGTAGAAAGTTCTGACTGTGAGGATCTTGCTGGAACATCATTGGCAATCCTATGCTTGCTTGCAAGATTTGAAGAGGGACTAACTGCTTTGAAAGAGACAGACCAAATTGCGCTATCAATGTTGGAAATTTTAAAGGGAAGGTGCATGTTGAGTAAAGAAGGAGCTGCTGATATTCTACTCCGTTTATTTGATGAAAGTGACATATGCATAAGAGATGCTCTGAGGTTGCCTGAGTTTTCATCTGTGATAGCTGATCTTTCTGTTGGAGGGTCAGTGAGAGCTCGAGAGAAGGCTAGTTTACTCATGAATAAACTAATAGAAGCTAACGTGGATATTGTTTATGGCGATATTGGCGACAAAACTGCGGCATATTTGCAATGGTAAGAATAGCTGCAAGGCAGAGGCAGATACAAGAAATTAGTTTGATGGTAGTTGTTGAAATTTTAGTGATTTTCGCATAAAATTTTATGTTCCGTCATAAAAATACTTGTCACTTGAACCCGTTTGGAATACATTGCATCAGCCCCAGCATGTTGGATGTTGTGTAAGTTTACTTCATATGTTGGTAGTGGCTGATGCATAAAGAGTGTTATGGGTGCTTAAGCACTCATTAACTTTGACCATATTAATAAATTTATATAGGCAATAATACAAATATCTAGATAAATATTCAGTGTGCACCCATAAATAAATTTATTTTTCCTCTTTTTTTGAAGTTTTTATTGGCGAGCACCTACAACTTTAAAATCCTAGATCCGCCACGTGATGTACATTTTGTCCATCAATCAAGCAATTCATGGATATTCTTTACAATTCTTAGAGTTACAAAGAAGACTTAAAAGCACAACTTTTCTACCAAGGTATTTCAATATTGCTCATCAGGCTAAAGTTTGCAAAAATACTTACAAGGCACTATTTAAGGATCATCTTGTGTTTTAAGTTAAATATGAATGATTAACCTCTTAAAAGTTAATTCAAGTCTCATACAGTAAAAAGTTATGTACTTGAGGATAAATTTTCAAACAAAATAAAGTTTACCTACTTCCAAAGCGAAACACAACTTAAATATTTAATAATTAATTAACTTTATTGATATATATGGCAAATAATATAAAATTGGCCGGTCGATCGAAATTAATTATATTTGCTAGCAAAAAATATATTTTAAAAATATATATTATATGTATATAATACACATATATACAAAAGATATATTTTATCATATATTATTTTTTGGAGCGACTAAGAATATAAAGGGCTAACTTCTAGTTTTTCATGCATTACGGAGTATTTAACCTACTTTCCAAGCAAAAAATTTGCCTGCCGTGGCCCTACGCTTGCCTGGTCTTTAAAAAATGTTACCGATTTTGACTTTGGTGTCAAAATAATCCTTGCATGTGTATTAGGCGACCAAATGACATATACGCCCTCTGGATATAAGCTTTTCTCTTTTTATTTAACTAAGTTGATTATGTGAGAGCTGAATTTATGCAATTTCGTAGAATTCACAACTAATTTAAATATGATGGTAGAATTCATTTACTTTAAAGTCCATAGTGTAGTCCTAGTTATAAAGTTGAATAAACAATTAGTTATTTAGTAGACTCTACCAAATGAACTATAGTGATATGATTAATATAGTTAAAAGTTATACTTTTTTGTTATTGTCATATACAAGTAAAAAAAATGACAATCAGGCCGAGTAAATGTAATAAGTTAAAGAGGTACCATTAATGAAAATTAAAAATCGTGACAATTTTGGTAGAAATAAGACAAGTAAATGAAGTAAGTTTAATGAGGTGCCATTGGTGAAAACTAGAAATTATAACAATCTAATAGAGTTTGTAAGACAATCCGGTAGAGCAAATGGCAAAAGTTTAACGAGGTGTCACTGGTGAAACATGTCACCCCAGTAGAGTTTATAAGTTATTGTCCACAAAATATCTAGGTTGAATAAAACAAGAAATCTACCAATTTATCATAACTTGCATGCTACCTTCTAATATGTACTTTTTCTTCTTCCTTTGTTCATAATTCTGAAATTATGAAAATCTAGTAGATTTGTGTTTTATGCAACATAAAGTCCTACTAATTTTCGATAACTTGCCTTTCACCCTAATGACATGTATTTTTCCTCTTCTTTGTTAATAGCTTTGAAAGTGTGACAATCTGATAGAGTTTGTATGTTATGCAACATGATAACTAGGTTAAATACAACATGATCATAACTTGTGCATGGTATAGTTTCTTAATTTTGGTTGCTCTTGCTGCCATCTTCGCCGCTGAACCTTAGGGTATTTTAGTCAGAATGCGTCTATACGTATGGGGCTATTTCGACAATATTGTCAATTCGAAAATATTTTTTTTGAGCAACAAGGACCTAATAATTATATTAGCTAGGTAATATTAGAGTTCATGCATCCAGTTTCACCCATTGGGGTATTTCCTACTTGGCTATTACATACCATGTCACTTAGGACATTATGGTTACCAAAATAGACTAGATTGTAGCATATTGTCTTGATTAGCCTTTTTGTTACCAAAGGCCATTCTTCCCGATCAGAAATAAGAGTTTCATAAACATAGGAGGGTGGGTAATACAAAACAGTAAAGTCCTTGTTGCTTTGATTCTCCTTGATTGCATTCTTAGCCACTAGGTGTGTTGCCTTGTTGGCCTCCCTGAACGTGTGGTGGATTACTTGGACCTTCAGCTGGAGCATTAACAACCTGCAATCAAGAATAATGGTATCAAACAATGGTAAACCGTTCATAATGTGGTTTCTTGCATTAGTGGAATCCATTTCCACTTAGATATTATAGAGTCCTTGTTTAATAGCCATTTCCAAGCCTGCCTTTAGTGCAAGAAGCTCTCCATGGATTGGTGATAAATCCTTAGCAACTCCCTGGAAACCAACAACAATACAATGGCCATTGTATCCCTGATTATCCCGCCCAGCCCACAAAGGAAATTTGGTTGGGAGAAGAAGCTATATGTATTGAGTTTGAAATTACTTTCCTTAGGTTTAGACCAATAAACCCTAACAACAATGAGGAGGTGTATGTTGGATTCTTTATAGGTTAGGAGTTTGTATTGAACTTCTTGGTTAATAGTAATTTTGAGAAAAGTTTTACTAAGGAAATTATTGAAAAGATTATTATTCCTGTTTATCCAAATGTTCCAAATAATAAAAGAAAGGAGCTCCTTCGAAATAATGATATTGTTTTTTAAGGGAGCGTCTTTGTTTCTAAGTAAGTAAAGACAATTTGGTTTTTGAAGCATAGAGGCGGTATCAATCTTAAGCAAGGACCATAAGTCACGGACCGCATGACAACCTAAAAAGATATGATCAATAGTTTCTTGTCGGATTTTACAAACGGAACATACAGGATCAATATTTATTCCTATGTGACTTAGGTAACTTCTAGTAGGAAGTTTATTGTGTGAACATTTCCATAAGAGATATCTTAATTTATTGGGCCAGTCTAATTTCCAAATCCAGGAGAAATTTTCCTTAGTCTCAACCTGTTTATCAATTATAGAGTAGCAAGATTTAGACGTAAAGAGGCCATTTGTGTTCAGTGACCAAATAGGAACATCATTGTTTCTACTGGAGGGAGAAGTAGCTATAATTTTATTGGTGATGGACTCTTGAAGATTGAAAAAAAGCTTAGAGAGGTCCCAATTATTATAGTTACGAAAATCTTTGATAGTAAGAGTAATATCAGCTTTGGATAGGGGGCCAATAAAACATTATTTGAGAGGAGGTGTATTGTGAATCCATTTACTATTCCACACATTCAACTTAGAGTTTTGATGGTGAGTCCAATTAATGCCTTTATTACAAATCTCCCACCCTTAAGGATACTAGACTTGATAAAAGAGGAGTTATTCATTGTTTTCTTATGGTCATAGATTTGAAAAAGGAGTTGAGCCCGAGGGTCTTTGGGGGTATTAAGGATCCTCCAAGAGAGTTAGCAAGATTAGCAATATTTTTGCTCTTGGCTTTACAGATACCTAAGCCACCTTCATTCTTACCTCTAGTAATGGTTTCCCAATTTATAAGGTAGAGCTTTTTCTTTTCATTATTAGCTCCCAAATAAAATTTCTTTGGATCTTGCTATAGTACTAAAGACTTTTTTGGGAGTAGAATATATTGCATTGTGTTATTTGGTAGGGAATTTAGATAAGAATTTGCTAGTACGGTTTTACCTGCCATGTTAAGTCAGTTTGCTTTCTAATTACCCAGTCTAGTCATCAGGTTATTAATAATAAATTGGAAATCCTTGGCCTTGGATTTCAAGTTCGTTATAGGGAAGCCTAAGTAATTCCCAATAAAATTTGTAATCTTAATATGAAAAATACTTTTGATCTTTGAAGTGAGTTGTTGAGGATAGTTTTTTGACACGATTATTTTAGACTTGGTCATGTTAATGGATTGGCCTGATAGTGAGCAAAATTGGTCAAGACAACCTTTGATCGTATTAATAGTCTTATCATTGATTTTGGCTAGGAGGGTAAGATCGTCAACATAGAAAAGATGAGATAATTGGAGGTTACCATTGCTAATTGAGATCGGGATCCATTCACCTATATCTACCTTATGATTGATGAGAGTGGAAAGTATTTCAATACAAAGGATGAATACATAGGGGGACAAAGGGTCTCCTTGTCTTATTCCTCTACTAGATTTGAAATAAGGGGTTTTATTGCCATTTACTAGGACTGCTATTCTAGAGGGAGTGATGCAATTCATAAATAGCTTAGTAAACTTAGGAGGGAAATTAAAGAAGGTTAAAGTTCTATGAATGAAGGACCATTTTAGACGATCGGAGGTTTTTTCTAGATCAATTTTAAAGAGCATATTGTGATACTTGCCTTTGTAATCGTTCAATTTAACATAAGTTCTTGAATAATCAGAGCATTATCACTAGCTTTCCTATTTTTAAGAAAGCTAGTTTGGTAAGGGCTAATGATATTATCTATGAAGGGTTTGAGACGGTTGATGATTATTTTAGAGATAATCTTATAGATGGTATTGCATAATTCAATTGGTCTAAAATTATTAAGGTTGTTAGCATTGGAAATTTTTGGGATTAGGCAAAAGATAGTGTCATTGATTCCTTCTGGTATTTTTCCAATAGTGAAAACATCCTTACAAAGATTGATAACCGAATGGCCTATGGTTTTCCAATATTTTTGAAAAAAGAAGGGATGTAAACCATCGGGGCCTGGGGATTCGAAGGGTTAAAAGAGAAACAAGCTTGCTTTATTTCGGATATTGTAACAGGGTTATCTAGAGACGAGAGCTTGAAATTGGAGAAGGTGTTAGGGATTTTATAAGCCGTGTCCCAATTACTAAGCGTATGAGAAGTGGTATAAACGCCTTTGAAGTAGTTTATGGTATGAGATATAACTTCTGAAGTATCATCAATCCACATATTTTGATCATTTTTAAAGGACACAATTTTGTTAATTCTCTTCCTATTTGTGGCAGAAATATGAAAAAATCTAGTATTAGCGTCTCCCTCATTAAGGCATAAAATTCTGGATCTAAGTTTCCAATAATCTTCTTCAATTTTCAAAATGGTATTAAAGTCATAATAAGAGATTTTTCCAGGGATTGGAGGAAGGGACTGTGAAAATAGTGTAACAAATTTGAATGTCATTCAACCTAGCTAAAATTTTCCTTTATTTTTAAAAGAAATCTCCAAAGGTATTTTGTTTCCAAAGAGTAACACTGTTCCTAAAATTATCTACTACTTCCTCAAAGGAGTTTGTCTCCAAGGGTGTTTGACCACCTTAGGGAAGGTGAGTTGCTTACACCAAAAGGTCTCTAATCTAAAAGGTTTAGGGAAAGAGGTATACCATTTGGGTGTGAGATTTATGAGAAGGGGATTATGGTCTGAGTAAGTCTTTGGGAGATGGACTATTGAGGCATTTGGGAAGGATTGCACCCAAAGATCATTTTCAAATACTTTACCAAGACGTTCTAGGATTAATTGATTATTTTTGAATCTATGATTTGGCCAAGTATATTTTCCACTCTTAAAACCAAGATAAAAAAGATTGCAAAAATTTAAATAAGACCAAAGTTTTAGGGAACAGTTTATGTTTAGGGCGTCCCACATATTTTATCATTTGTGCTAAATATGTCATTAAAATCACCACCCATAAGCTAGGGTCCTGTATAATTTATAGATAGTTCCTTAATGTTTTCCCGCATGACATCTATATTAGTAATATCTTTACTAGCATAGATACATGAAAAGAGCCACTTAATGTTATTAGGACGTACCTCTATAGTGGCATGGATCTCATAGTTTCTTCTAATGAAATTGTACACGGTTATCTTAGAGTTATCCTAAAGCACCACCATCCATCTACTCTGGCCACCAGCAGGAACTTCAATGAGTTTCGAGAACCCGAACTCATTCATTAAGTTGTCATGGTTTTGGATCCTAGTTTCTAGTAAAGCCACCATACAAGGCCTATGGGTTACCATTAAATCTCTGAAATTTCTGATAAATTTCTCATTGTTTCCACCCCTTATTTTCCAAATTATAAATTTAATAGGACTACACATATTATTCATTTGGTGTGGGTTGTGTCCATTCTCCATGGACGAATTGAAGAGTCTCCTCAGAGTTGGTGCTAGGATCATAGTTTTGTTTTCTACAGTGGGGTCTTAGGGAGAAGGAATGTCCATTGCACATTTGAAGAAGTATGGGGGACAGACTAGTATGTGCCTTTTCTCCTGATTCTCTTTGAACAAGAACACTTTCACCTCGTTTAGACTTCCTAATTCCACCACTGCCCCCCAAGAAGATCTACTGGAGGGTTCATTTTCTCTTCTACCTGGTTTGCTAGATTTTGAATTTGATCTACCGGAGGATCTGGAACTATATTCTGCATGTTGTCGGGAGGGGGTGGGTTTTGAGGCGGTGATGAATCCCCTATGGTATTAGAATAGGGTTCAAGGTTGTTTGTGCTTATGGGGAAAAATGGAAGATCTAAGCCTAGATTTTGAGGGAGAACTGGGACTGAATTGAATGGGGGTAGTAAGTTCCATTGTTTTCTCATCTCCTAGGCTATATCCTGGTTTATAGAAGGGTCTAGGGGTTGCAATATATTGTTGACCCAAACATGGTTTAGGTAATTGTTCAAGGAAAGATAAAGACCCTCCGAGATCAACTGATCTAGATATCGAGAGTTTGAATCAGAATAATACTCTCCTATCTGTTTACTGTTGCATTGAACATATGTCCTCTCCCCATTAGCCCCAGTTATATCCAAGAGAGGAGATGATGGTCTTGTGGGAGAGGTAGTTTAGCATAAATGATCGGAGGGTTTGGTATTTGTTGTGGAAGAGGAGGGAAATTTTTCATGTTTGGAGGATTGTTTTTCCAAGTTATCTGGATTAGTCGATATCTTCGGCGACTGGGTAGAGGAAGTCTTGGCATTGTTTGGTGGATATTGTAAGTTTAAATATGAAGAGGAGAGGGAGTTGGCGATGATTGCATCTAAATGCATGCAATTTGTATGGTTTGGTATGGGAGATTTAACAAGATATTCAGTGTATTCTGCATGGAAAATTATGGCCACTTGTCCATATTGTTCTTCCATATGTTCATCTTCGGAAGGGGGGTGGCCATATGTAAAGGTGGGTGATATAATATTTTGTCTTTTGTGTTGGGAGATGAAGGGTTAGGCATGAGTCCACCCGGGAGGGAGGGGGAGTGGGTTATAGGTTCATAACCTAATGTAGATGGGTGATTTGTAGGGTCATTATCCCCCTGGGTAGTGGAATATTTTTTATTAACGAAATTTTTTTTGGGTTTATTATTATCAAACAAAGAGTCGTAGTCGTTTAGCAAAGAACAATGGTTCTTAGTATTAGAATTTTTACTAAAAACAAACTCTACTGGTGTATTTGACTAGGGTCGAAGTTGACTTAGGGAGGCGTTCAGTATTGCTAATTTTTTGTACAAATTTAAGTTTTTGAGATTAGATATACTTACCTGTAGTGGCGTTAAAAATATTAACGTATATACCTGTGCTTGGAGATCTTTTTGGGAGCTCTATTTGGACCTTCTTCTACACTTTCTTAGAGCTTTTAAAAGTTACTGTGTGCCAACCCTCATCTTCTTTGGATTGACGAGTGTAGTGTCCTTCTGTTTCCTTACTAAGTTCTTTTGCTAACTGGAGAGGATTTGATTACTGGACATTTATGCACAGTGTGTCCCACCAGGCCACAATTTTTACATAGGATTTTATCACTTTCATATTCAATCAGTTGCTTATCGTTCTCAATAATGATAGATTTTGCAACTGAGCGATCTAGATGTATTTTGATGCAAAGACGGGCATAACGACCTCAAAGGTTTCAATCTTTTGTAGGATAATACCATCATAGAATTTCGTATGGAGGTTTGGAAGCCGGATCCAAACAGCCGTGAAATTTTGGTTTCATTATTGGCTATAAAGTTTGGTTTCTAACGTTGGCAGGATAGAAAGTGGCCAAAGATAAACCATGGTCCGTTTTGAGGAAATGATATCATACTCTCTTGTTTTTGAAAATTTTCAACATAGTAATCCGAGCCTAAATCTATTAAAGCAAAATCCTCAGATACTTTCCAAAGATCATAAACTTTTTTCTTAAGAATTTGGTGAAGGAGCCGTTTTCCTTGCAATTTTATTATGATGGAGTATTGCCAGGGCATATATATTCCGCTTTTATCTTCTTGTGAGAGAGATACTACTCTTTCCTTCATGGGTAGTTCATTTAAAGTTGTAGGCAAGAAAGAGTGTTTGGGAATTTCACATAGTGGCAGCAAGTTGAAAACTATGTCTAGTGTTACTCTTTCAGTAATTAGAATATCTTTGAAGGAAGCTTTTGAATTAACAGGGGTTTGGGGATTGCAATCGTTTTGATTATCTGGAGGTTTTGGGGGGATCAAAGATGGTTCGGTGTTCAAGTTCATAGATCGAAGGAAGATGAAGAGTTTGCTTCAGAGAAAAAAACTTCTGAAAATTAAGCAGATAACCAACACACCAAGACATAATTTATTCAACTCAAAAAATTTCTTTTACGTGGTCAAGATCCCTTTTTCTAAGATAAGAATTGAGAATAAAAGTAAGATTGTGTCAACATGTTTGAGATATTTATTCTTAGTCACTACAATGAGAGAGTTTCATATCTCTACTTGTACAATAAATAAATTTTTATTGCTGAAGAAAGATGTTATACTATGTTCTAGTGACATATGGCCGTGAACGTAAGTTATCGACGTAAATTATCAGTTATGTCATCTCATAAGTAAGTTACTACAAGAATTAGTTAATTTTTTAAAAAATTACCAATATTATCCAATTAGCTATTTGTAATAAAAAAATATCAAATTTTTGCTTTCTTTTGAATGTGTTACTGGAATAGATTGGATACATCATAAGGAGTTTAATCTTAGTTTTGGGATGATTTGGTAGAGTTTTTAGGTAGGTTGAATAGAAAATTCGAAGTGGAAGATGAACATGAAAAAAATAATATGTATCACATTATGTATCACTTGTGTATCACATGTGTATCATATTTATATCAAACATGCATCACATGTATATCCATGTACATCTGTGTGTAGATACATGTTTGATACATGTGCTGCAGTAGAAGTTTTTGAACTCGATTTTAACTACGAATTTCGATAACAAATCTGTCCAAATCACCTTCAATCTTCCTCAAATTTTGTATATTGACTCAGCTATGAGTTTTCAATGAATTTCAACTATATTCACTGAAAAAGCTCTATTTTTGCTTAGATCTTTTGGAATCATATTCATATAGTATGTTATCTGGCTGTGTACAAGTTGGTCTTAATCTAGTGTACGAAGGAGACTCTGGCAAATTTTCCAAAATATCTAAGAGTAAACATTTGAGGACGAATATTTTTAAGGGGGAAGAGATATTACGTCTCACGTTTTCGTACGTCAATGTTCTATCGTAAGTTAATCAATGTGAGTTCGGGAATGGAGTTATTTTGAGATTATAAGCATTATGCTATTTCAAATCCGTGATGAGTAAAATTCGTGAGGGAGAGAAGTTAAGCAAATAGAAGAAAATGAGTTTTGTCGAAATTTAGCAATTTGGGATAAGATACGGTCCAAGCTATAATACATTGTATTTATGAACTAATGTCATATAAAGTACCATATGACCACGATAGTATATGTATAAGGTGTATTAAAAATAAATAATTCTTTAAGTAAAATAAGATAATTCTTTATTATATGAGTAATTATTTAATTATTGGATAATGAGAGATTACTCAATTAATTATTGATATATAGGATAACGGCTAAATGCGGCAGCCCCTCCAATTAAAATAGATGACTAATGACCTTAATTGAAAGGTGGCATCCTAAGTGTAGTACATGTAAGACATTTAGCATTTGATTTCATTGAACTTAAAGTAACAAAAGTAGGAGACCTTATAACCATTTTTCTCAATTCAACCATTTCAAAACAGAACACTCCATCTAGCAAGTTTCAGTAAGAAGTTTTATGATATCTCCCTAATTTAAGCAATTCCAAACAGATACTACAGCAAGTGTTCAACAAAAAATTTCTTGCAACAAAACAATTCCAACAAGAATTATTAGCACCTTAGCAACAAAGTTTTTTTCTTTTACGGTTTTAAAGGATTAAGGTGCCACATTTTTCAAGGATATTATACGAATTTTTCCTTATTCCAGATATGTTTGGGTAAGTTCTTCCTTTATTTTGACATGATCTTATAATTACACGAGTTTGATAATGAGGCATAAAGAAAAATTCATATCCCGAAATTTACGCATATTTTTCTAATTTTGTAAGTTACATTATTCTCCTTATCAGAAATTCATATTCAATTGAGTATTTCCTTCTTCCAGTCAAGAGAGCAGATATTCTATATATACATTATTACAATATTTTCATTACTATCGAGCTATAATCGATGTGCAGACCCATATTGGGAAACCTCTGACCAGGTGGTAATTTATATACCGAGCCTACAATGGTCGAGCGCCAATGAGCTAGCCTAGTTGGCCGAGATACAGACCCTAATATAACCGGGCGCCTCTGAGCAAGCCTACTATGGTAGAGCAGTTTTATATATATATATATATACACACAGCCTTATGGGCCAAACAACTATTTTACTTATTATATTGAGATAATTTAGTCGGTATCAGCAGGTAAGAATATGTGTAGATTAGCAGTTCAGTTTCACCTTTCTGTATACTACCTTACATACTTGATACAATATTCCGTACTGATGTCCCTTTTTGGGGGCGTTGCATTTCATGCGTGCAGGTTCAGACAGACAGACGAGTAGACCTCCTCGGTAGGTATTGTCTGAGTTCAGCTTTATCGGTAAGCTCCCCGTCTTTTAGAGTTTCCGGGTCTAGAAGTTTTGTGTACATCTTGTGTCTATATGTAGAAAGGTTATGGGTAGATCAGGGCCCTGTTCCAATCACGGTACATCTATCAGTAGAGGCTTGTCGACATATCCTATCAGTTAGTGCAGTATATTTTGCTTGTATGTCATGTATGTATATTTTGTTGGCTTGTCAGTTATAGTAGTTATGACAGCCTTACCAGCCCAGCTTTATGTTGACATTTAGTCAGTGTTAGTCTTTATTCAATTTTATATTTTGCTTTGCAAATTGTCTTGCAATGTGGCCACTGGACAAAGTATGATATTATGCCCAGAATTTCTGAGTCGCAAGTTGGTATGCAAGGATAGATGAGGCCCAGGTGCCGATCTCGCACCCAGGCTCGGGGTGTGACTGGCTGGTTTCCCCCGAATGTGATGCGTCTACTGTTTCCCTATAAATACTTCCTCCCTTAGTTCTTTTTCTACTTTTCGACTAAATTATTACCTTCGAGCTTTCCAGCCATCATCAAACCTTCATATCTTTATCATTGTTCTTTAATTTTATAGTGATTCCAGATTTTTTCCCAAGTATTCATTAAATCTTCATACTTTGTTCTTCATATTCAAAAATCGCATTTTCAAAACTTTGCATTCCGTCCCCATATTTAAAATACCCCCTAAGATAACAATGTCCAAACATCAAAATCCGTTCCTCAATAAGTTGCTTCTTCATAGCCGCTTATACTGAAGCAGTTGCCCCTGAAGTAGTCGCCCTCAAAACGACTTCCCCCAATGCGGTTTCTAATGAACCGGCCCCCGAGCCTCCTTTGAATGCGTTCATTCCCGAGGGCTGCTCAATTGTAAACAACTTTAAAGTCAAGAAGCCCTCCCCAAACAGGACCGGGGCGATGCCGTTTCGAGGTACATATGCTTTATGACGGAAGACGTTCCTTTTATAGTTCAAAAGGACTGTAATTTGGAGGGCAAGTACGTATTAGTTCCCAGGCCCGAGAACGTTGTTACTACCTATATAGAAGGGTACTTAAGTATTTACACCTACCCCTTCACATTGGGCATGGTGGTCCCGATCATTCTATACATTTGCAAGAGGAACGAGGTGTACCTCGGGCAAATCTGCCATCGTTGTGGAGGATCGTGATCCTCCCCCTTTACTTCATGGACAAGAACGAGTCTCATCAGTTCACGATCGATTATTTGCTTTGATTATACAGTCCCCAAATGTTCCGAGGGTGATTGATCAAGCTTATTTGCTGGGCCAACAAGACCCTATTTTCGAGTATCGATGAAGATCGAGACCGAGGCTGGAAGGAACGTTTTGTCTGAGTGAAAACTGAGCACTTGATCCCTCCCCCCCACCCCCGAATCCATGCAATTCCATGAGAAGTGGAACTTGTCTAGTAAGTTCAACCTCTCTTTCAACGGCAAAACTCTTTTTATTCAGTTTCTTTCTTCTTATTCATGCTAGTTGTTGTGCACATGTCTTCGGTTCTGAATTCGATTCCCCTGCAAAAAGAATGGCGAGGACAACACTACTCAAATGTCTTACTTTGAGAGCACATGGCGCGGAATCTCGCAAGGCTGATATGAGGCTCGTTCTCATAGTAAGGCCTCTTTCTGAATAGCCAATATCACATTTCTATATTTTATTACACTAACTTATCTTCCCTTTTGTTATTTTAGGTTTGCCTAAGACCACCGAACTTAGGTCCGGAAGGGGAAGGATGTGTCCCCGTCCATTGATCCCTTTGTTGATGCCAAAAAGGGAAAGAAGAAAAGGAAGAGAAAATCCTTGGTCTCCCCGAGACTCGAGGTGAAGAAACCTAAGAAAAGGTTGGCCTACAAGCTCAAGAGAGGCTCTAGTTCCTGGGCACTGAATTTTGACTCTCTTCTCTGGTTTAGGGATGAGTAAGAGGATGAGCCTATTTTTGTTACCCATAGGACAACTTATCCAGGGGAATTGGAGGCATCCGAGGGGGAAAATCGTGAGATCGATCCCCCTCCAACTCAAAAGATCGATGTGGATGCCCGGGGTGAGACTCCCTAGGATGCCGATTCTACTCCAAGGGGTGTCCGGTATAATTGATATCTCGGGGATGCCCTCCTACATTGAGTCCAGGCTCGAGGAGGCCCAAGCAAGAAAGAAGTCTAATGAGGGGGTCCATAGTGCCGACGATCCCTCACTCATTTTTCGATGGCGCGTACACGTCTACTTTGGAAGACTTCTCCGGGTTGGGCGACTTGGAATTTCCAAAGAAGGACACATGCTCTGAAGCTAGTGGGCCGAGCTTGAGCCCAAAATTTGTTAAAACCCTTTTTATTGTACTTGAATGTGCATCGTAATCTCGTTGATCTAAGATCATAAATGAGATCCTCTTTGAAAGTATATAAAGTGGTTTAATGGTGTTACGTCCCAAATATTTTTTTGCAAGCCTTTGAGAGTTAATATTCAAGGATAAATTTGTATTAGGGTACATGTTGTTAATCCCGTACCTCAGAAGTTACTATCATTATAGGATTATCTAATGTATACTCAAAAAGGATGAAATCCTTCTATAAGGATAAGAAAGGTTTGCCGAAGTGTTAAGTAAGTTAAGATGAATATGAGACTTTTTAAACATAATTTAAATAATTTTAAAGACATGATATGACTATATACAATAATTGGATATGAAATATAAAATTTGAGAAAAATCATATTTAAGTTGCGCAAAAAGCGACTAAGGATTTGCCTTGTAATGGAGCTTTTGGAGAAATAAATTGTGTGAGATATATATGGTATTTTGTGGCATATTACGTATCAAATTGACGGTCTTGGAATGTAGTTTCCAACATTCTTAACCGATCATTCATACGACATTCAGATAAAAAGATATAAGCGTTTGAAAAAAGGGCCAATGAGAGAGTGGCATGATCAAAAGTGACATGAACATAAACATTACGCTAATTCATAACGGATGTACTCCTAGGAACTATGGTTGTTGTCATGCCCCAAATTCGAGGGACATGACCGGCACTCGACCGGGTATCCCAGTCAAGCGGACCTGGGTGCCTTTCATATCCCACGCGTTACCCCCGTATTTTCATTACTTATTAACCAAGTGAAACAACAATTCATAATTAAAACACCTTTTATTACAAAACATACACAACATACATGGTATTCAGCATGGTTTACATCTTACACCGCCCATTATATAAAATACATATTTACATAAGTTTGCAACCCACATTTACTGTCTACGGAGCCTCTAAGGATACAGAAGGATGATACAATACTTGCCGGTAACAAGGCTCCGACTAAACTTTTCACACAAAAAAATCAAAATAATATTTCCAAAGTAAAAAGAGGCATGAGCCACGCAAGGCCCCGAGAGGAAAGGGGATCACCAATACATCTAATGGAAAGTGAAGGGGAGCTACAGTCGGTGGACTAGAGTACCTACTATGGATCTACCTACAATCATAACACGAATGTACCGCCCTCGGCAAAAGGGACGTCAGTACATTTGAATTGTACTGGCATGTATGAACAAACCTTTCCCTAAGGAAACTCAAAACATACACAAGTAGCAAGCAATAACAGAATCAACAATCGAATACACATTCAAGGAACAATCAAGCCAAACAAGTTTATAATATCTCCTTCTTCCTCTTCAACATTATCACATCAATGATTTCACAATTTAATACACAAGAAGCAAGCAATAACAGAATCAACAATCGAATACACATTTAAGGAACAATCAATCCAAACAAGTTTACAATCTCTCCTTTTTCCCCTTCAACATTTTTCACATCAATAATTTAACAATCTTTTTCATAATTTCATTTCAATAGTGATTTCGATCACTTTTCCACCCATACTGACTCGGCCACCCTTATCACCACAACCCGAACCTTATTTCTCCGTGTGAGGCGTGCAACCCGACCACGTCGTATAGTTTCCAATTCACAAATATCACAACAAAAACAATCCACATAGAACAACAACAATAATTCTCAAAGAGAAACCACAACAATTCACAAGAATTTCTGTAGCCATCAGTACCATTTCCATCATATTCAACAACTTATGTGCAATTTAAGTCACCACAATAACTATCCACAACAAGCCCAATATGTTATTACCACAGTTGTTCCAATTTCATAATTTACGACTTCCTTCTATCATTTTTTTCTCAGCTCTTACCACATAACACTTTCACAATCAATCATTTAGTTTATTGCCAATTACTTGCATCATCATATCGGGAGACTTAACCAAAAACACTCAAACCAAACCAATCACAAGAATTTTTCAAATAGTCCACATAGATATCACATACCAAATAGTCGTACACCAAACAATGTGACCCTACAAAGGTCAAAGTTAGACATACATACCTTTCTTGAGCTTTCCTTTAATTACTACGATATTCCGGAAATTCTAGCAACTTCAATCTATTTTGAGACATAACAAAATTAACACAGATTAGGAAGGTATTCATGGTTTCAACCCATCTGAGCATTTTATCAAATACTAGTTGAGCTTCTTGATTTTAACTCTCTTTTACAATATTTCCTTCATTCCCCAACCCAATCTTTACCTATTTATATTCATCAATCATCTCACAATCCTAATTTGCACATGAATGTATACATAATACTATAATACCAAGAATCATACCTCAATGACCCATCTCACAATCTCTACAATACCAACACAACCTAGGTTAGACACATATGGCTCCCAATCACCATCCCATGAGTTCTAACATATATATATATATCATACATAAATAATCATCATAGAAAAGTTAGAGATATTAGACATACCTTTTGTAGTAAGAATTTTAAGAATCCCCACTTGTGGTGTTCTTGATAAATTCAAGAATTTGAAGGAAGATCTAAGGATTTTGAATATTTATCCTTGTTAGAATAAGTTCTTAATGGGGTGGAAATCACTCAAAGTACTCTAAAAACTTACCTTGGATCATATGGATGAAGTTTGGGACGAAATCCCCTTGAGAGTGCAAGCCTTAACCCCAAAAATGACTTGGGAACACTCTACGCCAGTCTTGGGGTATTTAGAAACCCTCCTGGTGCGCGTTTTCGTGCACTCTTCGTGCATTCTTCGCGCGTTTTTGCAAAGCATTTTGCCTCAGACGCGCCAAACGCGCGGTTTGACACATGTCCAGTAAAATGGTCATAACTTTCTGTATATACCTCCAAATGATGAACGGTTTGTTGCGTTGGAAACTAGACTAAAAGGTATTTAATTTAATAGGTAGATAATCACACAACATCTTAAATAACTGGAGATATGATCGTTAAAGTGAGGTCTTGTGCGCACTCTTTTACAACTTTCGTCTAATATGAAAATTTTCCAACTTGGCTTAGACTTAGGCATCTTCTTAGACCCCAAACCACTTCTAATATGACTTATAAACTTATTAACATATCCAATTGATATCCTAGATCCGTATTTGCACACAAAATAAAATAATTAGTCTAATCTCTAATTACTTGGAAAAATTTTCCGGGGCCTTACATTCTCCCCCCTTAGGATCATTCGTCCTCGAATGAGGAGTAGAGTTCACCTTAAGTTCTTAAGTCAACGTATATCCCTTCTAACCAACTTCAAGTCCCTAAATTTTGACTAACTCATGAACTTTTCATAAATTTTGGCGGAGTCTCCTTTGTAACTAGGCCAATCCACCTGTCAGAGAACTACTAAAACCATCCCCAAGACACATCCAAAACTCGATAAAGCCCCCAAATTATATATCAACAATACTAATCTCATAATTACATGCACTATATTATCATAATGATACCTAACTATGTACATTTTTAAATCATAAAATCTATAAAGTACCTTTCAAATCAAAACCAATTATTATACAATCAAGCAAAAATATTTTCTTTCCACGACACTTTCGGCCTTCAAGGTTCCCTCCTCGACTTACAAGCCTTACCACAGTCAATTTGCAAAAATAATCCCAATCTTCAAACTTGCCTGAAAAGGATGCATAAGCTATCAGTCCAATAACTTCACATTCAATAGTTTCCATCGGAATGATATACAAAAGTTCCCCAACTACCTTCTTAGACATAGACATATGAAAACATAGAATACATGTAGTACAACGATAGTATACATCATACTCATAGCACGGTCTAATTTGAGCTACACTTATGCAACCGTAATTATCACCTCACCTAACATATTTAAGGGAAAGTTTTGAGAATAACCCCTTCACCTTTCTAAACTCTAATTCTCTACACAGACACTTACACCAAACCATTGATGACCTTCAACAATCACTCGAGGATGTGCTATCATAAACTGATGATAAAATTACTCAACGAATATATGGGATCTCACGGGGCTACTTCTTCATCGACATGTTTGAACCTTCAATGCCCAATAGATCTAATACAGTAGGGAACAACGGAGTTCAAGATTGGGCTTGGAATTATTCATAAATCCATTTAGGCACTAAGCAGAGCATTTCATGAGGTTACATGCTAAGAGACACGAGGATTTCTATGGACGATGCTGATATGGTTAATCATTGTGACGACGTCAGCTATTAGGAAATTAAGGCATGGGGGTAACTCATACATTGGCAATAGTAACCATTAGGGAGGAATATTCAAGCATGTGACCCAGTCGTTTCCAGGAGTGTAGGGGAAATCCTTATCAAGAATGAGAATATCCTGGTACCTTGAATGCAATATGGGTCAAAAACATACGTAGTTGAATTACACTCTTAATGTTAACTGACACAAGGAATCTATTCCACAAGCCCACGAGGATGAAAAGAAGTGGAGCACGTATGAGATTATCATTCTTCAAACAGCTTAAACCTTCCTGATAATTGATCATATATGAGGGAACTGAAAATATGACCACTTGTCTTTCAAATCAACATGTTCATGATATGTACAAAAATCCGAAGTCATCTAATCTCAACCTTTCACGAGTGGAACCCCATAGGTAGGACATCTTGACATTGGGATGAAATCATGAATTGGTTAGATGGTTCTAATAGTTAAAATGATACTCCGGGGAGAAGGAGATTAACACTCTTATCATCCAAGGAGGTGAGATACCAAGGGTTGCAAAGCTCCCCGCACAAGACAACAACATAGTGAATGATTCTAGAAGTTTGAGGGTATAAAGACAACCAAACTCAATGAGATAATGCACAATAATCACAGAAGGTTTGCATATGTTCATGATGAGATCTCCATAGGCTGTGACTTGAAAAAGGACGTGTCATAGTGACACGTAGAAGGGCATGTTCTCCCATGGTTATCGTACAAGCGTTGGGAACTAGCACAATGAATTCACTAAATAGTAATATAATTAACACATTGTGGAAACATAAAGAGAGAATAAACATTTGTTGTGTGCTACATACTTGTGCTATATTAACCCCCAGACTGCATTGCAAGACCACATCATTGGTAACCACGATATTAGAAACAAAGTGAGTTACTTGGTACGGGATATCTCAAGTGGACACGAAAATCATGGCGATACAAGATCTTCCTATGATGGAGATGTGAGGATCTCAATTTTTCAGAAAACCTTTATGCACACGGTAACCATTTTGATTGACACGCACTCATGTGATAGGTGTTAAGTAATACTCTTATGTTACTAAACAATGAGAAGCTTTCAGGATGATAGTCGCAAGAGAGTAGAGTGAATGTTCGAACCATATACGCCAATAAGTAAAAATATAACTCGAGAAGGATCGTAATATTGGGATGCTTTACATGGAACTTGACACCGCATAGATAAATTTTACGATGGGCGCATGTATAGGCAAAAATGAGCAAATGTTGTCCATTTAAATAAAATGTTTCTGTAAGAAATACATAAGGAATAGTCATTTGTCAAGAATTCAGGAAAAGGAAGTGGGAAGTATCGATAGTGTTACAACTCAATTCACAAAAACAATTATAGAGCTCAATTCCATAGGAGGGTGTAACTAATAGAACTGTGATCAGAAGACTCGTGAATAATATGTCTCATTCGAAGAGCAGGTGCGGCCAATGTTTTGTGATTTAGATTCTTTTTAAGAATATATCTATGCAAGGACAACGAAATCATAAGGGTTTAACAAAAGCTTTAAGCAACCACCACATTACCAAATAAAAGGGATCACATAGCTTTCACATAATTTCCATACCTCTAGGCTGCATTTTATAGCCTTTCCATAGGGATCACATATCATTATACATCTATGTGTTTCATACAATAATAAAGAAATAATAAGTACAAAACAAACACTTTAAATAATCACCACACTATCAAATAAAAGAATCATGTCATTTTAACATATATTAGTTCATCGGCACTTGGAGCCAGAATTGTCACATCATCATTGGCACTAGGCCATATTTCATAACACAATCTCCTCTTTCTCGCATTTCACATCATTTATGCATATTTCACATCAATATCAATTCATCATATAAATGATTTCACAAAATTTTATTTCGATAGTAATAATGATCACATCCATCCTTATTACCTCAGACACCCTTATTACCTCGGCCACCCTTATCACCACAACCTAAACCTTATTTCTCTTTGTTGCAGCGCGAAACCCGACCCCGTAGTAAAATAACATTTCACACAACAAAAATAGTTCACAATTAAATCACATGGCTTCAGGCCATTCAGAATATCATTTCGCAGCAACAATAACAATTCACGAAGAGTTTTCATTAACAATGGAACTTGAATCACAACGAATTCTTTTACAATCATGACAATATACAATTTCAACATCTCTATACACAGAGGATTTCACATAATTTGACATAATATATGCAGCCCCAATTTAAATTAAGGGTCTTAGCATTTCAATTCATGATTCATATTCCTTGCACTTTTTTTAAATTTTTCAATAATAGCACATTGATCATATTTAAACGTATCTTTCACAACCATCAGATCACAACACCAATTCATGTAAACTATCAATCACAACAAGAATCCAATATTCAGCCTACAGTCACTTACTTTACTTCCAAACATCTTTATACATTACAAACAACTAGATACAAGTAATCAAATACATTTGGTACACATAAGAACAATTTGGAGGATTAACCATAACGAGTTTTCTAACATAATTTGTCATCAAAATCTCAATTTAAACTTGAATTAAAGTCTAGGTATTTTAGCACATAGCTCACATTCTTCACATATCCTCATTAACCTAGAATAACATATTAAACACATGAAAAAGTACCTCCCAAATATATTTTTCACCACAATAATTCGCTTAAATTACAAAACGAGTATTGCATCAATTATATTTTGAACTTACAACATTTACGCGAGCACCATTAAAGCTTGATTTCTAAAAGGTGGGGTTTTAGCCGTACATACTGATGATATACTACATGATCTGGTGGTGCACTGACATTAGTTGGAATAAGGGTACTCTCCTTAACAACAAGTTCTACTAATCACTCCATAGTTCAACATATTCTTCTAACAAGTCCTTGGGTAATCCATTCGAACTCAATGGTGGGATAAATCCCTCCTTAAATGCTTCAAATTTGCGGATTATGGTACCAAAATTACCAATCTTGAGAATAATACTTGGAGAGGAAATTATCTCCCTATCTTGAGCCATGTCGCACGATCTGGAATATCAAAGAAGGGTGAAATTCCTAAATTTCCAAATAGCCTCCAACTTATAGATGTGGTCGACAACACACCGATAAGAAGGACTCTACTAGACATGGCTCCGAGACATCCTAGGACACTTTAAAACCTTAGACTCTGATACCGAGTTTGTCATGCTCCAAATTCGAGGGACATGACCGTCACTCGACTGGGTATCCCCAGTTAAGTGGACCTGGGTGCCTTTCCTATCCCACACGTTACCCCCGCATATTCATTACTTATTAACAAAGTGAAATAGCAATTCATAATTAAAATACCTTTTATTACAAAACATACACAACATACATGATACTCAGCGTGGTTTACATCTTACACCGCCCAATATACAAAATACATATTTACATAAGTTCGCAACCCACATTTACTGTCTGCGGAGCCTCTAAGGATACAAAAGGATGATGCAATATTTGCCGGTAATAAGGCTCCGGCTATATCTTTCACAAAAAAAATCAAAACAATATTTCCGAAGTAAAAAGCGGCATGAGGCACGTATGGCCCCGAGAGGAAAGGGACTCACCAATACGTCTAATGGAAAGTGAAGGGGAGCTACAGTCAGTGGACTAGAGTACCTGCAATGGATCCACCTACAACCATAACACAAATGTAGCACCCCGACAAAAGGGACGTCAGTACATTTGAATTGTACTCGCATGTATGAACAAAACTTGCCCTAAGTAAACTCAAAACATACACAAGTAGCAAGCAATAACAGAATTAACAATCGAATACACATTTAAGGAACAATCAAGCCAAACAAGTTTACAATCTCTCATTCTTCCTCTTTAATATTTTCACATCAAAGATTTCACAATACTCAAGAAGCAAGCAATAACAGAATCAATACACATTTAAGGAACAACCAAACCAAACAAGTTTATAATCTCTCCTTTTTCCCCTTCAACATTTCCACATTAATAATTTCACAATCTTTTTCATAATTTCATTTCAATAGTGATTTCGATCACTTTTCCACCCTTATTGCCTCGGCCACCCTTATTACCTCGGCCACTCTTATCACCACAACCCAAACCTTATTTCTCCGTGTTGCGGCGCGCAACCCGACTCTGCCGTACAGTTTCTAATTCACAAACATCACAACAACAATCCACATAAAACAACAACAATAATTCTTATATAGAAACCACTATAATTCACAAGAATTTTTGTAGCCATCAATACCAATTCCATCATATTCAACAACTCATGTGCAATTTTAAGTCACCACAATAATTAACCACAACAAGCCAAATATGTTATTACCACAATTGTTCCAATTCAATAATTTACGACTTCCTTCCATCATTTATTTCACAGCTCTTACCATTTAGTTTATTGCCAATTACTTGCACCATCATATCGGGAGACTTAACCACAAACACCCAAACCAAACCAATCGCAAGAATTTTACAAATAGTACACATAGATATCACATACCAAATAGTCATACACGAAACAAGGCGACTCTAAAAAGGTTAAAGTAAGGCATACATGCCTTTCTTGACTTTCCTTTAATTACTACGATATTCCGGAAATTCTAGCAACTTCAATCTATTTTGAGACATAACAAAATTAACACAGATTAGGAAGGTATTCATGGTTTTAACTTATTTGAGCATTTTATCGAATACTAGTTGAGCGTCTTGATTTTTAACTCTCTTTTACAATATTTCCTTCATTCCCCAACCCAATGTTTACCTATTTATGTTCTTCAATCATCCCACAATCTTAATTTGCACATGCATGTATACATAATACTATAATACCAAGAATCATACCTCAATGCCCCATCTCACAATCTCTACAATACCAACACAACCTAGCTTAGACACATATGGCTCTCAATCACCATCCCATGTGTTCTAATGTATATATCATACATAAATAATCACCATAGAGTAGTTAGAGAAAATAGACATACCTTTTATAGTAAGAATTTTAAGAATCCCCACTTGTGGTGTTCTTGATAAATTCAAGGATTTGAAGGAAGATCTATGGATTTTGAATATTATTCCTTGTTAGCATAAGTGTTTAGGGGGTAGAAATCACTCAAAGTACTCTAAAATCTTGTCTTGGACTATATGGATGAAGTTTAGGACGAAATCCCTTTGAGAGAGGAAGCCTTTACCCGAAAAATAACTTGGGAACACTCTTCGCTGGTCTAGGGGTATTTAGAAACCCTTCAGGTGCGCGTTTTCGCCCAGTCTTCGCACGTTTTTGCTGAGCATTCTGCCTCAGACGCGCGGTATGTCTGACACCTGTCCTGTGAAATGGTCAAATCTTTCTGAATACACCTCCAAATGACGAACGGTTTCCTGCGTTGGAAAATAGACTCAAAGAGGTTTAATATGATAGGTATACCCTCACACAAATTTATATATAATTGGAGATATGATCGTTCAAAGTGAGGTCTTGCGCATACTCTTTTACAACTTTCGTCTAATATAAAACTTTTCCAACTTGGCTTAGACTTGGGCATCTCCTTAGACCCCTAACCACTTATAATATGACTTATACACTTACTAAAATATCCAATTGATATCCTAGATCCTTATTTGCACAAAAAATAAAATAATTATACTATCTTGGAACGACAAAATCTCAAATTACTTGGAAAATTTTTCCGGGGCCTTACAGTTGTCAGTGTTGTTCGTTCCTTATAAAGTTATTCTAAGCAAGTTTGTATGACCTTTGAATCTTACGGAGGTTCATATTGAGGGTATGGATGTCCCTAATGCTAATCGAAGGTCCAACAACCTTAAGTCACACCGAAAGGATTAGAACGTGATTCCACGAGGCTAGCATGCATTATATATAGTATCTATTTTACTCGACCGAGCCGCTTTATAGTCGTCAGGGTACGACACTATTGTGCAACCATTGATCAGTTGGGTTTACCGAGCTCTACGTAGCGGGTACGATTCCATCGAGCCTTATGATGGCGGGGTACGTTTTTACCGAGTCCTCTTTGAGGCCGGGTACGATATGATGATTATGGTGATGTTCATAGAGGCATATGCTTTTAAAAGTTTATGTATTTATATGTATCATGCATTTCATGTCAGTAGCCCTCAGAGGCACTCAGATGCTGTAGGTTGTTTCTCATTTATCTTTCTTTAGATTACTATTCTTATTTTGCGTTTTCTTTTCTTACATACTCGGTACTTTATTCGTACTAACGTTCTTTTTTCCTGGGGACGCTACGTTTCATGCCCGCAGTTCCCGATAAATAGGTTGACAGTCCTACTCGTAGGTTATCAACTCAGCGGAAGATGTCAATGCACTCCACTTGCTCTGGAGTTGCCTATTTTGTCAGTATGATTTGGATATGTGTCGATTGGTATGGCGGGACCTTGTCTCGACCTTTATAATGTTTATGTACTCTTAGAGGCTTGTAGATAGATGCCATGTATATGAAAATTGTATCGCCTTATCTGCCTATGTTAAGTGTATGAGTGATCACTTTGGTCTTATTGGCACGTATGTCACATGTATAAGTTTCTATGTCATATTAGGTCATCTTATGTCTAGTGTTAACCTAAGTTTTGTTCTGTTTATCTCATGACAACCTTCTTGGCCCATTTACCCATGATAGTACGATAAAAAAGATATGCTATGTTAGTACTCAGTTGAATAAGGTAGTGGGTGCCCGTCGCAGCCGATCGGGTTGGGTCGTGGCAAAATTGATCAACAAGTTCCTCGCTCCAAGTGTGGACCCCGATCGCAAGACATCAGTTATACAGATCATTCCGGAGGATGCCTATATTTTGTCTGTTCCTATGAGGATAGATAACCACCTCTGATGCCTGGTGACTAAGGAGGACCAATCAAAAATGAATGAGGTGAACGTGCCATGACATTTATATTAGGCGTAGCAGGCGGTGAACTGAGTAAGGCATTATTACTTTCCATCAATCTATTATTATCCGAATTTGATGTTTCTCACATATTTCACCTTTTTTCAGGCCTTATTTCTTCATCACAAGAGTTTCCTTGGGTAACGGGTTGAGGTTAATCCACTTGAGCTCAAGGTCAAGGAACTTTTCCCAAAAAAAAGGACATGTACAAGCTCCTCCGCAAACTGATAGAAAGGGGTCGCTAAAAACCTCCAGGATGAACTGGATGCAGCTTAGAAAGAATTATCGACCTTAAGACAGGAGCACGCCGACTTGGTAGAAAGGCCAAGGAGTTTCGAAGTTAGAAAAAAGGGCCCGGTTGCAGTGGCTAACAACAATACCTCACAAGTCCAGAAAAAGACCGACCAGATCGACAAACTCCAAAAGGTGATGGACGAGATCCAAGTAATGGCAGATGCGTGGAAAAAGCAAGATGGAACTGGTGGACTAAGAGAAGGAGACTACCCAGGATCTACCTCGGGAGGTGAAGGAAAAAGCCAATGCACAGGCTCAGCAAAATGATGATCTCCAAACACAATTTGGTTTGGCCATTGCTGAATAGGATGCCCTCGGTAAAGACCTTGAAATAACGATGTCCAAGTTGAAGATAACCTCGACCGATACTGATGGAGATGGTGGCCTAATAGAAGGCTGATGTCGAAGCAGCCGAGGCTCGCCTTATGATCACTACTGAGTACGTGAGGCGTCTATCCTGAATGGAGAACCTCGAAGAAATTCACGCCCATGGCTTTGACCTATCTGCCGAGATAGAGGAGAAGAAGCTAGCTAAAGTCCAAGGTGAAGAGGGCTCCGAAGAATCCTAAAGGCTCGATGGTTTTGGTGATGAGTTGGGCTCCGGCGAAGATCAGGTGTAAATGCCTTAGGATTTTTTAGTTTTTGTATTATGTACATCTTTTTTGTTGAGGTCGTTTTTGTTGGGCCTTTGTAATGATGTTCCAGAATATATAAAATTTTCCCCTTTGGCAATTTTTCAAGTCTATTATTTTAGCATATTCTTATAATTGCAAATATTTCTAATGCCTTAGCGCAGAATCAAACGTAGTAATAGGTTTTTTTGGAGGTCCGTACAAAACATGTCCTCGATGCAATTTTTGCTCAAAACTTATGAAATTTTGGAGTGATTGGAAATTTCCCTAAGATGATTGCTTAATTATTTTTTGACTATACCTCTGCTGAGGGAAACCCTTGAACATGTTTAGAATTTTTGTTGAAAGGATTATGTTTTAATTACGGGCTTCGGACATTTTTCAAACCGTTCTTAAGTGGCTGCATCCTTTTAGCTTTAGGCGCTGCCTAATAGCTTTTGTGCCTCTGGGTTTTGATAATCTGAGCTGCCCGAACTTATTTCAGACGGTAGTCCCAGAGTGTGGTTGCCTTTTAGGCTCGGATAGGGGTGGCCCTTGGGCTCGATAGTCCCCGGGTAGGAATAACCCTTAGGCTCGATACTTTTAAGAAGAAAAAGTATGTAATAGCAAGGTATAAAATTACTTTAATTTTTGTGTGTTAGGTACAAGATCGAATGCATGTAAAAACTCGTATTATGGCTAAGGTGACCTACGCAGGCATGGTTCACTTGACCGTTTGGCCCTCAAAATAAATCATAACCACCGAGCCTGGACAGTTTAAACATAAAGTTTCCTTCCTTTCTTGCTAAGAAGCTCGACTCGAGGGTGATAGACCCCAATATTCAAGGTCGATCTTGAGAGGGATCAGATACTGTTGATGAGACCATTGACCCCGATTTAAAACCAGTTTTCGATTCTAAGTTAGCACGAATTATGGTTGCCTCATTAAAAACCTTTCCCAAAAACCCATTTGGGACAAGTTTGGTTTAAGGGAAAAAGAGTGCAACGCGTCCTTTCACGCCTAGGAGTCACATTATCCTTTAGTTATTTCCTGCAAGTTAGTTTGATTCATAATATTATAAAATAGGTGAATGAAATCGTAGCGTAGAAGTAGTACCGCTTTAAGTGTGTCACATTCCAGTTGTTCGGTAGATGTGATTTGTTTCCTGCTTCGAACTTGTATGAACATTTGCCGGTAATCCCAATGACTCGATATGGTCCTTCCCAATTTGGTCCCAGCTTCCCTTCGTTCGGGTTTCGAGTGTGCAGTGATACTTTCTTAACTCGAAGTCCCCGATATTGAAGTGTCGGAGGCTGTCTCTTCGGTTGTAATTTATTTCTATCCACTTTTTTTGGGAACAGACTATGGTGGCCTCGCACCTCTCATCTAATAGTTTTAGGCTCGTGCCCGTATCCTCACCGTTTGATTCTTCGATCGAATATAAGAACCCTAGGCTTAATTCTCCCACTTCGACCAATATTAGTGCTTCTGCACCGTAGACGTGGCCCCAATACTAGACTTTGAGGTCATACGGTATGCCCACAAGACTTAATGCAGAATTTCCTTCCATTTCCCTTTGGCACCGGTCAACCTTTTATTCAAGTTTTGAAGTATGGTATTGTTCGTAGACTCTGCCTGTCTCTTCTCACTAGGGTGATAGGGTGTTGACAAGATCTTTTTGATCTTATGGTCCTCGAAAAATTTGCTTACCTTGCTACCGATGAACTGCATCCTGTTATCACACACTATCTTGGCTGATATTCTGAACTAGCATATTATGTGGCCCCAAATGTAGTCGACGAGGACCTATTCTAACACTTGAGCTTCGACCCACTTAGATAAATAGTCAGTCGTAAATAGTATGAATTGAGCCTTACCAGGTGCCCACGACAGGGGATCGACAATATCCATTTCCTATTTCATGAACGACTAAGGTGACACCACCGATTGTAGTAGCTTCCCGGGTTGATGGATCATTGCTACATGCCTCTGACAACCATCGCATCTCTGTACAAAGTTCTTCGCTTCTTTCTCCATGTCGATCCAATAATAGTCGGCTCTGATTATCTTATGAACCAAATATTCTTCCCCCCGAATGGTTTACACAGGTGCCTTCGTGAAATTTCCTTAAAGCATATTCACTGTCATCTGTCCCCAAGCATATGGCGAGTGGGCCATCAAACGTTCTTCTGAAAAGAGTACCTCCGGACATGCTAAACATGGCTGCCTTCGTGCGTAGAGATCTCGATTCTTTAGGATCCGAGGGAAACTTCCCAGTCTTCAAGTAGTCTATATACTTGTTTCTCCAATCCCAAATTAAACTTGTTAAGTTTATTTTGGCATGGCCCACTTCCACTAATGATTTCATGAGTTGTACGAGTGTTCTCGAGCTGAATTCATCATCATCAACTAATGAACCCAAGTTAACTAGAGCACCGGCTTCGCTATTTTGATTTTGGGGTACATGCTGTAGGGTCCATTCCTTGAAATGATACAATGTTACATGTAATTTGTATAAGTACCTTCGCATTCATTCCTCTTTTATTCGAATGTCCCATTGACTTGATTTACCATGATGAAGAGTCACATATAGCTTCGACAACTTCGGACCTTAAGCTTTTAGCCAATTCAAGACCTGCAATCAAGGCCTCATATTCAGCCTCATTGTTAGTCATTTTCATAATTCTAAATATATAATAGATTGCCTAACTACGTTGCCCACAGGAAGCTTCAACATGACGCTAAGTCCGGACCCCTTTGCGTTCGAGGCACTGTCGATATAGAGGGTCCAAATTTCCGAGAAAATACCCGAGGTTAACAAGAAATTCCTTTTCGACTTCCGGTATTAAGGCCGACATAAAGTCGGCCACAAAGTTTGCCAAAGTTTGCAATTTTATAGTAGGCGGGGGCTAATATTTGATATGGTACCCGCTAATTTCTTCGGCCATTTGGCCAACCAGCCCCAGATCCGGGTTTGTGCATTATGTTCCTTAGAGAGTAGGAAGTTACGACGCATATAGGGTGGCATTGAAAATAAAACTTTTATTTTATGGAGGCGCTTAGCAAAGAGAGGCCAATTTTTCTAGGTAAAGGTACCTTCTTTTGGCCTTGCCTAGAGTTTTACTAACATAATAGATAGGAAACTACGTACCTTCCTTTTTCCGGAATAGGACTCCACTTACCTCTATCTCAAATACTGCTAACTACATGTACAACCGCTTGTCCGCCTTCGAAGTATGGACTTGAAAAATACTGCTTGAGTTCTTCCAAAGCTGGTTGGCACTCGGGGGTCCACGAAAAGTTATTCTTATTATTCAATAATGAGAATAACCTATGGCTCTTATAGGAGAACCTTGATATGAACCGGTCAAGGACGGCTATGCACTCGGTTAGCCTCTAAACGGCCTTGACATTGTCCACCATGGTGATATCTTCTATAACTTTGATTTTGTCGGATTAAATCTCGATCACACTGTTGGGCAACATGAATCCAAGGAACTTCCTGGATCCGACCTTAAATGTGCGTTTCTCTGGGTTCAGCTTCATAGTATATCTCTTCAGTATGTTGAAGGTTTCCTGCAAATGTTTCAAATGATCCTATGCTCACAGGGACTTAACTAATATGTCTTCATTGTAAACTCCCATTTATTTTCCTATTTGTTCTTCGAGCATCCGGTTTACTAGGCATTGTAAGTGGCGCCGACATTTTCTAATCCGAACGACATTAGGTTATAACAATAGGTGTCATATTTAGTGATAAAAGAAGTCTTTGTTTATCGTCTCGGTCCATTTGGATTTGGTTGTACCCGGAATAGGAGACGAGAAAGCTGAGCATCTCGTGCCTGAACATTGCGTCGATTATGCGATCTGTGTTAGGCAAAGAAAAGTAATCCTTGGGGCACGCCTTGTTCAAGTATTTGTAATCTACACACATTCTTAATTTATTTCCCTTTTTAGGCACTACTACTATGTTAGCCAACCAATCCGGGTACTTAACTTCCCGAATGGAACCTATTCTAAGGAGTTTAGATACCCCGTCTTTGATGAATGCATTGTTGAATTCGGATTAAGGCCTCCTCTTCTATTTAACTGGGTGGAACTTTTGATCCACGCTTAGCTTATTAGTGGTTATTTCAAGCCGGATCCCTCTCATATCTAGATGGGACCAAGTGAAACGATCTACGTTGGCTATTAGGAAATTAATGAGCTTTCCCATGAGCTTGGGATTTAACCCCGTGGCCAGGTATACCTTCCAATCGGGCAAGTGTTGGATCAATATGACTTGCTCCAGCTCTTCAACATTGATTTGGTGGAATCGAAATCTTCAGTGGTGATGAACGACCTAGGAACTTCGTAATCATCATCCTCGCCTGCTTCTTGGTTCGATCGTGGCCGGTATTAGTGATTTCTATTTAGATTCTATCATCCTTACTGATCCCGGGTTCATTAATGTCGGGAATGCAGATATCGGGATCACCTCATCGATCGACAAATATTTCTTTTGCGGTAGATTACTTTCTGTGAACCGTCTTCATCCCTCATAGTATGGGGAACTTCAGTGCTTGGTGTAGTGTCGAGGGTATTTCCCTTATGTTGTGAATTGATGGCCTTCTGAATAACACATTATATCTTATATCCCTTTCAGTCACATAGAACTTCATTTCCTAAATGGTCCCGACGATGTTCACTGGCAAGGTTATCTCCCCTTTAGTGGTTTCGCATGCCATGTTGAATCCTTTTTAAACTCGAATTACAGGCATATTCAGTCTTGTTGACCCATCTGCTTTACGGCGCTTGATCTGATGATATTGGTCGAGCTACTTGGATCAATTAACACACGCTTAGATCGAGAGTTATTTATGAGTACAGATATTACTAGTGCATAGTCATGTTGTTGCACGATGCCTTCAGCATCCTCATCGTTGAAAGAGATGGTCCCCTCCGGTAGGTAATCTCGAGTTCTTTTTCCCCTTGTAATGGACACCATAATGCGCTTTAAAATTGTCCCCTGGGGGCATCAACTCTACCAATGATCATGGTTATGACGTGATGAGGTTCCTCTTGCTCGATCAGTTTGTTGGAGTCTCTATTCTTGAAGTAATTTTTGGCTCGATCACTTAGAAATTTTGGAGTTGCCCGTTATTGAATAGCTGTGCCACTTTTTCTCTTAGCTGTTACCAGTCTTCGTTCTTGTGGCCGTGAGTGCCATGATACTTCACATCAGGTTACGGTCTCTTTGGGCAGGATCAAATTGTTATTGACGAGGCAACTTGGTATCTTTTATGCGTCCGATGGAAGATACAATGCCGGCAACATCGACACTGAAGTTTTATTTCGATAATATCGGTGCCTCCCTGAGTGGCCTTTCAAAATCGTATTTAATAATGAGTCCCTGGCTATTGTGGCCTCGATTGCTCCTTTTTGCGTTCCTTGCAGGGTTAAGTCGAATCCGTTAACCCTTCGATCTCCGCTATACAGTTGATACCAATCTCTGTTCGGCCTTGGTTCATGATCAACGACTCTTTTAGACCTATCATTAATTCTGATAGGATAAACAGACCCGGAAAGGGGTCGAAGTTGATCATCATCGACTCCGATTTTCAATTGGTACTTGTTTTAGACGTCAGCTCAAGTTACCGTCGGGTACTCTATCAAATTATGTTTCAACCGCTGGGAAGCCAAGGGGATTTGGGGTTTGAGTCCTTGAGTGAACTCATGAATGGACCAATCGTTCACAAAAGGAGGCAGGTGCATTCGTTCCATTTAAAACCTCAACATGAATTCCCTAAGAATTTTGTTATTTCTCTATTTCACATTGAAAAGGTCCGGTTTTACGGTCTCAACCTTGCTGACATCGGTGCAAGATTTTACGATGGCATCTGCACACATATCAAATGAATCAATAGAATTATTAGGTAAGTTGTGATACCATATTATTGCTCCTTTTGATTGGGTTTCTACGAATTTTCACAGCTAGACCAACTCAATTTTCATCTTCTAAGTCGTTTCCCTTGATGACACATGTGTAGGAGGTCACGTGTTCATTTGGATCCTTGGTACCATTATACTTTGGATTTTCGGGCATACATAACTTCTTTGGGATTGGTTTTGGTGACGGCTCGAAGGGAAAGGTTTTTGAAAAAAATTCATGGAATCCATAACTTTCAATATTGGGGGTGACTTGAAGTTATAGGTTTCCACTTTTTTGTCGTTGGCTTCGATATTCTTTTTCCCCAGTTCCACCCACTTTTTCAGCTTCTCAAACATCTTTGTTTCGGGGTTGGTCTCTTGTTAAACTTCACCTGGCCTTTTCGAAGTTTGTTCATTTCTTCGGGTGCTTTCCTAGGATGATTCGGGCTTAACTCTGTTGGGGTTGTGGCTTTGATTCTACAACTGAGCTATCAACTCCAGTTGAGCTTATAACATCCCTAAGATCACCCATAAATTGATCTCATCGCCTCCGCCGTCGTGAGTACCCCGGGCTACTGATCGGGCTCCTTCGCAAACGTTGTTCTCTGGGTCAATGGGAATGTTTGCGTCGATGGACACATGTGAGTTGGCGTCGATTCGGTACGCGACCAGAACTCTGTTGGGGTCAACAAGGTGCATCTCATTGCTGGCACTATATTGTTGTTCTTTCCATGGTGGCTAGACTCGGCATCAACATTCAAGTGAACAGATTGTGAGTTTGACATTCTTAAATTGACCTAAAATTATATTATCAAAGAACAAACGTAAAACAAAGCGCGTTATGCAAATTTATTTCAAATTACCACTATTATTCTTAGCCGCACGGCGGGTGCCGAGCTGTTTATCTTTAGAAACGGATAACAACTAAATTTATACGCGATTTTTAGGATATGCAGGTTTATTCAATACCAATGATCAATGACGTTAGATTAAGCAAATAAAAGACTTAATTAATGGTCAAACCAATGATAAGAGTGATTTTGAGCTCGGTTAACGGCTTAATGAGGAACCCGCCTTCGATTTCAAGCTTGCACTTACGATGAACTTATGGACAAAAATAAGAACTCTGTATAACTTTTAGAGAGAATAGAAGTAAATTGCCTTGATATGCGTGTTACCATGTCCCTAATAAATAATAAGCTCCCCCCCTTATATCGTAGGGAAATTTTACCCTAAGTACAATCCTAAGAAAGGTAAATATCTTCCTTTTCGCTAATAACTAATTTTCTACCGATAAGGACTGAGATTCACGCTGTAATATCCAGTTGGGAACGAGAATCACAACCCCTTGTTAGTAGTAGGGACCCGGGATTTTGTGCAAGCGGGTTCAGTCGGAGAAGTCCATAACTAACATAAGCGGTATAAGCCGTATAAGCGTGTTCAAAAATAATTTCTATACAAAATTTAGCTTGCTTTAGCCATAATTTATACGTATACACAGTATTATTTTTTGACGAAGCGAGTTCAGTTGAACCCATTTCTCACCACTTGGGTCCGCCCCTGTTTATTAGTCGTGTGCAGTTGTTTGGTTATGCTCTTCAAAGTCTTGGGACTCGAACCGGACCCGGAGGATGTGGTCCTGATGCCCTCGAGGGCATGCATTTTGCTCGCGTCCCGATACAAGGGGCGCCTTGTTCTGATTTCGATTCCTTGCGATCTCGCCCCTATTCCATTTGCTTCACCAAAAAACTGACATGCTCAGTGAGCTCGATTTTACCCGTATGCATACATACTGTTATCTCAGCCATATGACGGTTCAAAAAAGATGGGGAAACTCATCTTCCGTGAAGTAATTGCATGCGTATAGTCGTCCTAACTTATTTATGCGGATAGGGAAAAGTACAAAAAGAAACTCGTTTCAAGTAAGTCGTCGTATTTGTTTCTTGTAACTACAAACAGGCTTCAGTGCATGTCCATTTTATTGTCATTTGTGGTATAACTTCACCGGTAGCGTTTTCATTTTTGACATTCCAAAGGAGCTAGGTCGAAAATACTGCAAAAAGAAAAGGATCAACAATAAAAAAGTAAGCTAGCCTAAGCAGCAGTAGATCAAGTAAGTTGTAGAAATGAAGAATAAAACAATACGAGCACAATAGTAATACTACAGATAAGGCGCAAAAGGAACAGAAAATAGTGCTCCAAACTGAAGACCTATTCTCCCACGTAAAAGATAGAAAACATCCAGTTATCTACTAGTAACCTTCTATCCTAATTCCGGACCTTCGAACCATACGCCTTCCTATATGAAGTCATGACTTCCGTAAGTTGAAGACGTATCATGTTTTGTCTAATTACAACCCCTAAATACTTCTTTGGTGTATCTCTATCTCTCCTCAGACTTGCCAATGCCAACCTCTTGCACCTATTCACTTGGACATATGCAAAACCTCCTCTTCATATGCCTGACCCACTCAGCATCAATCTTCTCATCTTGTTCACCGTAGAGGCCACTTTCACCTTGCTCCGTACATATATTATCGTTCTTAACCATATACTCCTAGTATGTATTCAGGAAATCAATAAATATAAGGATTATAAGAACAACTTTTTCCCATTTTCTTCTACAAATTTATTAGGTTAAATATGTAAATTTCACTTATCTCTCTTCCAATTGCATTTGAGACTTTCAAACCTTACGGCGTTGAGATTGAGGAAAATGTACTTCCAGTTATCGTACAATAGTCATCCTGGATTAAATAATGATGTAAAATGAAATATATAACTCGCTAGTATGTGTATCATTATAATTAGCTTATTGTCATAATTGTAAATAGTTCTAGCAAATTTAAAAAGGTACTATTTTGGTAAATTCAAGAATCAATTGCTTGAGTAGTGTAGGGTTGTTGCTTTGTCAAAAGCCTATGTAGTCTTTGTAACATCACTTTAGGAGGAATATTAGAGGAAATATTCATTCATGTTGTGAAGGAATTCCCAATGGGAGGAGAGAAAGTAAGCATTAATGTGTACGTTATAGTCATTGCATGGAGGAAATGGGAAGCATTTGCATTTCCCAAAGAGAATCGAATCATTCTTCCTTTCTTTTTGCTTTTTCACAGTTTGCTACAGCTCTCTTTACCACTCCCCAAGAAAATGGTGGGTGGTTCCTTTGCTTGGGAGGAGGGGTTGGGGTGACTCAACTTAAATTATTAGTAATATATCTACTGTCTTTATTCTTATTTTGGTTATATTATCTTTCGCAGAGCTAATTTAACAGCATTCCGCGTAAATACTAAGATTTTGTTTAACCTAACTTTTATAATATATTGAGTTATAAAATATAAAATTGCAAATCAGAGAGCACAAAGATTCTAATTATACATAGATGAAACTATGTTAAATATATTCTTTTAATTTTTTGAAGACTACTATTTTGAAGTGCGTACTCATCACATTTAAAAATTTAAGCGATTAGATAGAACACACTAAATTATGTATTTCAATATGCTCCTCATGCCTGAGTCTTTTTTATTTCCATGGATTAAACACATAAAATTCTTTTGATCTTTAGATAAATGGCCGATTAGATTTGTTGTTTACTTTTCATAATTGTTATACATAAATTATATATTATTAATTATATATATATGCCAATTATTTTTAATTTAAATGGTTTGGTGAGCGACCATCTAGATTAATTCTTTAAATTCTTTTAAATAAGATGGTTACAAACTTTAAAACAACAAAATAACAACAACTATCCAGTATAGTCCTACAAAGTGGGGTCTGGGGAGGGTAATATGTAGACGAGCCTTATCCCTACCCGAAAGGGCAGAGAGGCTATTTCCAATCGACCCTCGGCTCAGTGAAGGAAGGAAAAACAAAAACAAAAACAAAAACATAAGAGCATTAGTACCTCCAGCAGAAATAGCGTAAATAATTATCCAAACATAGTAACCATAAATAAAATAGCATGCAATAATATCATACAGTAACTACCATAAGGGAGACACAATTCAAAACACAAATCTTCTATGGATAGCCCTGCCAAGCCTCACCCAACCCCGGGTGAGCAGTACCAAAAACTCTAGGAGCCCCTATCCTACAACCCTGATATTAGACCTCCAGACTTTCCTATCAAGGGCCATGTCCTCGGAAACCCGCATTCTAGCCATGTCATGCCTAATCACCTCTCCCCAATACCTCTTAGGCCTCCCTCTGCCTCGCCGAACGCCGACCATCGCCAGCCGCTCACAACTCCTCACCGGGGCATCAGGACTTCTCCTCCGCACATACCCGAACCACCTCAGCTTCGCTTCTTGCATCTTCTCATCCACCGGGGCCACCCCACCTTCTCTCGAATAACTTCATTCTTAATCTTATCTAACCTGGTGAGTCCGCACATCCACCTGAGCATCCTCATCTCCGCAACCTTCATTCTCTGAACATGAGAGTTCTTCACTGGCCAGCACTCCGCCCCATATAATATTGCAAGTCTAACCACACCTCTATAAAATTTCCCCTTAAATTTCTGTGGAACTTTCTTGTCACACAGGACTCCTGATGCAAGCCTCCACTTTGACCACCAAGTGGTTACAAACTTTAACTGTTTGAAAATCAGTATCTAATGAGAAATTTCATGTTTTCAAAAAATGCTAAAAGTAGTATTTTTACAATTGCTTTCTCTGAGGAAGAGGTCTTAGCTATTACTCTTCCTGTTTACTTTTACTTGACATGTATATTAAAAATAGATTTTTATTTTTATTTATCATTTTGCACATATTAAGAGAAGATAAAAAAAATTATGTTATTCCCACAGTATTTATTACTTCTTACAAATCGTTTCCTTAAATTTAATAAAATTGTATCAATTAATATGGGTATTATAGTAAAATATATACTTCATTTATTATTTTTTAAGGAGCATAAAAAGTTAAAATATATCTAGTAAAAATAAACGTAAGGAGTATTAAGTGGAGTATTTATTTCTTTCGAAATCTTTCATTTGAAAAATTATGTTTTGAGATGTTTCTGTTTTCTCTTCTCAGAGTTCCATTTCTTGGAGAATGGTGTGCTTGGTGGTTCCCCGTTCCTGTCTTTACACCTAAAAGATGAGAGAGAGAAAGGAAAAGAATGATTCAGAAAAACAAATATAAGAATGAGAGAGAAAGAGAGGGGAGGAAAAAGAAAAATGACAGCAAAAAAGCCAATGCAGTGCTCGGAAGAAAAAGAAAAGATATTACACTATAAAGAAAGAAAAGATGGTCAAATTGGACCTCGAAGACTCCCTTATGCCATCATCAGCTTCGACTATCTTTATCGAAAATCTACCATTTTCACTTTCTCCCATTTTGAACCATCCACCCTCCTCATTCATCTCATCTCATTAATCTTCAATTTGGAATTAATTATCCCTAAGTCCATTTTATTATGAGTTAAGTTATAAACGCCAATAAGAAGCGAATTTTAGTTTTAAAATTTATGAATCTAATAATAATACAAAATTATTACTATTATATAGTCATAATAAGAGGCGGATGCAATATATAGTTATTGAATTTAACGGAATCCAGTTCTATTGACACTGAACATAAATTTATATGTAAAAATTATTAAAATTAAAACAAACAATAGATATGAACTCATAACTTTAAAATATAACATGTTCAATGCTAAAAAATTTAGACGCAGAATCCATAGAATTAAAATCTAGATCTGTCTCTGGTTATAACTGAAATTTCAACAAATATATATATATATAGTGTTTGTAGATATAATTATCACATTCATATGTGGTCTTGTTATTATTATATTAAGAACAAAAGATATCCGACGTACTTGCATAGATTGGTGTAGCCATGCAACTTTAACTTGGGCTTCGATTTCAGCTTCGAATACGTTACGAAATCTGACACACACGAGTGCGCATCCCCTTCTTACCCCCTTACCCTACGTGAAAAACAACACCCCCCACACCCACGCACTAATATATTCATTTTTTTTATTTTTTATTTTTTTGAAATAGATCATATATATCTGCTAAGGCGTTTGCTCATTTATTTGTTAATATATTTAACTATTGATGTGTTACCATCAAGACGTTTCTTTATTCTGGGGTGGGAGTGGGGGTGGGGTGTATATAATGTATATTATAATGAACATATGTATAAAATAATTATAAATAAATTTCTATGATAAGTGTTAAAGATAACATAATAAAAATGATAACTAACTATTGTATTGGTTAAAATCTGACCATCACGATCAAGTTGCTCGATACCCCGCCTCAGTAATCGGATAGTAGAAGTCAATAGAGCCCACTCTATTTCTCCTACGAGATATTCGACGAATTAAAAAGAGTAATGCTTAAAATCACGACCATAATACACTATCGACCAGAAAGCGTCGAGTCACACACAGGGTAAAAAGACTCCGACTATATATATAGCCAAGGAAGTCTTTCAATATGGGGCTTCTCCATTCTCTAGAAAAGAGGAAGATAGAAATATTCCTTTCTTGTAACCCAAAATCAAGGAAAAAATTGTAATTCTCCTTCCAAGTCGATTGATTAGGAGGACAATGTTAAATCTTAATAAGATTGTTCATGTTTCCTTCATTCCACATGCAATCATCATTATTAAACTTTCTCGGTCTAGAATTAATTAAGTTTGACTATAATTTACCCCTTCATCTTTGATTGATTTGTTCAAAAAGGTTTTAACATCTTTTGAGTCAAACAATTTGATGTCGTCTATGGGGATTTCTTAGTGAAAACTCCTAGTTTTTCCCAGATCAAAACGGAGAAACACAATCATCCACCGAAAGAAGCACGAAGGGAGAATCTAACTCACGCGAGACATGGAAACAGCTTGTTGAGGGAAGGAGAGCCGAGTGGGTTTGCCGAACCTGGAATTCCTCGCCCCATCAACTGCTGGTATTCTAAACAAAACAAATGGTGTTATAAGCCAGCTTTCCTCCACTGAACCAACAGACGTGAGAGAAGAAAATCTCGCCCTCACCTCCCACACTTTGCCAGGGCAAGCGCATAAGGTCTGCGTGTATGAACATACACAAGGACATCTAGATTGAAGAACAAAAAGTACTTCAATATAGCTGAAACCCTCCCTGCCGTCAGTACCTCCCAGCTGAACGGCCGGAGTCAGACAAGAAAACTACAATGAGCGCACAGTGCGAACCTATGCAAAGTTGATGCCTCGTGTCCACCAGCGTTGCACCACCTGATGCAAGCAATACCAATCAAGCTGGGACTCCCACGGAATATGCCCAACTCTCCAGAAACTGGGACTGACGATGAACTGTTATTTTGATAAGTTCGAAATAACACCCTTTAAGGCTAACGACTTTCGCCATCAAAAAGCGGGATGTTATTTTGATAAGATTGAAATAACACCCTTTAAGGCTAAGGGCCTTCGCCATCAAAAAAGAAAGGTTCGACCCCGACCGAATAATGATGGGTTTTTATTTCGATAAGTTTGAAATAACACCCTTTAAGGCTAAGGTCCTTCGCCATAAGAAAAAGAAAGGTTCAACCACGATCGAACGATGACAGGATGTTATTTCGATAAGTTTGAAATAATACCTTTTAAGGCTAAGGGATTTCGCCATAAAAAAAAAGGTTCAACCTCGATCGAACGACGACAGACTGCTATTTTAATAAGTTCTAAATAATACCCTTTAAGGCTAAGGGCCTTCGCTATAAAAAAAAGGTTCGACCCCGATCGAACGACGACGGGCTGTTATTTCGTTATGTTTAAAAATAACACCCTTTAAGGCTAAGGGCCTTCGCCATAAAAAAATGAAGAAAGGTTCGACCCCGATTGAATGACGACATGCTGTTATTCCAATTAGTTTGATATAACACCCTTTAAGGCTAAGGGCCTTCGCTATCAAAAAAGAAAGGTTCGACCCCGATGGAACAACGACGGGCTATTATTTCGTTAAGATTAAAATAACACCCTTAAGGCTAAGGTCCTTTGCCTTAAAAAAAGGAAAGGTTCGACCCCAATCGAATGACGACGGGCTGTTATGTCAATAAGTTTGAAATAACACCCCCTAAGGCTAAGGGAATTTACCATCAAAAAAGAAAGGTCCAACCCCGATCGAATGATGACGGGCTATTATTTTGTTAAGTTCAAAATAACACCCTTTAAGGCTAAGGGCCTTCGCCATAAAAAAAACAGAAAGGTTCGACCCTGATCGAACGACTACGTGATGTTATTTTAATAAGTTCGAAATAATACCCTTTAAGGCTAAGGATCTTTGCCATCAAAAAAGAAAGGTTCGACCCCGATTGAACAACAACGGGCTGTTATTTCAATAAGTTCGAAATAACACCCTTTAAGACTAAAGGCCTTCGCCATCAAAAAAGAAAGGTTCGACCCCGATTGAAGGATGATGGGCTGTTATTTTGATAAGTTCGAAATAACACCCTTTAAAGGCTAAGGGCATTCACCATAAAAAAAATGTTCGACCCCGATCGAACGACGACGGGCTGTTATTTCGATAAGTTCGAAATAATACCCTTTAAGGCTAAGGGCCTTCGCCATCAAAAAAAGAAAGGTTCGACCCAGATCGAACAACAACGGGTTGTTATTTCGATAAGTTCGAAATAACACCCTTTAAGGATAAGGGCCTTCGTCATCAAAAAAGCAAGGTTTGACTGCGATCGAATGACGACGGGCAATTCGGTAAGTTTTAAATAACACCCTTTAATTTTAAGGGCCTTCGCCATCAAAAAAATAAAGGTTCATCCCCGATTGAACAACGATGGGCTGTTATTTTGATAAGTTTGAAATAAAACCCTTTAAGGCTAAGGGCCTTCGCCATAAAAAAAGAAAGGTTCGACTGCGATCGAACGACAATGGACTGTTATTTCGATATGTTTTAAATAACACCCTTTAATTTTAAGGGCCTTCGCTATCAAAAGAGAAAGGTTCGACCCCGAACGAACGACGACAGGTTGTTATTTTGATAAGTTCGAAATAGCACCCTTTAAGGCTAAGGGCCTTTTCCATCAAAAATAAAGGTTCGACCCCGATCGAACGACGACGGACTATTATTTTGATAAGTTTGAAATAAAACCCTGTAAGGCTAAGGGCCTTTGCCATAAAAAAAAAAAAAGAAAGGTTTGACCCCGATCAAACGACGACATGCTATTATTTCGATAAGTTAAAAATAACACCCTTTCAGGCTAAGGGCCTTTTCCCTCAAAAAAGAAAGGTTCGACCTCGATTGAATGACGATAGGCTATTATTTCGATAAGTTTGAAATAACACCCTTCAAAATCGGGACTCGTCAGACGAGCCGCTATCTTGTACCAATGCCATGAACAGTTGGAATAAAAAGTGAAGTACAAGGCAAATAGCATAGAAAAGAACTTTTATTTGTGCAAAGACAGTACGGGCTACCTCCGCCTACAAATGGCCCAGGCCAACCAATAAAGAAAGAAAATAAAGAAAAAAGAAACAAACAAACAACAGCCATCAAACAAAATAAAAGTAAAAACAAACGATAACATTCTTCATTTGGCGTCATCACCGCCATCATCATCACCACTATCATCACCGTCTCCACGAGGTTCACCATTATTATCATCATCTGCACCTTCATTGGCTTCAGGCGTCGTTGTGTCGTATCAATAGTTAGTGCGATCCTTGCGAGCTTTCGCTCGTGCTTCTTCATAAGCAGCCTCTACCATTATGACCGCTTCCCACAAACTTTTATATATGTCCCGCTGTGCTTCAGCATAAACCCAGAACTCATGCATTTGACGAGGAACGGAAGCGGAAGAAGACTTAACCTGGGTCATAAACGCTCATTTTCCGCCTCTAAGGCCGCGATCTGATCTCCCAGAATTGATGTTTCCTTATCAATCGTGTCAATACGCTCCTCGAGCCTCACCTCTATAAAGGTAGATATCGCTCTATCCGACTCCTGTCGGATTGGAGTATGTAGATGGTATCTTCAAGGGCTGCTGCCCTCGTGATAGCCTCAGACCAAGCTCTCTTGATGTTCTTCAAACCAGCAACTTTGCTCTCCATCGCGGTCAGTTTTCTTATCCACTCTGTACTTATCGCCTCGACCTTGACCAAGTTCTGGTCCATCCCGACTGCATTGAACTCAACTCACCCTGCAAATGCTCAGACTTCTCTGTGATCCTCTTACCCAACTCGAGCTCCTCATCCTTGATGTAGAGTTTCTTCTCGAGTTCGCTCCTACTGCGAATTGTCTGCATCAATTCCTAGTCTCTTTTCTCCAACTCCTTACCAAGAGCCTGATTACAGGGATCTGTCTTCAGTCGCTCATGCATCTCGCAACATCTGTCATGTAGCGACAGTATTTTTGCAGTATCTTCAAGAAAACCCTCGCCCGGATGTTAGCCCTACGAATGCTTTCTACTTTCACCATACATGTCTAGAAATCATAAAGAAAGGGTTAAATTAATGCTTCAAAAAAAGGGAAAGCATAAAGCGAAAACAAAATGTGACGTACCCTTAAGCCCATGACGGCAACCTCGTCCCTCAACTCAGCATCATGGACTCATTCTCAGCTTCTTAGCATAACATGCTAAATTTCAGCACCAGATCCTTCCCTTCTTCCAAGAGGTTGACACTTGAAGTGATTAGAAGAACACGGGTTGAACCCCATATCAACAACCGAATGAGTAAGGCCCTCCTCGAACATCCTGACATCGTTAGGGTCTAGGTCAGACTCAAATTTGTAATTTTCAACCACCACACCTTTTCCCCTTTCGGGTGCTGAAGGAGGAGCACGACTCGCTGCACAAAAAGAGGGCACGTCTGATGTCACAACAGTGGCGCCAGAGGTCTAGTGCTCTACCACGACAAGATGTTGATCATCAGTAACATTAGGGACTTCTGATTGAGCCAAGACGAAGGCTGGAGTTTCTGATTACTAATCATGGGCGCTGGCAACTTCAACAGTCTATTTCGCCTTTTTTGGGGGAGCCACAATAACACCCTCTCCAAGGCCCGTTGGGGGAGAATTGTCCACGCGAATCACTGTCGGGGGCACCATCTCAAACTCTACTCTTTGAATCTTCGATGGCCCCTCCTACTCTCCAGTAGATGGTGACTCGTTCGTGGGACGAATGACAGTGATCGGGACCTCATCCGGAGAAGCATCCATTAGTGGAGAAACTAAGGTCTCGAATTTGATAGAAGCAGCCCTCGATGAAGATCGTGTAGTAGGTACTACGATAGGGCGAGCACATGTTGACAGTTGGCGGAAAACTAGCTGAGGTGCCCTTGCTCTCCATACCCTCCCTAGAAACAACGAACAATGCTTGAGAGGATAAACAAAAAAATGACGATAAATAAAGGCGTCGTTTCACCTGTGAGGGGCTTGCGTCCGAACCTCTCATAAAAGGCCGACCATGTGCGAATTCCCACTATATGGGAAAGGATGGCCTCTACCCATTCGTGAATCCTTTCGATGGGAGGTGGGGGTAGTATCTCAGCTGCAAAGAAGAGTCAGTTTAGTACTCGAGGAAAACGGTAAAGCATTTCACTAAATAAGGGTCCTAACTTACATGCGAAGTTCCTTCTCTCAGGGAATCCCGTTGGGTCTGCCACAATGTGTTCGGTCCATACATAAAAATAGTTCTCATAGAAATGGAGGATGGTCCTATCGTCCATCTTCACCACCAGACTCATCGATTCAGGAGGACACATGTGGATTATTAAACCACAGATCAGTTAAGGAGCAAAGATGTTGAGCATATGGTTAAAGATGACCTCAACCAGCAAGTTCTGCATTCTTAAGCACCATAAGGAACAACTTATACAGATAAGGCGAAAGCTGGGAGGGGCACACTTTGTAGAAATGGAAAAAATCCGCCACCAACATAGGAAGAGGAAGTGTGTAACCTACAATGAAGGGGTAAGCGTAGAACACGCAGTACCCAGGACGGTCGAAGTGAACCATGTCGCACCCATTCACCAGCTGTACGTTGATGTAGTCAGGGATTCCCCACCTTTCCCTCAAATCTACGATTCCCCTTTCTCTCAAAATGGAAGAGACGGGTTCCGGCTCCGCTCCACCACTAAAACTAAAATCAGTCGCCTCACTCCCGGGACGAGGTAGGATCTCAGCCACTGAGAGAACCTCCTCATCCTCCGCTGCATCCACCCCTCCGGTGACCTGAACAGAACTCTCTGGTACCGGATTAGCGGCAGGAAGATTGTCGCGAGAAGAATCATTAGCCATTTTAGCAGAAAACGCGCCAAAAGAAGTAATAATTGTTGGAAACACGTTCTCAAGGCATTATACTAAACGTGTGTTCATATTTGCAGGTTTATGCGCAGATTGACATATGACGAGGTCCAAGCATAAGCGCAAAATTGATATATAACGAGATTCAAGCACAAGACAAAGATCGAGATTAAGTTTTATATGAGTCGGTATTTAATTGTGATCTTGATCCGACAACTTAAACTCAAGACTTGGCTTCTCTCGTAAAAATATTTTAAACAAATCATGCATATTTAATTTAGAGCAAAATGATTTTAAATAATGCATATTTACTTTAGTCAAAATGATTTTTAAACATGCCTCTAAAATCTGGACTAAGATAATCGATTATGTACTTATGATAATAGATTATGTTTAAGTCAGCTGCTTGACAATCGATTGTGAACTTATGACAATCGATTGTGTTAAGGCAGTAAGCATCAGATTTTTCAAATCTGCATGACAATCGATTATGAACCTTATGACAATCGATTGTGTTGAGGCAGTGTCCATCAAAGTTTTTCAAAGCTCAAAATAATCGATTGGGAAGCTAATGACAATCGATTGTGAAGAGATAGTGTCCATCAGATTTTTCAAAGTCACAAAATAATCGATTGTGAACTTATGACAATCGATTGTGTTGAGGCAGTGTCTTCCAGACTTTTTCAAATTTATTAAATAATCGATTGTGAACCTATAACAATCGATTGTCAAGAGGCAGTGTCTAAATTGATTTTTCAATACTGATATATAATCGATTGTTAACTTAGTATAATCGATTGTATAACTGACCGTTGCCAAAATATTTTCAAATACCGTCAGGTAATCGATTATTGATTTCTTATAATCGATTGTTTTAATTAAAATCTGGAAAGGATTTTTTGAAAGTTGTTGAGTAATCGATTGTAGATTTCTGACAATTGATTGTTTTAAGTAAAATTTGGAAATGATTTTTTGAACGTTGCCAGTAATCGATTGTGAGTCTTAAACAATCGATTGTTATGCGTAAAATCTGGGATTGATTTTTGGAAGATCTGGCAAACAATCGATTGTGGTAATTTGACAATCGATTGTCACAGAGTAAAATCAGCAATTCTTAATTGGCAATTAGGCAACGGTAATACAAGGTTTTTCAACTATAAATACAGCTTCAATTCAGTCTTCTAAACACAACAACTGACCATACAATTGCTAAAGCTTGCATACTTTATTGCTTATCATTTTATATTCATTACATAAGCTTTTGAGAGCCAAATTCTTGTCGAAAGTTGTTGCGATCTTGAGCGTATTCTTTTTACTCATATCTACTCTTAAAGGAGTGTCTTGTTTGAGTGCTAAGTGTTTTTGTACACTGGAAGGGAAGTGTTAGTCCCTTGTGTTGTAAGAAGGAACTTGTGTTTCCTTGGTTGAAGTCTTGGAGTGTTGTATCTCCGAGCAAAGGTTGTTGAGGCTTGTGTCCTCAAGTTGTACCGGTTTGTTGAGCACCCGTAAGCTTAACAAGTTAGTGGAAATCTCGAGAGAGTCTCTCGGGGACTGGACTAGCCACGGGTTGTGGTGAACCAGGATACATCGGTGCGTTTGTTCTAATTTATTTACTTATCGCACTTATTTATTTCCTGCAATTTTTAAATTCCGCAAGTTTACGCTAATTTTTATTATAACGCTATTCACCCCCCCCCCCCCCCCGTAGCGTTAAACGTATTATCTAACAATTGGTATCAGAGCCCAACTCTCTGAAGACTTAACCGTTTGAGAGAAACATCCATGGCTTCTACTCGTGATTCTTTTGCAGGAATAGGTGAAGGACAATGCTCCACCCAACCACCGCTATTCGATCGTACAAATTATACATACTGGAAGGAGAGGATGAGAATATTTGTACAATCAAATAGTTTTCATCTTCGGAAGGTCATAATGAATGGAGAACAAATTCCAACCAAGAAGGTTGAAAATGAATGGTCCCAAAGTCCGAAGATGAATACGATGCGGATGATATCCGAAAGGTGCAAAATAATGCTAAAGCTATTAATTTATTATATTGTGCTGTAAATGCTGATGATTACAGGAAGATATCTTGCTGCACAACGGCGAAGCAAATGTGGGACAAGCTGGAAATTACGTACGAAGGTACGGACCAGGTAAGGGAAGCCAAAATTGATTTCCTAACCCATGCATATGAATTGTTTCACATGAAGGAAGGCGAAAAGGTCGATGAGATGTTTGAACGATTTTCAAAAATCGTAAATGATTTACATGCTCTTAAGAAGACCTTCACGGATAAGGAACTTGTCCGAAAAATTCTCCGAAGTCTCACTCCGGAATGGCGATCCAAGGCCGACGCGATTCAAGAATCCATTGGCATTTCAAATGTCACCGTCAACGCATTAAGAGGTAATCTTAAAACTTATGAATCTACTATACTTAACCCTCTTGTTGATGATCAAAGGAAGCAAAGAATCGCTCTCAAGGCAAGCACAAGCCAACCTCAAAATGATGAGGACGGAGTCAACGAGTTCGGACTCGTTATCAAGAGATTTCAAAAGTTCATGCGAAAAGAGTATGAACGAAAGGGCAAAAAGCAAGGAGATCAAATAAAGTGCTATGAGTGCGGAGAAACCGGGCACATTAAATCAAATTGCCCAAATGTTAAAAAGGAGAAGAAACCCTTCAAGAAGCAACGTGCATACATATCTTGGGGAGGCGACTCCGGTGACGAGTCAAGTGAGGAAGAAGAAGACGAAGCCGCAAATCTTTGTCTTATGGCACAAGAAGACAACAAAGAAGAGGTATGTCAAATTTCTTCCAAAAATTTCTTTTCCTTTGAAGAAATGCAAAATGCTTTTGATGAGTTGTATAGCGAATTTATTAAAGCTTCAAAAACTGTTAAGAGTATAAAAGAAAATGCTTCTTTAAAAGAAAAAGATTTTCAAAAACAACTCTCTTTTAAAGAAAAGGAATTGGAAAAACTGATTTTAGAAAATGAGAAGTTGAAAGAGGAAAACAAATTTTTTGGCAAGAGAAGCGCCAACAAGCCCGAGAGTTCTAGAAATTGTACTTCTTGCATGCATCTCAAAAATGAAGTAGAAAGGCTTAAGGGCACCTTAGATAAGTTTAACTCTTCTCATAAAAATTAGAATGAAGTGCTTGTTAATTTGAAGTCGACCAAGCATGGCATAGGTTTTAGAAACGAGCCTAAAGAGAAAGTTGAAGCCAACCCCCAACCACCTAAGGCTCAACCTAGGATAAATAAAACAAATGTTCATCCTAGATACAACAAACCTAGAAATGGCTTTCATCAATCGCAACCTAGAAATAATCATGCTAGAAATAATGCACATTCTAGGCCAAACACTAGAAGGAATTTTGAACCTTTTAGAACACCTAGAAATGACTTCCAACCTAGAAACAACTATTCTCGAAATGATGCATATCCTAGAACAAATGGTAGGAGAATTGATTTGCGCAATAGTCATATTGTCAAGAATAGAGTAAATGAATTTCGTCCGTCCAATTACTATCAACCTAGAAGGATGCATAATCCTAACGTGACTTGTCATTATTGTAGACGAATTGGACATATTGCTCCTGCTTGTTTTACACGACATAGACATAACACTCAATCACATCACTATGACTTGCCTAACCCCCAAGGACCCAAAATGGCATGGGTACCTAAAACTCATTAATCTGTTTTGTAGGTATATTTGAAGGGATCAAGTGTACTATGGTACCTTGATAGTGGATGCTCCAAGCACATGATGGGAGACGAATCCAAATTCCTTCAACTAGAACACAAGGAAGGGGGAAGTGTTATTTTTGGTGATAACAACAAGGGAAAGATTATCGGCATCGGATCGGTCGGTAACGTGAAATTTCTTCCATTAAGCATATATTACTTGTGAAAGGTTTAAAACATAATCTCTTGAGCACAAGTCAATTATGTGACAAGGGAAATCTTGTTTTATTTGATTCGGATGAATGCTTAGTTTTTAGACGTAGCGATTTTAAAATTATCCTTCGTGGTTTTAGAATGGATAACATTTATATGGTTGATCTTGCAAATTCTTCACCCGAATATGTGAATTGTTTAATGAGCAAAGAGGATGATTCTTGGTTATGGCATCGTAGAGTAGCTCACATTAACATGCATCTTTTGAACAAATTGGTCTCACAAAATTTAGTTGTTGGTCTTCCAAATTTGAAATTTGAATATGACACTATTTGTGATTCTTGTCAAAAAGGGAAGCAAACAAAAGCATCTTTTAAATCGAAAAATATTGTTTCAACTACTAGACCATTGCAATTGCTTCACATGGATTTGTTTGGACCATCTCGCATTGAAAGTCTTGGTAGAAATCGTTATGCTTTTGTTATTGTTGATGATTATTCCAGATTTACTTGGACTTTATTTCTTGCCCATAAAAGTGATGCTTTTCAGAATTTTAAATATTTTCTTAAACATGTTCAAAACGAAAAGGAAACAACCGTCACTTCAATTAGAAGTGATCATGGGGGAGAGTTTGATCACAATCTCTTTGTGGACTTTTGTGACGAACTCGGTATCGAGCATACCTTTCTGCTCCACGAACACCACAACAAAATGGGGTGGTGGAAAGGAAAAATAGGTGTCTCGAAGAGATGGCTAGAACCATGCTCGAAGAGGCTAAGATTCCCAAACATTTTTGGGCGGATGCCGTGAGTACCGCATGCTACGTTTTAAATAGAGTAGTCATAAGGCCAATACTCATGAAAACCCCTTATGAACTCTACAAGGGAAGGAAACCAAATATCTCCCATTTTAGAGTATTCGGTTGTAAAGCTTTTATTCATAACAATGGAAAAGATCAATTGGGAAAATTTGATGCCAAATCCGATGAAGGAATTTTTATTGGGTATTCTTCACGTAGCAAAGCATATAGGGTATTTAATAATAGAACCCAAACTGTGGAGGAATCCCCTCATATTGTGTTTTCCGAAAATAATGCTCGCTTGGCGAGAAAGGATTCTTGTTCTGATCTTGCAGGTATTTTGAACTCATTAAGTCCTCAAAATAAAGTACAAGAGGAAACTCCTAAGGAAATTCAAGATGAAATCTTGGAACAATCAACGGAGGAAGCACCACAATTGGAGAAAGAAACGAAAATGCCTAACGAGTGGAGGACAATCAAAGATCACCCTCTCGAACAGGTATTGGCGACGTCGGAAAAAAAAGGTAAGTACCCGAAACTCTCTTAAGAACACCTTAGGACACACTTCTTAAGAAACACGTTCTCATTGCATCATTTCGTTACAAATTACTAACTTGAGCGTCGGAGACGTCTAATTCTCTTTTGCAGGTATCGCCCTAAAGGCAGGGGGAATTATAAAGCTTGACGCACAGAACAATCGATTACTCATTTATATAATCGATTATCCAGTATCAATAATCGATTGTCTTGACATTATTTGCGTTATTATGTCTGAAATTGCATATTTAATAAATAAACAAGTTTTTTTTATTATTCTATATTTTTTTTGCTAATGGCAAAAGGGGGAAGATAACGGGTATGCACTCTCAATACTTATCGGGGAATTCATATATTGAGGGGGAACAAATTGCGTATCTATATACTTGTTGCATATCTTTACTTGTCTTGAATCGTCATTATGAATTGCCTAATATACATATCCCGCTTAAAGTTTGCCATTATCAAAAAGGGGGAAATTGTTGGAAACACGTTCTCAAGGCATTATACTAAACGTGTGTTCATATTTGTAGGTTTTGATGAATGACAAACTATGCGCAAATTGACATATGACGAGGTCCAAGCACAAGCGCAAAATTGATATATAACGAGATTCAAGCACAAGACAAAGATCGAGATTAAGTTTTATATGAGTCGGTATTTAATTGTGATCTTGATCCGACAACTTAAACTCAAGACTTGGCTTCTCTCGTAAAAATATTTTAAACAAATCATGCATATTTAATTTAGAGCAAAATGATTTTAAATAATGCATATTTACTTTAGTCAAAATGATTTTTAAACATGCCTCTAAAATCTGGACTAAGATAATCGATTATGTACTTATGATAATCGATTATGTTTAAGTCAGCTGCTTGACAATCGATTGTGAACTTATGACAATCGATTATGTTAAGGCAGTGAGCATCAGATTTTTCAAATCTGCATGACAATCGATTGTGAACCTTATGACAATCGATTGTGTTGAGGCAGTGTCCATCAAAGTTTTTCAAAGCTCAAAATAATCGATTGTGAAGCTAATGACAATCGATTGTGAAGAGACAGTGTCCATCAGATTTTTCAAAGTCACAAAATAATCGATTGTGAACTTATGACAATCGATTGTGTTGAGGCAGTGTCTTCCAGACTTTTTCAAAGTTATTAAATAATCGATTGTGAACCTATAACAATCGATTGTCAAGAGGCAGTGTCTAAATTGATTTTTCAAGACTGATATATAATCGATTGTTAACTTAGTATAGTCGATTGTATAACTGACCATTGCCAAAATATTTTCAAATACCGTTAGGTAATCGATTATTGATTTCTTATAATCGATTGTTTTAATTAAAATCTGGAAAGGATTTTTTGAACGTTGCTGAGTAATCGATTGTAGATTTCTGACAATCGATTGTTTTAAGTAAAATCTGGAAATGATTTTTTGAACGTTGCCAGTAATCGATTGTGAGTCTTAAACAATCGATTGTTATGTGTAAAATCTGGGATTGATTTTTGGAAGATCTGGCAAACAATCGATTGTGGTAATTTGACAATCGATTGTCACAGAGTAAAATCAGCAATTCTTAATTGGCAATTAGGCAACGGTAATACAAGGTTTTTCAACTATAAATACAGCTTCAATTCAGTCTTCTAAACACAACAACTGATCATACAATTGCTAAAGCTTTTATACTTTATTGCTTATCATTTTATATTCATTACATAAGCTTTTGAGAGCCAAATTCTTGTCGAAAGTTGTTGCGATCTTGAGCGTATTCTTTTTACTCATATCTACTCTTAAAGGAGTGTCTTGTTTGAGTGCTAAGTGTTTTTGTACACTTGAAGGGAAGTGTTAGTCCCTTGTGTTGTAAGAAGGAACTTGTGTTTCCTTGGTTGAAGTCTTGGAGTGTTGTATCTCCGAGCAAAGGTTGTTGAGGCTTGTGTCCTCAAGTTGTACCGGTTTGTTGAGCACCCGTAAGCTTAACAAGTTAGTGGAAATCTCGAGAGAGTCTCTCGGGGACTGGACTAGCCACGGGTTGTGGTGAACCAGGATACATCGGTGCGTTTGTTCTAATTTATTTACTTATCGCACTTATTTATTTCCTGCAATTTTTAAATTCTGCAAGTTTACGCTAATTTTTATTATAACGCTATTCACCCCCCTCTAGCGTTAAGCGTATTATCTAACAATAATAAAAAGAGAGGAAACGTTTTGGTGAGCAAGAAGGTAAGCGGTTATTCGAGGTATCAGAAAGAGCAATATCTAAAGAACTCTCTCAAGCAAAAGATGAAGCAAATCAATCAAATGACAGGTTTACTATATTTATAAGGGACATAAATTCCCCAAGCACAAAACCCAAAAGGCGCCATTTGAATCTGATAGGGCACGAAATATTTCAGTTTCATAGAAATGTGTGTCATAATGGTGGCAACCACGAACCAACGCTTCAGTATCAATTGATGTTTCGATTCTGAAACCGCCAGAATGGTCCATGAGGATCAAAAGAACACCACCACTCCACCAAAAACCCAGAGAAGCGACTAAGGAATGGAAAGTTGGCCAGATTTATCTCGACTTCGTAACAAACATGAATAATGCCTGAACTCTTTCTTCTATATCGAGGATCATCGAAATAAGCAATAATACTATTTCGACGAAAAATATTATTTATGGGGATTTCAATCGAGATACCTGAACATGGCATTAGTTCATTCTCGAGTTATTGAATCGAGTGTAGTGGAATGATGAATTTTTCTTCACCTTTTTGACAATAAATCAGATTCTCGTGGAGAATAGGCGAATATACGAGATTATACTAACCAGCACAATAATTTGATTAAGGTCTGAATAATCAGGAATCCTATCTTTTTTTACCAGAAAAATCCGAACTAAAGAATTTTTCCTCGCCTAATCATTGGTCACTGAGAGGTTAGAACTATATCTTCACTTGCTAGAAAGAGAATGCGCATTCATTTGATCCTGATCCTTGTGGATCGAAAGGTAGACTAGACTGGACCTGCACGACCCTCCTAATAATATCCATAAATGACTTGCTTTTGGTAATAGATGAACATTACCGTATGTAAATTTGGTGCATGATAGACATCGGTACTCGAGTGCATTTCTCCGTCTGAATCAGAATAAATATGTTTTCGAACCTTCTCTTTAAAATTCAAAGTGGATATTCTTGCGTGAATCTCAACAATTTCTTGTTCTGATTCTACATATTGATTGTTTTGAATTAAAAGCAAACTTTGGGTGGAATATTCACATTATGTAGAATATCTTTACTCTCAATATTTACATACAAGTCTATAGAACATAGAAAGGCAGGATGCCCATAACGTGTACATGTCGGATGAACCAAATCCTCATTGAATTTGATTTTTCCATTAGATGGGGCTCGCACATGTTCTGCAGTACCCCCCGTGAATACTCATCCGGTATGAAAAGTTCTTAATGTTAATTGAGTACCCGATTTCCCCAATCGATTGACCTGCAATAATACCTACAACTTCTCCCAATTCAACAAGGTCGCCATGAGTAGGACTCCGTCCATAACATAATTGACAAATCCAAGATGTACTCCTACAAGTAAAGGGAGTTTGAATAGAGATTGGTTGCTCCCGAAATGTTATTAATCGATTTGCAAGTCCAACGCTAATGTCTTGATTTCTAGTGGCAATACATCGCAGACCCATGTATATATCATTTTCTAATACAAGACCAATTAATGTTTGGATAAAAATCCTTTCCGGCATCATCCCATTATGAGGAGTCACAGAAATACCTCGGGCGGTGCCACAATCCGTTCAACGTACAACAATGCGTTGAACTACTTCAACAAGTCTGCGAGTGAGATATCCAGCGTCTGATGTTCGTACAACAATATCCACAACTCCTTTACGGGCTCTGTAGCAAGAAATGATGTATTATGATAAAGAGAGTCCTTCACGTAAATTGCTTTGAATAGGTAAATCAATCATTTGTCCTTGAGGATCTAACATTCTCATACCTACTAATTGATGTACCTGAGATGCATTTCCTCCAGCTCCTAAGAAAGACATTATATGAACTGGATTAAAATGGTCAATAATCCTAAAATTAGGATTCATTTCTTGTCGCAAATATTCACTTGTAGCATATCATATTTCAACGGATTGACATTATTTTTCTACTGCGTGTACATTCCCATAATGATGGTAGTTTTCCAAAGTCAAACTTTGTTGTTCAGCATCTTGAACTAGCCATCCCTTAGAAGGTATGGTTAAAGGATCATCAATTCCTAATGAAATGGATGTAGCATCCAAGATGGAACGACCCCGACAGACGACGGGACTAACTGTATTGGTCAAAATCTGACCACCATGACTAGGTTGCCCGATACCCCATCTCAGCAATTGAAAAGTGGAAGTCAATAGAGCCCATTCAATTTTTCCTCCGAGACATATGATGAATCGAAAAGAGTAACGCCTTAAAGTCACGACTAGAATGCACTCAGAAAGTGTCGAGTCACACACATGGGAAAGAGACTTCGACTATATATATAGCCAAGGAAGGCTTTAAATAGAGGGTCTTCTCCATTCATTGGAAAAGAGGAAGATAGAAAAGTTTTTTTCTTGTAACCCAAAATAAAGGAAACAATTGTAATTTCCTTCCACGTCGATGGATGAGGAAAGCAATGTTGAATCTTAATAAGATTGTTCATATTTCCTTCATTCCACATGCAATTATCATTATTAAATTTTCTCGGTCGAGGATTAATTAAGTTTAACTATGATTCACCCCTTCATTCTTGATTAATTTGTTAAAAAAGATCTTAACATCTTTTTAGTCAAACAACTATCACATGTAAATAATACTATATGTATTACAAAAATTTATAGTATCAGTATATATAATTTAAATCCATCTAAATATATAGATACTTAACTTTTCATTTCTTGCAACAACCTACGTTAAAATATGTTAATCCCATTAGAAATTAAACATTATATAGCAAATAGATTGTTTGTAATTCTTCTATGATTCAAGAATTAAAAGAGACAATCCGGTGCACAAAATATTGTAATAAAATTTTGGAACTATAGTCACCGTTACAAATGACCTTGAAGAATATAAATTGGTGTCATATTAGTTTATAATGACTAAAGTAGCCCCTTACTTTGGTTCGATATAAAGAAAAATGTGCTCAATGAGTGTCCTTTTGACTTAATTACGCAACTTTGACCTCCAAGTACAAAAATGGAATATTCAAAGAAAATATTAAAGGTATAACCATTTTTCCCCTGTATAGCCGATAGCGACCCTTACAATAATACAACAAGGTGGGACTCTTGGTTTCAATTTTGTTTTTTTAAAGGGAGACTTGACCCTCCTTTGCAGGTGAAATTTGAGATAAGAGCATAAAAATAAACGGAATATTCATTTTGTCTGGCTTGAGGTCGAAAATTCATTTCATTCTTATCCAATTACGAGTTAACAAGCAAGCATGTTTTCCACGTGGGACTTGTGTTGGCCCTATGTTGTTGGCCACGTAAGCAAATTAAGGGCCCTAAAATGATTTAGTCAAAGGTTTTTTTTAATGGATGGTCCAAAGAGTTCATGCATTAAACAGATCATATGATTAATTCCTTTCACTTTGTCTTTTACTAGTTATGTTGTCAAGCAGTCCTGCCACTCTTGATATATTCAAGCAGTAAAATTAAGTCCTGCTTCTCTTTCATAGCATACACTTCTTAAAGATTAATAAAGATCAAATAAAACAATCGATTCTTTGATATCACGTGATGGTTTGGAGGGTGCATCTTTTCAGTTAAAATGATATTCTTTTCCAAAGAAAAAAATGATGTTAAATTGTGTTTAAATGACTTCCGACCAACCTTCACTAATATTTGGCCAAATTAATATTTTATAAGATTCAGTGAAAATTGAGAATTTTTTTCTTAAAAAACTAAATTCGATAACTCTAAAAAAAAGAGCAACCCGGTGTACTAAGTTTCCGCTATGCACGGGGTTTGGAAAAGAGGCGAACCACAAAGGTTTATCGTACGCAACCTAATTATCCTATATTTCTGCAAGAGACTGTTTTCACGGCTCGAACACGTAACCTTCTGGTCACATGACAACAACTTTACCCATAAATTCGATTACTCTCTATGTAATTTATTAAGGGAATAGATGGAATTATATCATGGATTTTGTTGGTATTCGTTTCGAGGCTTCCATGCACATATATCCATATTTCCATCTGTTGAAGCCATAAAAGATGTTGTAAACATAAAGAAGAACTTTATCAAATTTGACAAATTAATTAACAATTCCATTATCTTCAGATTCCAACCTAAAATTTTTTTATTTATTATTTTGGTGGGAAATCTCGCTTTTCTTTCTTTTCCTACTACTACTTCACTATTTTAAATTTTGTTTTCCTTTAGTAGGGATTCTACTGTTTAAAGGGAGGCTAATTAAGCTACGTGAAAGAATATTACTACGAGAAAAAGAACAGCCCGCCGCTGCCTTTATCCTCTCGAAGTTCGAGGAAGTTTTCAGTATATAAACCTCTGCAAGCCAACACAAAAAATCCACAACTTCTTTCTTAGATTCAAAATCTATTCTTCTACTTCTCCTACTCCTGCAAACAAAAGAATCCACTATCTTATTGGCTCATTTTGTGTTCTATTTATTTTGTATTTTGTCCAAGGTCAGCATTTCCCTTTGTTACTTCACGCAACTTATTTCATGACAAATTCTTCCTTCTACATTATTTACGTTATCTTATATGGAGGGCATACACACATGAAGTGATCATTTGTCTAATCCCTATTCTCTTTGTTTCCTTGTTTTTATTCTAATGATGTAGTTAGTGAGGGTTAAGGGCATAATTGTCTTTAAACTTTTGTTTGTTCTACATATCTTGGCTTAAATTATATCCAGACAACTTTTTGCTTACAATTAACCTAATTTGACCGTGCCGTTGTCGTTTCAATCATTTTTTTTTTAGATATAATCTCTTATTGCCCACTATTCATTTTAGAATCAAAATGGAAACCGATATTCTCTTTCCATGTCCCTTTTCAACATTAGTGACAGTTGTTTTATACGTCCAAGAAAATGAATAAAGTCGAAGACTCTTTCTCTCTTTAACCATTTTTATACTTTCAGGATAACTTAATCTGTTATAACAGACTTTTACTTTATTTTTCAGATTACCAATCCAATTCACTACCAATAATCAATTTAAGTCATTTTTTAAGTGACTTGAGTTTTGATGATAGTGTAAATAAAATTCTTTTCACTACATAACGAAAATTTTATTACCTAGAAAGCATCAAAGAATGCAACGTACATCCAAAATCATGTTTTTTTTTATGTTAGTTTTTACTAAGTTCTCATAATTTGACGAATTGTCACAATAAAATATTTATATATGAATTTATAGGGAAAAAGGAGAAAATGAGCAGACCAGGAGACTGGAATTGCAGGTCATGCCAGCACTTGAACTTCCAAAGGAGAGATTCATGCCAAAGATGTGGAGAGCCACGTCACGGTCATGACTTTGGAAGCTGCTTTGGCGGAAGAGGAGGCGGCGGCTCCTCCGCTTTCGGCTTTAATACTGGGCCTAATGTAAGGCCCGGCGATTGGTACTGCGCCATAGGGAATTGTGGCGCACACAACTTTGCCAGCCGCTCAAGCTGCTTCAAGTGTGGTGCTTTTAAGGACGACTCCTCCGGTGGTGGTGGTGGTGGTTGTGGCGGCAGTGGCTTTGACGCTGAACATATGATGTCGTCCCGCCCGAGAGGCTTTGGCTTCGGTAATGCTAGTGGCGGCAGCCGTTCTGGATGGAAGTCCGGCGACTGGATTTGCACCAGGTAAGGCAATATACATTTAGCTGCAAACAATATCTTGCTGCCTAAGTAAACCCAATAGTCCCCGTCCGAAGGGAAATATAAAGAATTTAAATTATATACATGAATAGTATTAAAAATTTACGTTATGGACGTATTTCAATATGTTATTACAAATTACATGTCGTATCATTATATCAGATTATCTTTAAATGATTTTGTACTGTAAGTTTATATATAATAAATAAATAAATAAAACTTTGTATGAAAGAAACAAACAAAAGATCGTGATTACGTACTTATTAATTAGACCAACTTTAATAAAGTAGTATAGTTTTTATTTGATTTGAATAACACCCGGGCATAAGCATGAATGATGGAAGTACAACTTATGGTCCTATAGTTAGCTTTTAAATTTAATATTCACGAAATATCACCATCGACATAGGTTTAGAAAACATTAAGTGTGAAAATTAGCGTGCATGTTTAGAAACATTAACTATATGAATCCTAATTTAGGCTCATTATTTTCCTTTGTTGCACAATATTAATTGTTGTAAAAATGTTTGAAATTATTAACAGATTAGGGTGCAATGAGCACAACTTTGCCAGCAGGATGGAGTGTTTCAGATGCAATGCACCTAGGGACATAGCTGGTAACAAGTCTTCATATTAATTCATCATTGATTCTCCATTTTTGGGTAATTAATCAAATTTTCACTTCTTCCCTCTTAATTTTACAAAAGATTTACACATTATACATCCTAATTAACTAATTATATATTTATTCAGGTGTTGCAGTCTAAGAGAGAATCAAGCTAGAAAGACGTGGAGAAGATGATATCTTGGAAGACGAAGATCTCTTTTTGCCCTATCAAATCCTACCTACTCTCTTTTTTATTTATTTTCCCCTTTTAATAGTTATATTATTCACTTATAGGAATCTTTAGATGAATTATGATCTCAAAGAAAAAGAAAAAAAAAATCATATCCGAGTGTTTTGAGAGTTTTATTAGGTATTAGTTAAATGTAGCCTTTTACTTCCAGCTTCTTTGTTTCAATCTATTTAGTATCAACGTGTGTTATTGAGAGAGAGATTCTTCTCTTGCCTTATAAACTCTTTTGTGTTTTTCCATTTCAATAGTTCTGTTAATTAAAATTAGCGTCAATTGATCCCATCGCCCCTACCTCCCCCCACCCCCCCCCCCAAAACCTTAAAAGAAAGGAAAGCAAATTAAAGAAATAAATGGATTATGCAACTGAATACCCATTCCTACATAGATTTCAACTGAAACGCAAAAAGCAAGCTAAAGCTGCATGTACGTAATTACGTATGGACCATCTCGTAGAAAAAGAACTACGCTTGGTTACACTTATGTACTAGTAGATTACTTTTTTATTTGGATTTTTGGAACTAAAACCACATTTCAGCGTAATAATACTTCATCCATTTCGATTTATATGATGTAGTTTAACTCGGCCCGAAGTTAAAGAAAAAAAATTTAAAACTTGTATTCTTAATATTTTTTACATGATTGTTAGTAGGTGAGGTTTTATATGCCTCAATAGGATTTGTAAGTTAAGGTCTAGCCCAGTATGTGTTTGCTTATATCCTATGCCGTTGGGAATATGTATCTAAACGGCTATGAGATTATATGCCCTCGTGAGACTTTTGCCGGCAGATACACCATAATCCTTTACATAAGGCCGCCATCATAAGGCAATGGAGGCGCAAAGGAGTGATTATTATTTTTTAAACGAATAAGAAAAGTATGGCACATCAATGAAAATGGACGGAGTATAATACGATTATCATAAATCTAAGTTTTTAGCAGATTAAAAGATAGGATTGATCTTGTTAAGACCGCGTCTTCCTTCAACAACGGCGATAAGAGAAAAGTTAATGCTCTTATTATAACACCAACCAAAAGCAAATTCGATCCTCGGCAACTTAGAGCAAATGAATTTCCTTGCTTTGGGGCGATTTCTCTTTAATTTAAGCCCGACCACTCTTTCTATTCTATCAACAACTTAATTCATGAGAATAGAGGATCTCGTGAATATTTCCACAAAGCACATGTCAGTCGTAAACAAGTGCAAAAACAAATTAAATGCCCATATTTACCAAGGACCTCACTCGAGTTTCTCATCTTCTATATGCAAATTTATTCATATTAATTTGTAGAAAGCTACGGTGTTTTTATTTCTTGTTAAATATATATGGAGCTTAGTAGGCTTTACCATAGAGTTGTAGTTTAATTTTTTCTTTTAAATACCTTTCTTTTGTAGGGTATGCACCTTTATTGTTGTAGATATGTTAGTTTTAGAAGTAAAAGTTGGGCAATGATATATGATAAGACATGCTCCTATTCTCAATCAAAATCATGTTCATTTTGATATGTTCGCTTTTTAGGCTGCTTTCACGTAACAGCTTTATCCATCCCTTCGAGCCGATTTCTTTTACTCCGTCCAGCAACAAAAATTAAAATATTTGAAAAAAATTTAAAATTTATTTACCATAAAAACAGCAATTAAATTTATATGTGGTATTAAGAATATGCGAATTAATTTAATACAAACGATATATTGTGTTAGATTAAACAGATAAAGGGCATAAATAAATTATCAAACCACTTAAGAGGGTGATTCCGGGCTTAGTAACAGCCTTAATGCATGCCTTCAATTCCAGGCTCACAATAACGAAGCACTGATGAACCAAAGTAGGAACTTGAATAACAGAAAAAACAAGAGTATATTGCCTTAAAGTGCGTGTTACAACGCATTCTAATGAATAGTCAGACTCCCCTATATATAGTAGAGGAATTATACCTTAAGTACAATTCTCTCAAAAGTAAAATCTTCCATTTTACTAATTACTAATCTTCTGCCGGTACTTGTCGAAATACACGCCGTGACATCCGGTTAGAAACGGATATCACGACCCTCTGTTAGTCGGGCTCGATTATCTGATAATGTTCTCTGAAGTTTAGGGATTCAAATCGGACCTAGGAGGCATGGCCCCGATTCATCCGAGGGCAGGTGTTTTACCCGGACCTCGATTCGAGGGGCTCCTTTCCTCGATTCTGGTTCCTTATAGTCATATCTCTGCTCTATTTACTTCATCGATAACCGAGGCGTCTAGGGCTTAATTTCACTCGTATACAGATAGTCTCCTCGATTTTCGGAGAGTAAGTTTTCGGAAACGACATACGCACTTCGATTCCTTCTTCAATGCGCCGTGACATAAATAACAAAGAATCTAAAATGTCCCGTCAATCATGTCATTATGACTCTAAACCCCGACATGTCATCCCTGAATGCGAAACAACGTGAGGCCTCTATAAATACTTCCCTCCTTCGTTCATTTTTCATATTTTGACCAAGCTTCTACCTTCGAGTCTTCAGAGATATTACTACCCTTCTTCATACCCCAATATTTTTACCTCTATTCTTCAAGATTTATCAGTGATTTGCAAGTTTTTACTCATTTTCTATCCATACCAACGCGCTTGACCTTTCATCTGTCGACATTTCTTCATATTTTTCAAGCTTTTTCCAGATAACAATGGCTAAAACATCCAAAATCGTTCCCCAAAATGTCGTTTCTTCTTCTCAATCGACCATCGAAATCTATAAAGCCACTCCCCATGTGGTCGACCTCGAGAGGTCTGCTACTGACGCGGCTACCAATGAATCGGCTTCCGAACCTCCCTTGAAGATATTCATTCCCGGGGGTTGTTCGGTCGCCTATGACTTTAATGTTGAGAAGCCTTCTTCGATGCAGGGTCGCCGTGAAGAGGCACCAAGATATATATGCTCAATCACCGAAGATGTCCTCCCCGAAATTCGCCAGGACTGGAACTGGGTAGGAAAGGACATAGTGGTTCCCGTCCCTAAGAGGCCATTATTACCCATGTTGAGGGATATCTAAGTGTTTACACTTATCCCTTCGCACTGGGCCCGGTGGACCCAATTATTTTGGACTTCTTATGAAGTATGCCTCGGTCAGATCCACCTGTTGCTGTGGAGGATCGTAATCCTCCTTCAATACTTTATGAATAAAATCGACTCATGTCAGCTCACCATCGATTATCTACTCTGCCTGTACAGTCCCCAAATCTTCCCGGGGGACTGATAAAGCTCGTACACCAGTTAGCAAATCCCCATTCTTAAGCATCGATGAGGATCAGGATCAGGGCTGGTAGGGACGCTTCTTCGGGTGAGGATCGTAGGCTTGATTCCTATAGAGTTTAGGCCATTCCCCGAGAAGTGGAATGTATCACGTAAGCATAATTTTCCTTTAAATTTTAATTTTATGTTCATCTCCTTTTTCCTCACTAGTATTTGTGATGGTGAAACTGTTGTTCGAGCCCCAAACGTCGTCCCTCGACTCAAGGAGTGGACGAGAGAATTTTCTCACAGATACCTTATTCCGAGCGCTCATGGTGCAAACTCTCGAGGGAGCACTGGGAAGCCCATTCTCATGGTAAGACTCTTCCTCGAATAAGTAGCATCTGGCTCTCAATTCGCATCGTACTCACCCTCTTTCCTTCATTTTCCCTCTATAGGTTTGCCTAAAACCAGCTCAGGCCTGCAGTAGGGGGTGATGTTCTATCCGTTGGTCCCTCTATTGCAGCAGTAGAGAAGAAGAAAAGGAAGGCTCCAGGCTCCCTGAGCTTAGAGAAGAAGAAAACAAAGAGAAGGTTGGCCCGTAAGCCAAAAAGAGAGCTCTAACTCTCGAGCACCCAACTCCAACTCGCTCTTCTGGCTTAGGGATGAGCCCAAGGAGGATGATTTTTTGTCGCCAACAGGCAGACTCCCCCCTCCCCTCCCCCCCCCCTCCCCGAGGAGCGGATGAGTGTTGAACAGAAGATTCATGAGGCCGATCTCCCTCAGATTAGGGAGGTCGATGAGGAGACCAAGGCCGAGACTTCCTAGGATACCGACCATTCCCCAAAGGAGGCACCCGGTGTGATAGATATATTAGGGTTTCCTTCTTATGCTGAGTCTATGGTCGTGGAGGCTCGAACAGTGAAGGGGCAATCCAACGAAGGGGCTCATGTTGCGATAATCCCCTTCGTTCATTTTTCGACGATATAGATTCTGTTGCTTTTGAAGACTTCATGGGGTTGGGTGATCTGGAAGTGGCGAGAAAGCCATCTTTAAAAACCGGCAGGCTAAATTCGATCCCAAAGTCGATCAACTAGTTTCCCATCCCGAGTACGGATCCCGGCAGCAGAGTTCGATAATCATCACTGTCCCGGAGGATGCCTGTGTTCTTTCTACTCCCATAGGAGTACGAGTTACCTCTGGTGCCTGATAACCGAAGAAGACCCGGCAAAAATGAATGAGGTGGGCATGTCGTCCCTGTTTAATGAAGCGCAACATGCAGTGAATCAGGTAAGGCATCGTTATGCTTTTTCATCCTCTGACTTAGTTCTTGATATTTCTAACGTCTTCCTCCTTTTATCTTTTTTGCAGGCCTTATTACTCTATCATGAAAGCTTTAATTTTGATACTGGGTCAAGTTTAACCATTTTGAGGTCGAGCCAAGGGAGCTCGCCTAGAAGAGAGACATGTATAAACTTCTCAGCGAGCAACACAAAGGTATCATCAAGAGTCTCCGTGCCAAGTTGGATGCAGCTCAGAAAGAGCATGCCGACTTGGTGGAGCAGGTAAAAGTTTTCGAAGTTATCAGTAAAGACTTAGCCATGGAGACTAACGACCAAATATTGAAGGTTCAATAGAAGAGTGACAGGATCAACCAACTTCGGTCTGAAATGAACGAGGTTCAGGCCCTGGACGATATTAGGAAAATGTGGACTGGCTAGCTTCGGAGAAGGAGACCGCCCTGAAGTAGTTGGCATGGTAGAGGTCCAACTCTGAGTGGAAAAAGAGAACGCTGATGCATGGGCTTGACAAATTGAAGACCTCCAGTCTCAACTGGGTTCGACCATTGCTGAATAGGATGCCCTTGTCATAGAGCTCAAAATAGCGAGGTCCATGTCGGAAGTAACCAGTGCCGATGCTAAAGAGATGGTGGCCTAGTATAGGCTGATGTTGAGGCAGTTGAGGTCTTCCTGAAGGCTATTGTTGAACATGTGAGGCGGTTGTCTCGAAGGGAGACCTCGAGGAGATCCATTCCTGAGGTTTTGACCTATGAGCTAAGATTGAGGAGAAAAGTCTCGAGGCAGAGGTCGAGGCCAAGAAGCTAGCTGAACCCGAGGGTGAGGAAGGTTCTAAGGGCTCTGGCAAACTCGAGGATGGAGAAGACTCCAACGGCTCTAGTGAAGAGGCGGGTTCTAGTGAAGATCAAGCGTAGGTGCATTAAGAAATTTTTCTTTGTTTTTGCACTTTGTACATTTATTTTGTTGAGGCCATTTTCGTTGGCCTTTGTAAAGATATTTTTTGAATGTATACAATGCTTTTTTTCCTTTTGGCAATTTTTGAGTCTTTTACTTTTGGCATCCTCTTTATGATTGTAAAGATTTCAAATGCCTTAGAATGGAATAAAACTTAGTAATAAGTTGTTGTTCGGAGGTTCGAACAAGACTTGTTCTCGATGTAAATTTTGTTTGAAACATATGGGGGCTCGATGTGACCGGAAGATTTCCCCAAAGTGCTTGTTTAGATGTTTTTAGATTATAATTTTGCCGAGGATAACCTTCGAAAATTTGGAATTTTGAAGTCCGTGTGTTTTGATTACGGGCTTCGGATGTCTCCAAGCGATTTCTAGGGAGGATGTAACCTTTTAGGTGCAAGTACTGCCTAATAGGCTTGGTACCTTTGGGCTTCAATAGCCCGAGCTATTTGAGTTTGTCTCGGATGACAGTTCCTGATTAGGGGTCTCCGTAATATTTTAAGTTAGGCACTGCCTCATAGATTTTTGTGCCTTTGGGCTTTGATAGCCCGAGCTATTCGAATTTGTCTAGGATGACATTCCCCGAGTGGGGGTGACCTATTAGATCATGATAGAGACTGCCCTTGGGATCGGTATCTTTAAGGAACAAATTGTAATTGTCTTGAGGGACAAAACATGTATCAGTAAGGTAGAAACTTTCTTTCATTCCTGGGAATAATATACAAGATTGTAAGTGTGAAGAAGCTTCGTGTTGTAGCTTAGGCGTTCTATGTGGGCACAGTTAATTTGACCGTTTGGGCCTTACAATAAATCCTAGTCATCGTCCTAGAGATGTTTAAGCATAAAGTTTACTTCCTTGCTAAAAATCATGACCCGAGGGTGATGGCCCCCAGTATTTGAGTTCGATCTTTGAGAGGGCTCGGATACTACTGATATGATCATCGATTCCAATTCAAAACCATTATTTGATTCTAGGTTAGCACGATCTACTACTGCCTCGTTAAAAACCTTACCAAAAAAACCCATTTGGGACGAAATCGATTCAAGGAAAAAAAGAGTGCAAGGCATGCTTTCAGGCCTAATAAATGCATCTTCCTTTGGTTATTGCCTGCAGGTATTAGTCCAATTGCAATATATATCAAGAAAGAATGAATGGGGTCATACCTTAGTAGTAGTATTATTTTAAGTGGGTCACGTTCCAGTTGTTCGGTAGCCGCTTACCGTTGCCTGCTTCTAATTTGTATGAACCTTTACCAGTAATATCGATAATTCGATATGGGCATTCCTAATTTGGTCCCATCTTACTTCATTCGGGTTTTGGGTGTTCAGTGTCACCTTTCTTAACACCAAGTCCCTGACATTGAAGTGCCATAGGTTGGCTCTCCGGATAACTCCTTTATATCTGTTGTTTCTGGGCGGCTAATAACTAGGGATTATGGTTCATTTTACACTCCTTCTTACTTGAGTTTTGATTAAAAAGGTATACAAAATAGTCCCAAAGGCTTACATGTTGTACTTGTTTGCAGGGTTTGGTCAAAAAGGTGAAAATTACTCAAAAGAACTTAAAAGGAGTGAAATATACACAAGTACCAAGAACAAATCCAAGCACAGTGCAACAGATCAACTGCGGCCGCATTTCATTTAGTGCGTTCTGCAGTGAGGAGATTTAGAGAGGTGCATATTTTGGAAACTCAAGCACTGCGGCCGCAAAGCATTTTGAGCGGACCGCAGTGGCCTCACCTCAGTCGTAATCGAGTTTGTGTGGTCCGTAAAGATGGGGTTCAAAGAGTTGGGAGTTTGGAGATTAATGCCAATGCGGTCCGCGGTCCTTTTTGTGCGGACCACAGTTGAAGCCACTGTGGCCGCGGTGGCCAAGTTCAGAGAGCAGAGATTTGAAGCCAATAAGCCTCACCGCGACCGCACTCCATTTCTTGCGGTCCGCGGTACCCCCGCAGGGGTATTTTTGTCTAGAAAATTTAACCTTGTACAAATACTTTCTTTTCCAATTTTTACATCATCTTTTGTAATCTAACTTTCAACTGAGCACATGAACAATGGTTTTGACTATTATATGTAATTTTATACTGGGTTTATCATTGAATCTTCAATCATCAGCTTGTAATTAAATCTTATGAGTTTTTATTCATCTGTTTCTCTATTTTCTTCCATTATTATGAGTAGCTAGACCCATTATCTAGGGTTGTGGCTCAACCCTAGTATCTATATTTGATGGGTCTTTTGATTTAAGTATTAGATGTTTATGGGTAGTTGATATTTGGACTGATTTATGTTTTTAATGTTGAATTAGTGGTTGCAAATACTAATTTGTGCCTATTTGGCTTAGGTTCTTCTTGAGATACAAAACTTGAGTCTAGGAAAATCAGTCCAACAAGGAATTGTGGTGTAATCAAGAGATTGATAGCCCCAATTAAAGAGTTAAACCTAGAGATAGTAATACCCTACTTGAGCATATATTCCTTACATAATTTTGACACCCAATTGGTCTTGAGAAAGTCAATTACGGCAAGTCACTCAAGCTACCGAGAGGTATAGAGTGAGTAATTCTGTGCATTGGCTTTATCACAATCCCCAACATAACGTCTTTGCCTTAGGCTTTAGATCCTGTCAAGTATTCACGTACGAGAAAGTCACTTCCCTAGTACCTCTTTAACTATTTAGAAAACCCTACAAGTGATTCTTATTTTAATTAAACTTATCATTAACATAAACAATAGAAATAAGATCCAACCAAAAGATGATTGGAAGAGTAATTAAGAGCACTACGCATCTCTAGTTTAGATAGGAATCCAATTCCCACTTCTAGCTCCCTATGGATTCGATCCCGGCCATCTCGGGTAAAGGCTGCTTCAAAAGCTCCTGCCGCTTTATAGTGGTTTAGGTTTGGCTCCGATCAGCGTCCAACCAGACGAGGGCGGCCTTGCGCCTCTCATCCAATTATGCCAGGCTCATGCTCATAGCCTCACCATTTTACTTTTCAGTCCCATATCGGAATTCAGCTAGTATTAATGCTTCAACACCGTAGACCAACGAAAATGGGTCCCCAGTACTAGACTTTGAGGCTGTATGGTATGCACATAGGACTTCGAACCAAATTTCCTTCCATTTCCTTTGGCATTGGTCAACCTTTTCTTAAGATTTTGGAGTATGGTTTTGTTTGTAAACTCCGCCTATCCATTTCTACTATGGTGATAGGGTGTTGATAAGATCCTTTTGATTTTATATTCTTCAAAAATTTGCTTACCTTGGTGCCAATGAAGTGCTTCCCATCACATGCGATGTCGGACGGGGACAACCTTTCGCAACGACATATTATATGATCCCAGATAAAGTCAATAACTTTGTTTTCCCTGACTTTTTCGAATGTATGAGATTTAAACCCATTTAAAAAAATAGTCCGTCATAAATAATATAAATTGAGTCTTAGCGGGTGCCCATGGTAGGGGACTGACGATGTCCATTACCCATTTCATGAATGGCCAAGGTGACAAGACCAAATTCAGTAGCTCCCCAGGTTGATGGATCATTGGCGCATGCCTCTGATAGTTTTCACATTTTTGCACGAAATCCTTTGCATCTTTATCCATGTCGATCCACTAATACCTGGCCCTGATTATAAACCAATGATTCTGCCCCCGAAGGTTTCCCACATGTGCCTTTGTGAACCTCCCTCGAAACATAGTTGTTGTCTCCCAGTCGTATACATATGGCGAGTGGTCCATCAAACGTTCTTCTGAACAGGGTATTATCTTCGGACATGCTAAACCTGGCCGCCTTCGTGTGCAGAGTCCTCGACTCTTTAGGATCCAAGGGAAGCTTCCTGGTCTTCAAGTAATCTATATACTTGTTTCTCTAGTCCTAGTTTATGGTTGTTGTATTTATTACGGCATATCCTTCTTCCACTACCGATTTCATGAATTGTAGGACCATCCATGAGCTTAATTCGTCATCATCAACCGAAAACCAAGTTAGCTAGAGCATCGGCTTCACTATTTTAATCCCGAGTCACGTGTTATAGTGTCCATTCCTTGAATCGATGCAGTGTTACTTGTAGTTTATCCAGGTATGTTGGCATTCTTTCCTCCTTTACTTCGAATGTCCCATTGAATTGATTCAGCATAGGGAGAGAATCGCATTTAGTTTCGATCACATGGGACCTCGAGCTTTTAGCCAATCCGAGACCTGCAATCATGGCCTCATACTCAGCCTCATTGTTAGTCAATTTCATAGTTCTAATAGATTGCCTAACTATATTACCCGAGGGCAGCTTCAACAAGATATTGAGTCTAGACCCTTTTGCATTCGATACACAGTTCGTAAATAGGGTTTAGATCCCCGAGGAAGTCCTCAAGGTTAATAACAATTCCTTTTCGACCTTTGGTATTAGGGCTGGCGTGAAGTTGGCAACGAAGTCTGATAAAATTTGAGGACTTGATGGTGGTTAGGGGTCGATATTCAATATCGTACTCGCTAATTTCCATGGCCCATTTTTTCAATCGTCCTGAGATCTTGGGTTTTTGCATTATATTCCTCAATGGTTAAGTAGTCACGACACATATGGGATGGCACTGAAAATATTTCCTTAACTTACTGGAGGTGCTTAGCAAAGCGACCTCGCCTAGATTCATGCTAACATAATATATAGGAAATTTCATATCTTCTTCTTCCCAGACTTACTTCACTTACCGCTATCTCGGATATCGCCAAGTACAAGTACATATGCTTGTCTGCCTTTGGATTATGAAGCAAAGGTGGGCTCGAAAGGTACTGTTTTAGTTCTTCCAAGGCTTGCTAGCACTTTGGGGTCCATGAGAAGTTATTCTTCTTCTTTAATAATAATAATAATCGATGGCTCTTATCGGAGGACCTTTAAATGAACCGACACAAGGCGGATATGCAAGCGGCTAGCCTTTGAATGTCCTTTACATTGTCCATTACGATGATATCTTCTATGGCCTTGATCTTGTCGGTATTGATGTCGATTCCCCTGTTGGAAGCCATGAATCTAAGGAACTTCCCGGATTCGACTCTGAATGCGCATTTCTTCGGGTTCAACTTCATATTGTATTTCTTCAGTATGTTGAAGGTTTCCTACAGATGTTCCAAATGGTCTTCTACTTAGAGAGACTTAACTAACATGCCGTCAATGTGGACCTCCATTGATTTCCCTGTTTTCTCTTCGAACATTCTATTTAGTAAGCGTTGGTAAGTGGTAACAAATTTTTTTAGTCTGAATGGAATTACGTTATAATAATAGGTGGCATATTTAGTGATGATGGAATTATTTTCTTGGTCGCACGGGTCCATCTAGATCTGGTTGTACCCAAAAGATACATCGAGAAATCTGAGTATCTCATGTCCGGTCGTCACATCAATTATGCGATCGATGTTAGGCAAAGGGAAAGAGTCTTTGGGGCATGCCTTGTTCAAGTCTTTATTGTCTACACACATTCTCAATTTATTTCCCTTTTTAGGCATTACCACTTTGTTTGCTAACAATTCTGGGTACTATTCTTCCCGAATGGAGCCTATTTTAAGAAGTTTGGATACCTAATCTTTGATGAATGCATGCTTGAATTCGGACTGAGGCCTCCTTTTCTGTTTAACCGGGTGAAACTTCAGATCCAAGCTCAGTTTGTGAGTAGTTATTTTCGGCAGAATCCCTGTCATGTCAAGATGGGACCAAGCGAAGCAATCTGTGTTAGCTATAAGGAATTCAATGAGTTTTTTTCGGAGCCCGGGAGTTAGCCCCTTGCGTAGGTATACCTTACAATTGGGCAGGTGCTCGATAAACCCGACTTGCTCTAGCTCCTCAACTATTGACTTGGCGGCATCGGAATCGTCAGGGCCTATGAAAGACCTAGAGACTCTGTAGTCATCATCCTCTCATGTCTCCCGCCTTTCTGGTTTGGTCGGGGCTGGCGAATGCTATTTGGTTTCTCCCTTGGTGATAGAGCACAGGTTCTTCGATGTTGAGAATGTGAATATAGGGACCACCTCATTGACCGCGAATATTTTTATTACTTTTGGTTGTTCCACGTAAACTATTTTGATCCCTCTGGTGAAGGAAATTTCAACGCTTGATGTAGCGTCATGGGTACTATCCTCATGTTGTGAATCCATGGCTTCCCGAATAAAGCATTATATTTAATATCTCATTCGATCACGTAGAACTTTGTTTCTTGAATGGTTTCGGTAGTATTTACCAGTAAGGTTATCTACCCTTTAGTGGTATTGCATGTCATGTTGAATCTGTTTAAGACTCAGACTACAGGCACTATTTGGTCTTGCATACCCAGCTGTTCCACGACCCTCGATTTGATAATATTGGCCGAGCTACCATGATCAATTTTAACAGGCTTGACTCGAGATGTATTTATGAGTACAAATATTAACACTTCATCATTGTGTGGTTGCACAATGCCTTCAACGTCCTTGTCGTTGAAAGATACGGTTCCCTTTGGTATATAATCTCGAGTCCGTATTTCTATTGTAATGGATACTTTAGTGGGTTTTAACATTGGTCCTTGGGGGATTTCAACTCCACTAATGATCAAGATAATGATGTGTTGAGGTTCCTCTTGCTCAATATTCTAGTTGGCATCCCTATTACTAAAGTGATTTTTGGCTCGATCACTTAGAAATTCTTGGAGGTGTCCGTTGTTGGATAGCCCGGCTATTTCTACTCTCAAATGTTGGCAGTCATCAATTCTACGGCCGTGAGTGCAATGATATGTACACATTAGGTTGGGGTCCCTTTGGACAGGATCATATTGCATTGTTTGAGACCACTTGGTGTCGTTGATGCGCCCTATGGCGGATACGATGTTGGTAGCATTGGAACTAAAGTTATACTCTGATATCTCGGTGCCTCCCTGGCCTCGAGTGGCCTGTCAAAACCAATCTTGCTCATGAGTCTCCGACTATTATGGCTTTGATTGTTCCTTCTTTCATTCCTTGCAGGATTTCGTCTGGAACCACTACTCCATCGATCTCCATTATAAGGTTGATATTGATTTATGTTCGATCTTGGTTCACGATTTTAGATCTATCACTAGTCATGATAGGATACACGGACTCGGAAGGAGTCCCGAGTTGATCATCTCCGACTCTGATTTTTGAATTGTACATGTTATGGACGTCGGCCCAAGTTACCGTGGGGTATTCTGCCAAGTATTGTTTCAATAGTTGCGTAGCCAATGAGTTTTGAGGGTTGAGTCCTTGGATGAATGCCTAGATGGCCTAATCGTCTGTGACTAGGGGCAGATCCATCTGTTCCAGTTGAAACCTTATTGCGGCCAAATGCCAAGCAAGCATGCGTGGTCATCAAGTAATAAAGTGACCGGATGAGGAACCATGGAGGACTTGTGATTAAATATTTACTAAATTAGACTACCCTAGTTATCTAAATAAGAATTAAATAAGGTTATCAGATAGACTATCCTAATTATCTAAATAAGTGTATGCGGACCTCTAGATATTTATGTTATCAATGTGATGAAAACGATCTATGATTATGGGCTATCTGACATTCTTATTTTTTTCTTAATTGACTAAGTAATTTATCTAGTTTATTGGTTAGTAAGGTTAATATCGCTCATAAGAATCTGTCGAGTTTTTACTCTCCTATTCAAGCTAACCTAATGCTAATACGCCTATGAAATTAGAACTTGCAAGAACGCTTTTGTAATTTCTGTAAATCAACCAAGTAAGGCCGTTAGGTATATGTCTATCCTAACCGCGAATTTGTTCCCCATTGCCCAGGTTCAAGAACTTGCTCTACTCAATCATATATGCAATCTAGAATTTTTACTTTCAACTTCAGTTCTAAATTCGTAGATATTATTCAATTTGTGATCATGTAATCAAATAATTAATCACAAGATTGAATAAACAAATCAATATGATAAATCAAAAAATGAAAATTAATATTCGAATAACAATAGTCATGAAAGAACCACAACCCTAGAACGTGAAGTCTTAGGTCCATTTAGACATGGTATCCAAACCAAAAAACATACAAAAAAATATCGAAAATACTAAGTTTGATGGAAGAAAAGATAAAACCCGACCTCCAAGGCAGTTCTGTACTCTCCCTAGGTGAAAAGTTACAAAAATAACATTTTACATGTATTTATACAAAGTAGGGTTGGGGCCAGTCGAAAATACCTTCTCCCGCACGAAATAGGACTCTTGCTTTGTAAAATTTGTACAGGAGCACCGCATGGGGCGACGAGCCATGTGGTGTGCTTGTGGGGAACTTCAAAAGTATGCAATTTGAGGGTAGCATCATTTACACAGCCACAGAGCGCTACGCGCCGCCCCAAGCGCTGCTGTAGAAATATGGAAATATATAAAACATGAAAGTTGTATCCCTTTTAAATAGCTTTCAAACGACATATTGTGTAAACCAAATGGATTTTTGAGTAATACGTTATGTGTATTTTACTGGACAATGCGTAATATGCCTGCTCGATTCTTGGTTTCGTTCCTAAAATGCACTATCATCTGTTGATCTCCAAACATGATCCCAACTTAATTCTTGGGCTTTTACTCAGACGTCAAAGCTCTAGAATAGCTTGAGTTCATTTTACAACATCTACTTAGATCGCAATGACTCCTACAAGGCATAAAATACAAATTTAGTGCAAAACACTAGTGATTAAAGCTCAAACTCAATTAAAGTGCAGTAAATTAGAGTGTAATAAACGACTGAAATATGTAATTACACCTATCATAAACACCCCACTTTTAAACCATTGCTCGTCCTCGAGCAATCAAACCACACTTTTATATAGACACAACCTTACTAAGCAACTCTCTTAACTCATCTTACCAAGAATATTTAAAATAGACTAAGCACAAGAGTGTAACATTTTTACCTCAAGATTTGACTCAGAAGTACGCATTATTAAAAACTCACTCACTTACTCTAACATAGGGCTTAATGAAATTACCTTTCCTTCAGGATTCAATTTCCCTCACACAACAAAAGAGAGTAGTTCCACACACAATAAAATTTAAGAATAATTAGGAACTCAAGATATAAATAATTTACTCACTCTCAGAAATAACATTTATATGCCGCAAAAGATGCACCATAGGCTTTCCCGTAGTGTACTACTCTACCTTTTACAAAGTTCATAATTCAAGTGCCCATGAGAGGTGAAACGATTCAAATAGATGGTTAATTCAAAAAAATGGGCAAGGCTTGTAATGTGGTCGAACCCACGAGGACTTGTGATTATCTATTTACTAAATTAGACTATCCTAATTACCTAAATAAGAGATGAAAACGATCTAGGGTTATGGGCTACCTAACATTCTTATTGTATTCTTTAATTAAATTGACTAACTAATTTATCTAGTTTATTGGTTAACAAGGTTAATATCACTCATAAGAATTTGTCGAGTTCTTACCCATCTATTCAAGCTAACCTAAAGCCTATATTTTTACAAAATTAGAACTAGAAAGAACGCATTTATAATTCATGTAAATCAACCAAGCAAGGCAATTAGGTATATGTCTATCCTGACCGCAAATCTATTCTCTGATGCCCAGGTTCAAGAACTTGCTCTATTCAATTTATATGCAATCTAGAATTTCCACTTTTGACTTTAATTTCAGCTTTGTAAGTAGTATTCAATTGGTGATCAAGTAATCAACTAATTAAGCACAAGATTGAATAAATAAACCAATACGATAAATCAAGAATTCAAAATTAATATTCGAATAACAATAGTCATGAAAGAATCACAACCCTAGAACGTGAAGTCTTATCTCCACATAGATATGGTAGCCAAACAACAAATCATACATAGAAACATAAAAATTCTAAGTTTGCTAGAAGAAAAGATGAAACCCGTCCTCCACGGTGTCTCTGTGCTCTCCCTAGGTCAGAAGTCTGTCAAAAGTTACAAAAATAACGTTATTACATGTACTTATACCAAGTAGGGTCGAGCCCAGTCAAAAACACTTTTCCTGCGTGAAATAGGACTCTGGCTGTATAAAATTTTGCACAGGAGTGCCGTATGGGGCGACGCGCCACGCGATGTGGTTGTGGGGAACTTCATAAAACATGCAATTTGAGAGCAACAACAATTTACACAGCCATGCGCGACTGTGAAAACTTGAAAAAATGTAAAACATAAATGTTGTAACCCTTTTAAAAAGCTTTCCAGCAATAAATTATGGAGACCAAACAAATTTTTGAGTGAATGTTATGTGCATTTTACTGAACATTGCGCAATATACCTGCTCAATTCTTCGTTTTGTTCTTAAAGTGAACTATTAGCTGTTGATCCCTGAACCCGATCCCATATTAATCCTTAGGCTTTTACTCAGATTTCTAAGCTCTAGAATAGCTTGAATTCATTCCGTAACATCTACATAGATCGGTCACTCCTACAAGGCATAAAATACACACTTAGTACAAAACACTAGTGATTAAAGATCAAACCCTATTAAAGTTCAGTAAATTAGAGTGTAATAAGTGACTAGAATATGTAATTATAGCATATCATCAAACCTTGACACGAATTCCCTGAGCATATCGTTATCTCTTTGTTTTACTTTGAAAAGGTCTAACTTCTTGTTCTCAACCTAGATGGCCCCGACGCGTGCTTTTATAAAGGCATCTACAATCATAGCAAACGAGTCAATAGAATTAGGGGTAAGTTGTGATACCATATCATAGGTCCCTATGACAAGGTCTCTCCAAACATTTTAAGCAGAACGGATTCGATCTCATCATCCTCCAAGTCGTTCCCCTTGATGGCACATGTATAGGAGGTCACATGTTCATTTGAATCATTCGTTCCATTATACATTGGAATTTTGGGCAGAGAGAACTTCTTCAAGATCGGCTTCAAATTTTTGCTCGGAAGGAAAGGCTTTTGGACAAACTTCTTGGAATCCAAGCCTTTCACTATCGGAGGTTCTCCTGGGATTTAATTGACCTGGAGTTATAAGTCTCCACTTTTTTGTCATTAGCTTCGATTTTCTTTTATCATGATTCTATCTATTTCATCAGTTCCTCAAGCATCTTTATTATCATAGGGTTGGTCATGAGTTCAGCTTCACTCAGCCTTTCTATGATTGGTTCATTTCTGCAAGTGTTTTCCCGGGATGGTTCAGACCCAACTCTGCTAGGGGCGCATTATTGGTTCTGCAACTGGGCAATCGCTGCCTGTTGAATATTTAATATTTCAAAGATCATCCGCATAGTTGATACCATCGCCTTCATCGCGTACATATCCCTGGCTACTGACCTAGCTCCCCTCATTGTTGGACACCATATTTTTGTTCTTGTCGTGGTGGCTAGATTTAACATCGATGTTTAAGTGAGCAGATTGAGAGTTTGAAGTTTTCCTGAAATTAAGATCTCAAAATACAAGTGTAAAGCAGAGTGTGTTATGAAAATTTGTATCAAATTGCCACTATAATTCTTAGCCCCGCGGGGGCCGCCAAAATTTTTACCTTAAAAATTTGATAACAATTGAATTTATATGTGGTTTTAAGGTTATGCGAATTAATTCAATACAAATGATAAGTTGTGTTAGATTAAACAGATAATAGACATAATAAATTGTCAAACCACATAAGAGGGGTGATTCTGGTCTCAGTAACAGCCTTAATGCACGCGTTCGATTTTGGGCTCACAATGCCGAAGCACTTATGAACCAACATAAGAATTTTTAATAACAGAGAAAATAAGAGTATATTGCCTTGATGTGCGTGTTACAATGCGTTCTAATGAATAATCAGACTCCCATTTATATAGTAGGGAAGTTTTATCCTGAGACAATTTTCTAAAAGGTAAAATCTTCCATTTTACAAGTAACTAATCTTCTTCAGGTACGTGCCGAGATACTCACCATGACATCCGGCTGGACACGAATATCATGGCCCTTTGTTAGTCGTGCTCGATTATCTGATAACATTCTCTAAAGTTTAGGGATTAGAATCGGACTTAGGGGCATGAGCACGATTCGTCCGATAGTAGGTGTTTTACCCAGACCTCGATTCGAGGGGCTCCTTGCCTCGATTCTCGTTTATAATGACCCGACCGGTCGCTTTGAGTTTTTGCACTTAGATCGTCAGTTCTCGGGCATTACTTGCTCCGTGTAGGGGTAGGTATCGGTCGGTTTGTTTCGGTTTTGAATATTATCGGTTTTGCCTATCAGTTATCGGTTTCCAAATATCATAACCGATAACCAAATCGATAAGATATTGGTTATCAGTTATTGATCATTATCGGTTCAATTATAGGTTTACCCGATAAGATAAAACAACTAAAATAATTTTGCAATATATAAAACTGTTGATTTTTCCATTATCTTGAGCTAGAAGTCAAGGAATAGATCAGATTTCTGTTGTCTTTGATAACTTTCTGATGCATAAATATTGGATTACAAAGGTGGAATGGAATATGATTGTATTGTTAATAAAATATGGTCTTGTATCCTTAAGAACAGTTAAACAAAAGTTTACTACTTAGGATTCTTAATATTCCAAAAAAAGAAACACTTGTTAAAATTATAAGTGGATAATGCAACAGCACCAAGTTTATACATTTCTTGTCAAAGCCCATTTCATTTCACATAAGACAGAATCTCCAAAAACATTTAAACACTAGACAAAAGATTAGAACAAGATCTCAAATAATAGTATCGCGTACACACAGCACAACCCCAAAAAAATCCAGATCCAGAATGGTTTCAAACAAACCAAGAAAAAAATGAAGATGAAGCAACTAATAACTTACACGCCGGCATGGGTCTTGACGGGTTGACTGGGGAGGGCGTGGTACGACTGACGAGTGACGTCAGCTTGAGTCTTGACGTGATGACTGGTGACTGCTGAGGGCATAGGGTGTGAGGCATAGAACTAGTGAGGGCGTGAGCCCTGGTGAGGCGGAGATCTAGTGAGGTTTGGCTGTAGGGGTGCGGCGGAAAAATTGATAAACTGAGAAACAGAAAGTGACATACTGAGAATTGAGAAAGAATAGAAAAAATCAATTATGAAACCCTAGTATAGTATGTATATACTTAAGGGTAAACTAATAAATAAGTTAATTCTTATTGGGTTATCAGTTTTTACCCAATAACAAAATTGCAAACCGACCCTGAACCGATAACCCTATAAAAAAAATTAACCCGTTACCGAACCGTTAACCCAATAACCCAATAAATAATTAACGGTTCAAGTTATCGCTTTTACCCGATATATTCCCACCCCTAGCCTCGTGTGATGCATTATGACTTATGTAAATCGTTGGTTTTGGTTTTTCAGGGTAATCAGAGTGGATTTGGAAGAACAGTTCTCAGTTTGAAGCTTGAAACTAGGAAGGTTTGACCAAGAATTGGCTTGTTTGTATATGATCTCGGATCAGAATTTTTATGATTTTTTTATCTCCTTCAGGTGATTTGGGACATCGGATCATGCTCGGAATGCATTTTGGAAGTCCGTGGAAGATTTAGACTTGAATTGGCAAAAATGAGATTTGGACATTTTTTGATTGACAGGGAGATTTTGATATAGAGGTCGAAATGAAATTCCAAAAGTTGCAGTAGTTCCTGTATGTCATTTTGGATTTGTGTGCAAAATTTCAGGTAATTTGGACGTGGTTTGATTGGGTTTTTGATCAAAAGCGTAATTCGAAAGATTTTAGAAAGTTTGGCTTGAATTTGATGTGTTTTGGGTCACTTGATGTGGTTTTGAGGTATATCAATGCTTGGGATAAGTTTGAATAAGGTATTAGAATATATTTGTGCTTTTGGTTGAGGTCCTTAGGGCCTCGGGGTGATTTCGGATGGTTAACAGAGAAGTTTGGATTTTGTTGCAGATGCTGAAATTGCTGCTTCTTGGGAACGCAGGTTTCGCACCTGCGGACTGGGAGCGCAGGTGCAGCACCATATATGCGGAGTTGTAGTCGTAGAAGCGGAAAAGGGATCAAGGAGCAGGAACCATATAAGCGGATATGTTGACCGCATCTGCAAAGCCGCAGATGCGATAGTGCGATCGCAGATGCGATTTTTGGCTGTTGAGTGATTTCTGCAAAAATAGTTGTGAGACCGCAAATGTGATACTCCAGGTGCGTCGATTGACCGTAGATGCGGGTCCTGGTGAAATAAGTGAAATTCACATAAGCGGAAGCGCAGATGCGCTTATGGGATCGTAGGTGCGAAAGAGCTGGGCAGAAGGTATAAAAATGCCCCTTCGCAATTTTCAGTCATTTGTTCTCCATTTTTGTGTGATAGCTCCAAGCTATGATTTCAAAAGGGGATCAAGTGCATCCACTGATATTTGGAGCATCCAGATGTAGATTCATGCGAGCAAGTCATAGCAAGCTAGAGGTTGGATCCGATCGAGCTAGTAATGATTGTAAATGATGCTTTGAGGATTTGAAACCCCAGATTGCGCATCGTAATGCTATATTGAGGTGAGGTACACATTTGATGATGAGTGTGGGGTCGTGTACTATTGGGAATTGTGACTTGGTTCGTCCCAATTGATAATTTTACCGCGTATTTGACTAAAAACTATTTGCTATCATTATTATTTGGGTTGAATGCTATATTTGGGCCTAGTGCTAGTTATTTGAACAATTCGAGAATTTTTGTTTATATTTCCTCACTGTTTCGACTTTATACTTGAACTCAATCATGATATTTTCAAATGATACTCAAAACTCAGCCAAGTTTATTGTGCTTTAACACTTGAAATGATATTTCAATTAATATTTTGGGCTGAGCATCATGTTTTACTAGTGCCCGAGTGGCTTATATGATTTTGACGGAGTAAGGCCGAGGGCCTATATGGTGAGGATACTTTTGGATCGGGTTGCACGCCGCAACAGTGAGATTTTGATTTGATAATGAGGCCGAAGGCCTGAGATATGTTCGCCGCAAGGTGGCTTGTTGATATTAATATGAGGCGAGAGCATGTTATGGTGCCACGGGGTGGCTTGATATTGTGCTTGGGGCGTAAGGGGCCCCTCCCGGATTTTGCACACCCCAGGTGAGGCCGAGTACCTATTATGATGTGAGATATAGTCCGAGGGGCTGGTATTGTTCTATGTGATTTGCCCGAGGGGCTGGTACTATTATGAGATATTGCCCGAGGGGCGGATTTGATGACATTGTGCTCGAGAGACGAACCTTATGTACTTATCTTTCTTATTTGCCTACAACTTACCTATTTAATTGTGTATTTGTTCTAGAGCGGCAGATTTCTATGTTTATCTGCACTAGTTGTTTGCATTCATTTGCATCACTGTTGAAAAAGTCGTTTTCAAAGAAGTTTAAACTGAGCTAAGATGTTTTAAGTGATTTTACAGCTTCACTACTTTTTTACTGGTTTTTGAACTGCTTCTATACAACAGCATGATATGCTTTGCGTAATTTCTTACCATTCAGACTTTGGTTGTGGTTATTACTCACTGAGTTGGAGTACTCATTTTACTCCATGCACCTTGTGTGCATATTTAGGTATTTCTGAACCCGATAGCAGGTATTGGCTGATCGGAGGCAGAGTCATAGGAGTTAGCAAGGTACCTGCCAGCATCTGCAACATTGCTTATCTCCCTCTTTATTTCATTTGTCTATATTCAGCACATTTTAGATATTTCAATTGTAGTTAGACCCTAGTAGATGTTCGTGACTTATGACACCCCGATTAGGGTTGTGTCAGGTGTATTTTCCATATTTCATCAATATTTTCCGCTATTCAATACATTTAAGTCATGTTTAGACTGCTCTTATGTTAATTAATTATCTTAAAAGGTGAATGGGATTCAACTGGCTGGCCTTGTCTTCACGAGAGGCGTCATCACGATTGGGTTTGGGGTTAGGGTCGTGACAAGTTGGTATCAGAGCCTAGGTTACATAGGTCTCACAAGTCATGAGAAGGTTTAGTAGAGTCTCACAGATCGGTACGGAGACATATGTATTTATCCTTGAGAGGATGCAGAACCATTAGGAAAAACTTCACATTCTTAGAATCCTTATCGTGCGTCCATGATCCAGCTTGGGAAGTAACTCTTTGAATTCCCTCCACGTGTTTGTATGCGCACGTGATCCCTTAGTATCAGATATACATCAATGGCTTGTGATTTCCTGATCGAGGGGCGAGATGTGATCTTTGTGAGTTAATATTGAGGCCATTCTAGAGGACTTGAGATTGGATTTTTGCCTATTGCTTGAGCACTAAGGTACTGATTGTCTGAACAAGTGTTTTTAACTTATATGTTCGGTAGTGTCCTTGTTAGTTAAAGTGACGGCTGGATGGTTGTGTGATAAGTATGCTAGTAGTGTGAGAGGTAGCCATATGATTTAGAAGCAATGAGAAGGGTCTGGTGGGGGATAGAAGAACTATTAGGTGTTTGAATTCCATTTTGATTCAAGGTATAGCCCCGAGTTATGGGCGTGTGAACAATCTTTTCATGTTTCCTTGTTGGGAGTGAAGTAAATTTCATGTTACGGTATGAGCTCAGACTCAGGAAGACCAAGTGACTGTGTAATGTTTGTGACGGTGGAAGGTATACAGAAATGTTATTGAAGGCAGCGGGTGGGCTATCTCCTGCAAAGTGTTCCGAGGTTGCGTGATCCTTATGTGTCTGTTAGAAGATCTCCTGTACAAGTGAAATATAAGTGTTGAAATTTTAATTTTGGGTCGCTTAAGAGAGTGGGCCTAGCTGTGTGAGAGTGAATGTGAGATTTGCAGAAGATTTAAAATATTAGATGATTTTTCTTTCTACAAGGATACAAAGAGTTTGAGTTTAATATCACTATGGTATTATGGTATTATGGCTTCAATAGAATATATGCATTATGAGTTATTGAGTGTATGTTGATCTATGGCTTTGAGCAAGTGGGGGAGTCTGCTATTGATTAGTTGACTGCACGGTTAGGTGCTATGTCGATTCCAGCTTGAGGCATTCAGGTGAATCATTATGGCCTACGGAGATTGAGACCGAGGATGGCTCGAGTAAAGGAACATTTTGACAAAGGTTATATTATGCTTCATAGATGTGTGAGAATCACAGGATGTCTTAAGTCGTTGTTGGTAAAGGATGCTTGGATGCTCTATGCTTGTTGCATATAGCATGAAGTTACTTGGTTGTAATGGAATGATGTCACATCTTGTGTAGTCAGAGTGCTAATGAGGAAAAAGTTGTTTGGTTCATTTGATTAGTCTAATTGCAGTACAAGTAGAGTAGATGACCCTCGAGAACGGTTCTAATGGGTTCAAGATTTTACATGTAACAATTGGGTATCTTCAAGTTGTATATATGGTTAGAAACTGAGTTTTTATTGGAAGATCCCAAGACTTGTGGTAATTTCTTTATTAATTATGGGATTCTATATATATCAGTGTCAGGAAGGCGAAGGTAATGACTTTGGATAAGCATTTTGAACGTGGTGCTTTTGGGAACATTTAAAAGAGTACTCAGCGGCCTATGAGCCTTGTACAGTGTGGTTTTATTCTTGGGTCTTGTGTGGTAAGTCTGGATTGAGGAATTGTGATATTAAAGCAAGAAGGAGTATCAAGTTAAAGGTAAATGTGAAGGGAGATCTGATGGATCGGATAGCTTGATGGTAGGCCAGATCGGTATAGTAAGGATATGATTAGTTCATTGGGTGTTTACGAGGTAATGAGTTTCTACGGGTATTTCGCGGCGATGCTCTTGGAATTTAGTGGCTTGCGTAGGTTGATTGAGTTAGGAAGATTCAGTCCTGACAGACTTGTTTGTGCAAAAAGGAGTCGAAGAGTTCTTGTTGGTTTCTACCATGGCTACAGATGTATATTTCTGTTGGTACAAGGAGAATGGGATGTATAGTGATTTTCTTCCTGGTCAGGCTCAATGGAAACTTCTTGATTGGTTGAGTACATAGTGGCTTATGGCTCGGAAGGGATATGAAGTTCTCACGTTATCCTAGGATGGTATAGCATATGCAGTATGTTGTGGAGGATTGAGATTGCGTGTGTAAGGTTACGGTTCAGTTCTGAAAGGAAGGTTATAAAACTCTTAGGCAGCGGGTAATTCTTGAGAATTAGAGAAATGAGCTTCAAATAATTAGAGATAAGGGTCTTTGGATGATTAAGGAAATAGTATCGCTAATTAAAGTGTTTTGGCAAGGGTATATGTTTCAGAAAATGCAATGTGATTAAGTTGATGGTACTTCAATAGTATTGCGGTATTTTCTTGTTAGATCGATTGTTGATATTCGAGTTTGGTTGGTGGCACAGAGGAATTCTAGATTATCTCTCATGGAATGATTGGGTATTAGCAGTGTGCTATGTATTTGGACAGCAGAATTAGAATTGAATATGGTGATTCGTGTGCCATATGGATTTGGAGACTGGGAGTTCTCATGTTCAGTCTATGTTGTGGTTGTGGGTTGCGTGCATTGGCACTGTGTTGTGACTATCGGGGTTTGGAGACCCGAGCGGATCTGTTGTTGCTCGGTATGTTAGATGTTGGACGTGATATTGGGTTCAGACTATTTGTCTATGTATTGTGTTATTTTGGACTATTGCGCTAAGGCGGCATTGTTGACTATGCCATAAATATCATGGGTTAGGTTGCGAGGTTCGACGGATTATGTCGTAGTATAGTGGTTTTATATTTCGAAGACCAAGTGGACGGCTGAGGAGGATTGTCTTTCTTATTTGGGCTTTTGTGATGGACGTCAGTGTAGAGGCTCTTCATATTGATTCAGTTCCGGTGGTGAGGAACTTTATGGATATGTTTCTTGTGGCCGGGCATGTCGCCAAGCAAGGTTATTGATTTCGATATTAATTTGATGTTGAGCACCGTATCGTATGGCGACGGCAGAATTAAAGGAGCTGAAGGAGTAGCTTCAGCGTTTTCTTGATAAGGAGTTCGTTGGCAGGCCAATATTGATGCATGTGCTAATTTGAGTTGGCTTGGTTGGCTCCGTATTGTATTGTTGAGGGATGTAATGATTCGATTGTTATATAACTTATTAGTAATATGGGGAGGTCAATGATTTACCCTCCTATGTTACGAGGTGTTATGATTTGTTGGTTATAGGAACATAAAAATATGGTCCGGTTCTATTGGGGTCTCATAGTGTAAGTCGAGCGGGAAGAGTAATTAGGAGTTACTAGGTGAATGGCGTATTGGTTATGTTCTTTTTGGTTTGCGTGGTATATGTTATTTGCTTCACCGTGGGTGTGATGATTTTCTTTCATTTCGGACATCAAATTGTGTGTGGTTGTCAATTTCGAGCATAGTGACTTGAGATGTTTCATGTAGAACAGTGTTTGGATAGGATCGCGCATTGCGGCGAAGTTATGTGGAGATATGACACTGCAAGTTAGATTCGTGTGTTCTATTTCTATGATGTGAATGTGTTCTCAGCCTCGTGATGTGGTGGTACTGGTGATCTTGAGGTACTTCTCTTTTATTTGAGTCGTTTTCATGATTGAGTATGTTAGGACTGTTGCTTTTTGGTGCGTGTATTGTGCAAATTGTGGCTTAGGCCTGTATTGATGTGTCATGTCACCAGAGTAGAGTGTTTGATTAGAGGAGATCGATAGGATCATTAATGAATACAAACGGATCTGATTTCAGCATGTTGGAAGGATAATACCGAGCTTCGGCTCAGAAACGTGATGTGCTATTTGCCAAAGGAGAAGTGGCTTCATGAATGGTTGATCTGGGAAATGATTATGGCTTACCGCGTGTTTTAGTGATCATTGGCAGTATATGAAAATGTTGGGATGATACTTTAGTTAATAAGAGTTTTTCTGTCGGTATTCAGGTGTTGTGTGCAGCGCTATGATTAGAAGTTATCACTACAAGTGTTTAAGTTATGTGGTATATCATGCGATTGCACCTGAGATAGTGTATGTGGTTTGTTACAGCTTGTTCAGACTTATTCATAGTATAAATGTGAGATGTTGATCGTATCGATGATTTTGGGCGCGGAAATGTGATTCTATGGTTTATGGGCTGAATTGGGTTGTGAAATTTCAGTTACAATGTGTCATCGTACCTATATGAGATAGGGTGATGTGGATCACCCCAGGTATATGCATGGTAAAGTTATTCAGCGATTGGTTGGCTTTTCGAACAACACTAGGCACGTTCGCGGATGAACTTATGTTTAAGTGGGAGAGGATGTAACGACCCGACTGGTCGTTTTGAGATTTTGCACTTTGATTATTAGTTCAGGGGGATGACTTGCCCCACGTGATGTATTATTACATATGAAAATCATTAGTTTTGATTTTCCAGGGTAATCGGAATGGATTTGGAAGAACAGTTCTCTGTTTGAAGCTTGAAATTAGAAAGGATTAACTAAGAATTGACTTGTTCGTATATGATCTCGGATCAGAATTTTTATGATTGGTTTAGCTCCATCAGGTGATTTGGTACTTAGGAGCATGATCGAAATGCATTTTGGAAGTGCATGGAAGGATTAGGCTTGAATTGGCGAAAATGAGATTTCAGCATTTTCCGGTTGATAGGTGAGATTTTGATATAGCGGTCGGAATGAAATTCTGAAAGTTGTAGTAGTTCCGTTGTGTCACTTGGGATGTGTGTACAAAATTTCAAGTCATTTAGACGTGGTTTGATTGGGTTTTTTATCAAAGGCGTAATTCGGAAGATTTTAGAAAATTTGGCTTGAATTCGATGTGTTTTGGGTGATTTGATATTGTTTGAGCTGTTTAGATGCTTGGAACAAGTTTGAATAAGGTATTAGAATATGTTTGTGCTTTTGGTTGAGGTCCCGGGGGCCTCGGGGTGATTTCGGATGGTTAATGGAGAAGTTTGGATTCCGTTGCAAATGATGAAATTGCTGCTTCTGGTATTTTCGCACCTGCGGATTGGGGATCGCAGATGCGACACTATATAAGTGGAGTTGTAGTCGCAAAAGCAGAAAAGGGATTAAGGAGTAGGAACTGCATAAGCGGATATGTGGACCGCATCTGCGAAGCCGCAGATGCGAAAGTGCGATCGCAGATGCGATTTTGGCTGTTAAGTGATTTTCGCAAAAGCGAACGAAAGATCGCAAATGGGGTACTGAAGGTGTGTGGATTGACCATAGATGCGGGTCCTGGTGTAATAAGTGAAATCTGCAGAAGCGGATGTTTTTTCGCAAAAGCGGAAGCGCAGATGTGCTTATGGGATCGCATGTGGGAAAGAGCTGGGCAGAAGTTATAAAAATGCCCCTTCGCGATTTTCAGTCATTTGTTCTCCATTTTTGTGAGATTTTGGAGCTCCAAGTTGTGATTTCAAGAGGGGATCAAGTGCATGCACAGAGACTTAGAGCATCCGGAGGTCGATTCATGCGGGCAAGGCGTCGCGGGCTAGAGTTTGGACCGGATCGAGGTGAGTAATGATTGTAATTGATGCTCTGAGTGTTTGAAACCCCGAATCGCACATCGTAATGCTATATTGAGGTGAGGCACACATTTGATGACGAGCGTGGGGTCGTGTACTATTGGGGATTGTGACTTGGTCTATCACGATTGATGATTTTACCTCGTACTTGACTAAATACTATGAGCTGAATGGCATATTTGGGCCTAGTTCCAGCTATTTGAACCCTTCGGGGATTTTGTTGATATTTCCTCAATGTTTTGACTTTATACTTGAACTCAGTCATATTATTTTCAGCTGTTTTCAAAACTCAGCCAAGTTTATTGTGCTTTAACATTTGAAATGATATTTCAAATAATATTTGGGGCTGAGCATCATGTTTTACTGTTGCCCTAGTGGCTTATGTGATTTTGACTGAGTAAGGCCGAGTGCATGTATGGTGAATATACTTTTGGATCGGGTTGCACGCCACAGCAGAGAGATACCGATTTGATTATGAGGCCGATGGCCTGAGATATGTACACCACGAGGTGGCTTATCGATATTGATATGAGGCCGAGAGCCTGTTATGATGCCACGAGGTGGCTTGATATTGCACTTGGGCCGTAAGGGGCCCCTCCCGGAGTCTGCATACCCCCAGTGAGCGCGGATACCCATTATGATGTAAGATATAGCCCGAGGTGCTGGTATTGTTCTATGAGACTTTCTCGAGGGGCTGGTACTGTTCTGAGATATTGCCCGAGGGACGGATTTGATGACATTGTGATCGAAGGGCGAACCTTATGTACTTATCTTTCTTATTTGCCTGCCATTTACCTGTTTAACTGTGTATTTGTGCCAGAGGGGTGGATTTATATTCTTATCTACACTAGTTGTTTTGCATTTATTTGAGTAACTATTGAAAAAGTTGTTTTCAAAGAAATATAAACTAGGCTAAGATGTTTTAAGAGATTTTACAGCTTCATCGATTTCTTACTAGTTTTTGAATTGCTTCTATACATCGTCATGATATGCTTTATGTGATTTCTTACCATTCAGACTTTAGTTATGGTTATTGCTCACTGAGTTAGAGTACTCACTTTACTCCATGCACCTTGTGTGCAGATTCAGGTATTTCTGAACCCGGTAACGGGTATTGGCTGATCGGAGGCAGTCATCGGAGTTAACAAAATAGATGTCGACGTCTGCAGCATTGCTTATCTCCCTTTTTATTTCATTTGTCTATATTCAGCACATTTTAGATATTTCAGTTGTAGTTAGACCCTAGTAGATGCTCGTGACTTGTGACACCTTGATTAGGGCTGTGTTAGGTTTATTTTCTGCATTTGATCGATATTTTCCGCTATTCAGTATATTTAAATCATGTTTAGACTTCTCTTATGTTAATTAACTGTTTTAAAAAGTGAATGGGATCCAACAGGCTGGTCTTGTCTTCATGAGAGGTGTCATCACGACCGGGTTCGGGGCGGATTTCTATGCTTATCTGCACTAGTTCTTTTGCATTTATTTGTGTTACTGTTGAAAAGTTGTTTTCCAAGAAGTTTATGCTGAGCTAAGATATTATGATATTTACAGCTTCACCGCTTTCTTACTGGTTTTTGAACTGCTTCTATACAGCATCATGATATGCTTTGCATGATTTCTCACCATTCATACTTTAGCTATGGTTATTACTCACTGAGTTGGAGTACTCACTTTACACCCTGCACCTTGTGTGCAGATTCAGGTATTTCTGAACCAGATAGCGGGTATTGGCTGATCGGAGGCAGAGTCTTTGGAGTTAGCAAGGTAGTTGCCGGCATCCGCAGTATTGCTTATCTCCCTCTTTATTTCTGTATATATTCAGCACATTTCAGAAATTTCAGTTGTAGTTAGACCCTAGTAGATGCTCGTGACTTGTCACACCCTGGTTAGGGATATGTTAGGTGTATTTTCCATATTTGATCGATATTTTTCACTATTCAGTACATTTAAATCATGTTTAGACTACTCTTATGTTAATTAACTGTTTTAACAAGTGAATGGGATTCAATTGGCTGGTCTTGTTTTTACGAGAGGCACTATCACGATCGGGTTCAGGGTTAGGCTCGTGACATGGTTCCTAACAGTCACATCTTTGCTCTGTTTACTTCATCGATAATCAAGGTGTCTAAAGGGCTCAATTTCACCCGTATACAGATAGTCCCTTTTTTTCTCGGAGAGTTAGTTTACAGAAACGACGAGAAACGACATACGCACTTTGATTCCTTCTCCAATATGTTGTGACAGAATCGACAAAGAATCTTAAATGTCCTTTTATCTTTCTTTTTTAATTCAAGGGGCTCTTACTTTTCAAAATAGTGCACCTTTCTCCTTATTTTATTAGTTCCACTCAAAAGCCAAACCAACCACCCCATATTTTAAGTTTTATAAAGGTCATAACAATTCAAGTGCTCATGAGAGGTGAAAAGGTTCAAATAGATGGTTAATTCAAACAAATGGGTAAGGCTTTTAATGTGGTTACAAAAAAGATAGGATTACAGGCTCAAAGGGTTAACTACAATACATACAATTAGGCGGGTAAACTATATATATCTGGATCAACAAAGAAATGCCTATACCACTTCCAAGAATGAACAAAACTATTATTCACTTTGCAAACATACGGAGCAAGCTCTATACATAAAATGGAATGCACGGAATAACACACAAACCTCACGCACACATGGCACATCACATACTCGGGATTGGACTCATCATGATACTCTAGTCAAAGCAATTAAGTAAAGTTAAGATCATAAAATTTAAGGTACTTATACAAGAGTCAAAAATTGAGCCTAAGCGTCACCATCAAAGTACTCACTGTTCTCTATGAGGTATAACAAAGACAAGAGATATTGCTTCAATTCCAATCACATCACAATGGCTCCTACTCCTAAAAAGTAAAACTAACTACACCCAGTTCAAACAAAACTCTTGGCAAAGAACCGCGGCACAAAGAAAAATCAAGGGGTAATTGCTACACCACCTATAAAGAAAATCTTTTTGTCCTTTTTCTTTCGACTTAAATCCCTCAAGAAAACTGTCCAGGAGATCCATCGACGGGAAAAGTTTAATTTTATATCCCTTTTTTTATTTTTTTCTTTGGGGCTAATAAAATACTACACAACTATGAAAACAAAAATAATAAGTCAATAATTTTCTAACATACTACTACTATTTATCTAGAGAAATTCTCCCACCCCACACTTAAAATAATGCAATATCCTCGGTGCATCTAATAAATAACAACCGAGTAAAAGAGACTCCCTAGTAGGCCAAAGACAAAAGCATTAGCATCTCACGGGATACTCAGACTTCTCCCAGGTATGATCCTCTATGCGGATACCTCGCGCTTAGGTTCAACCACCTACTCACATTTACACATGCATGTTGGCTTTGACTCCATGATCCTACTCCTATAAAATACTCTACAAAGAAAAATTACACAATAAAATAAAAGATAAACAAAAGAAAAAGAAAAGAATTGAATTTGGTTGCTTCCCAACAAGCTCTTGATTTAATGTTGCGGCACGGCATCATCACTTGCACCACTTTTCCATCCACTTTGAGGATATGAATTGCGTCCCAATTTTGCATCAATTTTTCTATCACGTTCCTAGGGCGGTAGTGTAAAAATAAAGGAACTAAGCAATAGGTATCGCATCTCACACTTCTTGTCCTTTAAGTGAGGGATGCTGTTTTGTCTCCTCGACATCATAAATTTTAGAATATAAGTACTTTGTTCCCAATTCATTGAATCCTCTATAGGATCGAATGGATCAATTCTCGTGTCACCAACGAAGCAACGTATTTGAAAATGATTAGAATGGGGTCCAATGTGCTCCAACTCTAGAATCGCTTCACTATTGACGACCTCATTTTGCACACTTCGTCAACCTTAGCATTATTAAAAATATTTTGCTCGAGTAGTTGAAATTCCTTTTTCCACTCCACAAGCTTGCCAGTATCCAAAATAATTGATTGTACGGCATCAGACAACTCAAAATTTGTATTCAATTGAACTTGCAGGTCATGGATATCTGAGCCAAATTGGTCTATCTCTTGTCTGAGCTCAGTTCTTTTGTCTATCAGTTGTTCTGCCATATTTGAAATACCATTACATAGAACCCTATGAAATTTTACCAGTTGAGCTTGTTCCTCTAGTCAATATTGGCTCACAATATCTGCTTCATCAAAATTATCATCTTGTGGGAACTTGCTCTCTTCGTCGAGTTGAGGTTCTTCTTGAAAATTGGCCATTAATTCGTCTATTCTACCATGCAATTCTTTGATCACTAAGGCAGTCTTTTTGTAAATTCATCTTGTTTCTCGACTATTTGCCTCATCACATCTTGTCATGTGATTCTTCGAGTTAACAAAGAACCAATCGATCAGGATTAAGACCTTGAAACGAAAACATAATTTGTGGGCCAATTTCAAGAAACAATGTATCTCAAGTTATACAATTCGGATAGGGTGATTCAAAAACAAGGTGAACGATGACGATATGAACTATAGGAAAGACTATTTACTCGTTCAAAATAAGTATATTGATGATGTACCCGTTCAAGAAAAATTATGATTCTATGATTAAAAAAATGAATTTAGATCAAGAAGTGTTTTTGAATGATCAAGAACTATAAAATTCCTAAAGTCACCACTTGAAATTAATTATTATGATAAAGAAATACCATACATAATTGAAAATAAGATAAAGATTTTCATCACCTTACTAACAAAAAACAAGGATAAAAAAGGAAAAAATACAGAAAAACACTCTATTGTAAAACTAGGGCAAGCCTTAAAACATGATTTTTTTTCTCTACAAGGCATGAGAACCCTTTATATAGGCCTAGGGTCTCTTATTTGAAGACTTTAATTTCTACTCTAGTAAGGAAATAAAATAACTAAAGACAAGAAAAGTAAAATCCCTATTTTACAAGTAAAAGAAACTAGAATCCCACTAAAAGGAAAATTCTTATTCTAAAAAGAATAAAATAAATCCTCTTTTAAAAAGAAAAGAATATTAGATTCTTGAAATCAATCTTGAGCTTCTTGGACTTCTTTCACTTCTTGAAATAAATTCATATGTTTGGACTTGAGCTCTAAAATATGATCTTAGCCAAAATTAATAAACTTTAATATAGATTCCTCGTTTACGTCATCTTGTTGCTCGGCTACTTCTCTCATCATGTCCATAATACGAGCAACGTGTTCCATATCCTCCACTTTATCTCTCCTACCAAACTCATAAACATTATTAGAAAAATCATAATAAGAGCTCTGAGAAGGATAAAAAGAATTAGGACAGTCATCCCAATTGCAACCTTGACCACCACACACATTACAAATATTTCACTCATAAGATTGAGATTCACACTTTTGCCACAAATGTAGTCCTCTAAAATATGGAAAACGATCACCATAATAAGAATAACCAATATTCTATCAATTCTCATTCAAAGATGCCATGTCAACAAAGATAATAAAATATTAAACCCTTTGACATGTGCCAAACTCCTCTTTTGCTGTTAAAAATAATAAAAATTTTGAATAGAAAAAAAGTAAACATCTAATCTAGAATAGTTAATTTTTAAGTCCCCGGCAATGGCACCAAAAACCTCTCAAACGCACACACAAATATATGTGGTCGTGCAAGTAATGTAGGATTGTAAGTCCAGATATCGTACCCACATGGCTTTTGATTAACTATTTACTAAATTTAACTAAGACAATTAATCTATTCAAGCGATTTTCTAAAGAGTGAATCTTTAACTAAAACTAATATAGAGTAGCAAACTATGAAATTAGATGGAAAAAGTTGGAGAATATTTGAGACGAATTCAATGAGAGACAACATTCTAAAGCTATGGGCTAGCTAACATTCTTGTTGAGTCTTCCGCTTAAATTATCTAATTAATTTATATAGTTTATTAATTGATAGGGTTAATATTACTCGTAACCTTCTTCCAAAGTACTACTCTCCTATTCAAGCTAACCTAATGCTTATAATCATATAAAATTAAGATTAACAAGAACGCATTAATGATTCTTGCATAGTAACAAAGCGAGGTGATTACGTATATTCCTATTCTAACCGTAAATTTGTTGACGATGCTCGAGTTCAAGATCTTGCTTTACTCAATCTTATATGCAATCTAGAACTCCCTCTCCCGAGTTCAATCCTAGATTCGCAGACAGTATTCAATTGGTGATCAAGCAATCAAATAACTAAGTGCAAGATTAAATAAATAAATCAATATGATAAAATAATAAGAACAATTCGAGATTCAAACTACAACGTTCATGTAGCACCCAAAATTCTAGAACTAATAAACTGTAAAGTTAAATGTCACGACCCAAAATTTTCTTCCATAAGATGTCATAACGGCACTTAGTCTCTACGACTAGGTAAGCCTAAACAATTACGAAAATAACAGGAATAGAAGTAAAACTCACAACTAACTCCAACAAATAATAACATAACTGATAACCATGCCTCTCGGCATATACAATAACCAACTCCTCAATAATACATAGTTTTTCTAAAACCCGGAACATCATGAGTCACAAACTACAGAAGGAAAACTAGTATTATATACACTAGAGTCTAACAAAAGGAGTGCAGAAGATAATGGACATAGCGGAGAATGGAGGGGGACTCTAAGGTCTGAGGAGGCGGAAGATATACCTTAAAGTATCCAACTGTCGCTGCTCACTAATGACGTGGCTGGTAAGAAGTCCATGGATCTGCACACAAAAGATGTGCAGAAGAGTAGTATGAGTACACCACAATAGCACCCAGGAAGTTCCAAGCCTAACTTCGATCGAGTAGTGACGAGGTCAGGTCAGGCCCACTGGTATATAATAATTAAAGTAGGAGAATGTACAGTATAATAAAACACTAGAACTTAACAAAGGGAAACACAACAAAATTAGCAGTAGATTACACATGGATATATAGTAGGGGATCTCCCGAGATACCGTCTCTTAGTCCCAAAGTAAATATGCAAAGAGATCTCCCGAGGTACCTCGTAGTCTTAAAACTAAATATACAGGGAGAACTCCCGAGGTACCGCCTCGTAGTATCAGAAGTAAATATGCAGGGAGAACTCCCAAGGAACCGCCTCGTAGTCTCAAAAGTAAACACACAGCTCAAACTGATAAATATAACAGTTAATAGCAAAAACATTTATTGTTAAAATGATAAAGATCTAGGAAAATCAACTAGGCATGCTGCACCGGAGTTCAAATAAGCAGTTAAAGCACGTAGACATGTTATTCTAAGCTAAATAGGGTAATTAAACATGCTAAGTATAACTCAATTAAGGAAAAACAAGTGATTATTTAGTAAAAGTAGGGTTTTACAACAAATAGACCGTGTACGCACTCGTCACCTTAAATACACGACGCTCACATATAACACAGTACCAAATCCTAAGGGAGTTCCCCCACAAAAGGTTAGCTCAATCAATCAGTAACAATACCTTTTCCACGAATATCGAATGGACCAAATCTAGAAAAAATCAATTACATACCATAAATATAACTATAAGAAACTAATCGCATTAGTGAAATCAAAGCTAAAGCAAGAAATTAAAAATCATCCCAAAAAGCCTCCCTGGGACCAAGTCTCGCTATCGGGTAAAAATAATAAAATATGAACATCCATTCACTCACAAGTTCACTCATACAAAAATTATCCAAATCCGATATCAAAATCTCAAACAAAACCCAAAGTCTTAGTTGAAGAACTTTTCTCATTTTTCCCAAATTTTCAATCTAAATCCGTAATTAAAAGGTGGAATTAATGATAGATTAGTGGGATATAACCAAAATCAAGTGTAGAATTATTACCCAATCGATATCTCTGAAAATCTCTCGAAATTTCGTCCAAATCTGAGCTCTCAAACTCAATTTTTTATAAAAATGGACAAACCCTCGTTTTGGAGATGCTATATTCTGCCCAGGCCTTCCTTCTTCGCGAACCCAGAAGGACACTCATATTCGCAAAGCACAAATTTGCTTCAGCCCTAAAACACTCATCGCAAACAGGATAAATAGGTCGCGAACATGAAGCTTACACTGCCTGACCCTATGAGAACGCGAGAATCTCATCGTGAACGCGTAGGCTAAATGCCCGGAGCTCCATTTTGACCGTTCCTCGACGCGAAAGCGAGGTCCATATTGCGAACGTGTAGTCTTAATGTTCCATATCTTCGCGAACACGAAACTACATCGTGAATGCGAAGAACAATTCCAGTTGGCCTCCCAAATGCCTTAAGCCAACAGGAGACCTCTCTCGCGAACTCGATGAAGGAAAGCAGCAACAGCAACACCAGAAAATGTGCTACCTTTCACAAGTTCAAAATGATCCATTAACCACCCGAAATCAACCGGAAGCTCTCGAGACCTCAACTAAACATACCTATCAGTCCTAAAACACCATACGAATTAAGTCGAGCCTTTAAATAACATCAAACAACGCTAACAACATGAATCACCCTCCAATTCAAACTTAATGAACTTGAAACTTTAAATTTCTAAAACCGATGTTGAAACCTATCAAACCACGTCCGATTGACCTCAAATTTTTTACACGCAAGTCATATCCAATAAAAATATCTTACTTACTAATTAAAACAAAATTAACATAAAACTTGCATAGGATTCCAAAGCTTTTTGAGCTATCCTCCTTTTATAAGTTCCGTTCATTGACCTCATGTGGTTGCTCGATAGATAGTACATACACATTATTATATTGGTCAAAAAGTAAATAGACATTTTTTCCTTTTTTATCTTTTAAAAAAAGTAACTACACATTCATTTAGGTCTCCTACTGTTCTCCATTATTTAGCTTTTAGCAAGATTCTTGTCCCTCTTTAAGCAGGCTTTACGTTGCCTCATGTGGTTTATTGATCTTTGGTTAAGTTTCCTCTAACCCCACCCACCCCAACCCCCTCCGGGGCCAAAACACCCCTCACGTACTGTCATTTCCATCAATAATGTGAATATGGGATGGAATGGTTCAATTTGTTTCCTCAAAAAGATTTTAATCTTGTAATTTGTTTCTCATCAATAGTTACAGCTTCTTCATTTAAGAAAAGTTATTTACGTAAATAAGTATTCCTTGACTATAACAGGAGAAAAGAGTGTTAGAATCCCTTTTTTTCGGGGGGCAGGGGGGAGGTGTGTGAGAGTTGGTATAATTATATTATATGGATAATTATAAAGTTTTATAAATAGAACTCTATTTAAGGTGAATGTCTATATTTAGAGAGATTCTAGGGTTTACTACTTGGTGGCTAAGTCACCACCTCCCTATAAATATAGTGCTTCTATTCCATTGTAATTGATCCCAAGTATCAATAAGAATACTCCTCTCTCTCCCTATTCTCTCTATATTGTTCTTGTCTTTTATATTATTTCATAACACGTTATCAGCACGAGTCTCTAATCAATTGAAATTTTCGATTATTTTAACTTTTGTTTGTGTAGGGTTTTTGCTTCATAGCCGATTCGGCTCTCTCAACTCAATCGCCGCCTTTTTCTAATTTCTATACGAAAAATAGAAGAAAAACGTTGAGAAAACAAGAAGTGAAAACATTGAAAATATAATTGGTATACCTTAAAGGTAAGTAATTTACTTTTCCCTTTCAAATTCTTGAAATTCTACGATTTGATTTTATATAGAAACAAAGACAACAAAGTTTGATTATAACTCTAATGGAGTTTGTAAGAAATTATAACCGCGTGAAGTGGTAAAATCTCTATGTCCTGCCATGATTAAATTCATGTATGATTGTGGGCAAATAATTGAAAATCCGTCCCATTGAATTTGCTCCATTCCCTTTAGAGAATGTGGAAGCAGTATATGATAAGTCTAAAAGAAGACAAAATTATTACCATGAAGGTATCAATGAATGTGGACGTGGCAAAGAATTCCGTCCAATTGAATTTGCTCCATTCCCTTTAGAGAATGTGGTAGCAGTATGTGATAAGTCTGAAAGAAGACAAAATTATTACCGTAAAGGTATCAATGGATGTGGACGTGGCAATAGACGAAATTATAATCGTCATTATTGTGATAATGAGAATAATAAAGATTCTCAAAATAATCTTTCACTTTATGAAAGTAATATTTGACATGAGATTGTGTAAAGCACATGATTATGATCCATTCCCTGAAGTGAATGTGATAATTGTAATAGAGCCCGTAAGTATGAACACGCTCTTGATGTAATTTTGTTTTATATCTGACATTATGAAAAGAAAGTTCGTTGCCCTTGAAATTTCGGGCAAGAACTATATGACATGGGTGTTGAATGCTGGAATCCATTTGGATGCAATGGGTCCCGGAGACGCCATTAAAGACAGAAATAATGCATCCACCCAAGACTATGCTAAGGCCTCGTTTTTCTTGCGCCATCACCTTAATGAAGGTTTGAAACTGTGCTAAGGCCTTGTTTTTCTTGCGCCATCACCTTGATGAAGGTTTGAAAATTGAATATCTCACAGTCAAAGATCCACTTATCTTGTGGAATGGCTTAAAGGAGAGATATGACAACCTGAAGTTGGTCACTCTGCCACAAGCACGATATGATTGGGCTCATCTGAGGCTCCAAGACTTTAAGTCTGTTTCTGAATATAATTCTGCAATGTTCAGAATTACTTCTGAATTGAAACAGAGAGAAAGGTTTCAAAAAGTACTCATGGAGTTGTACATATCATCACTGCAGCTGTAAGCTCTTGTTGATCAATGTTTTAAGTTTTATCTTACAGGCTTGCCCTTTAGGCTTTGTTTCGGTCATGAATTGTAACGTTCTGGAAACCTTTTGTTTCACTGCTCTTAGGTACTGTCACTCAGAAACCTTTTGTTAATATAGCACAAATGTGGAAAAGTGTCATGTCCAATGAGGATTACTGACATGGGAGAATTTAAATCCAATAAGATGCTCTTTTGTTGTTAATATACACATAATGGTCACACACTTCTGTCCTACTATTTAATTATTGAGGTGTAGTATTATTCGGAACGTCCAGCGCTTTTTTTAATCCACACTTTCAGTTGATTCATTTACCGCTCAATCTTTTGTGGATTAATACACTACTATCGCCATCACAGTATTTTTTTTGTATGATCTAATCAATTTACCGAGCTAGAATTGCATATACGAGACACAATATTGTTCTTACGATCTCGGTTAATATACATTACGTAACTCACAGATTTGATGTTGTGTAGAATTTTAAACTTAAAATCCATACTTACAATTATAAGTATTGTGCTTGTGTATATTCAACAGTTTTTGTACCCATGGCATTTATTTGTGTAGTCTACATTATGACACATTTATTTTTCACATGGAATTGTTGCACTGTCTAAGCTGTTACTAAAATCATATTTGTCTTAAAACTTTGCAAAATTGTATGAAATATTGTAAAACTTCTTATTAACACATTTAGACATATACATGTATAGAACTATATTTGGTGTCAATTAACAATACATGAACACGTTTTAAACTTTGAATGTATTGCAAGTTGTCAATGTGAATCAGTACTTAAGGCATGACTATGTATATTATTTTAAATTATTTGTTTAGTTGATTCATGTACCACACATACGATATTCAAAGAGAAAAGATATTTCTCTCATTTAAGTATGTGTAAGGCAGATGTTACTACAATTTCTGGTAGTAGTAAATTGATTGAAGGCTCCTGAAGAGCAACTATAACTCTGCCTAAAGGAACAATATTTATCATAGAGAATGCAATGTTCTCCTCCAAGTCTAAAAGGAACTTGTTGAGTTTTAAAGATATCATTCAAAATGGATATCATGTTGAGACAATAGATGAGAATAATCTTGAATACCTTATTTACTCATGAAAACGAGGCTGCCCACTTCGGTTTCGGGTCACGCCATTTTGCATGCAGCAACGCTAGTTCGTCGGCTGCCCACTTCGATTTGGGGTCACGCCATTTTGCATGCAGCAATGCTAGTTCGTCTCTGACTGACGACGGGTTTGGGGTCACGCCATTTTGCATGCAGCAATGCTAGTTCGTCTCAGACCGACGAATTATCACAAATATTTCCCGTTGCAATTAGTTTTGGGTCATGAATCAAATATATCCCATTTAAGAATCTTTGGATGCGCAGTATATGTGCCTATAGCACCGCTATCCCGCACCAAAATGTGTCCGCAAAGAAGGTTAGGAATATATGTTGAGTTTGAATCGTCCTCCATTATTCGCTACCTCGAAACATTGACAGGGGATTTGTACACTGCACGATTTGGAGACTGTCAATTTGATGAGACACTTTTCCCAAAATTAGGGGGAGAAGTTGGTGAAACCAAACGGGAAATTTTGTGGGAAAATGCATCATTATCTCATCTTGATCCACATACCTCTATTTGTGAAAAAGAGGCGCAAAATATTATCCATTTGCAAAGAATAGCAAATCGAATGCCAGACGCATTTACAGATTTGAAAAGGATAACAGAATCACATATCCCCGCAGTGAATGTGACAACATCTGACTCACGAATACATATTCATTATCGGAAGAATATGAACATGAAGTTGGTATTGAATATACCACCCTCACCCCTAGAAGGAGGTTTGAGATGATATATGGCATGAATGATCGTTGGTCACGTACCTATTGTACGCCAAAGTATTTTGGAAATATGACTATTAAAGGACAACGATAATGCAAGAAACATATCTTGCATATAAGTTTGACATGACCATAATGGTATTTCTCTTTAAGAAAGATATTCACCACATGGATGTTGATGAATCTGTGGTAGTACAAAATTAATTGAGAGCTCTAGAAGAGCCAATTATTACTATGTTGGAGAAACACAATTGAGTATTGTGCTGTAGTAAGTCTCAAAGAAACTTATTCAGTTTCCAAAGTACACGCGAAAGCGATTGATTATATTGAGACTATAAATAAAGGAAGTATTTGATATCTCCTATTACTACAACTTGTAGCGGGGTAATTTGTATATGAAAAGCTACCCGCTTTGTTCTCCAGTTTGTACTACACAAACAAAGGAATGCCACAATAAAGTGGATATCTATTGGTATAAAAACCCAAGTCATAATAAACCTGAAGTTTATTGATAAGTGCACATGTCATGGTGTAAATTTGAAGTTTACCAATATTGATAATTTATTCAGTTGGCATTCGGGTTAGCCATCTCATTTTAAGTATGATGTGCAATAATAGAGAATTCACATTGGTGAATATTAAAGAACTAGAAAGTTCTTTACGAATTCTCTTGTATCACTTGTTCTCATTAATGAACTGACCAACTAAAGAGTTCGGGTTGAAGCCCATAAATTCTGGGAATATCAAAGGTGAATATGGGCCCATTCACCTGCCATGTATACCACATATGATGCATCTATGATATGGTTACATGCGCAATTGTTATTAACCCGCAGCCTGGCCGGTGCTTGCGAGGTAAATTGCTCAGTAATCTAACTTCGAGCATAATTTCCAGATTTTCTACTCAAGATAGTTCATCTTGATAAGTTGGTTTATATCAAAGTTGGTTTAGCAAGATAATTATTGAGTGCTTCCACTTAATAGCTAAACTGTTTCTTATGAGAACAAAGTTATATATATCAGTTTGATATACGTTGTATACGAGAGTATATTCTCCCCTCACAAGTGGTTCATGGTCAGGAACCAAATAATTTCATCTTATTATTAATGTGATGTGTATATTGACATAATAATGCACAAAGAAGATTTCCCAAAGTTGAGGAAACAAGTTAGCTTTACTAACATGAGGGGGAGACATGATAAACACTTGAGAAAAGGTTACATGAGATGAATTATCATTTGTATATGTAAATCCCCGAATATCATGAACCTGAAGTTCATAAAATGGATAATTCAATTGAATGCATATTGCAAAGCATGCTATACGCATTTGCTGACTCAAAGAAAGTGACTATATTCTCACTACAAATGCTCATATTAAGTCCTAGAAGGACAAAGTCTTTGATACGCTTAAAGCGTATAGACAAATACTTCATTCCATATGAAAGACATGTAGATTTGGACATATAGTTCAAATACTTGAAAGTATAAAGTCAAAGGTATGTATAATCAGTTTTCGATATCTTATTTGTTTAGCATGACATGAAAACTTGATATGCATCTAAAGTCTATTATGTGATTTATATGACTTAACTTGAAAGATTTAAGTTGCTTGAAGCATACACAATTCTTGGTCCTGAAGTACCACATCCTAAGTACAATTTGTGTACATATGTATCTTGCTATAACTATAAGCATGATGGCATTGAGAATACATCTATGAAGATATTGAAGAGTAATTCCACGACATTATATGAAGTTGTTCATATCTATCAAGAATGATGATTTCAAGGTGCGGAATATTTATTCAAGTCAATATGGTTGATTTATTTATCAAACATCTACCAAATATTGTTTTGAAGATGGTGCACAAGATTGGAATGCAAATGCTCAAGGATATAAATTGATGTTCTTATCAGGGGGAGTTAATGCGCGCTGCACTCTTTTTCCCTTACAAGGTTTTGTCCCTGGGTTTTCCTTGCGAGGTTTTTAACGAGGCAACCAATAGGCGCATATTCAAACATGTGTACTCTTTTTCCTTCTCTTTAATTTTTCCCATTGGGTTTTGTTATAAATAGAACTCTATTTAAGGTGAATGTCTATATTTTGAGAGATTCTAGGGTTTACTACTTGGTGGCTAAGTCACCACCTCCCTATAAATATAGGGCTTCTATTCCATTGTAATTGATCCCAAGTATCAATAAGAATACTCCTCTCTCTCCCTATTCTCTCTATATTGTTCTTATCTTTTATATTATTTCATAACAGGAATTAATTACAAAGATTAATTTTTGTGTGAATTATCGATTATTTTAAGTTTCAATTACAAAATATTTTGCTTAAACCGTTAAAATTTTAAAGATGGCAACTAAGAAGAAAGAAATTCACCTTGTGTGCAGTCAAAAAAGAAAGAAAAAAAAACCACTTCACCTGGTGAATTCTTTCTCACCTTAAATTGTAAAGGCTAGAGGTATCAAATCTATGTAATAGCTACTTACAAGTTTCATTATATTGTTCTATTGCAAAAATCTAATTTCTTTCAGATTTCATTTCTAAAAGTTGTAAGGTTTGTTCTTCTATCAATTGAAATTTCCAGTTGGAATAAAGTACATCACATAATTTTAAAAAAAATATGCAATTCTCTTATTTATTACATCATCCTGCCCAAAACAAGTCACCTTTTGATTTTTGGCACACCCCTTAAGAAAATATATCTCTTAAGAAAATATTAACTCCTAGAAAGAAAAAACATAAGTATTTTAACTAAATTACCATTAATTTTAATTTGCATATTGTTAAATTGACATGTTAGGATATGTAAATAAATGCACATATGAAAACTAAAATTAATCCATTCTTGATTATATATAACGGCCACTTATTTTGAACTAAAATAAAGTAACGAAAAAGACACATATAAAGGACGGGAAGGGGGGTATTTACTCCATAAATGCATCCCTTACTTCTATGCATTTTTTGGTGTTAAAATATTATGGTATAGCTAGTTTTTACACTGGTCAATAAAAAATAGTTAACTTTTACCAAGTCAATAAAAAATAGCCACTATTTTGCTGCAACAGGGACCGGTCCAGTATAATATACGGTAGTTCTGGTGCATTTGTGTACGAACTCCAGCATATTATGCTGGACCAATACACTTTGCTAACTCCTGTAAAATTTGCGGGAGACTGGAGCACCGGTGCTCCAAACTCCAGTATAGTATACTGGATAATTATACTTGCTGGAACTCAAGTAAAATTTACGGGAGTTCCAGCATAATTATGCTTGAATTCCCGTAAAATTTGCGGGAGTTCCAGCATAGTTATTCTGGAACTCCCATAAGATTTACGGGAGTTCAAGCATACTTATGCTGAAATTCTCGTAAAATTTATGGGCGTATTTTTCTGGATTTTGAATAGTGTTTTCGCTCAAATTTAAAGTGGCTAAATTTCGATGGCTTTTTGAAACTTGACTATTTTTTAACGACCAGTGACAAATTTAACTATTTTTAAATTTCTTGCTTTTTTGGTCATACTCATATGTGGTGCATTGGCGTAGCCATATGCACTGAAGTGTTGTCACCTGAACATTTACTTATCGAAAAAATTATATTATGTATATAAAAATTTATATTGTGTGCATAGGCCAAATTTTTTATTTTTATATGTGTATCTTAAATTTTGAATATTATTCGTAAAAATTCTGGCTTCGCCACTAATATTATGTGTTGTACCAGAAAACTATCATTTATCATGTTTGGTTGGAATGTGAGAATTAACTATTATTTGGTTGTGAGCAAACAAAGTGGTCCTTGGAAATGACAACCATGTTTTTCAGTTTATCATTTGTGCAAATTATACATCTATCATTCCAAACTTGTCGATTTTATGAACACAAGACAAGTGATGGACTCCCACAGCCCCATTGAACTTAATTATAGAAATATGAACCTTTGATCATGACCTGTATAGAACATAACCCCCTTAACAAGAGATTTCGCTAGCGTTTGGACATAAATTTGATCGAAATTTGAATAAAAGGTTTTGTAATTTTGTTAAAAAATAATTTTTGAAAGCTAAAATTGAGTTTGGACATGCATTTTATTTATTTTTTTTAATAGTTAAAATTTTATGAGTGGAAGAAAAATTTCACCCAAAAATTAATTATGGGAATTTGAAATTTTAAAAAAAAAATTCCCAAAACATGATCATATTTCATAAACAAACAATGTTTTTCAAAAGAAAAAAATGAAAAAATAAAACTAAAATATATGGCCAGACGGGAGCTTCAAGTTCAAGTCTTTGAGGGCAAAGTCACCTTTGCAAGAACGTTTTACCCTTCAATATAGAATTACCCTAATACTAATATCGAAACATGGTGAAAAAAATATACATATGGCCCATAACTCCATAAAAATATAGTCAAAATTCGTTGGATTTAAGTGAAAGCTTTTTGGAAATTTTAATAAGCACTGTGATGGTCAATGATAGCAAAAACAAGCTAGCTTTTAAACAATTCTAAGTGCAAGCAAAAGATAGCCTTTAATCCCCTTTTGTATAGTCTTTGCTCTTGAATCCATCTTTCTTTCATGCTTGAACACTTTTAATCTTTTAGATGGGCCACGTTGACAATGGTTATGTGCGCCAGTGCTCTTCTTGGTTGGACCCAATTAAAGTTTGAAATGCCTTAAAGAGGTCATACCTAAAATTGATGTGTAAAAATCTTTTGATTTCTTTTTGTTAGTAACTTTCTATCTTCACCCCATCCCCTCTCTATCTTCTAGGAGTACCTGTTTTTTTTTATAAATATAAAAAAATCTATTCTGAGCTAGGCAAGGAAGGAAAATAGTGCAATTTCCCAAAGCTCTACCTCATGGGTCATACTGAGGAAAGGCCCATATGTTAGCCCAAAAAATTGCTAGACCACCCAACTATAACCGTGGGGTCACTTTAGTAGTCTTATATTTAAAGTTTGCTACCGCCGAAGGATGTGATAGATTCCGTCCATCCTTAATATTAATAAAACATGTCAGGATCGTGTATGGTAAATATAATAATTCGACCAGTCGTATTAAGTATTTGTACTTCGCTCGGTAGTTTACGGGCATGAGTAACTCCGTATAATCTATTATGAATTATGTAAATCGTAGTTTTTGGTTTTCAGGGTTATTCGGAATTGATATGGTAGAATGATTCTCAACTAGAAGCTTTTCATTTGATAGGGTTGACCAGTTTGACTTTTTAGTATTTGACCTCGGATTGAATTTTTGATAGTTCCGTTAGCTCCATTGGGTGATTTTGGACATAGGAGCGCGTCCGGATTTGTGATTTGGAGTTTTGTAGTGGAATTAGACTTGAAATACCGAAAATTAGAACTTCGAAAAGTTTGATCGGGAGTGGAATTTTTTTATATCGGGGTAGGATTGGATATTAGGAAGTTGGAGTAGGTTCATGGTGTCATTTATGACTTATGTGTAAAGTTTGAGGTCAATCGGACATGATTTGATATGTTTTTATGTCGTTTGTAAAAGTTAGAAATTTCAAAGTTCATTAGACTTGAATCTGTGTGTAGTTCATATTTTTTATGTTGTGTGAGGTGATTTGAGGGTTCGAACAAGTTCGTATGATGTTTTAGGACTTGATGGTATCTTTGGTTGAGGTCTCGAGGGCTTCGGGTGTGTTTCAGGGTCAGCTTTGAGCGAGTCCAGGCATTTCGATGCTCTGATATTGTTCTGCTAACTTTTGAAGTGCGGACCGCATATTTTGGAGTTCTGAGGAAGATGAAAAGTGTTTAGGCACAAGAAAAAGCGGTGTGGCAGAGGAAAAAATGCAGACCACAGAGGAAAGGTGCAGACCGCACAATTCTTCTTGCGGCCGCACATCAGGGTGTTCTGTAGGTTCGCTGGTCTGACCTTGGAAGCTAATATCTTTTGATCCACAGGGAATTTGGAAATGATTCAAAAATAAAAGTTGTAGCCCTTCGTGTTTAGTTTCCAGAAAGATAAAAGATCATCATTTGGACATTTATACAGAAATTTATGGCCATTTTACTAAAGCTTGGTAGGGCAGAATTGGTGAAGTGCGGCCGCACAATTTGGATTGCGGCCATAGGACCTAGGATGTACGGCCACACTTGAAAATGTGTGTTCAGCACTTTGGAAGGCAACTTTGGTACTATATAGATGAGGGATAGGGTATTATTTCACATTTTGGACTCTGGAAGCTCGGCTTGTGATGATGTTTTGTGGGTTTTTCAAGAAAATCATCGGGGTAAGTGATTCTAACTCAGATTTGGTTAAAATACATGAATATATCACCGTTTTCATCATTTCATATTTTGAGAGGAAAAATTGGGGTTTTGTTAATGTGAATTTTTTATTTGGAACATCGATTTGAAGTCGGATTTGAGTGAAACTAGTATGGTTGGACTCATAATTGAATGAATAGTCAGGTTTTGTAAACTTTTTGTGTTTTGAGGCGCGGGCTCGAGTGTGATTTTTCGTCGGTTTTTGGATTTTGATTAAGGATTCGATCTTTATCATTTAAAATTATTTCTTTGGGCTTTATTTGATGCATTTGAGTTGCTTCTGGCTAGCTTTGAGTCGTTGGCAGGTTGCTAGGCATGTGATGGAATTTTGGAGCATCGCTTGGCTTGCTCGATATTGGAATTGTCCTGTTCGAGGTAAGTAACTCTTCTAAACTTAGTGTTGAGGGTGTGAAACCCTCGAATTATGTGATATGTGATTGATGTTGAGGTGATGCACATGCTAGGTGATGGGCGTGTGGGCGTACACCTCTGTGAATTGTGACACTGTTGTTTCCAGGGCGTTGTATAGTGGTCCTATTTTGTTGATATATGTGTTTTCACCATGTGAATAAGTAATTGAGTTGCCAATCATACTATATATCATGGTTAGGCTTTATTGTAACGACCCGATCGGTCATTTTGAGAAATTAAGCTCTGTTTAACAGCATAAGATCTGAAACAGGTTCGTAATATGAGTATCGACTGTCGTGCATAGTGAAATTTGGCTTTTGGACGGTTTAGAGTTTAATTTAGAGAAGAAACCTTATTTTAATGGTTAGAAAGGTGAAAAGTTGACCGGAATCAGACTTTTGGGTAAACGGCCCCGGAATGGGTCATGGATGATCTCAACTGCTTCGTATGAGATTTTAGACCTAGGCGCGCGTCCGGATTCAGATTTGGAGGTCCGTAGAGTGAATTGAGGCATTTCGGCGATAGTTGAAGTTGGAAAATGAAGAGGTTTGACCCATAGTTGGCTTTTGGGATATCGGGGTCGGAATGCGATTTCGAGAGTTGGAGCAGCTCCGTTATATCATTTTGGACTTGTCTGCAAAGTTTGGAATCATTTCGAGTTGAATTGATAGGTTTCGGCATGGGTTTCGACATTTAAATATTTAAAAGTTCATAAGCTTGGTTTTTTTGGTTTGATTCATTTTTTTGATGTTGTGTTATGTGATTTGGAACTTCGAGCGAGTCCATATTAGGTTATATGACTTGTGTGTGTGGTTAGATGGGGTTCCAAGGTGTGTTTTGGATGGGCTATGGGTCATTTCCCCTTGTTTTTAAACCGTTGTTGCTGCTTCTGATACTCCTTCTTCGCGTTCGCGATCTGGCCATCGCGTTCGCGAAGGCTTATCTTGGCCACCTGGAAAATCCTTCTATGGATTCGCGTTTAGAACCTCGCGTTCACGAAGCTCTGCCTCTTCCTTCACCGCGTTCGCACCTACCCTCCTGTGTTCGCGTAGTTATGCTGTCTCACCCTTGGCATTCGCGTACAGATTCACGCATTCGCGAAGGGCACTCCTTGGGCCTTCAAATTCTTCTTCTTCACGTTCGCGGACACTTGTCGCATTCGCGATGAGTAACTGAATACCTTCACATTTCCCTTCTTCGCGAACGCGATGCACCTTCCGCGTTCCCTTTGACCAATTTTCTGGGCAGACATATTAAATTCCAATTTTGAGGGTTTCGCCATTTTTATCACATTTTTACTTCTAAAGCTCAATTTTTGGGGATTTTTGAAGGGATTTTTACCTGCGCGACTTGGGTAAGTAATTCTTACTCGATTTAGACCAATTTTCATGAATATCCTCTTAATTTCATCCTTTAATGATAGAATCAGTTGCTTGATATGTTAATTACAATGTATGATTTAATTTAATAGATTTGGGACATTTGGAGTCGAGAACTCGTGGAAAGAACATGGTTGCTAGTTGATTTTAGTCTTTTTGAGGTAAGTATCTTGACTAACCTTGTGTGGGAGACTTCCCCTTAGGATTGGAGTCTTCTATGTTGATTGTATGCACGCGAGGTGACAAGTGTGTGCTCGGATTTATTTACGGTAAATTGATCATTTTAGGCTCTTAGACCCTTATCATCATTGAGTATGAAGTTGTTCTCAATGTAATTGAGTTCCCTGTTATTAGTTTCACCTCTACATGTATTACTTGGAACTTATTTGCTCTTCTTGGTTTATTCTTGATGCCTAATTGACTTTTACATGTTTAGCTGAAGACAATTACCCTTCTATCATTCTTAACCGCTTGTTTTTATTTGGAAAACATTATTTCTATCTCTCACGCAATTAACCGGTCTTAATTGGAAAGGAGTTAGATATCATGTGTTTAGGTAATATTTTTCTTAATTGTAATTGTTCGTTTCATGTTGATCTCCTTGTTGTTGAACTGAGTATTATGGAATCGTTGTTTTATAATTTCTTCCTTGTTGAGTTGTTGTTATTGCGCTCAGTATCCCTCTGTTACGGTTATTCCTTGTGAGTTAGTTGTGCCATCTTTTGGTGAATGGAATTACTTGAGTTGATTCCCTTGCTTTGTTCATGTATATATATTGTTTTCTATTGTGTTGTACTTGAGACTGTGATGCACCAGGTCTCTGCCGTGTGGTTGTTGATACTGTGATGCACGAGGTTTCTGCCATGCGGTTATTAGTATTGTGATGCACGAGGTCTCTGCCGTGCGGTTGTTGTTGAAGGGTTGCACGAGGTCTTTGCCGTGCTATTGTTGTTATTGATTTTTTTTTGCACATGCGGCGTAATAAGACAGGATATGTTATATGCTTACATGTGGGTTGAGCATGTGGGGAATAAGGTAGGAACATTATGATGCACGTGTTGCGAAATAAGCGTTGTTTATTACATTATTATTTTCACACATGGCAAAATAAGGTGGGCTATGTCAGGAGCTGATTGTAATGAATTGTGATGGCCTGTGGAGGCATTCCTATTTTGCTTACTATTGTGATTGTAGGTTGCTTACCTGTATGAGTTTTATCGCTCAGAAGTCAGGAGGAAACATTGTATGCGTGGCCCGTTCCCCTATTCATGTTTACTAGTTGGTAGGATTATTGTTAGAACACTTGCACAAACATACATGTATGTGAATATTTCGGTTAGAAGTAAATTGCTCCTATTTTGCTAAGGAGGGGGTACGCCCTCGATTATCCATTATATATGTGAGAGTGGCCGTTGTTAACCGGTTAGTGGTCAGCATGACTGAGAAACTGATGGGGCATAGAATGCTAAGTGTTAGATTTCAGATGTTAGGTATTGTGAGTTGTGGTTTGTTCGAGACTTGGTGGTGTTGTTGAAAGAGTGAATAAGACCTTATGTGAATATCATTGTAGGATATGAGTTATGGACTTGTCTTTTCCCTTGCGGTGTCGTGGCCTTAGGATTTGGACTGTGATTTGTCATCTTTATGCATCGTCATTTATTAGATTCTCATTGTTACTTGTTTTACCTTTCCCTTATTATGAATTGTAGCGTTATTGGTTACTCGTGCAGTCATTACATATTATTGTATCATTTTTGTTATTCCTATAATTATACTTTTTATTGACCGATAGGTGTCTTGACTGTTCCTCGTCCCTACTCTACCGAGGTTAGTCTTGATACTTACTGGGCATCGCCGTGGTGTGCTCATGCTACTTTTCTGCACAATTTTATGTGCAGATATAGGTACCCCCATTCCGTTCTGTCAGCCTTGGAAGGAGGCGTATCGGTAGAGACTTCGAGGTATATCTGCTACGTCCGCAGACCGAATAGTCCCTTTCCAGCTTCCTGTAATAAGTATAGCTCTTTCAATATTTCTCCTTTGCATAGATATTCTCGAGTCAGAGCCTCTTATGTATCCCTTAGCTTGTGATTTTTGAGATTCCGGGTTTTGAAAAATTTTATCAGTTTCGAAAGTTGTTATTATATGTGCCAAGTGGCACTCTAAACACTGATTTATTTTGCTAGTTCAGTTTTAACTAATTTCTTCCGCAATTTAATTTATATTCCACATTGTTAGGCTTACCTAGTCGTAGGTACTATGTACCATCACGACATGTTCACGGAAGGCGAACTGGGGTCATGACATTTATGCCGGTATTGTTGGACTCATAATGGTCGTTTCTTGTTGTCATCTTATTGATTTCAATGATATTTCATATTCAGTCATAGTCATGCATTCATATCATATCTCAGTCTCAGTTATTATTTATTTGCACATCATATCATTGTTGTTGGGCTAGCTTCATGACAATATGTGAGACTTGAGATATTGATGACTGAGTGAGGCGATGGCCTGATCGTAAGGATATTGATACTATATCACGTGAATTGTATGTGCAGCACGTGATTTCTCCGTGCGGATTCTGATATTTATATTATAGTACGTGAGTTGTCCATGTGGATTCTGACATTGATACTAGGGCACGTGAGTTGTCTGTGCAGATTTTAGCGCCTGGGCGGTAGGAGTCCCTCCGGAGTCTGCACACCCCCAGTGAGCACGGTTGATTATGTGTGTGTGTGTGTGTATATATATATATATATGGATCAGGTTGCACGTCGTAACAAGCTTTACGACTCTATATATGTGGATCGGATTACACGTCGCAATGAGTATCGTGCAGTGCTCATTGATTGAGTGTGCAGTATTGAGCACGTTAAGAGATAATGCGAGATAGTAAGGTTGAGTACTCAGAGAGTGTGAGTACATGAGTTCATCATTGAGAGGCGTTGCATTTGACATGCGTACTTGAGATACATGCATAGAGATACATTTCCTTTTTTGCTGCCCAATTTTGGTGACATTCATGATTTTACCTATATCTTGACATGTAGGCATAGCGATGTACTTTCCTCATGCTATCTGAAAATGAACATTTATCTGATGAAAGGTTTTTGGGAAAATTTCAGTTTTCAAACTTACTCATATATTTGACGATCTCGGTAAAGGATTTGAGTTTTTACTAATATACTTGAAAAGCATAACTATTTTTGGGAATTATGGATAAGCTTAGCATTTTGAATTCTGAGTTATTTCTTTTATTACTTGCTTTACGTTATTATGAACTGTTGTTGGCTATTGGTGTTGGAACCCACCTCTATTCCACCTCGTCGCTACTTTCAACCTAAGGTTAGGTTTGTTACTTATTGAGTACATGGGGTCGGTTATAATCAAACTACACTTCTGCACCTTGCGTGCAGATGTTGGATGATATTGTTGTATTCGATGGGAGATGGATTTGAAGATGTACCTGCGTCCCTATTGTAGCTGCCTCTTGTTCATGGTAGCCGTAGATTTACAAAACTCTGTTTATGTACTTTTCAAATAGATGATGTATTTACTTCATATCATCTTTGTAAACTTTATTCTTAGAAGCTCATGATTTGTATTACCATTTCTTGGAAAATGTACAAGTTTCAGATAATTTATTTCATTTAATTGTTTTACTGATTCATTGGCAATGGATAATTGTTAATTGGCTTACCTAGCAGGTTGAATTAGGTGCCATCACGACTAGTCAAACTTTGGGCCGTGACAAGGAGCTCTAGGTTCTACAAGTCATGAGTAAGTATCTAGTAGAATCTATCGGATCAGTATGATGATGTCCATACCTATCTTCGAGAGGCTACAAGGCATTTAGGATATACCTCCCATCTTTCTTTCCTTATCGTTAGGCATCTATTCAGCTTGAAGCGTAATCCTTTGAATTCCTTCCACTCATTCGTATGCACACATAAGCGCTCGGTGTCAGCTGTCCATCGATGGCTTATGATTGTAGGGATGAGGTACGAGATGTGATTTCAGTATGTTGATGATGGGCCAGTCTGGAGGACTTGAGGTCGGGCTTTGACTGTAGCTTGAGCATAGAGATGTTGACTGTGTGAGTACGTGCTTTTGGATTTATAAGTGAGGTAGTGTCCCTATTAGTGGATTTTGTTGTTGTGTGGATACATGATGAGTATGATGTAACTGCGAGATGTGTTCATATGGGTTGATCGTGACAAGAAGGGTTTGCTTGAGGTATGGAAAGACTATCGGGTGCTTGAATTTTGTCTTGATGTGGCGTATAGTATCGAGTTATGAGTGTATTGAAGGATCCTTCATGTTGTTTAATTGTGGTACGAATTAGATTCTCATGTCATATCGATGAGTTCAAAATCAAGAAGACTAATTATGTAGTAGTTGTGATTGTGGAAGAGTATAGAAAGATGTCAGTTTGAGGCTAAGAAGGTGGGTTATATCCTGCGGGGTGTCTTGAGGTAGTGTGATCCCTATGTTATTTTGTTGAGAGATCTCTTTTACCAGTGAATTATATGTAGTGCAATTTGATTTTGGATCACTTATGGAAGTTGGCTTGATTGTTACGAGGATGAATGCGAGATTTGAAAACGATTCCAGGTATCATATGGTTTGTGTTACGTAAGCTTAGGAAGGATTTAGTTGAATCCTATTGTGGTATTATGCCAGTATGGGGGTGGATATTGTAAGTTATCAAATGCTTTATTCCTCGACTTCGAGCTAAATGGGGGAGTCTTCTATCGACGGGATGATTGCACGGTTATGTGTTGTATTAGTTTTGGGTTTCTGGTATACTTGTGAATACATTATGATTTATAAAGGTGGAGATCGAGGATTACTCGAGTAAAGGAATTATTATATATGGGTCGTATTATGTTTTGTGGGTATATGGGAAACATTAAATGATTGAGTTGTTATTCGTAATGGATGTAGTGTACATAAAGTAGGGGTTCACTCGGTTGCTTGGGAACGTGGATTACTTCCTTGGGTGTTGTTGTGCTAATGGGGCAAAAGTCGTTTGGTCTGCTTGGTCGGTTTAATTGAGATCTGAGTAGAGTGGAAGACTACCACGAACGGTTCTAATTGATGGAAGATTTAAATGTAGCAATTGGGAACTTTCAGGATTTTTATATGGTTAGAAACTGAGATCTTCATTGGAGAGTGCCGGGACTCTTGGTATTTTTATATCCTTATGGATTCTACATTTCATTATCATGAAGTTAAAAGAACAACTTGAAATTTGCAAGAGGTTTCTTCGGAGTGAGTGTCTCGGTTGTGGTATTTTTGGGGTGCTTAAGAGAGCATTCAACGACGTATGAGCCTTAGGGCGGTGTGGTTTTATGTTATGGCCTCGTGTGGTGAGTTTTGGTTGAGGATTGTGGTATTATAGAGAGTAGAAGTATCAATTTGAAGGTAATTATGTAGAAACTCGGAGAATTATGACAACTCGGTAGTAGGTTGGATCAGCACAAGAATGGACAAAATCGGTTCCTTGGGTACTTATGATGTGGCTAGTCTCTACAGGTGTTTCGTGGTAATGCTCTTGGGTTTTTGATGACATGCATGGCTTGGTTGACTTAGAGAGATTTAGTTCTGATGGCTTGATTACGGGAAAATGGGTTTCGAAGAGTTCTCAATGGTTTCTACCATGGTTCGATGAGTATATTTCCAACTGGCATGACGAACATGTGATGTATAGTGATTTTCTCCAGACGAAATCTATGGAAAGTTCCTGGCTAATTGAGTACGTAGTTTCTTGTGACTCGAAGTAGATTACGAAGTTCTTATATTTTTATGATGGCATGGTATATGCGGTATGTTGTGTAGGATTGAGATTTGTGTGTGTAAGATCATGGTTCTGGTTTGAAGGGAAATACATGAATTCTTATGCAGCATGGACAATCTCATATGACTAGATAAATGATATTACTATTAGATATGGCTTGATTAGATCGTAAGTTTCATAAGGGGCACTGTGTTTTCATTTATGGATGCTTCATTGGTATTGCGACGCTCTCCTGATTGATCGACTACTAATGTTCAAATTTTCCTTGTGGCACAGAAGAGTTATAAGAGTATTCCTCGTGGGATGATCGTTTATTAGAGATGTGTTAGATATTTTGGCGGTGGAGTTGGGATCGAATATGGTAATTCGTGTGTGATATGGATTTGGAGACTGGGAGTTCTCATGAGTAGATTGTTTCATAGTTGTGGACCATAAAAATGTGACCAAAAGCTAGTCAGAGGATGGTATGTATTATGGTTGGTTCATTGTGGATCTTCGAAGATTTATGTATCTATTTGTGGATGACCAAAGTTGATTTGGGGGTCCATTGGTAGGCCCAATTAGGATGTGTATCCTACACCACGTCGGATTGGTTGGCTCCATTCTACTATTGTTGAGGGATGTTCCATGCGGTTGTTGTTGAGCTTATTTGTATTTTGAAATGATCTGTGAGTTACTCTTCTATGTTACATAGAGTTATGATTAGTTGGTTATATGCACATATGGTGTGGTTCTATTTGGGCTTTATAGCAAAATTTGAGTGAGATAGGTATTTAGGTGTTGCATGATTGATTACGCATTCGATACATTCTTTCGGGCTTGTGTGGCATTGCGTCATTTGCTTCTCCATGGTTATGGTAATGTACTTTTGGAACTTGATGTGAATCGCTCGTGGTTATTGATTTTGATAAAGATGACTTGAGGTATATGCCATGGACCAGTGTTTTGAAGAGGTCACGCATTGCAAAGGAGTTATGTTGAGGTACAAATTTTTGTGTTACATTAGTGTGATGGTCCTACAGTGTGAGATGGATTTTCAGCATTTCGTTGGGGCGGTACATTTTTAAGCTTGCGAGACATTTCTCTCGTTTGAGTCATTTTCTATGATTTAAGTACATTTGGATTTTTTCTTATTGGTGCATAGATTGCACAAGTTGTGGCTTTAGATCGTACCTAGAATGGGTGCTATCGGATCTAATTGCGGTATATTTTGAAGGATATTGTTGTTGATCGACTTAGAAATTTGCTATAGTTCCTATCGGAGGAGAAATAGTTCCATAACTAGTTGATCTAATGAATGATTATGAGTTTCTGCGTATTTCTTTCATCATCGACAGTGTACAAAGTTTTCAGAATGAGGCTTTGTTTGATATGAGATTTATTACTTGTATTGGGTTGTTTTAAGCAGCTACTGTGATTCGAATTATCACATTGAGTATTTGTGTTACGGTATATCATGTGATTACATATTGGGTAATGATTACAACTTGATACAGCTTGTTTAGGCTTATATACTGTGTTGATCCGAGATTCTGATCTTATGGAAAAACTCTGGATGCTAGAAATTTGGATCTAAGGTTTATGGGCTAAGTTGAATTATGAAATTTGAGTTATGTTGTGTAACTAGACCTATATGGGATTGGGTGACATGGGATTGCCCCCGAGTATGTGCATGGTAAGGTTATACGGCGATATGACGGCTTTTGGAACAACTCTGGGCATGTTCGGTGATGAACGTATGTTTAAGTAGGGGACGATGTAATGACCCGTCCAGTCGATCTAAGAATTTGCTCTTCACTCGGTATTTTATGAGCATGAGTAGCTCCGTATGATGTATTATGTCTTATGTGAATCGTTGATTTAGTTTTCAGGGTTACTCGGAATTGATTTGCAAGAATGATTCTCATCTAGAAGCTTTAAACATGAAAGGGTTGACCAAGTTTGACTTTTTAGAATTTGACCTCGGATTGAATTTTTTATGATTCTGTTAGCTCTATTGGGTAGATTGGACATAGGAGCACGTCCGAATTTGTCATTTGGAGGTCTGTACTAGAATTAGGCTAAAACGACGAAAGTTAGAATTTTGGAAAAGTTGACTGGGAGTGGAGTTTTTTTGATAGCGAGGTTGGATTGAATTTCCAAAAGTTGGAGTAGGTTCGTGGTGTCATTTATGACTTATGTGAAAATTAGGAGGTCAATTGGACGTGATTTGATAGGTTTTTTATGTCGTTTGTAGAAGTTGGAAATTTAAAAGTTCATTAGGGATGAATCCATGTGTAATTCGTGTTTTTGATGTTGTTTGAGGTGATTTGAGGGTTCAACTAAGCTCGTATGGTATTTTAGGACTTGATGGTATCTTTGGTTGAGGTCTTGGAGGTTTCGGATGTGTTTCAGGATGAGTTTTGAGCGAGCCGGGCATTTTGGCGTTGTGATGTTATTCTGGTACTTTTGGAAGTTCGGGCGCACATTTTGGATTGCTGAGGCAGAAGAAATGTGTCGAGGCTCAAGAAAAAGTATTGTGATAGAGGAAAAAATGCGAACCACAGAGGAAAAGTGCGGACCGCACAATTCTTCTTACGGCTGCACTTCAGGGTGTTCTAGAGGTTCGCTAGTGCGATTTCGGAAGCTTATATCTTTTGATCCATAAGGAATTTGGAGAAAATTCAAAAGCAAAAATTATAACATTTTGTGACTAGTTTTTACAAGATAAGAAAATCATCATTTGGACATTTCTATAGAAAGTTATGGCTATTTTACTAAAGCTTGGTAGGGCAGAATTTGTTGAAGTGCGACCGCATAAATTGGATTGCGGGCGCAGGACCTGGGATGTGCGACCACACGTGAAAATGTGTGGTTAGCACTTTGGAAGGAAGCTTTGGAACTATATAAATGATGGTTAGGGTATTATATCACATTTTGGACTTTGGAAGCTCGTTTTGTGACAATTTTTCGTGGGTTTTTCAAGAATATCATCGGGATAAGTGATTCCAACTCGGATTTGGTTAATATATATGAATATATCATTGTTTCATCATTTAATTGGTATTTTGAGAGGAAAGTTGGGGGCTTTGGCCTAAAGTTTCATAATGTGAATTTTTGAGTTTTGAACATTGATTCGGAGTCGGATTTGAGTGAAACTAGTATGGTTGGACTTGTAATTGAAAGGATTGCCGGTTCCAAGGCGCGGGCCCGGGTGTATTTTTTGCTGGTTTTGGTTGTTGATTAAGAATGTTATCTTTATCATTTGAAATTATTTCCTTGGGCTTCATATGATGTATTTGACTTGCTTCTGGCTAGTTTTTAGCCGTTTGAAGAATGAGTTGTTGCCTGATGGTGCGAATGTTCCAAATTCATATAATAAGGCAATGTAGGTGATTAGGGACCTTGGGTTGTCATACCATAAAATTGATGCTTGTATAAATGATTGCATGTTATATTGGAAGTATGATAACTTACTTGATTCATGTAAAGTCTGTGGTGCATCCAGATGGAAAACAGATAAATATAGCGGAGAAGAAAACAAGAAGAATGGTAAAAAAATAGCATCAAAGACTTTAAGCTATTTTCCATTGAAGCCTAGGCTTCAAAGGTTGTTTATGTCTACAAAGACATCTTCTCTAATGGCATGGCATCATAATAAAAGAGTTGATGATACAATGAGACACCCAGTTGATTCAATGGCATGGTAATCATTTCATGAACTTCATCCCTCATTTGCGGCCGAGCCTCGTAATATTCGACTTGGGCTTGCTAGTGATGGATTCCAGCCATTTAGGAATTCAAAAACCTCATATAGTATATGGTCTGTGGTACTTATTCCTTATAATTTACCACCTTGGTTGTGTATGAAACAGGAAAATTTCATTATGTCTATGCTTATTTCTGGTCCTGATAGTCCAGGTAATGCAATTGACATATATCTTCAACTCTTGATAAAGGAATTAAAGGAGTTATGGGAACATGGCATTGAAACCTTTGATGCATCAACCAAATGGAATTTAAGTTACATGTTTTTAGTCGTGGACCATCAATGACTTTCCAACATATGTCTATGCTTATTCCTGGTCCTGATAGTCCAGGTGATGCAATTGACATATATCTTCAATCCTTGATAGATGAATTAAAGGAGTTATGGGAAATTGGCATTGAAACCTTTGATGCATCAACCAAATAGAATTTAAGTTACATGCTTCTTAGTCGTAGACCATCAATGACTTTCCAGCATATGAAAATTTATCTGGATGGAGTACAAAAGGTAAATTGGCATGTCCATGTTGCAACATTGACACTTCCTCAATCAGATTGAAGAATAGAACGAAAGAATGTTTTATAATAGGCGTTACCTTCCTCTTAATCACAAATGGAGGAATGATAAGGAATCATTTGATGGAACAAAAAAGAAAAGGCTCCCACCAAAAGTACGTTCAGGTATTGAGATACTTAATCAAGTGCAAGATTTTAAACGGTTACAATTGACAAAGGATCCAAAGAAGAGGATCAAGATATCACATGATGTTCGAAAAGATAGCCGGAATAAGAGGAGTATCTTTTTTCCATACTGTAAATCTCTCTTGTTGCGATATAATTTGGATGTTATGCATATCGAAAAAAATATATGTGATAATATTTTGGGGAAGATATGCCAGGAAAGAACAAGGATACCATTAAAACTCGACTATATTTGTAAGAAATGAACATTAGGCCGGAATTGCACCCTATTAAAAATGGAGAATAATATGAAGTTCCAACTGCATGTTACAAATAATCTCCCCAAGAAAAGCACAACATATGCCTTTTCTTAAAGAATTTAAAGGTTCCGGATGGATTTTCATCTATTATTTCTCAATGTGTTAACTTGAAAGAGCACAAGATTTCTGGCTTAAAGAGTCAGGATTTTCATGTTCTTCTACAATAATTACTTCATCTTGCACTACGTGGTGTGTTGTCGAAAGTTGTGTGTGAACCCCTTATTGAGTTGTCTTTATTTTTTAATGTGCTAGGAGCAAAAGTATTAAGAACTGATGACTTGGATCAGATTGAAGCTCAAATTCCTACAACTCTATGCAAGTTAGAAAAGGTGTTTCCTCCTTCATTTTTTGATGTCATGGTGCACTTGCCTATTCACTTAGCTAATGAAGCTAAGCTTGCTGGACCTATTCAGTATCGATGGATATATTCTATAGAACGATGGTTGTACTTTTTGAAATCACTCATTGGTAATAGGGCTTGTCCAGACGGTTCCATTGCAGAAGGTTACCTTACAAATGAATGTATAACCTTATGTTCAAGGTGTCTGCATACAATCGACACAAAGTTTAATCGGCTAAAGCGAAATTATGATGGTGGCTTAAGAAATTCTTGATGGAGGTTTATCTCTATTTTGTAAATCTGGAAAAATTTTAGGAGCTCCAAAACAGCTTGATCTTGAAGCAGATGAACTGGAGCAAGCACATATATACATATTGAAGAATTGTGATGAAGTTCTACCATTTCTAGAGTGTGAATTTTTTTTTCTTCATAACATATTTTGCTTTCCTTTTTTCCCGTAGGATTTTTTCTCTTTTATGTTTGCCATTTATGGTTCAACTATAATTTGTAGAGAGTTCGCAAAAATTCATGTAGATTCTACTCAATACTTGTTTGATACAGAATGGAACAGACAATTTATCAAATGGTTTAAAGATAGGGTGAGCAATATATAAATACCAAATTTGAAAATCCAATATTATATCACTTATTCTATAATAATCAACTTTACCTTGTTCATAGGTTGCACAATTGTATAAAGGACATAATAGCCGGCTCATGGAAGATCTCCTTGCACTTTCACATGGTCCTATCCAATATGTAATACATTATAATGGCTACATTGTTAATGGATATAGATTCCATGTAGAAGAATATGATAAATATTTAAGGGCTCAAAATTGTAGTGTGGTTGTTGTCAGTGAGACTGGTGAACATAGTAAGAATATTGATTATTATGGAGTTTTACTGATGTTGTTGAATTGTAATTCACTGGAAAAAGAGTGATTTTATTTCAATGTAATTGGTTTGATGTGTATGATAAAAAGAAAGGAATTAAAACAGATGAATATGGCATTGTAAGTCTTAATTGGGGACGATTTTTGAAAATAAATGAGCCTTTTGTATTAGCGAACCAGGCATATCAAGTATTTCATGCCAACGATAACTCCAATAAAGGTTGTCTTGTAGCAAGAAAGACGCAACCTTGTGATTCCTATGAGATTTTGCAACAAAAATATACGGTGATGTTGATTTAGAAAGTCCTATACAAAATAAACAAAAAATAACAACTGAGGTGAAATATCTCTTTATCCATTAACATATTTATATTGTTATTATGCATTCTGATTACATGATCTCTTTATTAGTATATTATTGTTATAATATGTTAATTTGGTTTTTTGTAGGTTTGATATGAAACCATCAAAGAGTGAAAATGAGGTGGCATCAACTGTGAAAGCTACTGCCAAATATGTATTTGTTGCAACAGGTGCTATAGGGAAGGGACGAGGGAGAGGGCTTAAATTTATATGCTCTTTAGGGGTATCTGGACCAGATATTCCATTTTCTCCATCTACTGATCAAGTTATGCAACACAACCAAAGTGTTGAAATTAGTATGGTTTCTCAAATTTATTGTGTTATCAATTCAGTGCTTAACTTTTACTAATATGATTTCCTTATACTAGGTGCAGTAGCGAAGAGACGAAGGCAAGGGCTTAGATCTATGTGTTCTTTGGGGGTTTCTGGAATGGGACAAAAGAATAAAAATTTATTGGTTCTTGAGAAAGGGCATATGCAAACTAATATTCCATCTTTTTCATCTACTGCTGATGTTATGAAATACATCCAAAAAAATTTAATGAGTAGGGTTTATTAAAGCTATTATATTTTAGAATAAAATTTGTAATAATTTAGATCTAATTTTTTGTACTAATATGATTTCGTGCACCAGGTTCTCTAGTGAAAGGACGAGGGCAAGAGCTTAGATCTATAAGCTCCCTTGTAAAGTGTGAAAATGAGGAGTGATCCTTCCATCAGAATACTCGTTATACTAGTCAAAGTATTTCAAGACCTTCTAACAATAGAAGATCAGATTTTACAATGCCTTTTGCTCAAGGACTGCGAACAACGAACAAAAACCTTTTGGTTCATGAGAAAGAGCATATGCAAAGTGATATTTCAATTTCTCCTTCTGATGAGCTAGTTATGCAGTCCACCCAAAAAGTTGAAACAAGTATAGTTTCTCAACTATAGTCTTTTTTTTAGAACTAAATTTAATTTAATGTGAAACTTTTAGTGATATGATTTCTTACACTAGATACTCTGGGGAAAGGACGAGGGCGAGAGCTTAGATCTATCTGCTCTTTTGATAAGTTTGAAAATGAGGAAAGATTCTTCCATTAGAATGGTCATTATGCTAGTCAAAGTATGTCAAGATCTTCTAAGAGTACCATGTTTTCTGCTCAAGGATTGCAAACAACTAACAAAAACCTTTTAGTTCATGAGAAAGCGCATATGCAAAGTGATATTCCAATTTCTCCTTCTGACGATCAAGTTATGCAATCCACCCAAAAACTTGAAACAACTATGTGTTGTTTTTTATTGAGAAATTTGGTATAGTTCTGGCTATTACATGTTTTTCGCTAATTTATTGCTTATTACTGCTTGTGGCGTGCTTGCAAATAGGAACTCATTTTCTCTCTGCTTCTTGTCAAACAGACTTGTTTTATTAGGACCTATTATGAATAGGATCTGATCCGATTTCTAACTCTTCGTTTGCTCAAGTGATTGGGATAAACTATTTTGCTCACAGATGCTCTTTTAACATTTGTAGTGTTCAATTCCTTTGGGACTAACCCCATAAGCATACATTGATTCCTTGACATTAGCCCCTGCTGTATTGTGCTCCATCTCAAAATAAGTTGTGTACTTGTTATACAGAAAGCATTTTCTGGAAATATTGGTAATAGTCCGATGCAAAAGAGAATAAAAACAAGTGTCTTATGAGTCCTAAAAATCATAATTTCTTCTTGTGTATGGGAGAAAATAGAAAAATCAGCAACCTTTATATCATCAATAAGACACTAAGCATTTTTTTCTTTTGTATTCTGTTCTGTAAATATGAGCTTTCTAGTTTATTTCTTATTCTAGGATTTGTAGGGACACTGAAAGAATAAAACAAAAGGGGCCAGAATTTGTCATGGAGTTTAGATTCACTCTAATCATAATATATACAGATGAAGCAAATTAAGGTTGTTATAAAAGAAATATATAAAGGCCTTGGAACAATATCTTAATTTAATGTCACACTTTTAGTAATATAATTTCTTATATCAGGTACTCTAGGGAAAGGACAAGGGCGAGAACTTAGATCTATGTTCTCCTTTGAAGTGTTTTAAAATGAAGAACGATCCTTTCATCAAAATGCTCATTATGCAAATCAAAGTATGTCAAGACCTTCTAAGAGTATAAGATTAGACTCTACTGTGTTTGCCGCTCAAGGATTATGGACAAAGAATATTAACTCTTTGGTTCATGAGTTGTGCAGTCCACCCAAATAGTTGAAACAAGTATGATTTCTCAAATCTATTTGATCACATATTTATTATTTTTGTAATATTTTCTGATGTTTATAAATTAAGTAAATGTAGGTCCATGTACTGTTAAAAAGGTTAAAAAAAGGTTTGAGGAAGTAACAAGTGCAAAGAAGTTGCATCACTTGAAGTTGGAGAGAAGCTAAAAGTAATATTTTACAATAATCGAACGGTTGGAAAGAATAGTAATCTATTTTCGAGGCACTTAGGAAAAATAGTTCGTGACAATAATATATGCCCACTGGGAGTATCATCCTGGGATCGTATTAAGGAGGAAAAGTTAAATCACATGTGGACAGCTGTGACGGTAACTGGATGGATTATTTCAATTTCTTATTTGATTCCTCTTTTCTTACCATTCTTAGCACTTAATTATTGAGTTCTTATCAACCAATATTTTCCTCTATATCAGGATAAATTTGAGAGTGATGACAAGGATAAATGGAGAGGACAATTGCATGTAAAGTATGTAAAGGGTAAACCAATACAAGAGGCTCTTAAGAATGTGCCCAAGGGGGTAGAAAAGAAACAATGGGAGTGATTGGTAAAGGAATATGTTTCTATTGAAAGTTTTCAGGTTTGATATAATACCTAGATGTGTAATTATATTTTATACTATTATCTTTTAACTGATAATTTATTTATAACATTTGAATTTATTACTGTTGCTCAAATATAGGCGAGAAGTAATAGGAATGCAGCAAATAGAACGAAGTTTAAGATGCTTCATCATATTGGTAGCAAGCCAATTATAGAGATTATTTATCAAAAGGTGTGAGCATCAAATATATTTTTCAGAATATTGAAGAGACGTTATTTGACATATTTACTTTTTTATAAAGGGCGAAAAAGATGGAAAACCACCAGATTTGGCAATAATTTTCTTCGAGACTCGCAAGAAAAATAACACACTTGTTGATCCCGAAACAATCGAGAAACATGTGCATTTGGTTAATTGAAAAATGTTCTTAACTCTTAGTTGTTATAAGATCTGACAAAAATTTATCTATATTCTTTGCAGGCTAAAATTGAGGAATAGGTGCAGTCTGAACCGTCACTTCCTACCATAGAGATTGTTGAAAAATGTTGGACCTCAAAGTTGTAGTCATGTATTTGTCTTGGGGGTGGAGTAAAGGCGAAAGATTTGAAAGGTGGAACTTCCTCAAAAACTGAATTATTGGCTAAGCTACGTGCAACTGAAAATGAAAATCAGTATTTGAAGGATCGTCTGTGTAACTTCGAAAATGAGATGAAAGAAGTGAGGCAATTAAAAGAATTATTATTAGCACAACAAACCTATTTTCAGCCTCCAGTTCAAGAGAATAACTATTCGGATCCTTGATGTACCAAGTAAGTAACAACTTACCTGAAACATCGATTTATCTTGTTGATTCAGCTTTTGCCTGCTTCTGCTCCTTATAGGTATAATTATTAAATATTGATTGGATAGTTGATAAAAAATGGTAATATCTCTAATTAATTTGTTATAACAGATTATTAAACACCACTAGTTGATCGAGTAAAAATATATTTATAGTATTGGTATGTAACTTAAAACCTTTATGAAATAACTCTGGCAATAGATAGGAGAATATATTAACTTAAAATCGTTATGAAATAATGTAAACCCGTACTGCTAACAATGTCTGGAGGTCTTACACAATGAAAGAAATAAACTATGACAATTACATAAGTCCTACTATCAATTTGAGTGAAATCAAGAAAAGGCAATATGTAGTCTAACAAGAAAAGGCAACTGAGCTATAAATACTAGCAATGTAATTTCTTCCAAATTGAGAAGCTTCTGAAATTTTGGTTTATAAAACTTTGATCCTGCTTCCTGTTTTATATCATTTGCTGAATCAAAATTGTCTATATGAAGAGTTACGTTGACCGGAAGGTTCGTAATGTTTCATTTATGATTAGTGAACGGGTTTTACTTCGGGTCTCGCCAATGAAAAGAGTCATGAGGTTCGGAAAGAAAGGAAAGTTGAGCCAGAGGTTTATTGGCACATTTGAGATTTTGAAGCGAGTTGGGGAGGTTGCTTATAAGCTTTCCTTACCTCCCAGTTTGGCTGGGGTTCATCCGGTATTTCATGTCTCGATGTTTCAGAGGTATCACAGTAACCCGTCTCACATATTGGAGTTCACTTCAGTACAGCTGGACAATGACTTGTCTTATGTTGAGGAGCCAGTGGCAACATTAGATAGGCAGGTCCGAAAGCTCAGGTCAAAGGATATAGCTTCAGTAAAGGTTCAGTGGCGGGGTCAGCCGGACAAAGAGGCGACTTGAAAGACCGAGCGGGATATGCGCAGCCGATATCCTCATCTTTTTGCTACTTCAAGTATGTTCTGTATGCTTGTTCAAGGATGAACGGATGTTTAAGTGTAGGAGTATGTGACAACCCGGCCGGTCGTCTTTAGAATTTATGCCTCGTTCCCCCATTAATTATTTTCCCTAAGTTCATTTCTGCTATTTTGGTTTGTCGGGACGTTCAGTAATAGAAATCGGAGTGTTTTGGGACACTTAGTCCCTAAATGGGAGCTTAAGTATTGGAAAATGGTCCGTAATCAGAACAGTGTGAAGACGACCTCGAAATAGAAATCTGATGGTTCTGTTAGCTTCGCTAGGTGATTTCGGGGTTAGGAGCATATTAGGTGGTTTAAGGATTGTTACAAGTTTGAATTGTGTTATGGGATATGCCTGTAGGTTTGGTTGAGGTCCCGGGAGCCTCAGTTGTGTTTCGGATGCTCAACGGAGCAATTTCGGGACTTAGAGGATTGCAGAAATTTCCACACAGCTGTTGCATACTTTTCTTCACTGTGATCGCATACTCCTTCATGCGATCGTGTAGTGCATTCTCTCAGGGGTCCCAATTTCCTATAATGCGATCTCATGACCCTCTATGCGATCACATAGCTCTGCATTCCCCTACTTTGTGATCGCATTCACCTTTATACGTTCGCACTGCGCAAGTTGAGCCGGTGATTCAGGGGTCCAATTTCCTCTATGTGATCGCAGGACCCTTGCGCGATTGCATAGGTCTGCATGTTCCTTTTCTGCGATAGAATACTACTACCTACATTCACATAGGCCTAATTCATGGCCCTCATCATTTACTCTACGCGATTGCAATCACTTTCATGCGATCGCAATGAACAAAGAGCTTGGGCAGATATAAACATTTCAAAACGAGGGTTCTACCATTTTTATCAAAACTCAAGGTAGAGAGCTCGGACTTGACATTTTTTTCGAAGGTTTTTCAGAGGAAACGATTGTGTAACGGTTCCTACTCCTCTATGACTAATCTAAACGCAAATTCAACCATTAATTTCGGATTTTGAATGAAAATTGGGGTAAAGTTCTTAGGCCTAATTGGGAGACTTTTGTATGGTTATACTCGTGAGAGTATGAGGTTTCTGAAAATGGAAAACCATTTGATTCCGAGACGTTGGCCTGAGGGGCATTTTGGTCATTTTACCTATTTTGCGCCTTAGCTTTAATTTTAATAGTGTAATTAGTTACTTGCGATGTTATTTAAAATATGTAATGGGATTGAATAGATTTTGGCCAGTCGGAGTTGGATACTCGTGGCAAGGGCATCGTTTCTTAGCGATTTTGTACCGGTTCGAGGTAAGTGGCTTGTCTAACTTTGTGTTGGGGACCTCTTCCTTTAAGATATCTTGAAAATTGTTTAGAATGCCTTGTGCATGAGGTGACGAGCATGTACTTGTGCTAATTGTTGAAAATTCACCTTACTTGACTTATTTAGATTGTGTTCTTCACGTATTTAACTGTTATAAATGCAAATTTTACTTGTTTTAGCTTAGGGAAAGCATGTTAGTTAGCTAACTTGTTCTATTTGGCTAAATTGCAATATCTGCTCTTCGTGAAGCATGCTAGACTTTATATTCTACCTATTGTCTTTACTTAGCATTTGTACATTATTGAAGTGATGTGATGTATTTACGATTGGACTACGAGTTCGATTCTCGGGAGTCCTCAGATATTGGTATAATGGACTACGGGTTTGATTTTCGAGAGATCCTCATATATTGGTATGATGGACTACGGGTTCAATTACCAGAAGATCCTCAGATATTGGTATGATGGACTATGGGTTCAATTCCTAGGAGATCCTCAGATATTGGTATAATGGACTATGGGTTCAATTCCCGGGAGATCCTCAAATATTGGTATGATGGACTACGGGTTCAATTCCTGGAAGATCCTAAGATATTGGTATGATAGACTACGGGTTCGATTCCTGAGAGATCCTCCAGATATTGGTAAAATGGACAGCGGGTTCAATTCCCAGGAAATCCATATGGCACCGTGACATTGAGTGATACTTGGTTGTGTTATTTTCCTTACTTAGCTTAATTGTCATTGACTTGCAGCTTCTATCCTATTTTACCGTTGCTTTTCCTGATTATTTTTTGCCTTACACTGTTCATTATTGCTATGATTATTCTCAGTAGGGTCTTGACCTTCCTCGTCACTACTCAACCGAGGTTAGGCTTGGCACTTACTGAGCACCGCTGTGGTGTACTCATGACTCTTCTGCGCATGTTTTTTATGTGCAGATCCATGTACTTCTGGTCGAGCTCACTATTAGTGATCCAAGAGCTATACTTGGAGACTTGAGGTATCCATCTGCCGCGTCCATAGATCCGGAGAGTCTCCCTCTCATTCTACATATAGAAAGCTAGTTGTTATTCCTTTCTCTTGTATTAGACTACTCTGGTGTTCAGAACATTGTACGTTTTCTATAGCCTGTATTGCCCGTGGGTTTCTGAGTCTTGGAGGTTGTTCCAGTAAATTTGGTATTGAAGTGTATGTGCCAAGCGAAAAATCTATACATTTTCTTATGATATCCGGTATTATGTTATTATTTTCGTAAAGATTGTTAAATTCCGCAATGTATTAGGCTTACCTAGTCGCGAAGACTGGGTGTCGACATGACATGTTCACAATTGGAGAACTAGGGTCATGACAAGTTGGTATCACAGCTCTAGGTTCATAGGAGTCACGGGACACAGGCCGGTTTATTAGAGTCTCGTTGATCGGTACAGAGACGTCTATACTTATCTACGGGAGGCTATGCAATTGTTTAGGAAAAATCTTCACTTCATTGAAATCCTTGTCGTGCTATATTTTTGAAATCGACTCTAAACTTCGGTCTTCTATTCTCTCACAGATGGTGAGGACACGCACGACCCAGGCGATCAGGCACCCGCACCCCCTCCTACAGCCGCTAGAGGCAGGGGTCGGGGCAGGGGTCGTGGACGTGCGCATGGTGCTGCCAGGGCACCTGCCCGAGCTGCAGCTAAGGTATGGCCAGCGAATCCAGCCAGGACTTAGGCACCTTACACGCCCACATCCACCACTACTCCAGCTGTTCAGTAGGCATTGGCACAATTTATGATCATGTATACTATGCTATCACAGGCATGATATCTTCCCCTTCCTACAGCCACGTCCCAGGCCGGGGGAGGAGCCCAAACTCTCGTAGCCCACACTCCGCAGCAGAGGGTGCATATGGCACAGATTCCAGATATTATTCCCGTCTATCCTGCAGTACCGGTTTAGCTCGGGGATGGGGCACCTTCTTCGAAGGATGAGCAAGGTAGACTGGAGAGGTTCAAGAAGTAAGGCCCTCCTATTTTCAATGGACTAGCTACAGATGATGCTTTGGGGTTTTTGGAGGATTGTCACTGCATCTTTCGCATCATGGGCATTACTGCCTCGAGCGGGGTTTCTTTACAGCTTTCCAGCTTCGGGGAGCCGCCTATGAATGGTGGCGTACCTTTGAGTTAGACAGTCCAGACGAGGTTGCCTCCCTGACTTCGACTCAGTTTTCATATTATGTCATAAGGAGTTTGTTCCCCAGAGCCTCCGGGATGCATTGCGCGCGGAGTTTGAGCTTTTGTGCCAGGGCCCTATGATTGTCTCTGAGTATGCCATCTGTTATACTAGGTTGTCCAAGCATGCACCGGCTTTGGTGGCTACGGTTCGTGAGAGGGTTTGCCGGTTTATTGAGGGTCTTATTCCTCCCATCAGGTATGGCATGGCTAGAGAGTTGGAGATGGATATACCCTATCAGCAGGTAGTGAGCATAGCCAGGAGGATAGAGGGTATGCATACCAGATAACAAGAGGAGAGAGAGCCCAAGAGGTCTCAAGAGTCGGATCATTACTCTGGTACCCGCACATCAGCAGCACGACGTCATGGTAGTGGCTATACAGGTTGCCCAGTTCACTCAGCTCTTCATTCATCCAGCAGTACTCCAGTTCCTCCCAAATCTCAGGAGCCTTATTATGCACCTCTGATTTCTAGTGCGCCTCATGCGTGGGGTACTTCTAGAGGCCAGTCTAGTGGGGGTGGACCCAGTCAGTCACAACTACCGCGCCCTGCTTGATCTTGTTATGAGTGCGGAAAAAAACCCAAAATCTTGTTAGAAGAGTACCCCAGACGTGGGAGGTGTGTGCCTTCTCAAACTCCACATCATCAGCATTCTCCACAGGGTCAGCAGGCCATCGTTCCAGCTCCAGCTGCCACTCCACCTGCCCAGCCAACCAGGGGCGGATATCGGCGGTATAGAGGTCGCCCTCGAGGGAGGGGCCAGGCCAAATTTTATGCTATTCCTAATCGTGTCGCGGCTGTCTCCTCTGATTATGTTATCACAGGTATTATATTAGTTAGTCACAGAGAGGCATCGGTTCTATTCGATCCAGGATCTACTTATTATTTCGTGTCATCTTATTTTGTTCCGTATTTGGGTACAACCCGAGAGACATCGAGCTCTCTTGTTTATGTTTCTACTCCTGTGGGAGGTTCCCTTGTTGTGGATAGCGTATATCGGTCATGTTTGGTTACTATTCGTGGTTTTGAGACCAGGGCAGATCTTTTATTACTTGATATGGTTGATTTCGATATTGTCTTGGGCATGGACTGGCTGTCACCCCAGTATGCTATTCTTGATTGTCACGCTAAGACCGTGACGCTGGCTATGTTAGGTATTATGCGTATTGAGTGGAGTGGTAATTTTTATCACACTCCCAGCAGAGTATATCTATTCTTAAAGCTCAACGTATGGTTGAGAAGGGGTACGTCACACATTTAGCTTATGTGAGAGATGTCAGTTCTGATACCCCTTCTCAAGACTCTGTTCCAGTGGTAAGGGATTTCCCAGATGTGTTCCCAGCTGATCTTCGGGGCATGCCGCCCGATCGGGACATTGATTTCAATATTGATTTTTTGTCGGGCACTCAGTCCATCTCAATTCCTCCTTACCGTATGGCTCCTCTTGAGTTTAGGAGTTGAAGGATCAGTTACAGGAATTTCTTGATAAGGGTTTTATTCGACCCAGTATTTCACTGTGGGGTGCTCCTGTCTTGTTCGTAAAGGAAAAGGATGGCTCTATGTGCATGTGTATCGATTATCATCAATTGAACAAGGTCACAGTGAAGAACCGATATCTTTTGCCTCGTATTGGTGATCAATTTGACCAGCCTCAGGGCACACATGTGTTTTCTAAGATTAGCGCTCAGGTTATCACTAGCTAAAGATTCGGAAGTCGGATATCCCAAAGATTGCTTTCAGGACTCGGTATGGTCAATATGAGTTCTTTGTCATGTCATTTAGGCTGACCAACGCCCCAGCAGCTTTTATGCATTTAATGCACAGTGTATTCAAGCCTTATCTCAACTCGTTTATCATTGTTTTCATAGATGATATTCTTGTATTCTCCCGGAGTCGGGAAGATCATGAGCAGCACCTGAGGACAATGCTTCAGATCTTGAGAGAAAAGAAATTATATGCAAAGTTCTAAAAATGTGAGTTTTGGTTGAGTTCTGTGGCATTCCTAGGCCACGTGGTACCGAGTTAGGGCATTCGGGTAGATCCGAAGAAGGTGGAGGCCGTGCAGAGTTGGCCCAGGCCTTCCTCAGCTACAGAGATCCACAGTTTCCTTGGCCTGGCGGGGTATTACCGTTGTTTTGTGGAGGGGTTTTCATTGATTGCAGCCCCTATGGCTAGATTGACCTAGAAGGGTGCTCCCTTTCAGTGGACAGACGAGTGTGAGGCGAGCTTTTAGAAGCTCAAGACGGCTTTGACTTCAACCCATATTCTGATTTTGCCTACTGGTTCGAGGTCCTATACACTTTATTGTGATGCCTCACGAGTTGGACTTGGAGCGGTGTTGATGCAGGATGGTAGGGTGATTGCCTATGCGTCGAGACAGTTGAAGGTACATGAAAAGAACTATCATGTCCATGTCCTTGAGTTAGCTGCTATTTTTCATACCTTGAAGATCTGGCGTCATTATTTGTATGGCGTGCCTTGTGAGATTTATACGGATCATCGTAGTTTACAACACTTGTTCAAGCAGAAGGATATGAACTTGCGCCTGAGGAGATGATTGGATCTACTGAAGAATTATGATATTACTATTCTATATCACCCAGGCAAGGCCAATGTGGTAGCCAATACCTTGAGTTGTTGGGCGGAGAGTTTGGGGAGTTTTGCATATTTACCAGCTTCAGAGAGACCTATGGCAATAGATGTTCAGGCTCTAGCCAGTCAGTTCGTGAGATTGGACCTTTCGGAGCCCGGTCGGGTTCTAGCCTATGTGGTTTCTCGGTCTTCATTATTTGATCGTATCAGGGAGCGGCAGTATGATGACCCTGATTTACCTATACTCAAGGACACAGTTTAGCATGGTGATGCTAGGGATGTGACTATTGGAGATGACGGGATATTGAGGATGCAGGGTCGAATCTCTGTACCTGATATTGATGATATTCGGGAGTTGATATTGACAGAGGCCCATGCTCGCAGTACTCTATCCATCCGGGTGCCACGAAGATGTATCAGGATCTGAGACAAAATTACTGGTTGAGGCGGATGAAGAAGGACATAGCAGAGTTTGTAGCTAGATGCCTCAACTGTCAACAGGTAAAGGCCGAGCACCAGAGACCGAGAAGGTTACTACAGTAGATGGATATTCCGGAGTGGAAATGGGAGAAGATCACTATGGATTTTGTGACTGGTCTCCCTTTGACAGCAAAGAAATTTGATTCTTTTTGGGTTGTTATGGATCGGTTGACCAAGTGCGCTCATTTCTTTCGAGTGTACTTCTTACTCAACAGAGCGGTTAGCGACGATTTATATCAGGGAGATTGTCCGTCTGCACGGCATTCCAATTTCTATCATCTTATACAGGGGTTCAGTGCTTACATCACGATTCTGGAGAGCCGTCCAGCACGAGTTGGGCACCCAGGTGACTATAAGCACAGCTTTTCACCCTAAGACGGACGGACAATCTGAGCGCACTATTCAGATTCTTGAGGATATGCTCCATACGTGCGTGATTGAGTTTAGAGGGTTTTGGGATTAATTCTTTCCATTGGCTAATTTTGCGTACAACAATAGTTATCAGTCCAGAATCCAAATGGCGCCGTATGAGGCTTTATATGGAAGGAGATGCAGATCCCCGGTGGGTTGGTTCGAGCCGGGTGAGACCAGGCTATTGGGCACTGATTTGGTCCAGGATGCGGTCGAGAAGGTTAAAGTGATTGAGGATGGCCTCACTAGAGCCTATTCCAGACAGAAGAGTTACGCGGACGGGAAGGTTTGTGATGTTTAATTATGGTTGGTGAGCGGGTTTTGCTTCAGGTCTCGCCTATGAAAGGTGTCATGAGGCTTGGAAAGAAAGGGAAGTTGAGCCCGAGGTTCATTGGCCCATTTGAGATTTTGAAGTGAGTTCAGGATGTTGCTTATGAGCTTGCCTTACCTCGCAGTTTAGCCGGGGTTCATCCGTTATTTCATGTCTCGATGCTTCGTAGGTATCACGGTGACCCGTCTCACGTGTTGGAGTTGACTTCAGTCCAGTTGGACAATGACTTGTCCTATGTTGAGGAGCCAGTGGCAATATTAGACAGGCAGGTCCAAAAGCTTAGGTAAAAGGATATAGCTTCAGTAAAGGTTCAATGGCAGGGTCAGACGGCCAAGGAGCTGACTTGGGAGACCGAGCAGGATATGCGCAGCCGATACCCTCATCTTTTTGCTACTTTAGGTATGTTCTCTATGCTCGTTCGAGGACGAACGAATGTTTAAGTGTAGGAGGATCTGACAACCCGGCCGGGCGTCTTTGGAATTTATGCCCCATTATCCCGTTAACTGTTTTCCATAAGTTCATTACTGCTATTTGGTTTGCCCGGACATTCAGTAATAGAATTCGGGGTGTTTTGGGACACTTAATCCCTAAATGAAAGCTTAAGTGTTAGAAAATGGTCCGTCATTAGAACAGTGTGAAGACGACCTCGGAATGGAAATCTGATGGTTCTATTAGCTCCATTATGTGATTTCGGGGATGGGAGCGTATTCAGAATGTATTTTGGATGTCCGTGGCTCATTTAGACTAGAAATGCCGAAACTTAGAATTTTGAAGTTTTCGGTCCGATATTGAATTTTGATCCAAGGGTCGGAACGGGATTCCGGAAGTTACTGTATTACCTTCATGTCATTTGGGACGTGCATGCAAAAGGTCAATCGGAATTAGTTTGGTTAGATTTTTTATCGGAAGCGAGTTTGGTTGAGTTTTTGGAGTTCTTAGGTTCAAATCATTGATTAATTCGAGTTTCCGGTGTTGTTTTAGGTGGTTTAAGGATTAGTACGAGTTTAAATGATGTTATAGGATATGTCTGTAGGTTTGGTTGAGGTCTCGGGGGCCTCAGGAGTGTTTCGGATGCTCAACGGAGCAATTTCAGGACTTAGAGGATTGCAGATATTTCCACACAGCTGTTGCAGACTTTTCTTCACTGTGATCGCATACTCCTTCATGCAATCGCTTAGTGCATTCTCTGAGGGGGGACCAATTTCCTTCAATAGGATCGTATGACTCTCTATGCGATCGCATAGCTCTGTGTTCCCTTACTTTGGGATCAAATTCACCTTTACGCGTTTGCACTGAGCAAGTTGAGCCGGTGACTCAGGGGTCCATTTTCCTCTATGCGATCGCAGGACCCTTTGCACGATCGCATAGGTCTGCCTATTCCTTTTTTGCAATTGCAAACTACTGCCTACATTTGCATAGGCCTAATTCCAGGCCCTCATCATTTACTCTACACGATCGCGCAGTCACTTTCATGCGATCGCATTGAACAATGCTCTGCACAGATATAAACATTTCAAAACGAGGGTACTTCCATTTTTATCAAAACTCAAGTAAGAGAGCTCAGATTTGAGGGATTTTTCAAAGGTTTTTCAGAGGCAACGATTAGGTAATAATTCCTTACTCCTCTATGACTAAAACCCACTAATCTAATCGTGAATTCAACCTTTAATTTCATATTTTGAATGAAAATTGGGGTAAAGTTCTTAGGCCTAATTGTGAGGATTTGAAGGAGAATTTGACCTCCGATTTGGGAGATTTTTATATGGTTAGACTCGTGAGAGTACGAGGTTTCTGAAAATGTGAAAATTATTAGATTTTGAGACGTTGGCCTGAGAGGCGTTTTGGTTATTTTACCTATTTTGCGCCTTAGCTTTAATTTTAATAGTGGAATTAGTTACTTGCAATGTTATTTACGTTATGTAATTGGTTTGAATAGATTTGGGCCACTTCGAGTTGGATACTCGTGGCAAGGGCATCGTTTCTTAGCGATTTTTGTACCGGTTCGAGGTAAGTGGCTTGTCTAACTTTGTGTCGGGGACCTCTTCCCTTAGGATATCTTGACTGTTGTTTAGAATGCCTTGTGTGCAAGGTAACGAGCATGTACTTCTGCTAATTGATGAAAATTCACCTTATTTGACTTATTTAGACTGTGTTCTTCACGCATTTAATTGTTATAAATGCAAATTTCACTTGTTTTAGCTTAGGGAAAGCATGTTAGTTATCTTACTTGTTCTATTTGGCTAAATTGCAATATCTGATCTTCGTGAAGCATGCTAGACTTTAGATTCTACCTGTTGTCTTTACTTAGCATTTGTACATTATTGAATGTTGTGATGTGTTTACGATTGGACTACGGGTTCGATTCCCTGGAAATCCTCAGATATTGGTATAATGGATTACAGGTTCGATTCCCAGGAGATCCTCAAATATTGGTATGATGGACTACGAGTTCAATTCCCGGGATATCCTCAGATATTAGTATGATGGACTATGGGTTCGATTCTCGGGAGATCCTCAGATATTGGTATAATGAACTGCGGGTTCGATTCCTGGGAGATCCTCAGATATTGGTATGATGGACTAAGGGTTCGATTCCTGGGAGATCCTCTAGACATTGGTAAAATGGACTACGGGTTCAATTCTAGGGAGATCCATATGTCACCCTGATATTGAGTGATACTTGGTTATGTTATTTTCCTTACTTAGCTTAATTGTCATTGACTTGCAGCTTCTTTCCTATTTTACCGTTGTTTTTCCTGATTATTTTCTGCCTTACACTGTTCATTATTGTTGTTATGTTTATTCTCAGTAGGGCCTTGACCTTCCTCGGCACTACTCAACTAAGGTTAGGCTTGTCACTTACTGAGTACCGTTGTGGTGTACTCATGCCTCTTCTGTGCATGTTTTTCATGTGTAGATCCAGCTACTTCTGGTCGATCACACTATCAGTGATCCAGGAGCTATACTCGGAGACTTGAGGTATGCATCTGCCGCGTCCGCCGATCCGGAGAGTCTCCCTCTCATTCTACCTATAGTTAGCTAGTTGTTATTTTGTTCTCTTGTATTAGACTACTCTGGTGTTTAGAGCATTATACGTTTTCTATAGCCTGTATTGCCCGTGGGTTTCCGGGTCTTGGAGGTTGTTCCTGTAAATTTGGTATTGAAGTGTATGTTCCAGGCGGTAAATTTATACAGTTTCATATGATATCCGGTATTTTCTTATTGTTTTCATAAAGATTGTTAAATTCTGCAATGTCTTAGGCTTACCTAGTTGCGAAGACCGGGTGCCGTCATGACAGGTTCACAATTGGTGAACTAGGGTCGTGACACTCCTTACCTGCATGTCCATGCAGATATTATTGGTGAAGACGGAGCTAGTAGCCGCTAACTTCGCTAGAGTTGATTCAGTTTGAGGTGAGGCGCCGCATTGTTCGTAGAGGCTGCCCAAAAAAAAAGTCTTTATCGTTTATTCATATGAGGCCTTTTGTAATTCTCTTAGATGCTCCATGGTCTAGTGTGGGATTTGGGCTAGAGTTTTAATGTAATATTTTGAGATATTAATTGCTCATAATAGTTATCAAATTACTTGGGTACTCATTTAATTAATCAAATGCTGCAAATTAATGGCTAAGGTAAGAAAGTATGGTTCGCCCCGCATATGGCATTAGCTGGGTGCCAGTCATGTCTGGAGATAGTTTGGGACATGACAAAGTTGGTATCAGAGCATAGGTTTTAAGTTTTGGGTGGTGTTTCGTAGAGTCGTGTTCATGGGTATATAGACGTCCATACTTATGACCTTGAGGCTACTGAACCTTTAGAATGTTTCCCTTCTTTTATTCTTTATTCGTGCATTAAGTTGAATTCAATTAAAATCATGATGTCCCTTTTGTCGTGGCTAGGACATGTGTATCCTTCTCTGTTGAACGATAGAGTTGTTTCCGAAGTTATAATTTTATATGTGAAGCTAAGAGTAGCCTTGAGTATGTGGAATGTTGTACACACGGGTTGTAGTTGATGTTGATAGGTTATAAATTTTAAATAACTTCACTTACAAAGGAACCTTAGTAAAATAAATAAATAATTTTTGTGACTAGAATGTTTGCGACATATGTCTTATCAAGAAAATAAGGGTTGATTAGTTTGGGTAGATCTACGAGAAATGTACCTAGTAATAATGCATGAAAATATAAATCTAAAGGCGAAGCGTGTACACCCCTCTTACCATGGGTGTGGCATGCTTAATATTCGAGAATAGTATTTATTTTAGTGGGGGTGAAGGTAGTGTCTTGTAAAATTTGGTACTTTAAACGTATACTTCTTATTGAGATGGCTTCATGTAATTATCAGAAATTGGGTGACATAGGCTTTTGAGTCCTTTATTAACCATCTCTCTTTCAAATTGTGATGTATGGGACATACGAATTAACAATTAAAATTGTGATGCAATAAAGAGATGTAGAGTTCTAATTTCATATATATATATATATATATTATTTAGTTAAAAAGTTATATGAATACTTATTAAGCTCAAGAACAATCGAAAATATAAAAGGGTAAATTGGAATCAAGTGTAATATGGATAAAAGAATATAATTGAGCTAAGATCGGTGACAATAATGAGATGTAAATATCATAAGATGCAAGTGTAATGGAACAAGTAATAATCTTTGCACAAGAGGGAGAGAGAGAGAGAAAGAGAGAGAGAAAGTTGTATATTCTGAGTAGCAAAATACACATGAGACTTTACAAAGGGGGAGGTCTCCTTTATATATTAGGAGATCTTCCTCGAAATAATCAAAGAAAAGTACATAAGTTGGTAGCCCCAGCGTACGAAAGAGTCAGATCTCCAAACGACGCCGTCTTGGGTTGTGTTAGCCAGTCCGTCCACTGATTGGGGACGACCATACTCGGGTCGGCCTTAGTTGGGCCGGCTTCTATGCCAAGGGCGTGCGTAGGTAGCATGAGAACATAGGGAATTAAATTTTCCCAATACATATAGTCCTCCGTTTGTTGGAGACGTAGCCAAGAAGCGTCTTCAACGAACGGACATTCATGCTTGACCTTTCCAGAAATTTGGCCGTAGCCGTAGACAATGTAAAAAAGGCGTGATCATATACGAAAGTGTTATGCTGTCGACATATAATTTCCTTTTTGGGCTCCTTTTTAGGGTGACATCATCGATCACGTGTGTGATCATTACTTTTGCTCCCAAGGCGGTTCAGGACATGACGTGACATTTTGGTTTCCCGCGCCGGTTTTCGAATCATGCTTTTTTGATTTCCGTGTGCCTTTCCTAACAAATAGAGGAAATGTTGAACTCAATTCAACTTTCGAACTTTTTCAGAGAGTATCTCCTCAATATTATTCTCGTCTTTTTCTGGTACTCGTTGATTTTTTAAAAATTTTCGTTCCTGGGAATCGAACCCTATGTCCCTGAAGCGTCTTTCTCTCATAACTTCCATCATGGTTAAGCGTCGCCACGATAGAGGGTGATGCCCCTTCTAGGGTTTCATTGTCTTCAGATGATGGGGAAGGGGAAGCCGAGGAGGTCCTTATCCCTCTATCAACGGCCAACATACTTCCACAGGACATGATTACACGGAAGGATTTTAAGAACAAGTGTAAACTTCCTCCTTGGGAACTTAGCGAGCAGACGTCATCTCATTTGATTGTTCTCAGGAAGTCGTACAATATTCCTGATTATGTTGAGATGGCTCCCGTCGGGACGGACTGCGCCAACGTGCATAGGACTGGATATTGCACATTTTATGAGTATGCTTTTCGGATCGGGTATACCCTGTCGCTCAATCCTCTGGCGGAGGAGCTTCGTCGTTTGTATGGGGCATGTCCGGCCCAACTTACCCCGTATGCACTGAAGGTGTGTAGGATTCTTACCACCTATGGGGCTAAGGCTGAGGAGGAGGTCTCTGTTCACCACCTATTGCAAATGTTTAGCGTGAGTTTCATGGAGGTATCATGCTCCAGTTGGTACGTCGGGGCAAGAAGAGTTTTGTGGTGCAAGCTGATGACAAGGCCATTCGTAAATTTTAGAAGAGATTTTTCTATGTGCGTACTGAACATCTGGTGCCTAACCCCGAAGGGTTCCCGGAGGCATGGAACACAGCATGTAAGCATTCTTGTATGCAGATTTTACGGCAATCTTATTTCGTTGGCTTAACCATCATATATTTTTTTACCTTTATGTAGTGACAGCTCGCACTCCTCAAAGTATTGATGACATTAGGTCGTGGGTGAGAGCATTGATACCGTTTGCGGAGGAGTGCCGTACCTGGCTAGAATTCCTCAGGCTCTATGGCCCGACAAGTAACGGACATGCCTGGTTTTTTCCTTCCGTTCTAGCTTGGAGGCTCCCCTTAATTTTCCTTGGTCAACTCATACATGTTTTGGTAGGTCAGGGTGCTTCGAAGAAGGCGCAGAAGAAGAAGAAGAAAACTATGGCCGGCCCTTCTAGGGCGGTGTCTGATTCTGACGAGGAGGATATGCTCCTCGTAGGTATGTTTAGGGGCAGTGCATCTTCCCCCTCAAGCCAAGAGGTTGCATCAGCGGCGGCTCCCGAGGCAATGTCTAAGGCGGTGCTTGGGCTGTACTTGAAATGACGCCCGATGAGATACCGGCAACTGTTCCTAGGATCGTCCCCGAGGTTGCCCCCATAAGGATGCCCACTATCGAAGTAACGCCATCTGAGCCCGACTTACGTCCCACGGAGGGGGGCCTTGAAGAAGAAGAGCCGTTGGAGATGAAAAGATGTCGGATTCGTGCTGGTAAGGCGGTGGTCACACAGTAGGGGTAGGCATCGGTCGGTTCAGTTTTGAAAATTATCGGTTTTGCCTATCGGTTATCGATTTACAAATAACATCACCCAATAACCAATCCGATAAGATATTGGTTATCGGTTGGGTTATCGGTTTACCCAATAAGGTAAAACTAAAATTAAAAGTTGACTATTGTTGGACTGTTAAAATGAGAAGGATGCAATAATGTTACAGGAAACAGGAATTAAATAATGTTACTACTTCTGTACCACTCTCAACATTGTGCACATATATGCCCACCGCTAAAGTATTATTTATTTCCGCTAAAGTTTTACGCATAAGTTACTCCTTATAATAAAATCAATCAGTAACTTCGCCGTTGTCTTCCAACATTAACAAGCAAACTTTGACAGAATTTAATGACTACACATACGCAATAATAAAAAGTAAGTAATAAAGAATACATCTACACTTGCTAGTCAATTATCCATATATGTGTATAACATATTACTAAAACTTTAATAAATATTGAACACATAAACTGCAAAAATACAACAAACATCACGGACTTTGTATGAACGCAAATTGAAGAGAAAAAGCTCATGGCATTTTCTTGGGCCAAGAATATACAGAGCATCAAATTCAGCACTGGTGTCAAACGAGAAAATAGGGGGAAAAGAATAGCTTTCAATTACGGTCTCAGTTGGGGTGTGACTGCATGAGTAGTGAGGCGATAGCGGACTGGCGGTGGCAGAGTATGGTGAGGTCTGAGCCTCAGAGGCTGAGGACTAAGGACTGACGTGAGGGTGAGGACTGAGGACTGGCGCGAGGGTGTGAGAAGGCGGGCGTAGTACTCTTAGCTGAGAAACATAAAATGAAACCCTAGTTCTAATATTATAAATTATGTTACATTGCACTAAGGGTAAACTTATTAATTTATAAATTCTTATTGGGTTATCGGTTTACCCAATAACAGAATTGCTAAACCGATTCCGACCCGATAACCCAATAATTATTTTTTCTTTACCCATTAACAAACCATTAACCCGACAACCCAATACCGATAACCCAATAAGTAATTAATGGTTCGGGTTATCGGTTTTACCCGATATATGCCCACCCCTATCACACAGACAGAGAAGGTTAAGCCACCCCGCCCTGAGTCTAGGCCGGCCTTTATGGCTGAGGCCATTCGCTCGGGGAGGTCTTCTCTTAGAAGGCAGGCCGTTACTAACCTCCGCCTGGCACATGCTCGGGATAGCGGGTCCCGATTGGCTATAGAGAGAGGGATTGAATATGCGGACGTGGCGAGCCTAGGAATCGCCACTGAGGACGAGGGCGAAGAAAGTGGGTCCTTAAACCAAGTGGAGATGGAGGTTGTCCAGTCTTCTCGTCGCATAGTGATTTCCAGTCATTATAACATGGTGGAAAATTGCGAGGAGGCGGCCACCAGCATGACAATTTTATGTGGGGATGCTGAGAGCGCGGCCCTGGCAGAGACCAGTGACAGGGACTTGACCCGAAGAGTGGCGGGTGCGAATTTTGCAGGTATGTCTTTTGCCTTGATTGATTGTTTTTTCATTTGTGGAGGGTGATTTTCCTTGCACTTACTTTTCTGCTTTTTCCAGACTCTTATCTTGGAGGCGGAGAGGGGTCGACGTCTAAAGAAGAAGTTGGCCAAATACTATATGTTGGTGCAGAAGTACAATAGGATGCGTGAGGCACACCGAATCTTAGCCGACTTGTATGAACAGGACCCTAACTTTAGGGTGTTCCGTGAGGGCCTCGTGCAGTCTGAGGCACAGTTAAAGAAGAGGGAGGCGGAGCTGGAGAAAGTTGACGAGCAACTCATGGCTTATGTTGCTTGGGATGCGAAGATGGCAATCCTTATTCAATCTAAGGATGAAGAATTACAGCTTGGCCGTGTAGTGGATGAGGAGGCAGCGAAATTGTGCACTCGGGTTGTGGCCTTAACGGCGGAACTTGACGCTAAGAAGGCCGAGGTTGAGGACCTCAAGAGGGCTCTCACACAGGCTGATGCGTCTCGTGAGGCACATGAGATGTGGGTGTATTCGGAGGCTCGGTTGTTCGTACTTGAGGAATTTTTGGCAGTCGGGCGAGCATTTGAGGTGGAGGTTGAGAGTCAACGTCAGTTGGTTAGAGCTTCCCGTGAAGCGGCCAGCAATAGTCCCGAATCACCGGCCCGGGAGGGGGGTAACCCTGCAGATGTTAATCGTTTGGAGTCCAGCTCTTGGATTTCCAAGACTTACCCTCCTGGGAATGAAGACGGGCCACATAAACACTAGGCGGGGCAGGATGATCGGAGTGGCGGGGGCCTTTAGAATTTTTGTAAACAAATATTTTTGTAAATACTTATTTTTGTGTCATGGTGTTTGACCCTTTTGAAGATAAAGACATATGACTTTTGCCATAGTTAATATTTTTCTTTTTTCTGGAACCTTGTTGTATTTTTTATCATCGCCTTAGTGCTTCTTCTTTTTTGCCGTAGTTGAAGCTAAGTGGGTCATTCGGTGGCGACCACTCCGAGCGTCTAAGATTCAGCGGCTGTGGCCGTGCAGGAATGATGGCTTCGGCCACGTAAAATTTGAAAACCTTAGTTACACGAAAAGGGTGGACTGTAGCCGTATAGAACGATGGCTTTTAGCTATGTAAAATCTAATGGCCTTAATCCTGTTCGACGGCGGCCTTAACCATGTAGGATTTTACGGACTTAACCGTGTTAAAACTATGGCCTTAGCCATGTAAGAGTTTTTACGGCCTTGGCCGTGTAAAAACGATGGCCTTAGCCATGTAAAATTCGACGGCCTTAGCTGTGTAAAAACGATGGCCTTAGCTGTGTAAAATTTGACGGCCTTAACCATGTAAAATTTTACGGCCTTGGCCGTGTAAAAACGATGGCCTTATCCATGTAAAATTCGACGGCCTTAGCCGTGTAAAAATGATGGCCTTAGCCATGTAAAATTCGACGGCCTTAGCCGTGTAAGATTTGACGGCCTTAACCGTGTAAAATTTTACGACCTAAACCGTGTAAGAGTTTTTATGGCCATTGCCGTGTAAAAACGATGGCCTTAGCCATGTTAAATTCGACGGCCTTAGCCGTGTAAAAATGATGGCATTAGCCGTGTAAGATTTGACGGCCTTAACCGTGTAAAATTTTACGGCCTTAACCGTGTAAGAGTTTTTATGGCCTTGGCCGTGTAAAATGATGGCCTTAACCATGTAAAATTTTATGGCCTTAACCGTGTAAAAACGATAGCCTTAGCCATGTAAGAGTTTTTTCGGCCTTGGTCGTGTAAAAATGATGGCCTTAGTCATGTAAGAGTTTTTTCGGCCATGACCATGTAAAAACGATGGCCTTATCCATGCAAAAGTTTTTTTCGGCCATGGCCATGTAAAAACGATGGCCTTAGCCATGTAAGAGTTTTTTTGGCCTTGGCCGTATAAAAACGATGGCTTTAGCCATCTAAAAGTTTTTTCGGCCTTGGCCGTGTAAAAACGATGGCCTTATCCATGTAAACTTTTATGGACTTAACCGTGTAAAAATGATGGCCTTAGCCTTTTCGTACATTTGGAGATGGTTGTATCCTTTCCATACATTGGAGGTGGTCGTAGCCTTTTCATACATTTGGAGATGGCCATAGACTTTTCATACATTTGGAGATAGTCGTAGCCTTTTCATGCATTGGAGGTGGTCGTAGCCTTTTCATGTATTTGGAGATGGCCGTAGCCTTTTCATACATTTGGAGATGGCCGTAGCCTTTTCATACATTGGAGGTGGCCGTATCTTTTTCATACATTTGGAGATGGTCGTAGCCTTTTCATACATTTGGAGATGGTCGTAGCATTTTCATACATTGGAGGTGGGTGTAGCCTTTTCATGCATTTGGAGATGGTCGTAGCCTTTTCATACATTTGGAGATGGTCGTATCCTTTTCATACATTGGAGGTGGTTGTAGCCTTTTCATGCATTTGGAGAGGGTCGTAGCTTTTTCATACATTTGGAGATTGTAGTAGCCTTTTCATACATTTGGAGATAGCCTTAGCCTTTCAACATTTGGAGATGGCACTAATTCAGTCCCTGTATCATGTCGGGCTTGGAGAGTACACAGAGAGGCTGATGTGATACACTTGTACTGTAAATATCTCCAGGTGCCCTTTGCCGCCTCGTTAAAAACCTTCCTGAGAAAACCCAATTGGGACAAAACTCGGGTAAGGTAAAAAGAGTACGACTTAGGGGACGCGTTTTAGATGTGAAAATGCTTGAGGTGAGCGATGTTCCAGTTGTTCTGGAGTGTTTTTCCTTTCATTGTCTCTTGCTGGAATGCCCTTTTCCCGGCTGCCGCCATGATCATGTAGGGTCCTTCCCAGTTTGTGCCCAGTTTTTTTTCACTTGGGTCTTTGGAGGCCAACATCTTGGCTTTGAGGACGTAGTCTCCTACTTTGAGTGGATTTATTCTTCCCTTTTGTTGTAATATCTCTCGACTTGTTGTTTTTGGGCTACCATCCTGATGTGGGCCATTTCCCTTCTTTATTCGGCTTTATCAAGATCTTGAAGTTTGCTGGTGTCGTTTTCTGTTCCACTAGTGTGTGAATACCTTAGGCTGGGTTTGCCTACTTCGACAAGTATGACCGCGTCGGTTCCATAAACTAGTGAGTACGGGGTTTCCCCGGTGCTGGACTTGGGTGTAGTTCTGTGTGCCCATAAAACTTCAGGTAGTATTTCAGGCCATAGCCCTTTGGCGTCTTCAAGCTTCTTTTCCAGTATCTTTAGAATTGTTTTCTTGGAGGACTCTTCTTGGCCATTGGCGACGGGGTGGTACGGCATGGATAGTATCCTTTTGATACGCCATTTCTCGAAGAACTTGGTCATTTTTTTACTGATGAACTGTCGCCCGTTGTCACAACTGATTTCTTTGGGGATGCCAAAGCGGCATATGATGTTTTTCCATATGAAGGCGATGACTTCTTGTTCGCGTATTTGTCTGTACGCACCTGCTTCCACCCACTTGGAGAAATAGTCAGATAAAACAAGTAAAAATCGTACCATTCCTCGTCCTGCGGGTAGGGGGCCGACTATATCCATTCCCCATTTGATGAAGGGCCAGGGGGAAGTGACGGAATGGAGGGGTTCTCTTGGTTGGTGTATCATTGGGGCATACTTTTGGCACAGCTGCCCCTTTTTTCATGGTGGGCCAGTAGTAGCCGGCACGTATGATGCATCGCACAAGGGCACAGTTGCCAGTGTGGGCGCCGCAATGACCTTCGTGTACTTCTTCGAGTACCGCCACATTTGGTATGGCCCTAAGAATTTGGCTAGGGGCCCACCGAATGTCCTTTTGTAGAGGTCATTGTCGATCATGCATTGTCGGGCGGCCTGTACGCAAAGTTTCTTTGCTTCTTTTCTGTCGGGGGGTAATGTCACGTCCTGTAGATAAGATATGAACTGGTTGCGCTGTCCCAAGTTAAGTTTAAAGAAAGTACCTCGGTATGATCAATGGCCGAGTGCAGGAGTGTGACCACACTTTCTTTGTTGATGTTTTTGGTGGCTGCGGCCAATTTTGCCAGGCCGTCAGCTTTGATATTCTGTGCTCTCGGAATCTGCTCAAAGCAGCATTTGTTGAACGTAGCCATTAGCTTGTGGATTTCTATTTGATACTTTTGTATGCTTTGCTCTTTGATTTGATAAGTCCCAGTGACCTAGTTTACCACAAGTTGGGAGTCGCAATGGAGGAGGATTGGACGAGCCCCATACTTGATGGCTAGTTTCATGCTTGCAATAACAGCCTCATACTCAGCCTCGTTATTAGTCATTTTTGGGCATCGTATGGACTGGCAAATCGTTTCGACCGTGGGGACCTCAAAGACGAGTCCCAGTCCCGATCCCGATGCATTGGCGGTGCCATCCGTATAAAGAACCCATAGCTCATTTCGGAGGATGCGCGTTGTACCTCGAGTTCCACCTCAGGCATGACTTTCGCACTGAAGTCGGCAATAAATTCGACTAGGACTTGCGACTTGATTGCGGTCCTTGGAAGGTATGTGATATCATGCTCTCTAAGCTCAACGGCCCATCTGGCGAGCCGGCCTAAGAGTTCGAGCTTGTGTAAGAAGCTCATAAATGGGAAGGTCGTTACTACCCTTAAGGGGTGGCACTGGAAATAGGGTCGTAGCTTTCGTGAAGCTACTACGAGTGCTAATTCCAATCTCTCAAGGTGTGGGTACCGGGCTTCGGCATCCACTAAAGTTTTGCTAATATAATAAATAAGAGATTGCGTACCTTTATTTTCGCGCACTAGGACGGCACTGACTGTGACTTTCGATATGGCCAAGTACACCAACTCATGGGTTGGCTTTGACTAGTAGGGGTGGTGAAGATAGATGATCCTTCAAACTCCTCAGGGCCTCGACGCGTTATTCGTTCCATTGTAGTCCCTGGTATTTTTTCAATACACCGAAGAATTTATGGCACCCGTTGGAGGAGCGTGAGATGAACCTAGAGAGGGCGGCTATTCGACCTGTCAGCTTTTGCACTTGTTCTTTGCTGCTTAGTATTTCTGGGATGGCCTCTATGGCCTTGATCTGGTTTGGGTTGACATCGATGCCCTTTTGTGACACCAGAAACCCCAGAAACTTTCCCGAGGCTCCGCCAAGGGCACATTTCTCAGGATTCAGTTTCATATCGTATCTTCTCAATATTTAAAAGGATTCTTTCAAGTGATCGAGCTGGTCCTCTTTCTTTGACGACTTCACTAGCATGTCGTCCATATAGACCTCCATCATTTTTCCAAGTTGTTCTTTAAACATCGTAGTCACCTGCCTCTGGTATGTGGACCCCACATTCTTGAGCCCGAAGGGCATAACCTTGTAACATTATGTTCCCTAGTGAGTGATGAAGGTTGTTTTCTCCTGATCTTCCTCGGCCATCATGATTTGATTGTTGCAGGAGTACGCGTCCAGGAAGCTTAACAGCTCATGCCTTCCCGTTGCATCTATTAATTGGTCGATGTGGGGCAGTAGGAACGAATCTTTTGGATATGCTTTGTTTAGGTCGGTAAAATCCACGCACATCCGCCACTTTCCATTTTTCTTTTTGACCATTACAACGTTGGCGACCCATTCCGGATACTTCGACTCCCTAATGGAACCGTTCGCCAGCAGCTTGTCTACTTCTTTGCTTACTGCTTCGTTGATGGCGACATTGAATTTTCTCCTTACCTGCCACACGGGCGGGTGTAGTGGATCGACGTTCAGTTTTTTGGAGGCAATTTCTCGTGGAATCCCTAGCATATCTGCATGGGAAAAAGAAATAGGTCTGCATGGTTAGATAGAAATTCATGATACTTACTTGGATTTGAAAGGTCGTGGCCTATGTAAGCCTTCTTTGTTGAATCATTGTTGCTCAGCTGGACGGGGTCGAGGTCTTTAACAGTGGCCTTGTTAGCCTCAATGTCGTTGGGATCTTTGATGGCGTCCTCTATCGGGCGGACCTTAGTCCCCAACAGAGTTGATTACTATAAGTCTGCACTTGCTCCTTTGAGTTGTCTGGTGTACGTGTAATCTTGAGAGATTTTATAACACTCTTGGGCGGTGTGCGGCTCGCCCCGTATGGGGAAGACCCCCATGGGGTAGGGATCACTTGGTAGAAACTGGAGGGGACTGCCCTCATGGCATGTATCCGCGGACGTACGATGATGGCGTTATATGCCGTTTCTTGGTTCATTACGTGGAAAGTGGATTCCATCGTAACTCCTCCCGCCAGAACGGGTAGCGTTACCTCCCCTAAGGTTCTTTCCACTGCATTGTTAAAACCAGTTAGTGTTATACAGCATGGTATTATCTTATCCTCGAGTCCCATTAGTGCAAGGACTCTTGGATGAATGATACATGCATCGCTGCCATCGTCGACCATAATCCTTTTAACATCAGTATCTACTATGCGTAAAGTAATAACTAGAGCATCATAATGGGGGAAGAACAAATCGTCGGTATCAGACTTATCGAAGTTGATACTATCTTCGAAGTCGTCATACCATTCGTGAGCGATGGTTCGTTTTAATTTGTGAGTGGTGGTAAATTTGACATGGTTGATCGCTGAGTTGTTGTCGTCCCCAATTATCAAGTTGATGGTGCGAGTTGGTGAGGGCGGACTTGGCGGTCCATGAGGTTGTTCCCGCCCACGTGCAAAGTTGAGTTTTCCTTTGTCACTGAGTAGTTCTTACAAGAATCCTTGGTTCAACATCCGAGCCACCTCCTATCGGAGACCTATGCAGTCTTCGGTTTTGTGCCCTCGTTCTTGGTGGAACTCACATAGGGCATTTGATTTTCTGGTGGCGGGGTCGGACTTTATCTTGAGCGTACACTATTTATGAAGGAGATACATAAAAGTTATGTGCTGATAGTAAAGGAGGCATACCTCTGTCATCTGTAGTGGGGCGACATGTCGTTGTAAGGCGTCCGTATGCCTTGGTGATGGCGGGTGCGAGGATCTGATATATGGTTGGTGCCTCTCCCTGTTGAGGCATGGGACTTGTTCCCGTCGTCCCTCGTTGCGTCGGTCTTTTCGTATTTCTGGGTGCACCGTTATTAACCGCCGGGTTGGGCCATTAAGTTCGTCATCATCTCCACGTACCTCAGCACAGTAGGTGTTGTGAATCTCCTCCCATGTGGTGGGGGATATTTCATAAAGCAGCTAAGCAGTTTTTTGGTTGCCCTTGAGCCGTCTCTGCTGAGCCCGTTCTGAAAAGCTGCGACTGCCATGCCTTCGGACACGTTTGGTAGGATCATTCTGACCCTTTTGAACCTAGCTAAGAACTCCCTGAGCCCTTCTCCTAAGGTCCGTCGGACAGCAAAGATGTCGTTGACCCGTGCTTCCGCCTTCTTGGCTCCTGCGTGAGCGGTGACAAATTTATCTGACATCTCCTCCAAAGTGGAGATGCTTTTGGCCGGTAGTTGGGAGTACCACGTAAGGGCCCCTCCTGTTAGCGTTTTGCCAAACTTTTTCTGAAGTATGGATGGGACCTGCTCCCTTGATAGATCGTTACCTTTTACTGTCATGACATGGTGAATCAGATGGTCCTCAGGATATGAGGTCCCGTCATATACCTTCAAGTAGGACGGTATTTTGAAGGTCTTTGGGATGGAGTATGGTGCCATCTCTTTCTGTGTAGGGTTGTTCAACGAACCTCCCCACGTCTCGCTTTGGTAGCAGCTTAGGCGCACCCGGGATCTTGTCCACTCTTTATTGGTGCTCCTTTATCTGGTCGCGAAGTGACCTATTTTCATTTTCCGTTTCCTCCATCTTTTTGAGGATGTTGTGAGTGTTCTCCCGTGGGCTTGAGCATTGACGGGCACGTTGTTCATTCGTGTGACCTCGAGTTCATCTTCGGCTACAGCATGGTCTGTCGCTGGTGTGCATCTAGCATTTTGGGGTGGCTTCCCAGCTAAACTACTCAAAGCGTTTGTCAACCACTCTTCCAGTAACCTTTTTACCTCTGGGGGTACTTCTTTAGTTGTAAATGTAGAAGCCTCTTTTTCTCGTGGAACCACCAGATCTTCGGAAGGGGAAGGTGGGTTTTCCACTTTTATCAGGGTACTAGGGGTTGCGTGTAGAGAATCCCCTTCAGCAGCCGCGTTGAGAGGGCCCATGAGATCGGCTCTAACATCCACGATAGCTTTCATTCTTGCGTTGTTTTCGACCATTCTAGGTTGTAGAAAGCGGTTTTTGAAGGATCTCTAGAAGCAAACTACAACTTTGATTCACGAAATCCCCACAGACGGCGCTAAATTATTTTGCTAAAAAGTTATGTGAATACTTATTAAGCTCAAGAATAATCAGAAATATAAAGGGTAAATCGGAATCAAGTGTAATATGGACTAGAGAATGTAATCGAGCTAAGATCGGTGACAGTAATGAGATGTAAATATATTAAGATGCAAGAGTAATGGAACAAGTAATCATCTTTGCACAAGAGAGAGAAAGAGAGAGAGAGAGAGATTTGTATATTATGAGTAGCAAAATACATATGAGCCTTTACAAAGGGGGATGTCTCTTTTATATATTAGGAGACCTTCCTCGAAATAATCAAAGAAAAGTACATAAGTTGGTGGCATCAGTGTACGAAAGAGTCAGAGCTCCAAACGACGCTGTCTTGGGTTGTGCTAACCAGTCCGTCCACTTACTGAGGCCGACCTTACTCGGGTCGGCCTTAGTGGGGCATGCTTCTATGCCAAGGGCGTGCATGGGTAGCATGAGAACGTAGGGAATTTTATATATATATATATATATATATATATATATATATATATATATATATATATATATATATATATATATATTTATTTATTTATTTTTTTTATTTTTTATTTATTTGTTTTGTTGGGCTATACATAAAGCTTATACCGACTCCTATAGCTATATGAGTAAGGGAAGTGGGTGTTTCAGACAATTATAAGACAGCAAAGAAGACAAAATCAAATCTCAAGAGTTTTAAGGAATGAGTTAGCTTATTGGTGAAAAGAATACAATGATGGAAGGAGAGTGTAGTAAGATTGTTTATAGAAAATTCCATCACAAAGTATAGACTACAGAGGATCATGTTTGACCATCTAATTAAATGGTTCTTTGAGAGATAACCAAGCACTTTAAGTGCTTGGTCAAGAACGCTGATTGGAAGCGGCAAAAATCATGGGAATTGCTGTCATTTCATTATAGCAGCAGCGCAACTTAGAGAAATTGTAGACGAGTTTAGAGAAATTTAGTGCGGTGGAGGCTCTACAAGACCACTAATCCAAGTTTTTGTCAACCAAATCGCAAACCTATATTCGTTACCATTCAAGATTCTGAGGAGACAAAACTATTGGGTCCAAATTTGGTTTAGCAAGCCTTGAAAAGGTGTGTTTGATACGAGAACATTCTCATATAGAATAGAGCTGACAAAAAAAAATTCTATGCTGATAAACAAGATCGTGATTTGGAGATAATGAATGGCGACGAAGACTTTTTGACCCCATGAAGGAAGCTATAAGTTTTTTTAAGGAAAAAAAAAAAGAAAAGGTAAGCTAAGTTCAAGATCTATTCGTCTGAATGATATTTGAGTTAGATAGAATTAGTGGAGTATAGACTTATTTTGCCTTCAACATTTTCGGGTATCCACTCTATGTTTTATATATCAATGGTTAAATAATATGTCCGTAATGAGAATCATATGATTAACCAGAGGGAGTGGAACTAGATGAAAATTTAACATACAAGGTAGGTTGAATATGTAATCTCAATAAACATGTGTGATGAGAGAGGTCGAAGTTTTGCTGAAATCATGCAATGGAAGAAGCATGTTACATGGGAGTTCGAAGAAAACATGTGGAGCAAGTAACCACAACTATTTGAGTTTTGAGGTATATTTTCTTATTTCGTTCGAGGACGACCGGAAGTTTAAATTGAGGGGAATGTAATAACCCAGCTGTTATAAATACACTTCTATTTAAGGTGAAAGTCTTTAATTAGAGAGATTCTAGAGTCCTATTATTGTTAGCTAGATCATCCCACTCCCTATAAATAAAGGGGTCTTCTACCATTGTAATACACTCCTAACATTCTCTAAGTATCAATAAGAAGAACTCTCTCTACTCTTCGCTCTATTGCTCTTGTTCTTGCATTATTGTTCAGCACGAGACTCTACCGTCTCAAGAACCATTCTCGAAAAATCTAAGGTATTTCCCTCTTCCTAATTTAATTTTCGATTATGTCTGACATTACGAAAAGAAAGTTCGTTGCCCTTGAAATTTCGGGCAAGAACTATATGACATGGGTGTTGGATGCTGAAATCCACTTAGATGCTATGGGTCTCGGAGACACCATCAAAGATAGAGAAAAAGCATCCACCCAAGACTGTGCGAAGGCCTTGATTTTCTTGCGCCATCACCTTGATGAAGGTTTGAAGATTGAATATCTCACCGTCAAGGATCCACTCATATTGTGGAACGGCTTAAAGGAGAGATATGACAACCTGAAGTTGGTCACTCTGCCACAAGCATGATATGATTGGGCTCATCTGAGGCTCCACGACTTTAAGTCCGTTTCTGAATATAATTCTGCAATGTTCAGAATTACTTCTAAATTGAAGCTATGCGGGGATAATATCTCCGATTATGATATGCTTGAGAAAACGTTTACAACGTTTCATGCCTCCAATATGGTACTGCAACAACAGTACAGAGAGAAAGGCTTTACAAAGTACTCTGAACTGATTTCTCTTCTACTAGTGGCTGAGCGAAATAATGATCTGCTCATGAGAAATCACGAAAATCGACCCACTGGGTCCACACCACTGCCTGAAGCAGATAAGGTGCACTCTCATTATGCCAAACATGAAAAGGGCCATGGTCATGGTCGTAAACGGGGTCATAGCCAGGGACGTAGACAAGGAAGAAATTCCAATGAAGTCCGTCAACCCCCAAGGAGAGATAACCGCCGAAAGCAGAAACGGGGTCATGAAGATCCTAAGGCAAATGGTTCAGAAACTATATGTTATCGTTGCGGTGGGAAAGGGCATTGGTCAAAGACTTGCCGTATACCAAGACACTTGGTTGACCTTTATCAAGCATCTCGAAAGAGAAAAGGCCCTGAAACAAATTTTGTCTATGACGACAACTTGGACATCACCCACCTGGATGTGGCAGACTTCTTTGAGCAACCCGAGGGGAAAATAGACCACCTAATCGGTGATGGGTCCGTGATGAAAGAAGATGGAGTTATTTGATTTTGTTCTACTTATTTGTATTAGTTAGTGAATAAACTAATAGTCATTAGTATTAGCTCGTATTAGTTAGTTCATGATGCAATGTTAGCAGTAGTTCTTTAGAATATCTTCAATATGCTCAAATATCGATAATATTTTTATTTTCCAGTAGGGGTAATCGACTAGCCTGAAAAACTAGTCGATTATCTACTATTTTCGCATTAAAGCTGAAAAACAATTGATCAACAATCGATTGTCTTTGTCTAACAATCGATTGTCGTTAAGACAGTGTAATCTGGAATTTTTCAAAAATCATCCACAATCGATTGTCTTTGTCTAACAATCGATTGTCGTTAAGACAGTGTAATCTGAAATTTTTCAAAAATCATCCACAATCGATTGTCTATGCCTAACAATCGATTGTCGTTATAACAGTGTAATCTGGAATTTTTCAAAATAGTCAACAATCGATTGCCTATGCATAACAATCGATTGTCTTAAAACAGTGTGCTCTGGAATTTTTCAAAATAGCCAACAATCGATTGTCTATGCATAACAATCGATTGTCTTAAAACAGTGTGCTCTGGAATTTTTCAAAATAGCCAACAATCGATTGTCTATGCATAACAATCGATTGTCTTAAGACACTGTGATCTGAAGTTTTTCAAAATAGCAAATAATCGATTGTTTGTGTTTAACAGTCGATTGTTTGAAGAAAATGCTTAAACTGAAATTTTCAAACTGCAAAGTAATCAATTATGGATAACATATCTGATTTTGTTAGTCAACTGTTAGCAGCGGATTTTGAAAATATTATGTGATACAAACAAATTGAACTTGTCCGTGTATCTCTTTTGTATGAACTATGGGATAGCAAATATGGATATCTCACAAAGCGAACTTGGATCAACGTCCAACTGTAAAAGTATTTGCCTAGTTGATTCATGTACTACACATACAATACTCAAAGAAAAGAAATATTTCTCTCAACTAAATATGTGTAAGGCAAACGTTACTACAATCTCTGGAAGTAGTAAATTGATTGAAGGCTCCGGAAGAGCAATTGTAACTCTGCCCAAAGGCACGACGTTAAACATAGAGAATGCAATGTTCTCCTCCAAGTCTAAGAGAAACTTGTTGAGTTTTAAAGATGTACGCCGGAATGGCTATCATATTGAGACAATGGATGAAGATAATCTTGAATATCTCGTCATCACAAAGAATGTCTCCGGCCAAAAGAGGGTTATTGAGAAATTCCCGTCTTTATCTTGTGGCCTGTATTGGACAAGAATTAGTGCAATTGAGGCACATTCAACAGTAAACCAAAGGGTTACTGATTCCAATACCTTTGTACTTTGGCATGATCGATTGGGACACCCAGGATCGGTCATGATGAGACGGATTATAGAAAGCTCATATGGGCATCCGTTAAAGAATTTCAAAACTTTTTCGAATAATGAATATCCTTGCACTTCGTGTTATCAAGGCAAGTTGATTATCAGGCCATCACCAACAAAGGTTGGGACTGAGTCACCCACGTTTCTGGAACGTATACAAGGGGACATTTGTGGACCTATTCACCCACCTAGTGGGTCGTTTAGGTATTTCATGGTCTTGATAGACGCATCCTGTAGATGGTCTCATGTGTGCCTGTTGTCATCACGCAAACTTGCGTTTGCGAAATTAATGGCACAAATAATTCGACTACGAGCACAATTTCCAGATAATCCAATCAAGTCCATTAGACTGGATAATGCTGCTGAGTTTACATCCCAAGCATTTAATGATTATTGCTTATCAATCGGGATAAAAGTTGAACATTCTGTAGCTCATGTTCACACTCAAAACAGTCTTGCAGAATCGTTAATTAAACGCCTGCAGTTGATTGCAAGGCCATTACTTATGAGAACGAGGCTACCCACTTCGGTATGGGGTCACGCCATCTTACATGCAGCAATGCTAATTCGTCTCAGACCGACGAATTACCACAAGTATTCCCCGTTGCAATTGGTTTTGGGTCATGAACCCAATATATCCCATTTAAGAATTTTTGGATGCGCAGTATATGTGCCTATAGCACCGCCATCCCGCACCAAAATGGGTCCGCAAAGAAGGTTAGGAATATATGTTGGGTTTGAATCGCCCTCCATCATTCGCTACCTCGAAACATTGACAGGCGACGTATTTACTGCATGATTTGCAGACTGTCGATTCGATGAGACACTTTTCCCAAAATTAGGGGGAGAAGTTGGTGAAACCAAACGGGAAATTTTGTGGAAAAATGCATCATTATCTCATCTTGATCCACATACCTCTATTTGTGAAAGAGAGGTACAAAAGATTATCCATTTGCAAAGAATAGCAAATCAAATGCCTGACGCATTTACGGACTTGAAAAGGATAACGAAATCCCACATTCCCACGGAAAATGTTCCAATCCGTATTGATGTCCCTGTTGGACAATCATCTAGTGTCATAACCAATGAGTCGAATGCACGCCTGAAGCTTGGCAGACCATTAGGTTCCAAAGATCGAAATCCTAGAAAGAGGAAAAAGAACGATCAAAATGACACCACGAAAGAATCTCACGATTTAACAAATTCTGAGATTCATGAAGAATCCATTGAGCTCGAGACTCTGGAAAATACGGAACTATCCCTAAATCCAATTAATATTGAGGCAAATATTAATCGAATGGATATTGTGGTGGATAATGCCTTTGCTTATAATGTAGCATCTAGCATTATGCAAGAATGTGAGGATCTCGAACCTCAATCTGTTGAAGAATGTCGAAAAAGACAGGATTGGCCAAAGTGGTAAGAAGCAATTCAATCAGAATTGAATTCGCTGGCAAAACGTGAAGTTTTTGGCCCTATAGTTGAAACACCTAATGGTGTTAAGCCGGTCGGCTATAAATGGGTCTTTGTACGCAAAAGAAATGAGAAAAACGAGGTACAAAGATATAAGGCACGCCTTGTTGCACAAGGTTTTTCTCAAAGACCTGGTGTCGATTATGAAGAGACATATTCGCCTGTAATGGATGCGATAACCTTTCGTTATCTCATAAGTTTTGCTGTCCATGAAAAGCTTGACATGCACTTAATGGATGTGGTTACTGCCTATCTTTATGGCTCACTTGATAATGAGATATACATGAAAATTCCCGATGGACTCAAGATGCCAAACGCGCATAATTCAAAATCTCGGGAAATGTTCTCAATTAAATTGCAAAGATCCTTGTATGGTCTAAAGCAATCTGGACGAATGTGGTATAATCGTCTTAGTGAGTACTTGTTCAAAGAAGGCTATATAAATGACGCCATTTGCCCGTGTGTTTTTATAAAGAAAACAACATCGGAATTTGTTGTACTTGCCGTATATGTCGATGACATAAACCTTATTGGAACCCCTATAGAACTCCAAAAGGCAATTGATTATCTAAAGGATGAATTCGAGATGAAAGATCTCGGAAAGACTAAACTATGTCTTGGTTTGCAAATTGAATATTTGGCAAACGGAATTTTTGTTCATCAATCTACCTATACAGAAAAGGTACTGAAACGGTTTTACATGGATGAAGCACATCCTTTAAGTACACCGATGGTTGTTCGATCACTTGATGTGAACAAAGATCCATTCCGACCACAAGAAAGGAATGAAGAGCTACTTGGTCCTGAAGTACCATATCTTAGCGCAATTGGCGCACTAATGTATCTTGCAAATACTACAAGGCCTGACATATCCTTTTCAATTAATGTCTTAGCAAGATTTAGCTCGGCTCCTACGAGGAGACATTGGAATGGGATCAAACACATATTGCGGTACCTAAAGGGAACTACCGATATGGGCTTATTTTATGGCAAGAATTGCAGCCCGGATCTTGTTGGTTATGCTGATGCTGGATATTTGTCCGACCCACACAAGGCTCGATCTCAAACGGGTTATGTGTTTACCTGTGGAGACACCGCCATATCTTGGCGATCGACTAAGCAATCAATTGTGGCTACTTCATCTAATCATGCCGAGATAATTGCTATTCATGAAGCAAGTCGGGAGTGTGTGTGGTTAAGGTCGATAATACATCATATCCAAGACAAATGTGGTTTGAAGTATGATAAACTACCCACAATTTTGTATGAAGACAATGCAGCATGTATAGCTCAATTGAAGGGAGGATTCATAAAAGGAGATAGAACGAAGCATATTTCACCAAAGTTATTCTTCACACATGATCTTCAAAAGAATGGTGATATCAATGTTCAACAGATTCGTTCAAGCGAAAATATGGCTGATTTGTTCACAAAATCTCTACCAAAGTCAACCTTCAAGAAGCTAGTTCACAAGATCGGGATGCGAAGACTTAAGGACATAAATTGATGTTCTTATCAGGGGGAGTTAATGCGCGTTGCACTCTTTTTCCCTTACAAGGTTTTGTCCCACCGGGTTTTCCTTGCGAGGTTTTTAACGAGGCAACCAATAGGCGCATATTCAAACATGTGTACTCTTTTTCCTTACTTTAATTTTTCCATTGGGTTTTGTTTTAAGGTTTTAACGAGGCACATCATTGAATAGACATTCAAGGGGGAGTGTTATAAATACACTTCTATTTAAGGTGAATGTCTTTAATTAGAGAGATTCTAGAGTCCTATTATTGGTAGCTAGATCATCCCACTCCCTATAAATAAAGGGGTCTTCTACCATTGTAATACACTCCTAACATTCTCTAAGTATCAATAAGAAGAACTCTCTCTACTCTTCTCTCTATTGCTCTTGTTCTTGCATTATTGTTCTTGTCTTTTATATTATTTCATAACACCAGCAATTTAATAGTAAACTTTTAAAATTATTATTTTATAGTTTACTTAGTTATTGCATATCACATATCAAGATGGGTAGTAACATAGTATGTGTCTACATGTATTTATTCTTAGGATTGTTATTTGCATACATATGAGATACCTAGAATTGATTGGTGTCTAATGAGCCTAATCTAATAATTCAATCAAGTGATAATTAGAAAATAATTAATACTAATGAGATTGGGCCAAACCCATTAGCTATTCGTGCAAGGCCTGGAGGGGGTTTACATAAAGGAATGAATAGAAGAAGAATATTTACCTAATGACTAAGATAAATTCAAAGAGTGAAGCCGTTTGATTTTGGTCGTCGGAATTCACAATATTGGGGCACTTGATATCAGTGTGATAAGTGAGACTTTAATCTTTGATGCTTGCTTTTTCAAATCCGTTTTAAAAATATATTTTTTTCTGTCCAATTCATGTGTTAGAACGAGCGTGCGTTTGGCAGAATCAATAGTCGTTGATCAGCCGCAAATATATAATTATTTTGTAAAAAGCTAAAATTATTTAATAAGTGATTTGTAATGTAGATGTAATGTGGAGTAGCCTTATGCTATGATGTTGGAGCATTAGAAATTATTTCTTCGCTGCTGTAATATATTTGGGGCACTGTGTATGCCGCCGTTATATATTTCGGGTATTGTGTATGCCACTGTGATAGATTTGGGGCATTATGTATGCCGCCGCTATATATATATATATATATTGGGCATTGTGTATGACGCCGTGATAGATTTGAGGTATTGTGTATGCTGTCGTGGACTCGTCGGGGTGTTTGGTTAATTTCCTACAGCATCGTTTATTACAAGTCCTCTGTAGATTGTGTTGAAATATATGTAGTATTGTTGTTGAATAATTATTTGGACCTTATAGAGTAATTATATGATAAAAGAATTTCTGTTTGTGTGCTCGTGATATGTGTTTGTATTTTCTAACACTTGTTCCAGAGGTATTCAGAGTGGTGGGTCGATGATCTTACTGGGTTATATTTACGTATAACTCACTGCTTACATGCATGTCCATGCAGATTTTATTGGTGAAGACGGAGCTAGTAACCGACGAGTTCGCTAGAGTTGATTCAGTTATTGAGGTGAGCCGCCGCATTGTTCGTGGAGGCTGCCCAAAAGAAGTCTTTATCATTTATTCATATAAGGCCTTTTGTAATTCTTTTAGATGTTTCATGGTCTAGTGTGGGATTTGGGCTAGAGTTTTAATGTAATATTTTGAGATATTAATTGTTCGTAAAAGTTATCAAATTATTTGGGTACTCATTTAATTAATCAAATGTTGCAAAGTAATGGCTAAGGTAAGAAAGCATGTGTCCAGCAAGCGATGTTAGCTGGGTGCCAGTCAGGTCTAGGAGGTAGTTTGGGACGTGAAAAAGTTAATCATGCATACAAATTAAGGACCTTTTGCCTTCATATCCAATAATCACTATTTCAAAGAATTGTTTTTGTGTTCTTAGTTCAGAAAAAAATCTGTAACAAGCATTGAAATATATTGGGTTATTCCTCCACAAAATATCTCTTGCTCTCATTTTTACTTGCCACCATTCGTACAGATAAATAGTCACAAACCTGGACAGAAAACTATTGCAAATGCCCAGTTTGAGACAGATTTCGTGTGATTTCCAGCAGAGTTGTATTGAAGCCACTTATTGGCCCCATATTTGTGATGTGACTCTACTAGGAAACATTAGTATTTTACTACAAGCCAAAACTGATCATCACATCCTTCTCCTTAAGGATTTGGATATGATGTTCTGCAGCATCATGCTGTTCTGCAAACACTTTTGCATGGCTCCCTATATGAGGGATTGAAAGCGATTTGAATACTGCATTGATCCTACAGCTTGCTCTACTAATGTACCAACTGTGCACATATTTGAGGCAGCTCCTTCTGATATAATTCATGTGTGCTTCCTTTTGTTTATATGCAATCAGATCCATGTAGCTTGTTTTCATTGTTCTTGAGGTGTTGGATTGATCTTGATAATAACTCAGGAACATCCCAGTAATTCTTATTTTTCCAGTCCAAAAGTACCTGCCCACACCAGAATAATACAGCAGAGTACTCATCCTTGATTCTATGCTTTTGCCTACTTCTAATTTCCTTCCATTGGATTGAGTGCATAGCACTAATATTACCAATTGGACATCCATTAGAGAGTAGAACACAGATGTTGAAACTTTACCAGCAAAAAAGAAAACTATATTAGTAAAAAGGATCTCATCTTGCTCTCCACCAAAAGGTTTTGAACATGATGAGCAGATGTGTATTGTCCTGTCGGCTTCCTCTTCATTTTCTGCTCCTCTCCCCCCTTTCCTAATTCCTTGCAACTGTAACTCTGATGTATGGACATTGCATTCTATCATTATTCACCAGTCTTCTTCCTTGTGCATCAAGATCTTCAAAACAATGACACTCTATCGGCCCAACATCCAATGTATAGTTTGCCATATGATCATCTAAACTATTGCCTTCTCTTAGAGAGTGTCTCTTAGAGTGTGTGTCTCTGTTATACATACTCTACTCATCATCTCTCTAATCTCCTCTACAATTATCACTATAGTCCAAGGAAGCCTCCACCCTCCAGTTATTACATTCTTTAGGATCATTGAGTCAGTATGTAAGTCGATTAGTACATAGTCATTGTCCAAACAGAACTTTAGGGCTTCATATATGGCTTGCTTTGTCCCTCTACATAGCTAAAGACAACTTTTTCAAATGGTGAAAGGGAATAATGGTGTCTAGCCATTAATTTTTTATTTTATTTTTTTTGCTTATTTTTTCTCTGTCTAGCCCTGATTTTATTACGTCAACATTGTTATAGTTTTTTTTTTTTTTTTAAATTTAGCTTTCATTGATAACAAAGTAATGTACATCAGTGATCATGATAGTAGTTTTGGACTAACTACTATACTAATACAAGAATCATATTCTCTAGTCTAACTATGTATATACAATCTATAGAATAGTATGTAAACTCAAAGGCTAAGGAAAATAATTGAGTTTGCTAAGTCCTAATTGCCATTTCTTGTGTTTGCTGCCTCGCATATGAATCAACAGAACAATCTCACGGCATAACAGATCCTCCAAATATGTGACACCATCAAATCTCATTTGGTTCCTCATTTTCCAGATGAGTGCAATAGTAGTAATGAATGCAGCAGCTGTAATCCTTTTGTGCCATTGCCTGCTCTTGGCTAAACTACATATCCAGTTTAGTTCAGTCTCCCAGCAGCCTACATTCCGAGAATATCCTAACCATTTGCAAATTCTTTTCCACAGACTATTTGTTTTTGCACAACCAAAGAAGAGATGATTAAAATCTTCCACTTGAGACTTGCAGAATACACAGTCCATTGGGATATGAATGCCCATTACCTGCAATCTATCCACAGTAGGAAGACTGTGATGAGATGCAAGCCAAGCCGTAAACTTGTGCCTAGGCAACACATTATCAATTAGCAACAAGTTTTTCCATGTGACTTTTGTAAAACTGGGCAGCAGTGATGTATACAGTTTTTGTATGCTGAACTTGTTAAGTATGCATACACTTTGCAATCGAATAGTAATATCACCCTGCAGCTGAGGACATTCCAAAATGAAGTTTCTACAATCCATTATTTTCCTTATAACCCAAGATGCTGTGTGAGGAATGTTAACAGAAGATATGGTGTCTTTCTTGATGTAATAAGCATGAACCCATCGCACCCATAAACAGTCTTTTTTGTTTGCCAAATCCCACAATAGCTTTGATATGGCAGCCTTGTTTTGTTCCACATAGATAAATCCAGTATATTAAGTCCACCAGCAGACACTGGCTTGCAAACTTTATCCCAAGCCACCAATGCTCTTCTTGAGATACTTGCCTTACCAGTCCAAAGAAATGTTCTACACATAGCATCAATAGTTTTGAGGACCTTCTTAGGCAGAATAAAGATTTCAGCCCAATATGACTGAATGCCAAACACCACTGCCTTTATCAGTTGGCTTCTTCCAGCATAAGAAAGAAATTTGGCTGACCAACAGGTGATTTTTTCTGTAATTCTTTCAATGAGAGGCAAGTAGTGTCGAATGGCCAGTTTCTTGGAATCCAGAGGGATTCCTAAGTATCTAAATGGCAATTGTCCTTCAGTAAATCCCAAGAGACTGATCAGCTGCTCTTTAGTCTGCTGTTGAATCCCAGCCAAGTAAATAGCACTCTTGCTAATATTAGCATGAAGGCGAGAGGCTTCTGAGAATTTAAGGAATGTGTTGTGTAATATCTGAATAGACATTTCATCAGCACGACAGAACATGAGCAAATCATCTGCAAAACATACATGAGAAATGTTAAGCTTCATGCACCTAGGATGGAAGTTGAAATTTCCATCCTTATGCAGCTGCTACAATAGTCTGTTTAAATACTCCATGGCCAATACAAAGAGATAAGGTGACATAGGATCTCCTTGTCGAATACCCCTCTTAGCTTTGAATGGTTTGGTGAACCCACCATTCATTACTAAGGAATAAGATACAGAAGAGATACATGCCATAATCCAATGTGTGAACTTTGCAGGGAAGCCCAAATCAATGAGAATCTGTTGCAAGAAAGACCATTCTAAGGTATCATAAGCCTTCCTCAGATCTACTTTGAGGACACATCTAGGTGAAATACTTTTCCTAGAATACCCCTTGAACACTTCATGACTTAACAGAATGTTATCAATAATACATCTCCCCTCAATAAAAGCTGACTGTGCAGGCCCTATTAAGTCACCAATGACCTCTTTCATTCTTCTAGTAAGTACCTTGGATATAATCTTGTATAGTGTAGTGCAACAGGCAATTGGCCTGTAATCTTTGACAGTAGTTGGTGATATGATCTTTGGGACAAGTGCTATAGCTGTTGTGTTGATCATATAAGGCAGTTCACTTGAAGTTAAGAATCCTTTAAGAGCAGAAAAGATGTCATCCTTAACCAATTCCCAGTTTTTAGTAAAAAACTCTACTGGAAACCCATCAACCCCTGGTGCCTTATCTGAAGGCATATCCTTAACTGCTGCAGTAACCTCCTCCATTGTTACCTCTCTAATGAGGAATCTTTGTTGATCAAGTTTAAGACAGTTGCCTTCCTTCATGATCTGGGAATTCACACAAGGAAGTTCAACAGCATGTTCTCCCATTAAAGAATGGAAAACCTTCAAGAATTCCTGCTCAACAAATAAAGGATCAGTCAGTTTTATTCCATCTTCAGTGTATATGGAAGTAATATTGTTCTGTCCTGTTCTAATCTTCCATTGAGCATGAAAGTATTTTGTATTTGAGTCTCCACATTCAATCCATGTAGCTTTTGATTTCTGTCTCAACATTTTTTCTTCAATATTATTCCATTTCACAAGTTCCTCAAGTGCCTTCTTCTCCTTATGAATGAGCTCCTGTGTGCAAGGGCTGTTTTGCATCTGAGTTTGGATGATGTCAAGTTGTTCCCTAGCCTGAATAATGTTCTGCTGGTAGGCTGCCATATTTAAGTTAATCTCCTTCAGCTGCTGCTTTAGATTCCTCAGTTTCTGCCAAATCTGCTGGATGGGATTGCCTACCTGTTCTTGTTTCCATGCCTGCTGAACAATGTGAGAAAATTGAGGATGTTCCATGAAAACATTATACAATCGAAAAGGTTTGGGATGCAAAGGTTTTTGCATTCCAAACTTTATGAGAATAGGTGAATGATCAGATATTGAAGGATTCAAGTAATCTGCTTCCAAATGTCCAAACTGCTGCAACCACTGATAGTTACCTAGTGCCCAATTAATCTTACTATATACTTGCTTATTAGACCAGGTGAAATGCCAGCCTTTTGATCTAACAGCAGTCAGCTGGAGGTCCGAAATGACCTCTTTGAAGTCCTTCACTTCAGCATCAGTCACAATAGATCCAATTCTGTCATCAGAATTGAGTACATTATTAAAGTCTCCACTAATTAGCCAAGCAGTCTGATTAGGAACCTGGAACGATCTGAGAGCACTCCAAAGATGTTTCCTAAGTGAAGCAGTGTTATGACCATATACCACACTTAAGTGGATACTGATCTGATTTCTTATATCTTCCACTCGACAATGAATAATCTGGTCAGTTATAGCTAATACATGCATTTGAATATGAGACTTCCAAATCAACCAGATTCTCCCATTAGTAGCATTTGAATAATTACACTGCACCATCCAGTTCCTTGCAATCTTCACTAATATTTTCTTTGACTTAGCCTCCTTTACCCTAGTTTCAAGAATCCCCATGACATCTACTTTATTATTAGCTAAGAAGTTTTTCAACTCCTTTTGCTTATGAGGCTGATTAAGCCCCCTTATGTTCCAAGTTACAACAATCATTAAGAATGAGGTTCTACCCTGTAAGATGGTCCAGGGTCTACATAATAGCTACTTCTTTCTGTCTCATTCATGACAGCCTTACCATTTCTAGCATGATCTGCCTGATGTTCACAATTTCCACAGTCAGCAATAGTGAATGCATTGTCTGAACTGACTAAAGGATCAGTTCCAGTATGCATGGTTTGCTGCGGCCTATCAGTCTCCCCATGAGTGTGCTGCATTAATTGATCCACTACTGCAGGAGACACAGTACTAGATTGCTCAACAGCAGCCTCTACTGCAGGAGCCACAGTACTAGGCTGCTCTACAACAGTCTGCTTAGCAATCCATTCAGTTCTGATATGTTTCCCCTTCTGATTCCCCTGCTGATTCACTCTTCCTCTTTGTCTTGAAGGTTTGTTCTGACCTTCCTTGCTCTGCACAACTTTGTCATCCTTATAATACCAACATTCAAATGCATCATGACCAAATTTGAGACAATGATTACAAAAGGAAGGCTTCCAATCGTATTCAATTGTCTGTATCTTAGAGCCATAAGGAGTATCAATCTCCAATTCATCAGGAAGTGGATATGCAGCATCCACTTCAACAAGGACCCTAGCAAATGAAATCTTCTCAAAGCATGCAGTAAATTTGTCTGTATATAATGGTCTACCAATAGCACTAGCCAATTTACTTAGCACTTCAGCAGACCAATAACCAACAGGAAGACCTGGAAATCGAATCCAAATAGGCACAATACTAAGCATATCACTCTGAAAATTGAAATCAATTTCCCAAGGTCGAAGAACCAGTGGCCTATTTCTAAATGAATAGGGACCTGATTGCATAATCAAATCCTTATCTTCTGAGCTACTGAACCTAAAAATACAGTAGCCATCTGCATGTATAAGCACCTGCGGCTTAGTAACAAAGTTCCACACATGGATTACAAAATTTTCCATAGATTTCTCATTAGGTCGATCTCCTATAACAAATCCAATCAGTGAATTTTGCCAATAATCCACTTGTGGTTGCAGATCTTCGACACTAATCTGAACTACTTTTTTTCCTTCTCGCTCAATAGGAGGAACAAATGAGAGTTGTTTGCCCATTTGTGTGTCACGATTACCTCGCACCACATCCGCAACTGTTGGCTTCTCCACATGCATCTCCTTTGAAACCTCCTCAGCAACAAGCTTAGTTTCCTCCAAATGCAACTCCTTCGATTCCTCCTCAGCACCGAGATTTGTGAACTGTAATCTCTTCACAGCAACAGGTAATACAGCATCATTCTCCATCACTGAAATCTCGCATGAATTTGTCTCTGCATGGGTCATCGATTGAAGTTTTTGAGGCAAAAAACTGCCAAAGGTTAGCGATTTTAGCTCCTTAGTTGCTCCATTCTCAGGTGTTACTAGCTTCGTATCAGCAGGGGGGATTTTGTCGCCGGCGACGAGCCATTCCATCGTCAAAAACTGTATTGCTAACGTGCGCCTCTCACTGTTCTATTGCCCAGTTAAAGTGCGCCGAGAGCATATTGGGCACCCCCCTTATTGTTATATTGTTTCTAACTAAGATTTCTATTTTCTTCTATAGGTTATGGATATTGAAGTTCAAGAAGCAGATTTTTGACAACATACTGATTGACCATCGTTTTGCTGGGAATGTCAAGAAAATTGTATATGTCAATCGAGAGACACTAGTGATATGTAGTTTTTTACTAAATATTTACGAACACTATTGTGACTAGCTTACATCATTGATATACGGTACGACTAACTGATGTTGATCATTTTTTGTATTATTTTATGAAAATAATATCATCTTTATTATAATATACTTGAATTTCTAGTTGCAAATTGAATGTGATTTAGGGACTTGTGACTTGTTTCTTTAGGTCTAGACTGTTAGTCCTTAAATCCTTTTTGGAATAGAAAATTTGGTTGTTGAATCCGCAGGTTTGTAGTGCTGCACTGTTTGTTTGGTTGTTGAATCTGCAGCTTTGTAGTGCTGCACCATTTGACTTAGCGACCAGCATTAATCTTCTCGCAAAATATATAACGACCACCTTCTAACTAGCCGCGAAAGTACCGTTTAACAACCATATTTAAACTAGTCACAAAAATATTCTAAGGACCGGGAATTTAGTCCCTAAAATATGCAAATAGGCACCAGAAACATGGTCCTTAAAAATCATTTAAGGACTAGTTTTAAGCTGATCGTGAAACAGCTTTAATGACCAGAACCTCATCTAGTTCTTAATGAGCTTTAGCGGCGGAAGCTATAAGGACAAGATTAGGTGGTCGCTATTGACTATATGGAACCATTTCCTTGCTTTTAGGGACCAATTTTCTCTTCGCTATTGAGCATTTTTTCCTGTAGTGTTCGGTGTCCTCCAAAGGTCATAGTCGTTATCGGAATCTGGATAAAATCAAAAGTGATTTCTATGTAAGCCTAAGGTCTCCAGGAATTTCCAACCTTATTAAAGAGCTAATGGGCGAGGAGTTAACGGTTCTTAGCATTCAGAAAGATTTGTAGCAGATAAAAGGGCGGATCGAGGTCGGAGTAGCAGGGATTTATAGGAGAAAAACCGTCGGTGTCCGGGGTTCAACATATCCACATTGTCTAATTACAACATAAATATTAGCTTGGTAGAACTAGTTTCAACTATGAGAAATATCAAAGAGGCAAGATTTCCATAATCAATTTGGTCAGATCCTAATCAAAGGGATCCTAATCTATGGTGTGAATTCCACGGGATGCATAGCCACAAGACTTGGGGTTGCCAACATCATCGTAAAGAGATAGAAACGTTATTGAAGAATAGTCATCTTACAGAATATCTAAGTGACCAGACTAAGAATAATTATAGGAGAACTTAAGATGCTATAGAACCAGCCAAACTGGCTGCAGGGTCACCTCGCCTAACAATAAACATGATTTTGGAGGATTTGAAGTAAACAAGGCGACGTTTTTTGTGGCAAAGGAGACAAAGATATCGGTAACTCATGGCAAAAGAGTATGAGAAATTACCTTTGCAGATGAAGACGTTGATGACCTTATTTTATCGCACAACAGCGCTCTAGTAATATCACTTAACATTTTAGAATTTAAAATTAAACGTGTGTTGGTTGATTTAGGTAGTTCAGCTAATATCATCCAGTTGAGAGTTCTGAAACAAGCAAATTTAATCGGAAAACTTCTGGCCGGATTCAACCTAACAAGTATAACAACTCGAGGGGAGATTTTATTTCCCACACATGTAGTAGGCGTGACAAAGAATACTTTGTTCGAGGTGGTGGATGGAGATATAGGATACAATATGATCCTTGGAAGGCCATGGATTCATGAAATGAAGGTTGTGCCATCGACGTACAACGGATGGGATCAAACAGATTAGAGGTGATCAACCAGCTGCGAGAAAAATGAATGGAGTCACCTTATCTAGCAGCAAGGCGGAAGGAATTGATTTGTGCTGCCCTTCAAGATCTGGTAGAAGGTGTTGGAGAGAAAGAGATATCTAATTATTATCATGTGTCAAGATCCTTTCAGGTACCAGAAGAAGCAGATGCCACAACGTCGACCGAAGAGGAACTGGAACAAATCGCTTTGTTCATAGAGTTCCCAGATAAAAAAGTTTACCCAGAAACGGGACTGAGTCCCGAACTCAGGCTTAAAATTGTTGAGTTTTTAAAAGTTAATTTCGACTGTGTTGCATGGTCTCATTTTGATAAGAAAGGTATTTCACTAGATATGGATGTCCACAAGTTAAGTTTGGACCTTTTCTATCGGTGAAGCAAAAGAAACGGCTGATAGCTGAGGTTAGGAAGATATTTGTTAAATAGGAGGTAACCGGGTTATTAAATATAGGTTCAATCTGTAAGGTAAATTATCCTGTTTGGCTTGCTGATGTAGTGATTAGTACTAAAATGAATAATAAATTGAAAACATGTATAGATTATAAAGATTTAAATCAGGCATGCCCTAAAGATTCTTTTTCATTATGAAACCACTACAACAAAAAAGGCATTTGGCGTATTTAGCGGAAATAATTCAATTGCCGCTAATATATTCTATAAGCTAAAGTATATGCGGCAAATGACCATTGGCCACTAAAAATTACCTTTTACTGGCAATAACAATAAATTGCCATTAAAAATAATTAATCACTAATAACCTATGCATATAGGTTTTTTTTTTAAAAAAAACTTTCCCTCCCTGACAAATAATTCATTCCCTTTAAATTATTTTACACAACAAAATAATCAATGGATTCCCTCCAGTTTGCACAAAAAATATCGATGGATTCCCTCCAATTTGCACAAAAAATAATCCATCGATTTCCTCCAATCAGAAAAATAGGAAAACTTATTCTGAACGGGATACGATTTTCATTCAACGAATAGGGTAGGAATCTCACATATCGATTTTCCTTCATCAATCTACATATAGCTTGGCGAGTTTTTATCGTTTCATTGACGGGATAATCGTTGTTATTCCCAGCCAGAATCACGGACAGAATCATAGAATCGCCGGCCAGATTAAAAGAATCGAAGGTCTCCGGCCAGCTTCTTCCCCAGGTATTTTCATTTTTCACCCAGCAGATGCAACTAACAGTGAAATTAAGATTGTGCTGCTCGATTATGCTCTATCTTCGTTGTTAGTATTTTCTGTTTTATCCGTTTCACTTCTCTTTTCCTGTAGGTTTCAAGATCGTTGTAGAATTCAAATTTCAATTTCTTATGTTCATTATCAAAACTGATGGGGTCCAGCCCATTTCTTAAGGAAGATGTTTTTCTTCCTTTCTTCTTCATTTGTCAATACAGCAGCCCGTGTTTTTCTTACCTTCTGCACCTGTCAAATTTGGGAGGCGTGCAGAAGAAAATTGTCAAACGTGGTTGGCTATGATTGCCTATAAAATGAGAGCTTCGGCTCTCATTTTGATCAATCAACAAAACTCAGAGAAAAATATATCTGAGAGTGAGATTTCACAGACAATGTATAAGAAATAATCTGTAAGGAAATAGAGAGTGAGCAATATTGTAGTGAGGTGGAATATCAAAAGAGGGTTATTTCTTTTGAGTGTTGTAGTGGTTTTTGGAGTATTTTACTCGGACCTACAAAGTGTAAAATTTCTTACTATAGTGATATCAGTTGCTCCTCTCAGGGCCGTGGTTTTTTCCCTTATTCAGAAGGATTTTCCACGTAAAAATCTTGGTGGCATTGTTACTCTTTTATTCTTATTAATTACCGTATCTCGGTGCTACATTATTATTCCGCTTTTATTACCGTGAATATTATTTTGGTAGGGGGTTTATTCCCAACAACTGGTATCAGAGTACAGGTTCTACTCGTTCACTGAAATGCTATTCACTATCGGTAGTACTATACTCGGTGAAAATAAAAATGTCTCCAGTAAAGTACGAGGTAGAAAAATTTAACGGAGATAACGGTTTCTCAACATGGCAAAGAAGGATGAGGGATCTGCTCATCCAACAAGGATTACACAAGGTACTAGATGCTGATGTCAAAAAGCTTGATACCATGAAAGCTGAGGATTGGGCTGACTTGGATGAAAGAGCTGCTAGTGCAATCAGGTTGCACTTATCGGATGATGTGGTAAATAACATCATTGATGAAGATACTGCACGTGGAATTTGGACAAGGTTGGAAAGCCTATACATGTCCAAAACGCTGACAAATAAATTGTACATGAAGAAACAGTTATACGCCCTACACATGGGTGAAGGTATGATTTTTTTGTCACATTTAAATGTGTTTAACATACTAATCACACAGCTTGCCAACCTCGGAGTGAAAATCAAGGAGGAAGATAAAGCCATCTTGCTATTAAACTCGTTGCCATCTTCGTACGATAATTTGGCAACAACCATCCTGCACGATAAGACTACTATTGAGTTGAAAGATGTCACATCGGCTCTTTTACTCAATGAGAAGATGAGAAAGAAGCCTGAAAATCAAGGACAAGCTCTTATCACAGAAGGTAGAGGCAGGAGTTATGAAAGGAGTTCGAGCAACTATGGTAGATCCGGAGCTCGTAGAAAGTCAAAGAATCGATCCAAATCAAAAGCCAGAAATTGCTACAACTGTGATCAACCAGGTCACTTCAAAAGATATTTCCCAAATCCAAGGAAGGGCAAAGATGAAACTAGTGGCCAGAAGAATGATGACAACACATCCACCATGGTGCAAAACAATGATAATGTTGTCCTCTTTATAAATGAGGAAGAGGAATGCATGCACCTGTCAGATCCAGAGTCGGAATGGGTGGTTGACACGACGGCATCATACCATGCCACACCGGTAAGAGATCTTTTTTGCAGATATGTAGCAGGTGATTTCGGCACAATGAGAATGGGTAACACGAGTTACTCAAATATTGCAGAGATTGGTGACATTTGTATCAAGACAAATGTCGGATGCACATTGGTTCTAAAGGATGTGCGGCATGTACCTGATTTGTGGATGAACTTGATCTCGGTGATTGCTTTGGACCGAGATGGAGACAAGAACTATTTTGCAAAATCAAAAATGGAAGCTCACCAAGGGATCATTGGTGATTGCAAATGGAGTTGCTCATGGCACGTTGTATAGGACAAATGCAGAAATATGCCAAGGTGAATTGAATGCGGCACAAGATGAGATTTCTGCAGATTTGTGGCATAAAAGAATGAGTCATATGAGCGAGAAGGGATTGCAGATTCTTGCCAAGAAATCACTTATTTCTTATGCCAAAGGTACAACAATAAAACCGTGTGACTACTGTTTATTTGGTAAGCAGCATAGAGTCTCATTTCAGACATCGTCTGAAAGAAAATTAAATATACTTGATTTAGTATATTCTGATGTTTGTGGCCCAATGGAAATTGAATCAATGGGCGGTAACAATATTTTGTTACTTTTATTGATGATGCTTCACGAAAATTGTGGGTTTATATTTTGAAAACCAAAGATCAGGTGTTTCAAGTTTTCCAGAAGTTTCATGCTCTAGTAGAAAGGGAGACATGGCAAAAGCTAAAGCGTCTCCGAAGTGACAATGGAGGTGAGTACACTTCAAGGGAATTTGAAGACTACTGTTCAAGTCATGGGATCAGACATGAAAAAACAGGTCATGGAACCCCACAACACAATGGTGTAGCAGAGATGATGAACTGCACTATTGTGGAGAAGGTGAGAAGCATGCTCAGAATAGCTAAACTACCTAAGTCATTTTGGGGTGAAGAAGTTCAAAAAACATGTTACCTGATCAATAGGAGTACATCAGTTCCATTGGCGTTTGACATCCCAGAGAGAGTTTGGACCAATAAGGAGGTGTCCTACTCGCATCTGAAGGTGTTCGGTTGCAGAGCTTTTGCACATGTACCGAAAGAGCAGAGAACAAAGCTAGATGATAAATTTGTTCCCTGCATATTTATCGGATACGGAGATGAAGAGTTCGGGTACAGATTGTGGGATCCTGAAAAGAAAAAGGTCATCAGAAGCAGAGATGTAGTCTTCAGAGAAAGTGAAGCTGGAACTGCTACTGATATGTTAGAAAAGGCGAATAATGGTATAATTCCTAACCTTGTTACTATTCCTTCTATTTCTAACAATCCCACAAGTGCAGAAAGTATGACCAACGAGGTTGCCGAGCAGGGGGAGCAACCTGGTGAGGTTATTGAGCAGGGAGAGCAACTTGATGAAGGTGTCGAGGAAGTGGAGCACCCCACTCAGGAAGAAGAACAACCTCAACCTCTGAGGAGATCAGAGAGGCCAAGGGTAAAGTCATGCAGGTACCCTTCCACAGAGTATGTCCTTATCAGTGATGAAGAGGAGACAGAATGTCTTAAGGAGGTGTTGTCCCATCCAGAAAAGAACCAGTGGATGAAAACTATGCAAGAAGAGATGAAATCTCTACAGAAAAATGGTACGTACAAGCTGGTTGAACTTCCAAAGGGTAAAAGACCACTCAAATGCAAATGGGTCTTTAAACTCAAGAAAGATGGAAATGGCAAGCTGGTCAGATACAAAGCTCGATTGGTGGTTAAAGACTTCGAACAGAAGAAAGGTATTGATTTTTATGAAATTTTCTCACCTGTAGTCAAAATGACTTCTATTCGAACAATTTTGAGTTTAGCAGCTAGCCTAGATCTTGAAGTGGAGCAGTTGGATGTGAAAACTGCATTTCTTCATGGAGATTTGAAAGAAGAGATTTATATGGAGCAGCCAGAAGGATTTGAAGTAGCTGGAAAGAAACACATGGTGTGAAAATTAAATAAGAGCCTTTATGGATTAAAGCAGGAACCAAGGCGGTGGTACATGAAGTTTGACTCATTCATGAAAAGTCAAACATACATAAAGACCTATTCTGATCCATGTGTATACTTCAAAAGATTTTCTAAGAATAATTTTATTATATTGTTGTTATATGTGGATGACATGTTAATTGTAGGAAAGTACAAGGGGTTGATAGCAAAGTTGAAGGGAGATCTGTCCAAGTTATTTGATATGAAGGACTTGGGCCCAGCACAACAAATTCGAGTGATGAAGATAGTTTGAGAGAGAACAAGTAAAAAGTTGTGGCTATCTCAGGAGAAGTACATTGAACGTCTACTAGAACGCTTCAACATGAAGAATGTTAAGCCAGTCAGCACACCTCTTGCTAGTCATCTAAAATTGAGCAAAAAGATGTGTCCTACAACAGAGGAGGAGAAAGGGAACATGGCTAGAGTTCCTTATTCTTAAGCAGTCGGAAGCTTGATGCATGCAATGGTATGTACTAGACCTGATATTGCTCACACAGTTGGTGTTGTCAGCAGGTTTCATGAAAATCCTGGAAAGGAACATTGGGAAGCAGTCAAGTGGATACTCATGTACCTGAGAGGCAACACGGGAGATTGTTTATGCTTTGGAGTATCAGATTCAATCTTGAAGGGCTATACGGATGCTGATATAGCAGGTGACATTGATAATAGAAAATCCACTACTGGATATTTGTTTACATTTTTAGAGGGAGCTATATCATGGCAGTCGAGGTTGCAGAAGCGTGTCGCACTTTCTACAACTGAAGCGGAATATATTGCCACTACTGAAACTGGCAAGGAGATGATATGGCTCAAACGGTTCCTTCAAGAGCTTGGATTGCATCAGAAGGAGTATGTCGTCTATTGTGACATTCAAAGTGCAATAGACCTTAGCAGGAACTCTATGTACCATGCAAGGACCAAACACATAGATGTGAGATATCACTAGATTCGTGAGAAAGTGGCGAACGAATCTTTACAGGTCAAAAAGATTCACACAAGCGAAAATCCTACGGATATGCTGACCAAAGTGATATCAAGAAACAAGTTTGAGCTATGCAAAGAACTTGTCTACATACACTCAAACTAGAAACTGCTGTGTTATTCCCTTCAGGTGAATGGGACTGGAGGAGGAGATTGGTGGGGTCCAACCCCTTTCTTAAGGAAGATGTTTTTCTTCCTTTCTTCTTCATTTGTCTATACAGCAGCCCATGTTTTTCTTTATCTTCTGCACCTGTCAAATTTGGCAGGCATGCAGAAGAAAATTGTCAAATGTAGTTGGCTATGTTTGCCTATAAAATGAGAGCTCCGGCTCTCATTTTGATCAATCAATAAAACTCAGAGAAAAATATATCTGAGAGTGAGGTTTCACAGACAGTATATAAGAAAATAGTTTGTGAGGAAAATAGAGAGTGAGCGATATTGTAGTGAGGTGGAATATCAAAAGAGGGTTATTTCTTTTGAGTGTTGTAGTGGTCTTTGGAGTATTTTACTAGGACCTACAAAGTGTAAAATTTCTTACTATAGTAATATCAGTTGCTCCTCTTAGGGCCGTAGTTTTTTCCCTTATTCAGAAGGGTTTTCCACGTAAAAATCTTGGTGTCATTGTTACTCTTTTATTCTTGTTAATTACCGTATCTCGGTGCTACATTATTATTCCGCTTTTATAACCGTGAATATTATTTTGATAGGGGGTTTATACCCAACAAAAACAATCTGCTACCAGGTACAAATTCGTGACTTCAACTTTGCAATTTGAGATTGCGAAAGTACAATTTTTTTTGCATATGCGAGTCGCGATTTGAGTTATTTGGGTTGATGCTGCTCGGATATGCTCAATCGTCGATATCAAAGTATAGATTTTTTTTGTGTTTGCTAAGTTGTTTGTGATATTTCCCTGCTTGTTATTAGATTGATAGTCCATTCATTGAATTGATTCTTCTCGTGTTACTCTATTGTTTTTTGTTTGTTTGCTGCATTTTGTTGTTTTCTCTGATTGATAGTTATTTGTTATATCTGCTGCCTTTTTGTATTTACAATTTCTATTTTCTTGTATTTGAATTGGTTCTTATGTATTTTTTCTAAGGCTAATGGTAGGCGGAACAAAGCTAATAAGATTCTGGGTTGTGACTTCTCTATTTTCTGCCTTTTTAAATCTTTCTTGAACCCTGCCCTTCCTAATCATCTGAATTATTTTGGCAGCGAACATGATTATTTGTAAGAATTTGTTTATTCTAAAGCAAAACAAACAAAAGTAGTGTAGTGTCTAACAAGATGTAATGTTATATGCTAAGGTAATTACATAGCCCGTATTTCAAATTTTGTTATAGGCGAACAGATCTATAATCATGCAGTGAAATTGGGTCTTGCATCTGTGAACTATGAAGCGAATTCGCTAATTAGCATGTATGCCAAGTCCGGTAGGATTGAAGAAGCCCGAAAAGCTTTTGTACTTCTGTTTGAGAAGAATTTGGTATCTTATAACATAATAGTTGATGGATATTCAAAGAATCTGGATTCCGCAGAAGCTTTTGAACTTTTCAGCCAGATAGACTCTGAAGTTGAGGTTGATGCTTTCACGTTTGCTAGTTTGTTGAGTGGAGCTGCAAGTATAGGTGCAGTTGGAAAGGGAGAGCAAATCCATGCTCGGGTCTTGAAAGCAGGGATCCAGTCCAACCAATCTGTCTGCAATGCTTTGATATCTATGTATTCTAGATGCGGTAACATAGAGGCTGCTTCTCAAGTTTTTGAAAGAATGGAAGATAGAAATGTAATATCTTGGACTTCAATTATAACAGGTTTTGCAAAACATGGTTTAGCCCATAGAGCTCTGGGATTGTTCAATCAAATGCTTGGGGCTGGTATAAAACCAAATGAGATCACGTACATTTTTCCCCGACTAGGATTCTGTTCCATTTGACAGGGAGGTGATGTTCCTGCACCTTTGACATCATTTGAAGCGACTGGGTTTCCTTCAGAGATTGTGAGAGAGATATGAATAAACCCATTTCAATTTGTGTTTTGAACGCTCCTTCAGGAGAACCTCTTATTAAAGAATTTACTGTAATAATCAAATGTGTTCTTTCTAAATTTCAATGGTTGCTGGAGGTCCATCGTTGAGCTTCAGTACTCATCCATTTTCACGCCTGTACTTTCACGCATGTGCGATATTTGCTCCAAGGAGGAGCTAAATGTCGTACGCTGTTCAACCATCCTTTGGGGGCTTCCATGTATGTGGAGCACCCTTATTTGGTGGACCAAATCTTCTGAAGGCTTTCCAAATCATCCATGTTCGTGGCTGGGGCTGTTGTCGGTGATGATTCAGTCTGCCACATGGTCCAAACTGAAGAAGAGGCATCACCTGCTCTTGTTTGTATTAGCAAGTGTTGGCTGCCTACTTAAGGGGGATGCTGCTTCTGCTTGTGCTGGCCATTCAGATTAGACAAATAAGTGATCTATGAAAAACAATTCTGAGTTCGTATATATGCTGAATGATGTTGCCAACATTTACAGATGCATCAAGCTGGGTTTTCGGTTCCTACTCCAATACAGGCACAATCTTGGCCCATTGCTCTTCAGGGCCGTGATATAGTGGCTATTGCAAAGATCGGGTCTGGTAAAACTCTGGGTTACTTGATGCCTGCTTTTATTCATCTACAACAGCGTCACAAGAATCCTCAATTAGGTCCAACTATTTTGGTACTATCACCAACAAGAGGTTGTGAGTTCGAGTCTTCCCAAGAGCAAAGGTGGGAAGTTCTTGGAGGGAAGGATGCCGGGGCTCTATTTGGAAACAGTCTCTCTACCCTAGGGTAGGGGTAAGGTCTGCGTACATGCTACCCTCCCCAGACCCCACTAAGTGGGATTATACTGGGTTGTACTGTACACCAACAAGAGAATTAGCCACACAGATACAAGCTGAAGCAGTGAAGTTTGGGAAATCGTCAACGATATCTTGCACGATATGTTGTTTTATGACTTGTGAGTGTCATAGTTTTGGTTCTATTCCTCCCTCATAGCTTTCTGAAGTCTCATAAAAAGTTAGGCAGTCTGACCCTTGTCCTCCAAATCATGTCACATAAAGTGGAACGAAGGGAGTACTAGAACTTAATTATCATTTTGAAGTAGTGTTGCTTAGTCTGATATCTATTTTATAATTAGAACATTTGCTATATGACTTTTGTTTTTGCAACACTCAAATGCAACGATGTTTTTCAGAAGGCTTTGGTTCTGGAATATCCACCCTATAGAATGCTACATCTGGCTAGAATTCTAAAACTCACAGCTAAATATTGCATTCTCCGTTTTGAACTGTGAATCATGCATTTTCTAAATCTTTTTGCAGCTTATTCCAGCTGCATGCTCACCTGCATATTGAATAGTTGAATAGTTTCTATTAGACGAATGCAGAGATGTTAATGTCAATTACCTACGTTTGTTGATGAACTTGAAAAATTATGATCTTAATTTTATTTGAAAACTAACTATGAATTATGTTCTGATGGTTAGTGTCTGTATGGAGGTGCACCAAAAGGTCCTCAACTACGGGAGCTGAGTAGGGGTGTAGATATTGTTGTCGCCACTCCTGGTCATTTGAACGACATCTTGGAGATAAGAAGAGTTAGCCTTGGTCAAGTTTCTTACTTGGTGTTAGATGAAGCGGATCATATGCTAGACATGGGATTTGAACCTCATATAAGGAAGATTGTGAAGGAGGTGCCTTTGCAGAGGCAAACATTGATGTATACAGCTACATGGCCGAAGGGGGTTCGTAAGATTGCTGCTAATCTACTGGTTAATTCAGTTAAAGTCAATATTGGAAATGTTGACGAGCTTGTTGCAAACAAGTCTATCACGCAGGTGTGTTTCTTTATTATTTTCCTAGACAGTTTTCATTATTTAATGTCTTTATGTACTTGGATTCTCCTTATTGGGGAAGATGGTTGGGAGGTATGATAGTAGAATCTAACTGATAAAAAAGGCATTGTAGTAGAATCTGTATTATCTATGTCTAAGCATAAAAGCTGAACCTGGTGTGGTTACAATTAATTCAAGAAGTTGTCGCTTGCAGCACATTGAAGTCGTGTTGCCGATGGAGAAACAACGGCGAGTAGAACAAATCTTGAGATCCAAAGAACCCGGGTCAAAAATCATTATTTTCTGTTCAACAAAGAAAATGTGCGACGAACTATCTCGCAATCTTACTCGCAATTTTGGCGCAGCTGCAATTCATGGGGATAAATCTCAGGGTGAGAGGGATTATGTATTAAGCCAGTTTCGCACTGGCAGCTACTGATGTTGCTGCGTGGGGGTTGGAGATCAAAGATATCAGCTCGGTGCCATTAAACATAATGTTTGATTATGCTTTGCTCATGTGCTCTTCAATTCTGATATCTAATTGGAAAAGAAAGTGTGGTCACGGTATTAGGTGTTGGATTGACATATGTTGTCCATTTCTTTATGTAGTGGTGTTTTGACTGGATGCGTTGTTTAGAGGAAAAAAGTACTTTTTCATGCATAAGATAAATTTGTATAACATACAAAAGTACCCTTAATATCTGGTGGTATTCAAATGTGCCATGTTAGTTTCTATAAGAGTGTTAAGGAAAAATTACAAATGTTAAGATGACTTTCCTTATATAGGAAGGTGGCTGTCTTTTAGGGATCGACAAAAAAAGTAATAGTGACAAAAAAGGAGTGAATGAAGTATTGTTTATTCACAGATTGCTTCGCCCTCCCCTCTTTAGTCCCTTCGGTGTGTCTTGGTGGTTTTTTTCCTTTCAAGATAGATGTTTTAGTTTTGGGAGAGCATCAGCCAAAACTGTAACTATACACTTGCTTGATAACTAAGTTGGCGGTGAATGCATCGTCATGATTTGGACAATTAAGTAGACAAATTAGAAGTTGGCATTTACATTCTTTTGTCCTAGAAATTGAACTTGAGCCAAGTAGTCAAGTTTCTCTCTACAGTTCTGCCTCTTAGTGTGGGATGTGAATAATCAATAACTAGTTTGGCCATCCATAAGTAGATACAGCTCCAACTTGGACCATGGTCTTGGACTAAGACCTAATAGTATATTGTGATGTAACCTACTGTTTTGATGCGCAATAAGCATAATATGTTTATGCATCCATATGCATGTTTGTCTTTTGAAAAGAACAAATGAGGAGGGTTTTGGGGGTAATGGCAGTTAATGAGAACATATTGTCACAAGGTGGTGATAAACTATGACTTCCCAACTGGAATAGAAGATTATGTTCACAGAATTGGTAGAACAGGCCGGGCAGGAGCATCTGGTCTGGCCTACACATTTTTCTCCGACTAGGATTCTAAGCATGCTTTAGTTCTTGTTAAAGTTTCATACTCCTTATGGTAATTCCTAGCTTACTAGCAATATTTTATGTTGTTGCAGCTTATATGATGATTGCAGCCCTGAACAATGAAGGGTATAATGGTTTTGCCATATCTGTCCCATCATTGAATGAAGTTCTACAGATTTTCATACTTGCAGCGCCCGTGTTCCTAACAATGATGTCAAAGGTTTGTTTGACTCAATTGCATTTTCATTTTGTGTGAAACTGTGCTATGTATTTGACAGATCTTAAACTTCAGGTGGCATTCTACTCTCTAGTTGTCTACTCTGCTACATCAGTGGGCACAAACACTGCTGCTGCGCATCAGGTTAGTTTATGCAAAAACTAATATTTTAGATGTATTTTCTTTTTGCATCTTTCTAATGACAAGGCCAGATGGATATTAACATTGACGTATTGATTTTTCTTATTAGATCATGCGACAACTATTCTGCATATGTGCAGTATGGGGTGAGCCTCTCTCTTAAACAGCACAGTCATTTATGCTTGAATTGTTATATGGAGTGAATCGGAACTTGTCAAAGGTTATAAATTAATTCATGTAAAATTTACAGTATCCTGCATCTATTTCCTTTACAATACCACATCCAAGCTTGAAAAGCTATCATCTGTATAAACCTCTTCTTTGAAGAAAGCTTTGCCATCCATGAAATTTTGACTGTGATGTCCATGTGCACTGTTGTTTTTATTCTATATTGAAGTTCTTGATTCATTCCCAAGTATGCAAATAGAGCTATGTTCCATGCATTTTTGTTTAATTGGATATTCTAAAAGATGAACAATGTGAATCAGGCCGGATGCAGCTGAAGTCCCTTTTAGTCATTCGAGCATCAAATGGATTATTACTGGGTCTGTCGGAGTGTCAGTTACATGGGTTTTCCCCAAAATATTTTCACCTGATCCTCTGAGCATCAAATAGATGACTAGTGTTTTAGCGTAGGTCCCCTCTTGGTTGGTAATATGATAGTTGTCGATTGTTATTGTCGCATGCGACGGTATTTATGTTTCTTATGTTTACATAATCATTTACGTTATTTCTGCAGGATTACTTATGCTTTGTTTTGTTATTGTGTTTTGTCTTGTCTTGGTTCCTAACTTTATCTTTGTTTTCCAATGCAGCTTTTCATTCTGTCCTATGCGCCGAGGGTCGCTTGGAAGCAGCCTCTCTGCCCTTTTGGGTAGGGGTAAGGCTGTCTACATATTACCTTCCCTAGACCCCACCTGGTGGGAGTATACTAGGTAGTTGTTGTTGTTGTTGTTGATCCTCTGGTCATACAAGAGGTTAATTGTGTACTACATCTTTGACATTTCTTATCCGTTTTAAGACATTGCAATGTACTAATGAAGTGCAAGATGACACATATTTTGGTCCTGAGGATTTAATCCTTTCCACGTTCTGGTTTTGATAAAAACTTTGCTACTAGGAGCAAACAGAAATGATAAAGAAAGAAATATTGCATAAAATGAAAATAACACAAACAAAGCAGCGCGTTAACCAGGTCCATGTTATACTGGATTAAGATCGTGTAAGCATCATCATCATCACAAAGATGGTTATGGACTTTTAGTTCGTGACCTCGCAAATTATTATCAGCTTTGTTGTTTGGCAACATTTACTTACTATTGACATAGTTATTTTATAATTTCAGGTCATACAGTCTTGATGTTCGATAATTTAGCGGGTGGAAGATTTCATTATGGCGAAGAGTTTCAGAGATTATTTGAAGATTGTTATTCGTTAAGATTAGTTATATAGTGACATTAGCTATTTACTTCAGACAATATGAGTTATTTTTTATGGATTTGTAATATTAATATTTTTGATTATTAGTACTTCCTTTTGTTAGTTAAGATTTAACTAGATATACTATAATTTTATGAATTAATATCAATATTTTTGTTATTTGCATTATTTTTTGGTAGAATGTAGTAGTTATTCTTAATGGTGGCTAAACTTACAGTTATAGCTTGTGAATTTTAGTGCCAATTTAATAGGATTAAGATGTTTATACAGGGATATTGTAACCATTATATTTCTATTAAAGTTGATTTTTAGCGGCAATTTAATTGACTTCGTTATCCATTAAAATGGACGCTAAAGGGGCATACTAATACGTTTTTAGAAGAGATATTGTTGCCTATTTAATTGCCACAAAACAATTACCGCTTACAAATATATTGAATTTAGCGGCTATAAAAATGAACGTTAAAGGAGCATTATTAGTCGTTTTTAGAATGGATTTAGCAGCCGTAATAATTGCTACAAACAATTGCCGGAAAATGCTATAGCGGCAATTGTTATTGCCGCCAATGCTGTATTTTTTTGCCACTGAAGGTCCTTTTTGTAGTAATGAACATTGACCAAATGAACGATGCTACAGCCGAGCATGAATTGATAAGTTTTCTTGATGCGTATTTCGAGTATAATCAAATTAGGATGCTCCCCGAGGATCAAGAAAAAACCTCATTCATCACAAATTTTGGCACTTATTGCTATAATGTGATGCCTTTCGGGCTTAATAATGCCGGAGCCACTTATCAAAGGCTCGTTAATAAGATGTTTGAACGTCAAATTGGTAAAATTATGGAAGTTTATATTGATGATTTGTTGGTTAAGTCTCTTAGTGCAGGAAGTCATTTGACTCATTTAAAAGAGACACTTGATTTTTTTTTGTAAATGCAATATGAAGGTCAACCAGGAAAAATGCGCTTTTGGAGTTGGGTTCAGAAAGTTTCTTGGCTTCTTGGTTTCTTAAAGAGGGATTGAAGTAAATTTCGACAAGAATAAGTCCATAGAGGATATCCATTGACCAACTTACAAGTGTGAAGTGCAAATATTGATCAGCAGGTTGGCAACCCTTAGCAGATTCATATCAAGGTCATCGGAAAAATATCATTTTTCTTTTCACTTTTGAAAAAAGAAGAGTGATTTTGTGTGGACTCTGGATTATCAAAATGTGTTAAGAACGAAAAAGGTACTTGTCCAGTCCTCCGCTAATGTCCAAACATAAGGAGGGTAAACAATTGTTAATTTATTTAGCGGTTTCGAATGTTACAGTGAGTGCAGTCTTGGTTCGGGAGGAAGAAGGTATGTAATTTCCTCTTTATTATGTTAGTACAATACTGTCGAAAGTGGAGACACGTTATTCGCACCTAGAAAAGTCGACTCTTGCTCTTGTAGTTGTTTATCAAAAGCTTCGACCCTACTTTCAGTACCACCCAATAACTGTTATGACAACTTTTCCCTTAAGGAATGTCCTTCACAAACCTGAATTATCCGGTCGACTGACTAAATAGATAGTTGAAATTAGTGAATTTGATATAAAATTTAATCTCGGACCGTCGTTAACTCACAAGTTTTGGCTGACTTTAGTGCATGAATGATGCCTTTAGCTGCAAAAGAATCAGTTCTGATATCGGGAATCGCCTCCGGTGTAACCTTTTTATGGATAAAGCCGCCAACATAAAAGGGTCTGATCTTGGGATAGTATTAGTCACTCCATCGGGAGAGACCTTGATACAGGCCATTATAATCGTTCCTTTGACTAACAATGAAACCAAGTATGGCGATTTGATTGCAGGACTTGAGTTAGCTCGAGGACTAGGCTTCGTGGTGATTGAGATATAGTGCGGCTCCTAGCTAGTAGTGAATCAGATATACTGAGTCGTTGACACCAAAGAGGAGCACATGCATCAATACTTGAATAAAGTTCAAGATTTACTTTCTCAATTCAAGAAATGATTGATAATTCACATCTCGAGGGAAGAGAACGTGGAGGCAGATGCGTTGACCAATTTATGGTCGTCCATAGAAATAAAATGAGGTTGTTCAGTTGTTGCACTCAGTATTGGACATGGATGGGTATTGCGAAGTTAACTCAATTAACTTAGTATGGGATTAGAGAAATGAGTTCGTAGAATATTTAAGGCATTAAAAATTGTATAAAGATTCTAAATCCTCCCACGCTCTACGAACAAAAGCTGCTCATTATTGCCTAGTTGATGGACAACTATACCGAATATTTTTTCGAGGACTAATGGTGTAACCATCTGGCCGGTCATTTTGAGCTTTTGCATTTTTCTCGCCAGTTCTCAGGCATGACTTGCTGCGTGTGATGCATTACGACTTATGAAAATCATTGGTTTTGATTTTTAGGGAAATCGGAATAAATTTGGAAGAAACAGTTCTCAATCAAAGCTTGAAATTTGAAAGGTTTGACCAAGATTTGACTTGTTTGTATATGATCTCGGATTGGAATTTTTATGATTTGGTTAGAAATGCTAGGTGAATTAGCACTTAGGAGCGTGATCGGAAAGCATTTTCAAAGTCCGTGGAAGGTTTATACTTGAATTGGTGAAATTGAGGTTTTGGCGTTTTCCGGTTGATAGGTGAGATTTTGATATAGGGGTCAGAATGGATTTTTGAAAGTTGCAATAGTTTCGTTGTGTCATTTGAAATTTGTGTGAAAAATTCCAGGCCATTCAGACGTGATTTGGTTGGATTTTTTATCGAAAGCGTAATTTAGAAGGTTTTGGAATTCTTAGGCTTGAATCCGATACGAATTTAGTGTTTTTATGTTGTTTGAGCATTCCGAAGGTGGGAAGAAGTTTGAATAATGTTATGAGATATATTGGCATATTTGGTTGAGGTACCAAAGGCCTCGGGTGAGGTTCGGGTGGCCAATCGGACTAATGCATAAAGTTTGGAGTTGCAGATTTGCAGATTCAGTGTTGCACAGAAAATGGCCTTCGCATTCGCAAGTGTAGGCCCTCGCATTATCGAAAGGTTTGCTGGTGAAGGCTGGAATTTAGCCTTCACGTTCGTGAGGCGGGCACCGCGTTCGTGAAGGGCTGTGTGATTGGTCATCACGTTTGCGTGAAGTAGACCGCATTCGCGTATGAGGAATTGGGCAACTGAGCTTCAGGTTTTTTATTCATCGCGTTCACGAGAAAGGTTACACGATCGCAAAGGTTTAGTCTTTGGAAGCATCGCATTCATGAGTGGCAATACATGATCGTGAAGAAGGAATTTTGGTCAGCAAATTTTTGTGCTTCACGAACGCGAGGTTTTGACCCGTTCGTGAAGAAGGATTTTTATGCCTGGGCAGAATGATTTAAAAGTGCTATTCTGCAATTTTGAGGCTAAGAACCTCCATTGTTGGGCAATTTTGAAGCTTGGGAGAGCTAATTGAAAAGGGAATCCAAGAGGATTTCTTGGAAGTAAGATTTTTGAACTCAATACTCGATTCTTGTGTGAATTCTACCTAATTAATCATGGAATTAAGCCTAAAATTGAAGAAATTAGGGCTTCAATTTGGAAAGTGTAAATTTGGGATTTGAGGGGCCATTTGAAGTCCAATTTAGATGTTCTTAGTATGTATAGACTCGTGAGAGGATGAGCATTCCATTGGTGATAATTTTGTCATATTCCAAGACGTGAGCTCGGGGGGCGGGTTTGAGCAATTTTGGAGTTTTGATGCAAATTGGATACTTTCCAATGGACTTTGTTTCCTTTGCACATTTTAATGATTATGTACTGATTTTGGCTAGATTTGGAGCATCCGGAGGTTGATTCGTGCAAGCAAGGCATCACAGGCTAGAGTTTGAACCGAATCAAGGTGAGTAATGATTGTAAATGATGTTCTGAGGGTTTAAAACCCCGAATTGCACATCGTAGTGCTATAATTAGGTGAGACACACACTTGATGACGAGTGTGGGGTCCTACACTATTAGAGATTGTGACTTAGTCCGTCCCTATTGATGATTTTACCGCATATTTAATTGAAAACTATTGGCTATCATCATTATTTGGGCCTAGTGCCAACTATTTGAATCCTTCGGGGCCTTTTATTGATATTTTCTCACTATTTTGAATTTACACTTGAACTCAATCATGTTATTTTTATTGTTTTCATACTAAGCCATATTTACTCAGGTTTAACATATAAATGACATTTTAAATAATGTTTGGGCTGAGAAACACTATTTTACGATTGCCCGAGAGGCTTGTGATGATTTTTTGACTGAGTAAGGCCGAGGGCCTATGTTGTGAGGAAACACCGATACAGATTTGAGGCTGAGGGACTGAGATATGTACGTCATAAATTGGCTTGATTGATATGAGACTAAGGGCCTAGTTTTGATGCCACGAGGTGGCTTGTTAATGCGCTTGGGCCATAAGGGGCCCCTCCAGGAGTCTGCACACCCCCAGTGAGCGCGGATACCCGTTGTGATGTGAGATTGAGCTCGATGGGCTAGTATTGCTCTATATGATTGCCCGAGGGGCTGGTACTGTTCTGAGATGTTGTCTGAGGGGCGAATTTGTTGATATTGTGCCCGAGGGGCGAGCCTTTATGTGTTTATATTTCATAATTGACTATTAACTACATGCTTAATTATTGAAAAAGTCTTTTCATGAAACTACATTTGAGTTAAAGAATTTTACCTATTTTTCACTGATTTGCAGTTGTTAAATGGTTTTACTGCTTCATTATAGAATGCTTTGTGCCTTACGTAATTTCTTGCTTTCAGTCTTTATTTACATTTTTTACTCCCTGAGTTGAAGTACTCACTTTACTCCCTGCACCTTGTGTGTAGATTCAGGTATTCTTGCACCCGGTAGCAGGTATTGGTTGAGAAGAAGCGGAGTTAGTGGAGTTTAGCGAGGTAGCTGCTAACGTTCGTAACACTGCTTTACTCCCTCTTGATGTCATTAGACTATATCTAGTATATTTTTAAAATTTCGTTGTATGTTAGATCTTAGTATATTCTCGTGACTTGTGACACCCCGGTATCGGGATGTGTTTGAGCTGTATTCTGCACATTATATTATCTTTTGCTTGGTTTTTGACTTATTTATCCATACTTAGACTGTTTATTAATGTTTAACTGTTTAAAAATTGAATTGAGACTAGTTGTCTGGCCTCGTCTGCATGAGAGGCGTGATCACAACTGTTAGAAACACGTTCTCAATGCAATATACTAAACGTGTACTCTTTTGTAGGTTTTGATGAATGACAAACGAAGCAAAAATTGATATATGACGGAATTCAAGTACAAGCGCACAATGGTTGCGAATAAGATTGAAGTTCAAGATATAGCTTTTAATTGTTATTGAGTTGTTCTAAATTGTAATCTCGATCCTATAACTTGACTCATAGTATGGCCTCTCTCATAAAACTATTTTCCAAAATCATGCATATTTAATTCTGTGTCAAAAAGATTTTAAATCATGCATATTTACATTAGACAAAATGTTTTCTAAACATGCCTCAAAAATCTGGGCTAAAATAATCGATTATGTACTTATGATAATCGATTGTTTCTGAGCCAAGACTGCATGACAATCGATTATGAATTAATGGTAATCGATTGTGAGTAAGACAGTGAACATCAGGTTTTTCCAAATCTGCATGATAATCGATTGTGAACAAATGACAATCGATTGTTGTTGAGGTAAAGTTTTTCAATACTCAAAATAATCGATTATGAACTAATGGTGATCGATTGTGTTGAGTTGATGTCTTCTAGTGATTTTAAATTTAATTAAGTAATCGATTATGTCTTTAGATAATCGATTATCACTGAGACAGTAAGTTTTATGATTTTCAGAAAATAACAAGTAATCGATTGTTGCAAAGGACAATCGATTGTTGAAGCTGGCCGTTGTCAAATGATTTTCAAATACCATAAGGTAATCGATTATTGATTCTAGATAATCGATGTTCTGCTTAAAATCCGGAAATGATTTTTAGAACGTTGCTGAAGTAATCGATTATTGATTTTATATAATCGATGTTTTGCTTAAAATCCGGAAATGATTTTTAGAACGTTGCTAAAGTAATCGATTATGAACTTAGTGTAATCGATTATCTGATTTTGAATATTGCCAGTAATCGATTATAGATTATGTATAATCGATTGTGAAGCGTTAAATCCGGGATTGATTTTTAAACTGACTGGGAGATAATCGATTGTTTGGTCTTAATAATCGATTATCACTGAGTAATTTTAGCAACTCTTAATTGGCAATTAGACAACGGTTGAACCAACTTTTTCAACTATAAATACAGCTTCATTTCAGTGTTTTAAAAACAACAACATACACAAACTGATCATTACATTGCTATAAGCTTTCATTCAATTGTTCTTCATTTTCTACTCATTTCATAAAGCTCCATATTATTGCTTAAAGTTGTTGTGATCTTGAACATATTCTTTTACTCATATCTACTCAATAAGGAGTACTTTAGTTAAGTGAGTGTTCAAGTATTTGATATACTTGTAAGAGAATTGCGATTCTCTTGTTTCAAGGAACTTGCGTTTCCTTGGGTGAAGTCTTTGAGATTACGATCTCCGAGCAACTGTTTGAGGCTTGTGTTCTCAAGTGTGTAACGGTTTGTTGAGCACCCTTAAGCTTAACAAGATAGTGAAAAATCTCGAGAGAGTCTCTCGGGGACTGGACTAACCACGTTGGTGGCCAACCAGTATACATCTTTGTGTAAGTTTATTTTTCTGCATTTATTTTACTTCCTGCAAAGTTTAAATTCCGCAAGAAAACGCTAAATTCTATCAATACGCTATGCACCCCCCCTCTAGCGTAAAGCGTAGTTTCCAACAATTGGTATCAGAGCCCAACTCTCTGAAAACTTAACCGTTTGAGAGAACCATCCATGGCTTCTACTCTTGACTCTTTTGCAGGAATTGAAGAAGGACAATGCTCTACACGACCTCCTCTATTCAACGGCACAAACTACTCATACTGGAAGGAGAGGATGCAAATCTTTGTGCAATCAAATAGCTTTCATTTGTGGAAAGTATTCACCAATGGAAACCAAATCCCAACCAAGAAGGTGGAAGACGAATGGGTTCCAAAGACCGAAGAGGAATATACCGCGGAGGATATTCGTAAGGTTCAAAATAATGCCAAAGCTATAAATTTATTATATTGTGCTGTTAATGCTAACGACTACAGGAAGATATCATGTTGCAAAACAGCAAAAGAAATGTGGGATAAGCTTGAAGTGACATACGAAGGAACCGACCAGGTACGAGAAGCTAAAATTGATTTCTTAACTCACTCTTATGAACTATTCCACATGAAGGAAGGAGAGAAAGTAGACGAAATGTTTGAGCGATTCTCAATGATCCTGAATGATCTACACGCCCTCAAAAAGACGTTTACGGATAGAGAACTTGTCCGGAAGATCCTCAGAAGTCTCACTCCGGCATGGCGATCAAAGGCCGATGCAATCCAAGAATCCATTGGCATCACAAATGTCACAATTGACGCATTAAGAGGTAATCTCAAAACCTATGAATCAACTATACTTAACCCGTTTGTTGATGATCAAAGAAGGCAAAGGATTGCTCTAAAGGCTAGCCAACCACAAATTGATGAGGAAGGTGACGACGAGTTTGGACTCGTTATCAAAAGGTTTCAAAAATTCATGCGCAAAGAGTATGAACGCAAGAACAAAAAGCAAGGCGATCAACTAAAATGCTATGAATGCGGAGAAACCGGGCACATAAAATCAAATTGCCCTAACATCAAAAAGGAGAAGAAACCCTTCAAAAAGCAACGTGCATACATCTCTTGGGGAGGAGATTCCGGAGATGAAGCAAACGAAGAAGAAGACGATGAAGCAGCAAATTTATGTCTCATGGCTCAAGAAGACGGCAAAGACGAGGTAAGTCAAATCTCTTCTCAAAATTTCTTTACTCTTGATGAAATGAGAAATGCTTTTGATGAACTATATGCTGAATTTATCAAAGCTTCAAAAACTGTCAAAAGTGTTAAAGAAAGCGCTTCTCTAAAAGAAAAAGATTTTCAAACAGAGCTTTCATTAAAAGAAAAAGAATTAGAAAAACTGGTTTTCGAAAATGAGAAGCTAAAAGAGGAAAACAAGTTTTATGGAAAAAGAAGTGCTGATAAACCTGAAGGTTCTACTAGAAACTGTTCTTCTTGTGTGCTTCTTAAGAATGAAGTAGCTAGACTTAAAGGCACATTAGATAAGTTTAATTCTTCGCATAAAAACTTGAATGATGTGCTTGTTAATCTAAAATCAACTAAACATGGAATAGGATTCAAGAATGAAGAAAAGGTTGGTGCTAAACCACACCAACCTAGAGCTCAACCTAGGACTAATAACCAAAATGCTTATCCTAGAAGTAGAAATCCTAGAAATAACTTGCATGTTAGACCAAATAGTGAAAATGCTAGAAGACCTAGAAATGATGCATATTTTAGGCCAAACCTTGAACAATTTAGAAGACCAAGAAATGACCCTCCACCTAGAAATAGATATTCTAGAAATGATGCATATTTTAGACAAACTTGTGAACCTCCTAGAGCTCATAATAGGAGAAACAATGGTGTTCAAAGTAGAGTAAGCAACCTTCATTCATCTAGTTACTATGTACCTAGAAAAATGCATAATCCCAACGTGACTTGTCATTATTGTAGACGTATTGGTCATATTGCTCCCGCTTGCTTTACTCGTCATAGACATATAAATCAATTGCATCATTATAACATGCCTAACCCTCAAGGACCCAAGATGGCATGGGTACCTAAAGAACATTAATTTGTTTTGTAGGTGTGCTTGAAGGGATCAAGTTTACTATGGTACCTTGATAGTGGATGCTCCAAACACATGACGGGAGATGAATCCAAATTCCTTCAACTAGAGCACAAAGAAGGAGGAAGTGTCACATTTGGTGATAACAATAAAGGAAAAATCATCGGCATTGGTTCGGTCGGTAAGGACGAAAACTCCTCTATTAAACATATACTACTTGTGAAAGGTTTGAAGCATAATCTCTTGAGCATAAGCCAATTATGTGACAAGGGAAATCTTGCTCTATTTAATTCGGATGAATGTCTTGTATTTAGACGTAGTGATTTCAAGATCATACTTCGTGGTTTTAGAATTGATAATATCTATATGGTTGATCTTGCAAACTCCTCACCCGAATATGTTGATTGTTTAGTAAGCAAAGAGGATAACTCTTGGCTATGGCATCATAGAGTAGCACACATGAACATGCATCTTTTGAACAAGCTTCTTTCTCAAAACTTAGTAGTTGGTCTTCCCAGTTTAAAGTTTGAAAATGATTCTATTTGCGATTCTTGTCAAAAAGGGAAGCAAACCAAAGCATCTTTTAAATCCAAGAATATTGTTTCAACGTCTAGACCTTTGCAATTACTTCACATGGATTTATTTGGTCACTCTCGTATTGAAAGTCTTGGTAAAAATAAATATGTTTTTGTAATTGTTGATGACTTTTTTAGATTTACTTGGACTCTATTTCTTGCAAATAAAAGTGATGCTTTTCAAAATTTCAAGTATTTCCTTAAGCGTGTTCAAAACGAAAAGGAATCGACCGTCACTTCGATTAGAAGTAATCATGGGGGAGAGTTTGATCACAATCTCTTTGCGGATTTTTGTGACGAACTCGGAATCGAACACACCTTTTCCGCTCCACGGACACCACAACAAAATGGGGTGGTGGAAAGGAAAAATAGGTGTCTCGAAGAGATGGCTAGAACCATGCTCGACGAAGCTAAGATTCCCAAATACTTTTGGGCGGACGCCGTGAGTACCGCTTGCTATGTTTTAAATAGAGTAGCAATTCGGCCGATACTCATGAAAACCCCATATGAACTTTATAAGGGTAGAAAACCCAACATTTCTCATTTACGTGTTTTTGGTTGTAAATGTTTTGTTCATAATAATGGCAAGGACCAATTGGGTAAGTTTGATGCTAAATCGGATGAAGGTATTTTCATTGGTTATTCCTCACGTAGCAAAGCATATAGGATCTTTAACAAAAGAACCCAAATTGTGGAGGAATCCCCTCATGTTGTGTTTTCCGAAGATAATACTCGCTTGGCGAGAAAGGAATCTGGTTTTGATCTTGCAGGTATCTTTGATAGCTTGAAAGATAAAATCCAAGAAGAACCTTCAAAGGAAAACAAAAATGAAATTGGGGAACAACCAACGGAAGAAGCGCCACAATTAGAAAAAGGAATAAATACGCCTAACGAGTGGAGAACGATCAAGGATCATCCTCTCGAACAGGTAATTGGCGATGTTGGAGAAAAGGTAAGTACCCGAAACTCTCTTAAGAACACTCTAGGACACAATTCTTAAGAGTTCACGGCATTACTTGTTAACACTAGTGTAATTTATTAATTTCGCTATAAATTACTAACTTGAGCGTCGGAGACGTTTAAATCTATTTTGCAGGTACCACCCCAAAGGTAAGGGGAATTATGAAGTTTTAGCACAAAATAATCGACTATTTCAAGCCACTAATCGATTATTTTCTGTGCAGTACATCGATTATCAGTATCAATAATCGATTGTTTATGACTGATTATTACTATTATGCATCTGTGTTTAATTTTTTACTTCCTAAATTGCATAATCGATTTCCGCCTCAGTCATTCAGCAATGCTTTCTACAACAATCGATTATTTTTTCATACAATCGATTATTTGACAAATTCTGATACTCTCCAAGTTCACTGTATCAAATTAGTTCCCTAAATAATCGATTACCAAGAATTGACAATCGATTACTTCATATTAATTTTTTGTTACCGTTTGGCTCCTCAATCGATTCCTGTCAGGTCTTAAATGCTCCATAACGATTACCAAAATTTAACAATCGATTATTTCATTCAAATTTTTTACCGTTTGACTCAAGAATCGATTTGTCAGATTCAAAATCTCAATCAAACAGTAAATACAATCGATTATTTCAGTTCAATAATCGATTATCTAACGGTCAGTAATTTTAATTCTTACCGTTTTCTGACTGCTCCTAAACCAAAATCTCAGCAAATGTCTCCATTCAATGCTTGATAATCCTTTCCTCTATAAATAGGCATCATAAGAGCTCACATTCACCCACTCAAGCACTATCTCTAGTATTCAAAAGCTAAATCTCTTCTATTTTCTTTGCCAAATTCCAGCAGTCTTTCTCCTAACATGTCTGGACGATCTTCAAAACGTTCCCGATCCAAACATGGCGCATCAGCCTCAACCGCCCCTCCTCCTTTAAATTTTCCATACCAAGACGGTTCCGTCTTGTTCTTTGAAACTGAAAATGAACTCACAAGGTTCCTATCAAAATTTGAGAAACGCACCATTCTTCCTCCTCGGTTCTCAAATAGTAAACTCCTTGAGCCTTTCACCCCTGCCGCAAATATGTTAAAAGAGTGTCAACTATATGACTTCTTGCTTCTCACTCATCCTCACATAAACACAACTCTCGTTCAAGCTTTTTACTCAAACCTCCATAAAGATGAAGATGGCGAACTTGTCACCTCCATTAATGGGGTTCAAATTCTTCTCTCTGAAGAGAATCTCCACACCATTGCCCGCCTTCCAAATGAAGGTGAAGACCTTTACCGGTATATTGATAAGGCCGGGGCTCTCTTTGATGAAACCATCCTTCTCCACCAAGCCGGTATAACCTCCTATGATCCATCTATCTCTACCCGTCGTCCTACCATAACGGGAATGGATCCAAACTACCGGTTGATTCTTTACTTCATCACCCGAGTCCTCAAGCCTAGACGGCACAATCACACCACCATCTCCCAGGAGGATACCAAACTTCTGCATGCCATTGTCACCGGAGCCAAAATAAATTGGTGTCGGCTCATCAAAATTCATATGCTCGATGCCATCGGTGATGACATGCCTCTTCCTT